>CM076575.1:521340352-521976983 GCA_034641835.2 Pinus albicaulis | reverse complement strand
AGATCGCAGTATAACAAAAACGTTGTAGAGAGCCGCTTGCCATTTTTGATTGATCAGAGTTTAAAAAATTGAAGGACAGTGGTCCCAGAACAGAAATTTCCGGATTTGAAATCTCACTGAGGCGGATTTAATAGAAATTTCGCATCACACTCAGCCGTCCGTACGAGTGCCCAAAATCGGACGCGAAAAATTCATAAAGCAGATTGAATAGAAATTTCGCATCACATTTTTGATGACGTCAGCAAATTTTTTTGGCACCCGAAATTGATTGAAGGAGAGTTTAATTTTTGGTTGACGTCCGGTGGTCAAAGTTCTTTAATGTTTGTTTTAAAAATGTCGTGCGTACAGGTCCATATATATATGTTTTACATATATACATCATATGCACAATTCAAAAGGAAGGCCGTAGGCCATAGTAAATTTTTGGTTTATGTTTTATTTATTTATTTAACACTACACCATACTTCATATGGTATACGACTTTTGTTTTGAGTTTTTAAAATAAGTTTTATTTTAATTTAGTTTTATTTATATATATTGTAAAAGTGTCATGGCATATAAAAGGAAGAAAAGGCCTGAGTGCATGGTTCAGATTTGTAAGTTTTATTTTACACATAGCAGAAGTGTAAAACAGAATTTGAATGGCACAACAGTGCATTCATTTTTTTTTGAGAGACAGAGTATTTGTCAACACACAGCAGTGAGTTGTAAATGCACAGATATATCAAAATTTTAGAGTGTGAGTTTTGTGTTGAACTGTGTTTCGAAGCAGTCAAAGTTTTTTTATTCCCTCAGTCAAAGGAGATTTTGTAACCAAAGTTTTGAAGTTTAATGAAATAGTTTTTACAGTGAAAACTCTGTTTCCAGTGAAGAATTTTTTTTTTATATTTTCTCTGTGTTGAAGAGGGGAGCTTTATTCTCCATTGCTGTTCTAGAATTTTAAATATTCCAACACTATGATCTACTAAAAATTACTTCAAAAATCAAGTAACCTTCCAATATAAAGAAAAAAACATGAACGAGCTTTCCCTAAATTGCAATAAATTTATGTTTATTATTAATATTGCATAATCTGTCTTATAAAAATTGCATAATCGGACTAAGAACAAATCCTCAGTGCATTTTTTATTGTTGTTGTGATTAAAAAAATGAGCTAAAGAATGCTAAGGCACTCAGAGAAATCAATCTATGTATTATTTCTCACAAAACATGTTGAGTAGTGGAGACTAAGCGCTAGATTTTTTTCTGTCCTCAATCTCTCTATTAATTATGTCTATGTAGTTATAAGAATAACAAGCCAAAGAAATCTGAGGCTTCCAGAGAAATTAGTCTCTGTGTGCATAAATTGATGATTACTGTTGACTATATGTTATACCATTTGAAATTGCTGAGCGAAATTAATCAGGCCATGATGTACCATTTGTCAGTATCTATTTTCTCATGTATGAAAGTTTTTTTTTCTAAGTAAAAGTAATTATATTAACAAAAGGAGTACAGTACAGCAGGCCGAAGCCTGATCATTGCCGAGTGCTATGGCATTTGAAACAAAAAACCATAGTTTGAAGACTGCCCTGCAAGAGGGAAACCAGTCTGAAACAGTTCATTTGAAAAATCTCGCGCAGGGGAACCAGAGAATTGTAGTACTGGAGACCATATCGAAGCAAACAAAACAGATGCATTTTCAGAGACAGCAGGAAACACATGAACAGGCCCATGAGAATGGGCAGAAATAGAGCAAAAAACTAGAGTAAAGAGGAGGAACTATTCATCAGGAGGTTCGTAGACAACTCTGCACCAGAGTTCATCTGGTTCCCCGTCAGCATTATACAGGTCAGCAATAGAATGGATCACCTTCCCGGGAGGAGGAGGAGTAATCTGTGCCTCGCTCGCTTGCACTGCGTCCTACCTCTCATTAGTTTGACCCACCGCTTCCTTGTTCGCCAGGTCCTGCGTGGCCTTGCCCATCTGACCCTGCATGTTCGCACTATCAGGGTGCTTCAGCCCAACAAACTGCGCCGAATCCTGAGCCGCCGAGAGGCTGCATTCCGCCGGGCGAGAACTGGGAACAATTTCCCGAGGCTCTTCATGAAAGACGACCGTAATTGAGGCAGTCACCCTGGGTTGATTGAGAGTGCTGTTAAAGGAAAAATGTGCGGTGTGGGTTTGAGCAGGAGGAGCGGAAGGAGTGGGGGAAGCAAAGCGACGGCCCGAGCGGAGAAGGCGCCCTCTAGGTTGACTGTCAGAGTGGGAGATAGACGCAGAGGAGGTGCCAGAGGTGGAGGGAGAGCGTCGAATTTGGCGCCTCATGGAGCCTCTTCGGCAGCGCATTATCTGCCTGAGGCGCGGCATAGTCGCACTCGAGACAACAGGGCAGGGAGGCAAAAGATGGACAGAAGACTGAGGCGAGAGGGGCAACAGGGCGACAGAAGGAAGCTTGCAGGAACCAGCGTGGGAGAAGTGGAGATTTTCTCCAAAATCCAAACAACAATTGAGACAGCTCCTCTTACCAGTTACAGTGCGAACATTAGAAAGCCCTGCTCTTGGAGCGCACCACAGATTCACAGGCGGGGGAATTCTGTTCAGACCAGAGGGACGTTCCATAATAACAACCCAGTCTACCGTGCAACTGTGAATCGACTGCAATAAACCACCATAAGTATGAACTGGAGGCTGAGTCATGTCGCGACATGCGAATGTGTATCGAGGAGCGGGACTATGGTTTATTCGAGCACCAGGAGTAAATGGCATTAAACGCCGATCAGTCGACATTAAGAACTGAATGACAGCACTCTTGCGGGTGGGCCAGTGGCTTCCCCTTATGCCACACCCCCATCCCATCACGTTAAACACTACCAACTTCACCCGCATCCGGGTTCTCATGTATGAAAGTTGATGTACCATTGAAAGTTTAATAATTCTATTGAAAGTTTAATAACTATAATAACTATATATATATATATATATATATATATGTGTGTGTGTGTGTGTGTATATATATATATATATTTTAATTTAATGATTAATAATAATTAAATTAAAATTCTTAAAAGACAAAATAAAAGCTTAATAATCACGAACTATTATGATAATTTAAAAATATAAAACTTGGGCTGAACATAGTTACAAAGATACCAAGAAAAGAAGAGTGCATGTGCATGATAACCTCTTTCTTGACAACCTATGAATGCCATTCTCAATGAAGACTCAAGACTCAAGTGGATTGGATTGTGTATCAAAACAGTAGGAATGAATCAAAGTTCAATGAATGAATAACTTGATCGAGAAAATTTTTAGGGAAAGGTAACTTGACTATAAATCTACTAAAACTCACTTCCATGATTAAAAAAACACCCCCAGCTTCTCAGTGGTCCCATCATGGTCCACCTATTGAAAAAAAACCAACAAATATTTTTTTTTTATATTTTTGCATGGCCATTGGACAATGATTTACTATGGTTTTCCTACTAAATTCCAATGGATGATTATTCAAAAATATTGAGAATTATTTTAGTCTCAAGGCATAGCCAAGAGTCTTACTGGATAATTATAGATTACCTCTCCATTGGATGATTGTATATTTTTCATCTACTTTTTCACGTGAGTTTCAGTTGATGCTAGATCTTTGCCTTCTATTTCTTTAGTGAAGCTAAGAGTTAACTTTGATCTTACATTAATAACTATACTTGCATGAATATCCATGATTTTATACTTCCCCACTATGGTCAATGTTGATGTATGGCCTTGGCCCATTGATCTTACAATTAACTCACTATTCATATTCAATTTTCTCCAGTTCAGCCCAATAAAATAAGGAAAACAGAAAATGAAGTCCTGATTTATCTTTCCAGTGCTCCTACATAATAAAAATACTCTTAAAAACCAATTAATATATAAATTGTCAACATTCACGCTAAAATCAGTTTGAATTTTTATAATGAATCTACTTACAATTAATAGATTACATTGCTCACAGAAAAAGAGATAATTTAGAACTATGATTTCACAATAATAAATTATCAGGCTCCCACAGGGCGATGAACTTGGTTGGATGTGACCCCTCTGCAGCAGCTCCTGAATCTACCTCTTGATTTCATTTTTCTCTAGAACAGAGCACCAATAGATTGGTCCGTTGGGTAGCGGCGCACCTGGGGTCAGATCAATCGGGTGCTTGACTTGACAGTGTAGAGGAACTCCTGTGGGTGAGGTGAAAATTTCCCCGTACTCCTCCACAACCTTATCCATTTGTTGTTTTCATGCAGAGGAGCCTTTTCTGGAGGTCGTGGCCATAATCTTCTTCTTGCCCTGGGGGCGGATCATCAGGAAAATGAATTTCCTGGTTTGGGAAATGAGCTTATTGCATTGTTTTGCAGTAACCAAAGAGATAGTAGCAGGAGGTGGTACCTCTGGTATCCTGTACAACTTATTTCACAAAGTAACAATAACAGCACAAGGCCGAGACTCATACACCGCATGACGCTTCCACAAGTATGGTTGTCCTAATAATACATCAAAAACATCAATAGGAACAATGTCGCATAATACCTCATTCGTGAAGGGCTTGATGCTATAGGGAAGGCGACATTGTTGGCTGACACAGAGATCTTGTATGGATGTGGGTGAGCTGTGGTCAAAAATTCCAACCGCTTCATGGCATCTGCTGAAATGAGGTTCTTTTGGCTCCCATTGTCGACAATGAACTGTATCGGGGAGCCCTTTACCCACATCTGGGAGTGGAAGAGATGTTCCTCCTTCTGGATCTTTGTAGTGGCAACAGTGGCATTGGGCTCCGCATCAATAACTGCTTTCCTTGCCGTCCCCTTGTCAACAAAGTTCCGATTCGCAGTCGTATACGTATCCGACTCGTGCTTCTCCACATCTTGACCACCAGCGACTGCTTGGCCCAACACTCACTTGTGTTGTGAGTGGAGCTCTTAATATGGAACTCACACCACTTTCTCGTGTCCTTCTTTGGCTTTGCAGTGTTGTTCTTTCCTTGTGGCTTCGACAGGTTATCTTGAGTCACCGTGCCTTGGCTCTGTCCTTTGTTCTGTGGTTTGGGAGCACCTTTCCCTTGCTTTTTATTCGCAGATCCAAAGTCTCGCTTCTCCTGTTTGAATTTTGTGCTCAATCTTGGCAGCATACCGGTATGCCATACCAAGCGAGGAGAAGTCGAGGAACTCCATTACCTCCTGAATGTATCTGTGCAGACAACTGTGATACTTTAGCATCAGATGTTTCTCTGAATCTTTGATACCCAACTTGGTGCGCAGGGTATGGAATAGATTTGTTAGCTCATGCACATCGTGATCCCTTTGTTGCTGTGGCGTGGTCCATTGTATGTACTTGTCCTCATAGCTCCCCACGGGATAGTATTGTTCCTTGACAGCGTCTCGGAAATAATTCCAAGTGGGTACGACCAAGAACAAAGAGGGTTCTGTCTCGTCCGTTTTCTCACAGTGGCTTTCTCACCAGTCCTTGACATGGGGGGCAACTTTGAGGAGTGCAAAAATAATCTTCTCCCTATCAGAAAAGTCATGAACCGAGAAATATCCTTCTAATAGATTCAACCATCCATCTACGGCATCTGCATCTATTTGACCCTCAAATATGGGAATGTCAAAATTTACTTGTACCTTAAAAGGAGTCACACCTCCAGAGTGGCTGCTGGATGTAGATGCGCCACTAGTGGGCAGTCGTTGAAGGATCTGGGCAAAGTTATCAATCATCGCGTTCCTTTGTTTTTCGAGGGCCTTCTTGAGCAATATTTTGATAGGATCTCTTGCTCCCTCATCTTTCTTTTCGTCCCCCATGGGCGTCCGTCGGGGTTTGCGAGGCTGATCTTGCAAAGGTTCCACCAGATTGAGCCCTAACTCCTTATACCCCGACCTCATTGGGGACATGCAAAGAAGGATCGAGAAAAAGCAGACCACTCTAATACCATTGATCCGGATTTATGCAGGAATGCAACAGAATAAACACATAACCGTAAATACAGAGATGCAGTGGAAATAACACTTCATTTTATTAATATCAAAGAACTGAAATTTGCTTATAGACAGAATGGAAATAAAACTAGCTAGGGCGCTGGTAGCTATCTCTGAGGAGAGATGAGGTAGCTACAGGCCTCTGAACTGAGTTACAATGAGGCTCGAGGGCCTATTTATTATTGAGAAACAATGGAGAACCCTAAACATCCAAAAACCAAACCCTAGGAGATGAAGTGCCAAAACTATGGGCCTCGTTTGGGTAAATTGGTGTTTCAACTTCCCAGGGATGTAACTTTGGCATACTATCTCTGTTTGACGCACATGATACATCATTAGAAAGATCTATCGGAGGACTAAAAATTTCATCACGAATATAATTCTAGAACAGAATGATACATAATGATATTTTCTAGAGGCACGATGCCCAAAAAACGTCGTTTAGGGCCTCAAAACAGCTCCAAAAGTTCAGGACCCGAAAAACTGCTAAAAATAGTAAGTTGTGCCGAAACTGAAAAAATGAAAGAGACAATGGTGGGGCCCCAAGTGGAATAGGTGGGTGGCCACCAGTGTCCACTTGGATCATTGAGTGAGCCAAAAAAGTAACTTTCCTTACTTTTTGAGTACATCCTTGCAATTGCGAAGAGGACTAGTGTTGCAAAATTATTGGTAAGTGGAAATTAAAGGGCATAAGAACGTTTTTGAAAAAAATTCAAACGTCAAAATTAAGTCTTCTATCCTTCCTAGCACCTCATGGAAAATGGGAATCCACAAATTCTAGTCGTCAAATATGTGCAAAATGACTTATGACGAGCAAAATGGAGGACTGGTCCTATGCTGCTACATGAGTTAGGGTTTCATGTGGCAACAGGGAACCTTGTATAGTTTTTCAAGGATAGGAAAGGAGAATATTGTCAGTTAATCATCACTTGAAACTTCATCACCATTTGAAAATTGTGTCCTAATTTGAAAAAATAAGACTACCCAACTATTTCATTATTTAATTTTGATTATGTAATACAAAAAAATATCCTAGATAACTTAAATAATGTAAGCACTTTTGCAAAAATTTAGTGGAGAGAACCTTCAATTACATTTATTTTGAAGTTCCACTTGCATTTTAAGCCATTTTAATTAGTCTTTCATGGTTATCTAGTAAAAATTTCAACCTCTTGTAGAAATTTGTTTGTCACTTGTACTAGAAATGCAAAAATCAAATGTAAATAAAAATGATTTGAAATGCTAAAATTCAAATGCGCGCTACATAAAAATGATTTTTTTAAAAACTACATTAACGTCTGATATCACACGCGCATTCGCCCTCAGCTCTTGCAGAACAACATTCGCCCTCAGCTCTTGCAGAACAACATTCACTCTCAGCATTCGCCCTCAGCTCTTGCAGAACAGCATTCGCCCTCAGTTCTTGCAAGATGGTAAGTTCTTACTGCAGGCCCTTCCTCCTGTAGTAGGGTTGACCCTATGTGGGTTTTTTTGAAGCCTCTGAGAATACAAAGGTTGTGATTGATTACGGGGCACTGCCTATATTTGTGGAACTTCTTGCCTCTGGGAATGATAATGTTCGAGAACAGGTAGCACGTTCATTTTAGAGGCATAAAATTATTCTTCCCAACTATCTTTATACGTCTGTAATTTTGGAATTTGATTTTAAAAACTACTACCCAACTTTGAGTTCAACTGGTGTTCGTGTAAGGCTGTTTGGGCAACTTTGAGTTCAACTGGTGTTCGTGTAAGGCTATTTGGGCTTTGGGAAATATTGCTAGAGACTCTGCATCATTTAAGGATCTTGCCCTCAGTCATGGAGCTCCGAGGCAGGTGCTTGCCCAATTGAATGATACTGCCAGAATTTCAATGACATGAAATGGTACATGGGCTCTGTCAAATTTTTGCCGTGGTAAACCCCAACCACTATTTGAACAGGTGAGCAGAACACATTTTCTGCCTCTTCTTCTTAGTTCGCAGATACTATGGATTTTCTTTTATAGATCTTGGTGCTTGGTAGATTTGGACGTAATATGGACCTAGGCGCTTGTTCATTACAATGACTCCGTCATCAGGTTTTAGAAAATGCTCAGAAATTTGGGTTTCACAAGGGGATTACCCTTGCTTGCAATTATCGATTATCAATCACATTCAAAAAAAGTCTTTCGTAGCATTGCCGAGCTCTTTGTAGGTGAATTTCCGAGGCAATTTCACAATATCTGAACTAAATTTGTCTGTCCTTTTCAATACTCTGTGCTTGTAACAGAACCAGACAAACAATCTAGTGGCCAATGCAACAACAACAACACCTTCTGTTGCAATGCCTGCAATTCACCCTCTCTGCACGCATGAATGACTATGGCACCCTCTTTTGTGAACAGGTACTGGAGCTGAAGGTACTGGTTTCCATTAGGATCGTGGAATTCAACATCCAAAATAGTATCAAATTCCACTGCAATAGTATTCCCCAGCCAGGGCAATAGTTCATTGAGACCTATTGGACTCATCACCCCCAAATAGTCTCTAGGGCTACCCAGAGTGTGATCATATGGAGCAATAACAAATGCTCATCCATCCCCAATTGAAACAAGAACAGGACCCACATTGGTTACAGAAAAGGAGAAACACGTTTTGAAAGAAGAAGAAACTTTTGTATTAGGGTCCAGAAATCTAACTGGTCTATTGTACAATGCCCTACCTGCACTTCAAATTGGTACTCCCAACTCCATGCTAAGGCTCATTGTGCCATTCTTCAGATGAGCATCTTAACCTAAAGTTTGATTCCAAAAAACCCAAGTCCCCTGTTCTATGCCCAAGACCTCTGTTACAATGAGTAGAGTTCTGAGCGAAATACTTCACAATAGGAAGCAAAAGAAACATCGCAAAATTGCTCCGCTTTAGACTGATAATTTTCTGTGCGAAAATTCAACTGCGGACAGTAAAACCATAATATCAAACACAACCAATCGATAATGGAATTTGAACATGAGGATTTATAACCACAGAAAACCCTCTCCAAGTTAAAAGAATTCTGGAATGGCTTTAAGATTCTACTAATGAGCGCTTACAACACCATAGCAATTACTGTCACAATGAAATCTGCTGGAAGAAAAGCCCTTGTACAGTTTCTACATTTCCACAGTGGAAGCAAGAATCTTGCTATCTCTCATGATCTGGTTCTGTGGTCAAATCCTTTGCTATGGATGTCTTGTTCTGCTAAACGTGGATCTGTCTTAGCTTTGGCTCTGGTTCTCATTTAGGATCGTGGCTATCTGATCTTGCTGTGGCTTTGACTATACAAACTTGTTCAATAGGAAAATGTTGACTCTGATATATATAGGAGCTTCAATGGGTGCTCTCAAACACTTTTTTGGGCAGCTTTGTTTTGTCTCTGATTCAAGTGAGAACTATGTTGGCCTTGGTTTTTTAGTCCTTGGAACTTAGTTCTCTCATATTTTCCATCCTATCCCCAATTTTCTACCGAGAAAGACATAACTTCACGATATCAAAATTGACTATTTTTGGCCATTTATCTTTAGTAATGGTACAACCTTAATTTGGTGCATTCGTACAGTATCTGAAGAGCACTCTCAAGCTGTTATTCAGTATTTTAGCATAACTACTATATTTAACTGCCATGCTCTAATATTTATATCAACCATAAGCATTCTTAAGGTAGTTCCATGTTTGTGAAGCAGAAGGAATGCTTCTGACAGCTTCTTATCATAGTGGTACAATTCTGTTCGCAGTTTATCTTTTATAAACCTCCAATTTTCCAAACATAGTAGAGAATACAATTTGCATCTGAAATTTTGGACAAATCTGTTTAGTATTCTACATAAAATGCATTAAGAATAAAAAAAGCCCACAATTTGTAAAAAGCCCACAATTTTGTAAAAAGCCCACATTTTGTAAAAAGCTCACAATTTGTAAAATGCCCACTTTTATTTTCTTTTTTCTTATATATTGAGCTCCCATTGAGTTCAACAAGTCTTGGGTTTTCTACACCATTGAGAGAGAGTTATTGTTTTCTTTATAGGATAATTTGCATCAATGGAAGAAAACATTGGAGCTGGAAAAAAAATTCAAAAGGGTGAAAGGGGTGATGGCAGAGTTTATTTCCCTTGTAAAAAATGTTGTATGAGAAATAATGTTAGAGTTTTAATAGCAACATCAACAGTGCATTGTAGGAAATATGGGCACATTGATGGTGGATAGAATGACTATCGTCCCGTGGTAATTAATTATCTATCTTCATTTTGATTGTATCGTAAAGTTTTATATTATTTTAATATTTTTTATATGCGCACTAATGTTTAATTATTAATGTTTGTAATTTTCATAAAGGCACAGTTGCGCCCCAACTTTTTGCAGATGATCAACCAGCTTCCACAGCAAAATAGTAGTAGATTAGATGATGTTGCACCAGTACAAGAGAATATTGCAGCAAATATTAGTATTGGAAATGATGTTGTACAAGGTGAAGAACATGAAGCGAATGTTGAAGGTAATTTTAATGATCCCATGGAGGTAGATCATGATGATAGTAATGAGACAGTTCACATTAATGATGGGACAAATAAATTGCTCCAAGACTTGTATGGTGAGTTAGATGATGATGGTGGAGATAGCAGTGACGGTATTTATGATGTACCTCTGATTGAAAGGTCAAGTGAACGACTTTTTGAACACTCAAATGCAACTCTTCTCTCTGCTACATTGTTGCCGGTGAACTTAAAGGTTATGAATAATTTGTCGAACAGATGTATGACACAACTCCTAAGGTATGCAATATGTATATATGATCACATATATGTAAATGTTGATTATTTTCCCTTTTTTTAGTTGTAATAAATGGGTAAAATAATAACTTATATATAAGTTATTATTTTACACATTTATTACACCAAAAAAAAAATGTAATGAACTTAAAAGGTTATGAATAATTTACCTAATGTATAAGACACAAATCTCCTAAGGTATGCAATATGTATATATGATCACATATATGTAAATGTTGATTATTTTCCTTTTTTTTAGTTGTAATAAATGTAAATAAATAAGTTACATATATATATATATATATATATATATATATATATATATATATATATATATATATATATATATCATAGTTATCAAAACCGGTCGGCCGTGATGGTCGGCTGATCGGAACCGGCCTTGCAACCCGTCAATAGTTTATTCTCAATTGCTTTTGGTCGGTTAAGTATGAACTGCCAATATGGTTAAACTTGGCTGGCCTGCATTTAACCGACCGGTTAGGTGCTCCTCCATGAGTTGCAAATTCCTCAGTGTCTCCTCCATGAGCTGCAAATTCCTCTATTATACTAGAAAAAAACTTGTCTAATAAATCATACTCAACACCTTATAGTAGCAACAATACACATGATGACTGATAAATACAAGGCTGGCTAGCATAAAATCCCTGGCAGCATGCAACTCATCAAGTGTACTTGATGACAATTTCTGTTCTCAAAACAATCAGCACCAACCTTATTTCACACTCAGCTAGGAACTGTCAGACCCTCTCTCTCTGCTCACACATAGCAGCAGCATAAATACAAAACCTTTCACACAGCATACAAGCAATTTGATCATGGCATCAAGACTGATGCAAATGGTCTGATGCCACTCAAGGAACAACAACATACAACCTAATGAAAATGTGACTGGAAATAATAAATTGACCACTAGAAAATTCCCGCTTGGAAATGCACTAAACTGGCTACTGAGTTTTCTGGGTTTTAATGAATCTTTTCAGTGATAAATTTTGTCAAACACATTGTGAGCAGCCTGCTGAAGTTGTAATTCTCTCTCAACTTGTTACAAATAGCACTAATAGTGGGTTTCATAAACCAATTCAATACCTCTAAGTGTTGTAGATGTTTTTCTAGAAATTTATTGGCAAGAAAACATAGATAATGAAGAATACAAGATCTTCAAAATGCTGGTCTGATATATATATATATATATATATATATATATATATACTGAACCCAGAATTGTCTTTAAGGTTGATACAATGAATTGACAACAGATCTGAGCAGGGACAGATTGTATATTATAATATTAACTCAACAATAAAACACGGTGAATAATATAAGAGAAACCTGATACATTAGTTCAACAAGTTTGCTTATGTATTTTTCGATGATATGTATTGCATTTGGTGCCATTTTGATATATTCACCTTTGCATGGTATATAAATGAGCAAAATTTTCATATTTTGTCTCTATTGGCTTGGAATCATGGTTGAAAATCTTAAAAATAGTTTTTATTTATTTATTTATTTTTCATTTTATTAAAAAATAATTATTTAATGTATTTTTTTTTAAAACCGATTCATTGATATTTGATTGCTACCAGTTAGACCGGTTCCGGTTTGAAACCCGGTTCATTAGCTCCACCGATCCGATCACTGGTTCCGGTTTTAATAACTATTATATATATATATATATGATTAATAATCTTTACAAGACACTACTTTTTGTTTCTGTTGTAGATTGTTGGGTATATATTTTTTACCATCGCCAAATACTTTACCTCGAACATATCGAGATCTACGTGCTATTATGAAACAATTTGGAATGGAATATAACACTATAGATGCATGTCCTAAAGATCTTATTATATATTATGGAGAACATGCGTTGAAAACAGAATGTCCAAAATGTGGTACCAGTAGATATCGAACAGATCAACTAACCAAAAAGGTGCCTCAAAAGGTTCTTCGTCATATTCCCATAATTCCACGTTTGCAGCAAATGTTCAGGTGTAACAACATAGCACAGTTTATGGATTACCATGCAAAGAATAGAAATGGAGATGGTGTTCTTCGAATTCCTGCAGATGGTTCTGCATTTAGAGAAATCGAGGAAAAATATGTAGATTTTAAAAATTAACCTCGTAATGTCAGGCTTTCATTGGCAGCTGATGGTGTTAATCCATTCGGAGAGTTTAGATCTACTTACTCAGTGTGGCCTATTTTCGTTATCGACAATAACATTCCTCCTTGGATGTCAATAAAGAGGGAGCACATAATGTTGACTATGATTATTCCAGGTATTTGATACATTATTTCTTTGAATGTAACATTTTCATTTCTCTCGTTGTTTGAATAAATATATATTTTATTTATTTACTTACTTATATATACATATATCATGGGAGTAATTATTATGTTCAGTAATTTTGAACAATTAGGTAAGTACCAGGTCAAAGATATGAATGTATATATTGAGCCTCTTATCGATGAGCTAATACAGTTATGGCATGGCATCACTATGTATGACATCACTAAGCCAATCAAGTAGAAGAGATTTCAATGTCGTGGAATGCTTGTATGGACAATTCATGATGCCCCAAGACTAACACATGTTTTTGGTATGTAATATTTCATTGCACTTTAATATGATACATAATTATCTAAATTAGATATACCATATTGCATGTTTTAAAAATGATCTCATAGTATATTAATTGTTATTGATCCATCTATTGCAGGTCTTCAAACAAAGGGTAGATTTGCATGTCTAGTTTGTGGCCCTAAGATGAAGTATCTTCATTCACCAGACTTAAAAAAGATGGTGTTAGATGAGTTTAGGCACTTCCTCCCTAGGAACCATAAGTATCGTACTACTGAAAAACATATTTTCAATGATAAAGAAGAAACTAGATTAAAACCACAAAGAATGACACCTCAGTTGTGGATGTTGGAATATAACAGAATTAATAATCGTCGAGCAGCTGGTACGTAATGTGTGTCTATATATATATATATATTATTTGTTTATGTAATGTTTGGAATTTTTGTTTTAACTAATGAATTTATTTTATTGTATTTTATAATTAATATTGTTCTGATTTATTTTATTCTTTGATATCAAGGTCATCATCGCCGTGAAGGTACTAATATTGTACTTCCACCTAGAATGAAATGTTATCCTTCTCAATTCGCGAGGTTGCCCTACTATGAGGACCTAAAAATAGCTCATTTGTTTGATACAATGCATGTCGGGAAGAATGTGATAGAAATGTTATGGCGAACCATAGATGGTGCACATGAGAGAGATAAAATTGACAAAATTTGTGCCGACATTGAGAAATCAAATCATGCAATGAAAAGTGTGATCGACGGATCAAATAACAATGGAGGTCGAAATTATAATAATATTCCATGGTTATTAACAGAACAACAAAGCAATGATGTAAAAGAGGTCATTAGAAGAATTAAATTTCCAACAGGTTTTGCTTCAAACATAAATAATATCTTAACGAAGAAAGGTGACTTTAGTGGGGTGAAAACACATGATTGGCATACCTTTGTTAAGGTAATTTTTTTGGTATACATTTTTGTTTGTTATTTCTTGAATACATATTTTAAATTTTCGTTTTTTCTGTTTAATTTGGAAACCAATAACGATTCATTTTTTATTGTTATAGTATGTTCTACCTGTATCTCTCCCAAACGACTTCGACAACAATGTCAAACAAGTTATACATGAGGTAAGTAGTTTTGATTTATACGTAAAATATAATTGCTACAATTTATTTTTGTACTTGATGAAATGATGTATTAATTTACTTGTAATGAAATATATATTATGTTTCATTGAAATAACCTTGCGTAATGACTTGCAGATGGTTGTCATTGAAAGAAATCCATCAAGATGAAATAAAGTATTGGAAGAGAGAAATTCCTCGGCTAATGTGTGAAATGAAAAAGTATCTACCTCCAACATTTTTCAATGCACAAGAACACTACTTGATACACCAAGTTGAGGAGATTGAAATGTGTGGACCAATACACACAAGGTCAATGTGGATGGTCTAGAGGCACCTGAAATCCTTGAAGGCTTTGGTTAAACAAAGAGCACGACCTGAGGGTTATATGGTGGAGGGATATGTGGTATATCAATCCATGGTGTATATTAGTCATTATCTTCCTAAATTAGCTGCGCCAGTCATGAAGGCGGTGGATTGCATTTGGGATGTGAACTCCATCAAAAAATTTGTAGAGGAGCACCTGTTGGGAAAAGGTAGAATGAAGAAAGTGAGAGGTAAAAGATTTATTATGTATAATACATATAATGTTTCATTTTTTTACATCATGTATATGATCATTATATTCATTCAGGTTTTATTCTTTCATAGTTTATTAATTAATATAATTTACCATGGTTATAAGTAAATCTTGGTGAATTTTTTTTATTATTATTCAGGTGCTCAAGATTATGAGGCGCTACTTTTATACATTGCAAACAATCTTGAGTGGATGAGTGAATGGATTGAAACATGTAAAGCACGTAACAATGGTAGGTTATCATGGCAACTACTGTCTAAATTGATTAGAGAAGCGTATCATAGTGGATATGGGAACGTTACGGACAGGGAAATCGATTTAGCATATGGTTTGAAAGATAGAAAGGTAAGCAATTAATTCACCTATTTATAATGTGACAAGAAGTTTGATTTTTCAGTTAATTTTCATGTTGTGTAAATTATATGTTTAATTATTAATTGAGAATGCATCTTTTTCATGTTTGGCATATTGCAGTTGAAACACCACAAGGCTATGTGGTGCAATGGTCATCAATTTCACGTTAAATAGTTGGATGATAACAGGAAAAATTCTGATAGTGGGATAACTACAGTATTCTAGGTCACTAATGTTTCCTCCAGGAGTGACAGACATCCTCGAGAATCTGAAAATAGATATTATGGGTTCTTAGATGATATAGTTGAGTGTGAATTTAATTCCTTCAAAATAGTTTTGTTCGACGTCAAATGGTATAGGCTACAAATGAATGTACATGATGATGATAGAACACTTATTCAACATGAAAATGGATTTCCAATGGTTAAAACATTGCAGTTTGAAGCAGGAAAAGATCACTATGTTTTTCCAAGCCAATGCGAACAAGTCTTTTACTCAGAGGTTTCAGGTGAGAAGGAATGGTCATTTGCTATTAGATATGATCCAAGAGGAAGGCCAGTAGAGTATACTGTAGAGGAAGAAGATGATATTGATCGAGAAGAAGATGATGTAGTGGCAGATGAGCAGGAAGATGCATGGACAGACGAAGAAGATATCTTAGAAGATGAACCAGGCATAGGAGATGAGGCAACAATTATTGATGATGATGTCGATGAGGATATTATTGAAAATGACATAATTGATGATGATGATGACATGGTCGATCATTTCAACACCGTTTCTGAATCAGATGTTGATATAGATGTCGATCAATTGGATGAAGATCAAGAAGATACAGAAGAAGAATATTGATACAGATGTTATGTTCGAGTATGAGCTGGTATGTTATAACTTTATATTTTAATATGTAGGAATTATTGTCTGTTGGGAAAAATATTGAGAGGGGGGGTGAATCAGTATTTAGGGCTGACTGAAAACTTTTCACCAGAGATCTTATTATGTTGTTAATTATTTACTTGGATTATTGCATCATTCTTTTAGTAAACATGTGAAAAGAAATAACAGAATAAGCCATTACACAAAAGGAACACATATAAACACCAGTATTTAAGGTGGAAACCCAATTTGGGAGAAAACCACTGCTACTGTCGTCTCAGTCTTCAATATTTATTATAAAGAAACATCTTACAATTTTGTGCTGGCGCAGACTCATACCAGCACACAGGCACCAACCTGCAGAAGGCTTCAACCTTCTCTCGTTCTCCAGCCTCTCCTGGAAGGAAGCTTCGACCCCCTGATTTAACGCTAGCTTGAACTGGCAGAAAGCTTCCACTTCTATGCAGAAGACTTCAACCCTCAGATCCACCGAATTTCTTCAATTTCTTCATCAGACTTACATCAGATCTTTATTATTTCTTTGCTGATCTTCCTAGAGCTTTTTAATTTCCTCGATCAACTCCATAGGTGCATCATGGATTCAGCGTTATCAGAAAACAGAGTTCGATCATGCAGATCTCATAAAGAGATTTTTATTTACAATGCCTCTGCATGCACACCTCTTACTATGATTCTCATCACCTTATATTTTTTTTCAGAAAGAAAAAAACGCTGTTTGAATTAACAGTGCATAGTTCGACATAAAATTCCATCAAGGCTGATGAAAAAGCCTGATCAAAATAACCTATCCATCTCATGCACAACTTCTAAGGAAGAAGGTGTCAAGACAAAGGATTAAGTTTTGACCAATTAAACATAACAGGGGAAATATCACCCAATACAAATATCGAGTCCATAAAACATCAGGACTCTACCATATCATAAGCCATAGGGACGAGGAATAAGATCTGGCTCGCCTGTGGAAATAGACATCCCAAGAAGACAGAGATGAACCGCAAAATTGTAGATATAGATAGTAAGTATGGACCTGTATGCATTAAAAACTAAAAAAAAAATGGAGCCTATATATTCCTATGGCATAAATCTGTTAGAAAAGTAATTGAGCCCCACATATCAGGTCGACATCTGATGAAAAGATCCAGGCTCACATGAACGCACTTGATGCCAATTCAAAAACCTGTAGACAAAAACAAGGAAAAACAGGCTCGCTTGATGGATCAGCACATGGGAACAAATCTGTGCAGGCTCGCTTGATGGATCAACAATTGTGTAGAATGGATTTGTAGCTTTTCGGGTAGTTTTCGCCTATAGTTTTCGGATCAATATAGTTTTCGCCTTTATTGAAACCATGGGTCAAAACCATTCAATTGCTAATGGTATTATTAAAGTCGAGCCAATCCAAATTGAAATCCTGATCTTTGTTGTTCCATGCTCGAATTGTCCCAAAGGTAATCTCTATCTCCGCCAAATAATACTATAGCCAAGGTAAAGTACCAATAGCGTGTCGCTGATGGTTTCCTTTCTTTTATTTATCAAATTCGTGGAATTTGATAAATAGATATTATTCACAACCTTTGGCAATTAAATATATAATAGAACTTTATAGTAATAACCAGCACTTTTATCAAAAGGCTTTTAAATAGACCTTTGGTTCCGGCCCCACATACATAATCGACGACCCAATCAACATAATTTAAAAAACTGGGGCCCATCGCTTACGATCGTTTCCATCCGACGGCGGAGAACACATCGCTCAGCATCAGATGATCTGACAGATATCGTTCGTTGATGATGCACGGATGATAACGCGCGATGGCGCACCGTACCTTGGGTAACTTTCGCGCATCTATAGCAAATGAACACCGTCCGATGACCCCTTCCCAGATCAACGGTGCTTATCAATATCGCTGGGCATCCTGGGTCGAGCAATAACGCGCGATGGCGAGTAGTAACAAGCGGTTTTGTGGAGTCATACAAGGACGCGTGTCGCGCGTTCTATGGAATCGCTCCCATACCTCTTGAAAACTGCTTGCCCGTCGAAGGTGGTGCGATAGAAACCACAAACCACCTTTACTGTTTTCTCGGTCACGGTTCCGCTCTTCCACGTAGGGTTCCGTCGCGCTTTCGTTTGTTATGTTCCACCTCTTTCCTTCCAGGTTCCATTCATGATTCCAAAGGGTTAGTCCGTGTTCCACCGAAAGTTCAATGCCAAATACTCTGTTTTAGTTCTTTCGCGTTATAACTGGTTTGCTCTCACTCCTCGTTCCTTTCTCCATGAAAGCCAGTCAGCTCCTTACTAATAGAGTAGACCCTTCCATCATATATTTAACGAATATATATAACTCAACTGTCTACCAGTTTGGATACACTGTCAACCGTATTAACATCGGTTCCTCGATCAACATACAGAGCACATGGTTTCTTACGGATGTCAATTATCCTTCATCAGGATGCATACATAAGTTCACACATGAATTAACTCGTCCTTATTTATATCGATTCTCCATTAAATACAGAGCTTGCCATCAAGGACAATCATATAATAGGATACAGGAAACATATTGCCAACATTGTCTTTAAATAATTTACTAATTATGCGGGTTTGTTGCATGTTGTTTATTATTTCAAACCAATAAATAATGGCCTTACTATTGTTTATTATTTCGCAGGATTCACAGGATTCATTTGATTCTATGGTCAGGTATCTGAAAAAACCTATTAAACACTTAAATAGTCAAGATCTGGAAGGCAGGCTTTACCCCCACCATAAATTTCTGAAAAACCGGCCTTCAGTTCAGCTTGCTGTGCTGAAGACGAGGGTGGATTTGCATGATCAGTTGAATGAAAATGAATCAGATATTCGGGATGCTTTTGAAGGCAGATCCATAATCCCCATAGATGAAGATCCCATTGCTGCAAAATTTTTGTCTGCGTTGAAGCACAAGTATAGTGTTGTATCGGAATACAAATTAGAGGACAACTATACCAAGTCTAAATCAACTGAATCCAGTTCTAGTGCTCTTGAAATTACCGAATTAAAGCCAGAAGCAGGATTTACAATCTCTAATGGGAATGGGTATGGTAGTTCCAATATTGGATTGGATGTTCGTAGCTCTGCAATAGGCACTGGACTTGATCATAATGAACCCCAACTAATTCAATGTGATGAAAATATGGACTTTGATGATGATCAGGAAAACAAGCCAGAGCATTTTGGCAATATTGAAGAAACTGAAGAGGTTTCCTGTGATCGATTGAATCAACTCAGCCATAAGACATCCACTGTAGGCTGGTTTGTATCAGAAGAAGAATCGGTTTTTCTTTCCCATGATGATGGATGCTGCTCTTTTCACGATATAGAAAATTCAGAGGTGTGGAGGTTTTAATTATTGTACTTAATTTTGGGGTTTATGGGTGTTATAATTTATACATTTTGGGATTTGCTATTAGAAATAGGGAAAAGCCTAGGGGTTAGATTATTCTCATGGTTTAAATTTCTATATTTGAAATAAAATTCACCAATTTCTATTTAAAAAAATGATTTTCCTAAATATTTGATGTAGTTTAAATAGGATGTAGTTCATTTCAAAGACTGCTGAAATTTTCTAGAAACTATGATTGGGATTTCAAGAATATTTATGCACTCTTTAAATTTTCCCTTAACATAAAGGGCAGTTGATGTATGAGTAATACTCAGTATTGTTTTTTTCCAATCTCCAGGAGAAGGCTGAATGTAAAGCTCCATATGGGCTTACCCCAAACATGTGGGTGATTGCTGGTTGATCAAAGCAGTTGGTTCAGATGGTCGCTCTGGTAAATATGTTGTGGGAGCATCTACAAGTTGTACATTGGACTCAGGTTTCTGTTCATGGGACTTTTATAATAAAGAAATTATGGCATTCCATACTGAATCAGAGGCCTTCACTTCAACGTCCAGTACCATCTCTCCCGTTTTGGCAGAGAGGGATGTCTCGGGGAGAAATTTTGGCTTTGCAAATGTTGTGCCAGAGAATCAACATTGGTGGTACAGGCCATGTGGGCCTCTTATGGTATCTACTGCCAGTGCCCAAAAGACAGCTAATATTTATGATATTCGTGATGGAGATCCTGTGATTTCAATGTGTTTGTTTTGAAAGTTTAGGTTTCATAGTAAATCATCAATGGGCTCTAAAATAAGGCCACATTGAAATCTTGGATACATGTTTCATGCCAAAATCAGTTGTATCTTCCATAAATAAACAATCTTGGACCACTTTGTATAAATCTGCTTCTTGGACAATATTACATCTCCCTCATTATACAGGTGGTGTTCTTACATGCATAGCAAAGGCATTGTTTTGGCAATCATTTTTTAAGTCACTAGATATTGTGGGTACAAGGATCTAGGGTCTCGACATGAAACTGTGTTGCCCGGAGACTCACTTTGCCTGTCCTTAAATTTGTAAACATAGTAGTATGCCAATGCTTCTTTCATTTTGTATGCATAAGGCGATTTTTTGTCAAAGTCCATAATTGTTTTTAAGTTTTATCCATCCCAATTTTGTTGTGAATGCACAGGTTTTTGGCTCAACACATATCTATTATATCTTTGTACTTTTCCTTTACTAACTATTTGAAATTTCTAGTTATATTTAGAGGTGTCTTTTAAGGGATGAGGGGAATTAATTGCATTTAGTGCTTCCAGGCTTATCATTTATTCTCCAAATGAAGCCCTGTAATCTGTAACACTATATGGGCATGCAGCTCACTTGTTAAAATATAGTTGATACAATACGTTGTACATGAAGCCTGGAATTGTGTACATTCCTGGAATATATTAATTTGCAGGCATGCTTAAAAGAGAGATAGGTTTTGATAAAATCAAAAATCCTGAACATGAAGAAAAAAAAGTGGCAATTATTTTATACAGATAGAACCAAGACACTATCTCCTCATTAATAACAAAAACTCAGTCCAAAAATCATATGTACAAATTCTAGAAGTCGAAAGTTGAAAATTTCTGAAATGGAACCAAGCCCTTTTCAAAAGAATAAATTTAGTAAAAACGAGGGTGAAGAAAGTTATCTTATCAAAATTTCCACATACCGTGTTAGCAAGGAATGACTACGAGTCCTGAGCAGTGAGACTGAGGAATTGCTCCTTTGCTGCAGGTTGCAGTTCTCTTCTCCAACACGATGAAAAGAAAATTCTTAGCTTTGGAGTCTGAAGCTTGAGTCACAACTTGGAAGTTGGTAAGGAAAATTATCAGGGTTGTTGCCAGTTGGCTTGGAGTTCGCAGCCTAATTAATTTTCTTTAATGCATTTCCTTCAATGTTGTGCCAGTTGTCACTAGCCAGCAACCTTTACAATAAAATTTATTAGACCCATCACGCTATGAGGAAAATTTGACGTGATCACTGATCATTGATTTCTTATTGTGATAACAAACATTGGAGATTTACTGTCCTGTTTTAAAGTTTCATTTTTTTTTTTTAAATTGAAACTGCCGTCGGCATACCGACGCCTTGTAAGCGTCGCTCTTCTAACGTTTTGAATGATTTCCATTTTCGTCGGTCTTGTGACATCCGTCAATATTGCGACAGTTCTAGAAACGTCGGAAGAGCGACAGAAAAAAGAGGTCGGAAGGGCGACGTTCAAAATTTCGGACCACATTTCGTCGGAATTGCGATAGTTCTTCCTGGCGTCGATATTGTGACACTTATGGAAAGCGTTGGTCTTGTGACACTTTTGCAATACATCGGTCTTCTGACACTTTTGTACGGCGTCAGAAATGCGACAGCTTAGACACGTCGGAAGAACGACAGTATAAAGATGTCAAAAGAGTGACGTTCAAAACGTCGGACGACTTTTCGTCGGAATGGCGAGACTTTACAAATGTCGGAAGAGCGATGTTAAAAACGTCAGACCAAATTTCGTCGGAATGGCGACACTTTACAAATGTCGGTTTGGGAGACGTCAGAAGAGCGACGCATGTTTGGAAGTGACGGGGAAGTGTCGGTAGTGCAACACTTTGTAGAGGAGTCGGAATTGCGCCCGCACGACAAACCACGTTTTTTCCAGCCTCGAACTGTCACTCTTGCGATGACTATGTGTCAGAATAGCAACGATTTGGCCGTCGGAAATTGCGCCAAATTTTCTAGTGTAGGGCATTCAACAATATTTGTATAGTGTTGTGGATTGCTTGAAGGTTTGTTTTTTAAGGGTGTACTCTTATTTAGTCATGCATATCACTTTTCATAATCTTGTGGGACTCTTATTCCATGTTCATGTCATTTGAGAGATAATTGATGTAGAGTGCAGCGAGGCTTGCCTAGAAGTTACATAGGAATCTGAGCACGTGCCTTAAAGATGTTAATTTCCTTTGTCATCCATATTACTTCAGGCATATGCCTTTCACCAGATTATGTTTCTGCCCGATTTTATACATAAAAACTACCTGTTATGTGTTGGGTTACGAAATAGGTATGTATTTTCTATTAATTTCATCATCGTTCTCCTTAATTCTTATCTCTTTCATATCTTAATGCGCCAATATATTAAGGAATTATGGTAAGAAATGAGGAATTATTTGCAGTTACGATTTAACTAACTCTTACCCTTCTTTATGCAGGAAAGCGACAAAAGGAACGATTATTGTTCCCTGCTGTTGGTGCAGCCGAATCCGACAGGCAAAGGAAGGAATGAGTCGGTTGTGGACAAGGCTAAGAGAAAATCAGAGGGATCAGTGTGGAATAGAAAAGATGTCCTAAAGTTAGAAATTGGTTGCAGGATCACATTTACTATTTACTCTTTACCCTTTCTGATTATAAAAGGAAATGATAGTAGGAAGAAAGGGGGATCTCTGTTATTTTCCAAATTGTAAGCTTAATTACAGACTACGTTGTTGGAGAACGCAATTACATTGTAATGCTACTCAAGTTCAATGATTAATTGAAGTTGCTATTTTCATTTGCATTATCTGAAGTAACTTAGCAGTGCCTGCTGGTGGCTAAGGGCCCAGCTTTTGGTGGAGTTAACTGCTTCCCTGTGTCATATTTCCGATTCTTCTAGCGTTTAATTGGTTTGATAATCTCCTATTTCTGTGAATCTATTTTATTCAGCTGTTCATTATTACCTGTTATTGAGATAATATATATTCTTCTTATAATTTGTATTGCTATCATTTGATCACAACGTGAGTTATCTAAAGAATGCATTGCATTGGTTTACTCATCTGTAAGAGTTTGATTATTGCTATTAGACTCTCAAAAGTGATATCTTTCCTATATTAATTTCTTTGCAGAGATCTAGTATAGTTTTGATTGAATCAGCTAAGTAGGGGTGAGTTATTATTACTGTGCTCTCGGCTGATGATATTGTTTTCTGTAATATTCGATTTCAATAGAAGATTGAACTTGATATTTCTTTTAATCATTGCAATTGGAGTTTATTAGATGATTCCATTTATTCTTGTGTCAAGATCTGTACTACAATTTAGTAAATATTACTCTTTGAATTAATAGCAGCCACATATTGTGTACACTCTTGAAATAAGAGGACTTGCTCGGATTGATGATTAATGTGAGATAATTAGGAGTTTTAAAAGGCACATTTTATTAGTCAACATTTTGGTGCCACTGTTGGGGAGAGTGTAGCCATTTAAAAAGAGTAATTGATGATTTTTCTGCTGGGGAAGAATTGGGTATTAAAAACGCAAGGTAAGAACCTGCGTAATGAACGAGTAACATGCTCGCTCATCCGCCCGCTTTCTAGCAAAATTGAGTAGGAGTTTAAGATAGGAATGAATGTTTGTATTTTTTCATGAATGACTAAGAAACCTCATCAAGAAAAAAATATTCCTTCTAAACCTGAAAAACCTAAGGGATCGGTGACCCTTGGGCGATAAACTTTTATCGACGAAATCTTAAGAAAATCCGAGTCTCAGTCATCAGTAGGACCCCGAATTATTGCTGCCAAATGTTCTATTGACTTCCTTCAAACTGCAGAATCACCATCTGTAGCTAACGCAGAGATTCATAGTAAAAATTAAGGGACTGAGTAGATTTTTCAAGATACTGAGAACATACAAGCCTGCCCTTCCCAAAAAGGAAATTCTTGCAACCTCCGTGAAGGAGAAGGAGAAACAGGTAAGCCTGAAATCAAATTACCAGAACCTAGACCTCCTGAAATAGTGACTAAGCAGAGGACGCCCAGTCTTCTAAATCAGGTTAGTGTTGTTAAAACTTTTCCAGCCTCTGGTGGGCATCCTAGGAAAAACTCTCCAGCTCCGGAGATCCCTGAAGGATATTGGCATATTTTTGACCAAATGGCTCATAACTAGCGAACTCAAACTTATACATTGTAATATCCTATCGTTGACATAGCTGTCAATGTTCCCATGAAGGCTATCCCATTACAGAACATCCCTACCTGTCATGGGCTAACTTCAGAAGATCCCAATGCATTTCTTTTTGAGTTTGATGTCTTATGTAGGGGTTATGATTACACTACCGACCCCCAAAAACTTAAGCTGTTCCCCTCTACTTTGAAGGGAGCAGCTCTGCGTTGGTTCATGGGACTTGGTGGAGGCACCATCAATGACTGGGACAAAATGAAAACATCTTTCCTTAAAAAATACCAAGATTATTGTTGAACTAGAGAACTAAAATATGAAATCTTTCAAATGGTGGCCAAGCCTAGCGAGACTTTTGAAGAGTATGTAGAACGTTTCCAATATAATCTGCAAAGATATCCTTATGCAAATCTGCTTGATAATGTTCTAAAAAACACAATTATCAAAGGTATGAAAGATCAATGGGTAGAGACACTAAATATAATGGGTAAAGGTGATATTTATCAAGAAAATTATAATGATATTGTGGATTTGTGCATCAAATGTTCCAGGGGTAGTTCAAGGCTGAAACCAGGCGGACTTGATGTAAACCTTAGAGACAACAAAGCTTCAGGAGAAAGAATTACACGAAGTGAAATTGGCAATATGTTGGAGGATTTCAAGACTAATATCCTGGGGACTCTTAGAACACAGTTGGATTTCATGCAAGCTAAGCAAAAGAAGGCTATTGCAGAACAGAATTTGGCTATTTTCTGCCTTCGTTGTAGACAAAAGCACAAACATAAAGAATGCCCTTTGGATGCGATACGAACATGCACCATATGCACTAAAGAGAACGCCATGGAAAGCTGCCCATCACTCCCAGGATTAAAAGAAGTTTTCAAGGAAGCAGAAGAAGAAGTGGAACCAGTGTATCATTTGAATCAGCGTCGTCAATGGAAAGCACGTCAGACAGGTATGCCCACTGATCCATCTTCATTCTTTCCTCTTTCAAAATATAATTCTCAACAATATTCAAGGGCAACATGGCAGAATCAACCACCTTTTTTTCCACCTCAAGCATTTTTTATGCCACCTTGGCCTAATCAGTCAAATTCAAATAACAATAGTTGGCCAAATTTCCCTTACCCACCACAATTCTGGCAGAACAACCCTTATTCTTCCCAATGGTCCCCTTCCACTTCTCAAAATCAGAATTGGCAATCAAGTTGGTAAAGAGCTACAAACCAGCCTATGGGGATAGTCCCTCTACCTCAACCAACTTTACCAGTGCCTTATACGTTGCAGCAAAATCCTTAATCTAATATATGACCGAAACTCCTAGCTCAACTCAACCCAAACCCAAATAACAGAACAGTTCAGTAAATACAAATCATTGAACGTCTGGACCCTGAAAATGAGTTGAAAGAATGTAACGAACTTAAGTTGAGATCTGGATGTATAATCACTCTAGATAAGGATAAAGACTTGCAACCTGAAGAACCTCACACAAATGAGCCTCTAACTGTAGATGATCAAAAAATAAAATAGGGGGAAGATACAGTCAGAAAAAAAAAATCCTGAACAAATCATACCCACTTCCCCCCCATTCCCATAAATATTGTTGATACCGCACCCAATTGAATCTCCTAACTTTGATCTTTTGGGAGAATTGAAAAATATTTGTATAAAAATCCCTCTTCTCTAGGCTATCGAAGACATTCCAATATATGCCAAAACTATCAAAGAATTGTGTATAAAGAAGTCTATGAGGAAAAAAAAAATAAACCCTACTGTCCATGTTGTTGGGACTTTGTCTGATTTATTATTAGGCAAAGAAACTCCTGTAAAATATGAAGATCCTAGAAACCCCATTGTCATAGTCCAGATAAATTGTTGTTCTTTTCCCAATGCTTTAGTTGACCTAGGGGTGGCCATTAACATTCTCACAACTACAACTTGCAACATTCTTGGCATCACAACCTTAGAACCAACAACTACCTTACTGGAACTAGCTGATCGATCAGTCATTAGACCAGAGGGAAAATTACAAGATGTGATTGTCTCTGTAGAAACTTGGGAATATCCGGCAGATTTTTTTATTATTAATCCTAGGAACTAGTTAGATGGACATCGTTTAATATTAGGAAGGCCTTGGCTAGTGACTGTTAATGCTTATATTAGCTACCGAACAGGAAACATGACTATAACCAGGGGGAATGATGTGAAAAAATTAGCTTTATACCCTCCTGCTTAGCCAAGCCTGACTATTATAAAAACCAGGAAACAACCTGCAACATATTTCACAGAAAACATTCGCTCACCATTAACTGTGGTAGATGCTCTTGAATTTAAAAACCAAACTGAAGATGATGTTATTAATACTTTTATCGATCATCCTACCACAACATCAAGTTTGAAATGCCACATGATTCAAGCAGTGCTTGACAGTGAAGTCAAAGAATATCCCCTGAAAGAAATCAATGACCAAAAAATACCAAAAACCACTGTTTATAATATCAAACCTATCGAAATCGAGCCAAGGAAAACCCTGAACATTAACAATAATCTGAGTGATGACCAACAGCAAAAACTTACTCAAGTTCTTAGGAAAAATAAAAAATATTTTTCTTGGGACTACTCAGACATGAAAGGGATTGATCCTCATCTATGCATGCATCATATCTACATTGAAAAGGATGCAAAAGCCATTCGAAAACCTCAGCGTAGATTAAACCCTCACTTAAAAGGCATTGTTAAAGAAGAAATTCAAAAATTGTTAGATGTCAATTTTATTTATCCTATATCTGACAGTAAGTGGGTTTCTCCATTAGTTGTGGTTCCCAAAAAGAATGGGAAATGGCGAATATGCGTTGACTATAGAGAACTCAACAAGGCCACACAAAAAGACCACGTTCCCCTTCCATTTATTGATCAAGTCCTAGATACACTGGCAGGGAAGAAAATTTTCTCTTTCCTAGATGGCTTCAGTGGCTACAATCAAATCCAGATTTCTCTTGAGGACCAGGATAAGACCACCTTTACCTGTCCATGGGTAACATTTTCCTACATGGTGTTACCTTTTGGATTATGTAATGCACCTGCCACATTCCAAAGATCCATACTCAGCATTTTTTCAGAATTGATAAATGAAATATTGGAAGTGTATATGGATGATTTCACACCCTATGGAGATGACTTTGAACAAGCATTGTAGACATTGGAAAAAGTTCTCGAACGGTGTATTGCTACTAGCCTATGTTTAATTCATGAAAAGTGCCATATGATGATGACATAAGGCCTGATCTTGGGTCATTACATTTCAGTAGTTGGAATTCAGGTAGATCCGGTAAAGATACAGGTAATTCTTTTACTAGCTACTCCTTGCACTCAAATAGAGGTAAGTAGTTTTCTGGGATTGGTTGGATATTATTGTAGATTTATCAAGAATCTTTCGTAGATTGTTGCACCATTATATGCCTTAACAGGAAACATTGATTTCGTATGGACTGACAAATGTGATACTGCCTTTACAGATTTGAAGCAGATAGTATCAACAACACCAGTTCTACAAGGACCGAATTGGGATATACCATTCCAGATTTCATTAGATGCATTAGATACAGCCATTGGGGCAGTTCTTGGCCAAGAAGAAGAAAAGAAACCCTATGCTATATATTACATTAGCAAAAACTTAACCCCTGCTGAGTTGAATTACACAGTAACAGAGAAGGAGTTTTTAGCTTTTATTTATGTTATTAACAAATTCAGACACTATATAACTAGATACCATATAATTCTGTATATGGATCACTCTGCTACTAAATACTTAGCTAATAAAGCTATTACAAATGGAAAAGTGACACATTGGTTGCTACTTTTGCAGGAATTTGATATAACTATCAGGGATCAACCAAGGAAGGAGAACCTTGTGGCTGATTTCCTCTCTCAAGTGCCAAGAACAGATGATGCAATAGCAGTAGAAGATCAGTTTCTAGACGAGCACCTCTTTGCTGTCACCGTAAAAACACCATGGTATGCAGATGTGGCAAATTTTTTAGCAGTGGGAAAACTACCTAAACATCTGACACCCAGAGAAAGGAAATCTATAGTACAGTGCAGCACTCGGTTCTCCTGGATTGGAGGATATCTTTTTCATACAGGGGCCGATATGCACATCCACAGATGTATCAGGGAAGATGAAATTTATGACATCTTAAAAGATTGCCATGATGGACCGCGCGGTGGGAATTTTGCAGACTGCAGAACTAGACATAAAATTTTACAAATGGGCTACTACTGGCCCACAATATATAAGGATGCTAAGAAATTTGTTCAGGCTTGAGATAGATGTCAAAGGATGGGCTGCCCTGGAAAATCTGATGAGATGCCCCTACATCCACAGCTGGTCATAGAACCTTTTTAACGTTGGGCATTAGATTTTTTTGGGCCAATCAACCCATCATCCAACCAGAAATCATATATATTGGTTACAACAAAATATGTAACTAAGTGGGTGGAAGCGGTAGCATTACCTAGAGCCACAGAAGAAACCGTGATACACTTTATTTTCGAAATTTTTGTATGATATGGGTTACCCAGAGAAGTAATCACTGATAGAGGACCGCAATTTGTGGGCCACAAGATTGCTGCCACATTGAAAAATCACCATGTTATTCACATAATTACCTCTCCATATCACCTGCAAGCAAATGGGCCAGTAGAAAGTACCAACAAGGTAATTGAAGCTATTTTAACAAAAACGGTCTAGTCACACAGAAGAGATTGGGCTACTCGACTGCCAGAAGCCTTGTGGGCATATCGTACAACTTGGAGGAATACTACTGGATACTCCCCATGTCAACTGGTATTTGGTAAGGAACCTATCTTTCCCATAGAATCTGAGATACAAACACTAAGGACAGCCCAGGAAGTGGGACTGGATTTAACTGAAGCCCAGATTAACATATTGCAACAAATAAATGAATTAGATGAAATATGGCTTTCATCTCTACAAAATACTGCACTCATTCAACAACAAAGAGTGAAATGGCATGATGCCCTCATCAAGAAGAAGACCTTCCATGAAGGTGATTGGGCACTTTTGTATGATTCTAGGTTCCAGGATTTCCCTGGAAAACTT
Organism: Pinus albicaulis; assembly: GCA_034641835.2. NCBI lineage: Eukaryota > Viridiplantae > Streptophyta > Pinopsida > Pinales > Pinaceae > Pinus > Pinus albicaulis. The sequence continues at coordinate 521,947,190 of CM076575.1, read as the reverse complement.
TAGACCAGATGGTTAGGCCCCTATGAGATACAAGAGGTGCATGATAATGACACCCTTACATTAACCACCATTGATGGGTCTGGCCACTCTTTTAATGCGAACGGACATCGAGTACGCCTCTATCACAAACCGCTTACAAGGGAATCCTTTTGCCAACAGATACGAGAAGATTCCACAATACAAATTCTTGCTGAGGAGGGAAATCCTTCCACAGTGCCAGTTCAATAAAGAAATGTACCTTTTTCTTGAAACCTGTACATAAGTTTTCCTTTCTATTTTGATTGGATTTTCTTGATTATAGATTGCACGTCAGTTTTGATTCTTTCCTCTGTTTTTTTTTCTTTTTTGTTCCCTACAGGGAACAACTGTTGTTCCCTATAAGGAGCAGCAATTTATGCGTATATTTTTCTTTGTTGTTCCCTACAGGGAACAACTGCTATTCCCTACAGGGAATAGCTGTTTTTCCCTATAAGGAACAACATTTTTTGTCTGTATTTCACTTTGATGTTCCCTAGAGGGAACAACTGTTGTTCCCTAAAAGGAACAACAATTTTTCGTGTGAATTTTGTTTTGTTGTTCCCTATAGGGAACAACTGTTGTTCCCTCTATGTAACAACAATTTTTTTTTTTAGTGTATCTTTCTTTGTTGTTCCTTATAGGGAAAAACTGTTGTTCCCTTTAAGGAACAACACTTTTTGTGTGAATTTTTCTTTTGCTATTTTCTTTCAAAGAACAACACTTTGTGAATATTTTTGAGAACATCCTATTTCTTACATATTCATCCCTAGACCACCCCAGTTTCACTTTGTATGATCCTCTTAATGACATGAAAGGTACAATACGTATGGAGGTATAGTGGAACAGGAAAATACCATGAATATTATCATCTTTAACAAGATTTCTTTGTGATGATCCATAAAAAGAAAAAGGCACAATTATCTATGTCACTTTACTATCCTCATTTCCATTATAAATCAAACTGATTGATTATCTGTACCATGTTGGTTCTCCCTTGTCTATATAACTCTCTCTATATATTATTAATAAGATTATGGGTATATTCTTTATATTGATATGTCAAACTTCTTCCACCATCCCTACTCTTAAGGAATGATGAGCCACCCTCTATGTATAAAATGGGGACTAAAAAAATTAAAATATATATATATATATATATATATATTTGCTAATGATTTTATGATTTTTTTCCATAGATTGAGGATAGGGGGTCTCATCACGAGCCATCCTACCATGATCATAAGGAAGAGAGAAGTGGCATTCCCACTATGGCCACCACACTAGGGATATGATCCAATGGATGCAATAAAAAAAACTTTGGAAACAGGAGGTCTCATCACGGGCTGGCCTGACCACTTTCGCTACTTCCCAGTGAATGGAAATGTGTTCACATGGTCACCAAACTAGCACATTGGTCTCTACTATGGACATCATAAGGTACTTCCCCAATTATACATAGAGGACCATGGTTCCCAAGGGTTAAAAAGCAACTCTGTCGAGGCTATAGATGCCTATGGGCAGCAGAAGCTCTGCTGATGGTATTGAAGCTTTATTTTACATCAATAATTATTATAATACCCTCTTCTTATCACCTTTTCTATGGAGAGATTATGGTCCTAACATACCTTGAACCTTTATGCATGGATATTTGTTTTTAATCAATAACAATAGTTTAAGTGGAATAATGGAACTAAAAATATTATTTCTTGTGTTTCTTGCACATGCTGTTCCTTTTTTTCTTTATTATATCACATCATGACAGCTTATCATTTATTTATAATTCATGGTACAAGCCGTGATTTCACTCTTCCAATACCCTTTATGATCTTGTCATTAATGCGCAATCCATTACCCCTGTACCTTTCCGCCAACGCCTTACCCGTTCATTCATTCGGTCGAGGACGACCTATCATTTTGAAGGGGGCGGGGACCTCCAGTGTATTTATGACTGAATTTTCATTCTCTCATTTGATTTTGCAGAATAATATGAAATTCCATGATTGCAGAGCATGTGGTATGATAACAGCCTCAATAACGGTATTTATATTTATAAAAATATCACATAACCATTTGATGTTCCATTACTCAGCTCTATGCGTCGTTGTGTTTTTTTGCTAACACTTATCGTTTGCAGACTTACAACACTATGGGAGGAAGAGCCGTATGCAAAGAACCACTAATACTAGTTGTTTCTGATGCAGCTAGGGCAATTCTAGCTCAAGTTGGGTGGATAACATTATTTACGAGATTTCAACCACCCAACGAGGAAATTTCCATCGAGTTCTTACAAAATTTACAGAATGGAAAATCTATGGTAAGGGGCAGGCAAATCACTGTATTAGACACGGTGATAGCAGAAGCATGCGGGTTACCAGCAGAGGGACCTATGTGGACAGGTAAGCGGTTGAAGCTGCAGGGCGCTATTGAAGTTTTCATAGATGAAGGACAGGATCTAGTCAAAAAGGGCAAGGGAGTTCGGCCATCCTCTCTTGGAGAACCATGGGGAGAGCTAGCAAAAATCGTACAGAACTACATTACATGCGATGGGAAAAAAGATGTGGTAAGGCCGCGTCAACTTAAAATTTTAGCAGCTCTAAAACAAAAATTCTCAGTTAATTTACTTGCATTATTGAAATCTTTACTACATGACACTGCTGAGAGGCTAAGATGGTCCCAACACATAGAAACCGTAGTAAGCCACCACTGTCTGATCAGGCTAATAGTCAACTTTAACCTCTCCTAGTAGCAATCAAGCTGGGATGATTTAATATCAGCTCTGGAAGGAGGTTTAGCCCCGCCTGCACCTAACACGGTTCAAAAAAGGAAGAGGACTACCCTTTCAAGCAACATACCTCAAAAGCGCAAACGGTCCGCAAGGTTGAGGTCAAGATCAGGAGTGGCCAAAAATCCTCAAGGCGGTATCATACCTCAAAAGCGCAGACGGTCCGCAAGGTTGAGGTCAAGATCAGGAGTGGCCAAAAATCCTTAAGGCAGTACCAGTCAACCTATAGAATTATCCAGCCCAGTAAGAGAACAATGCTTGCCAACCAAAAGAGTCTGATGAAAAGGGAAGCGGTGATTCAAGTCTTAGGGCCTATTCATAAAAGGATTGTACAAAATGGAGTATCGTATTTTCAATCCATTCGAGAAAGTTCTATGACTGCATCCAAGCTTAGGTGGATGGTCTCTGCTGGTAGTGTGCAGGGTAGGGAACCATTTAATTACAAAAACTTTAAAGCAGCTGCAGCCCGTTTTATCACCTATAGTAACCTCATTTTAAGAGAAGGACCTTATTGGTTAGGATGTCGGTTTCGTATCCCCATCATTTGGTATCCTCCCAAGGTTATCAAGCCTCCTATGAATTTCTTGAAGAAGAACAAAGGACCGCGTTTGCACTCTTAGCTCAACATCATGGTTTCAAACCAATTTTTGATGCCCCTTCTCCAACCTACTCTTTAACTGCACTCCATCAGAATTACTTATTTTCATGAGGACATGAAACAGAGTAAGTAGGGGAGTATGTTGGGTTACGAAATAGGTATGTATTTTCTATTAAGTTCATCATCGTTCTCCTTAATTCTTATCTCTTTCATATCTTAATGCACCAATATATTAAGGAATTATGGTAAGAAATGAGGAATTATTTGCAGTTATGATTTAACTAACTCTTACCCTTCTTTATGCAGGAAAGCGACAAAAGGAATGATTGTTGTTCCCTGTTGCTGGCGCAGCCAAATCCGACAAGCAAAGAAAGGAACAAGTCGGTTGCGGACAAGGCTAAGAGAAAATCAGAGGGATCAGCATGGAATAGAAAAGATGTCTTAAAGTTAGAAATCGGTTACGAATCCCTCCGGATCGGGAGATCCCGAGGGATCGCATTTACTATTTACTCTTTACCCTTTCTGATTATAAAAGGAAACGATTGTAGGAAGAAATGGGGATCTCTGTTGTTTTCCAAATTGTAAGCTTAATTACAGACTGCGTCGTTGGAGAATGCAATTACATTGTAATGCTACTCAAGTTGGATGATTAATTGAGGTTTCTGTTTTCATTCGCATTATCTGAAGTAACTTAGCAATGCTTGCTGGTGGCTAAGGGCCTGGCCTCTGGTGGAGTTAATTGCTTCCCTGTGTTATATTTCCGATTCTTCTAGTGTTTAATTGGTTTGATAATTTCCTGTTTCTGTGAATCTATTTTATTCAGCTGTTCATTATTTCCTGTTATTGAGATAATATATATTCTTCTTATAATTTGTATTGCTATCATTTGATCACAGCGTGAGTTATCTAGATAGCGCATTGCATTGGTTTAATCATCTGTAAGAGTTTGATTATTGCTATTAGACTCTCAGAAGTGATATCTTTCCTGTCTTAATTTCTTTGCAGATATTTAGTATAGTTTCGATTGAATCAGCTAAGTAGGGGTGAGTTATTATTACTGTGCTCTCGGCTGATGATACTATTTGTTCTAAGATTTGATTTCAATAGAAGATTGAACTTGATATTTTTTTTAATCATTGCAATTGGAGTTTATTAGATGCTTCCATTTATTCTTGTGTCAAGATCTGTACTACAATTTAGGAAATATTACTCTTTGAATTAATAGCAGCCACATATTGTGTACACTCTTGAAATAAGAGGACTTTCCCGGATTGATGATTAATGTGAGATAATTAGGAGTTTTAAAAGGCACCTTTTCTCAGTCAACATTATGGTCCACGAATATCATTTTGTTATCTTGTATATGTTCTCTCTAGTGAAATTTTAAGGGTATTTGTTGATTTGGATTGTTTCTCAATGTGTATCAAGTCCTAAGGAAGGAAATTCAGTGATTTTTGTAGAATGTTGTGTAACACCTTCCAAAGGTTGGCTCTTTTAGGGTTATGGCCTTGTTGTTTTAGTTATGCATATTAATTTTCATTTCTCTTGGACTCTTATTCAATGTTCTGGTTATCTGGTATATATTTACTGTAGAAAGCAACAATGCTTTCTTAGATGTTGTGAAGGAATCTCAACATGTGCTTAAAATATATTAATTAATGCCTTATCATTTTGTTGTTTTGTATATGTTCTCTCTATTGACATTTCGATGGTATTGATTGCAGGGTGATGACTTGGAACACTGTGTAACTTGGTAGATAGGTTTGGTCAAAATTCCCTTCTCTCAGGCTACCAGTAACGACATCTGCATGTGAAAAGAGTTTAGTTGAGGGTGGAAAAGGAGCTTTTTGAGCTGAAATGCCTCCGTATAAACACCAATGTTGTAATCAAGGGTTATATGCATCATTCTTGTGTCTTTTGTCTAGAATATTCTAGATAAGGTATGTTGTAGAACTAGGTGTAATAAGATTGTGTATTACTAGTAAATGAATTGAAGGTTCAACTAGAATCAGATTTCCCTTGCACATAAGAAGGCCATCAAGTATATTGAGATGATTAGATTTGATATAATTCATTTGTATATTAATTGTGAGAACTATTACATAAAACAGGGAACTCTCTTGTTTTGAGGAGGACCGAGTTTCCTATATCCCAATGCTGATATTTGCAACACCATAGGGACATGCTATCTTCCCTCTTAGACTAATGAGAACCCCATCAACTCCTCCCAGTTTTGGGTTTCATTTCAAGGCACCATCAAAACAAAAAATGAAGGATTTTTGAGTCTGACTCCACTAATGAAATTCTTGTGGAGTTATATGAAGCTGCCAACATGATTGTGGACATACTTACCTGGGTCCATGGGTCGGGAAGAAGAACAAGAATATCTAAAATTAAATTGATCCAACAATTGAAGTTCTTACTTGTCTAGATCTTGATCTAGAATGAATTTAATCCCTTTTGAATTAAGATGTTGAGATAGCAGTGCTTTAGCTTTAATTTCCACCATCTCCATTTCACTCATCATATATTTGGAAGATGGCACGATTTTTTGCCAGCCAAATTTCCAACATACAAATTTAGACAATGCAAACTAGAACCTTTCAAAAGAGGCTTGCAATGAAAGGACATTATGTAATGACTACGATACGTCCAAAATAGTTGCTTCAGTGAATTTGACTACTTGAACCAACCCTCAAGGCCATTTACCACCACTAACCAAGCTACCATAGTGAAATGGAAATCGAAAAATAGGCAATGAGAAGATTCCAAACTAAAAAGGAAAAGAGCACACTGGGAGGGACCTTGGATTCCTCTCCTTTTCATATTTTCTGAGGTTAATATGTTGTCATAAGATAGGGTCCAATAGAAAATATTAATCTTGAGCAAGGCATTTGAATGCCATATTTTTCTCCAGATTGAGGCTTTGTGGGGAAGTGAACAACGAGAAAGTTGTTGGGCATAGCTCTACTTAACTGAATACTGAGCTAAACCCCACCCTCTACAATCTGATTCCTTTAGGTTCTTAAGGGCACAACCATGAAATTTATGTTCCATTGAGACCACCAAATGGAATAAGTGTGAAGGTGGAGCCCCAAAATATCACCCTCTCAATAATCCTAACACTCTGTCCCACGAAGAAATGCCAAAGAAGGAATTTTCTCCTTGTTGAGAAATCATATCTTTAAAAGAGTGAAATCCCTGAGAGTCAGGCAGTTGGTGACCCATGATGTTATTCTTCCAAATATTGATATTTTACCATTTCCTAAAATCCAGGTAAACTAATCCATTATTATTGGAATGTCAGGCTTCATAAGTCTCCAAATGGATGGCCATCCTCTCACTTGGAGAATATCATCTGGAGACTACTTTCCTTCCTGTATGAAATATTTTTTATGCAACTACGAAACCTTTTTCCACCATTCATACTTCCCTGACACTAGCCTTCATAGGAGATTAGCACCCATTGCTAGAATATTTTATTCCAAGCCCACCATGAGATTTGGGTTCCTAAACAATAGACCAATTAGTTAACCAAGTGAAATATTTGGAGTTAGATTTCCCTCTACTAGAGAAATCATCTTAATTCTTGAGCTAGATTTTGCTTAACAATCGCCTGAGCAAGCATTAGAGAAAATTGATAGATGGGAAACATTTAAATTGGAATTGTTTCCAGGGAGATTTTTTCTCCTTGGGAAGATAACAATGATTATGGAACAGCCCAGAAGGAAAGATCATTCTCATGCCATTCTTGTTTCCTGTTATGTATCTAATATTTATATCTTTTGGGAAACACAGATAAATATTGTCTGTCAACTCCACCAAGGAATAAAGTCTTTGTCTTGTTGAATGTAGTGTCCTACTACTTGTGGTGAGAAAAAATAGTAGAATTAAGGCCTCCTTAGTAAAGAAAAATGATCTATCCCACAAGGTGCACATCTCCTTGGACCTTGTTGTGCCCTTGTTTGGAGGACCTCCCAATTCAAGGATTTGTTACCGAATGCTAATCACATAAAAAATTTAGACTTCATCTATGCTTTGGCTTTCCAAAATACCCCCCACCACAAAATATCTTATGATCCCTCTTCTTCATACATAGAATTATCCAAGACTTGTCATGAATTTACCTGAAGAAGGGTTTTTGGAAGACCTCCCATTTCAAGGCTTTATAACCTAATTCTAATCACATAAAAATTTTAGACTTCATAGGAGCTTTGACTTTCAAAAATATCCCCCAACAAAAAGTTTCTTATGTTCCCTCTTCTTCATACATAGTATTATCCAATACTTGTTATGAATTTACCTGAAGAAGGGTTTTTGGACCATACTTAATATATATCCTCCATTTTTAGTTTGATAGGACTCTATGCCAACTTCCTAACATAGCCTTGAGAATAATTAGCATCAATAACTTCCAAGCCAAGGATATCAACACTCAACCAACTTCCTGGTCATATGGTTGGAGTATTTTTCCTTGCCAAGTTTGTTAGTACAAACATTTCTTGATCATTCAATAAATTTAGCATATGTTAGGAAAGATGGAATTGCCTTGTATCTTTATAAGAAGAATTGGGTGATTAAAAGAACCAAGTAATGGTGTGGTTGGTCTTCAAAAGTAAAAATTCATTTTCTTTCAAGAGCCTGTTAGGGTATTCAATTGACCAAGCAAGACATGTCCTCCAAAGATCCACTCCTCCTCGATAATATAGTCCTAAAGTTCCATGTGAGGAATATCCAAGGTCTGTTGAGACTTGAAGCAATGCCCTATGATCATTTATCTTTGTTGAAAATTTATCAAAGAATCCTTAATAGAAATTTTTCAATTTTATTTCCTTAATATCTGTATGACAATTCCCTTGACGAGTATTACAATAGTGGCAACATTCTCTGCAATTATTATTTGTTTTTGGAAGAATGAAGTGAAATGACTGAGATCCGCATTCTCTTTTTCGCTTCTTTACATTTATTGACTCTGACAAAGAATCTTAAGAGACAACTACCATTTTTTATTAAAGATTCCAAAATAATATAAATTTGTGTGATAGGATTGAGGGACTTGTCTAGAAGTGAATTAGCATAAATATTGCAAATGGAAGACTTAAGCTTTCTAGGTTCTGCCTGCTCTTGAGTTGTAAGTCGATTTTCTTTCCGGGTTGCATTTACCATGTGTATTCCACCTTCTACTTTCATGTGTTTTTGTTGAAGCACATATTCTCTATTTAGAATGGCTAATGGGTTCAATGTATATGAACTGGGAACAATTTTACTTGACTAAGTTATAATGGCATGGTTTGGGAAACTAATTGCATGAGTTGACCAAGGGTTGGGAATAGTTTTTGACATTATGGACTTGGAATGTTGGAACTACTACCAAATATTCTGTGAGTTTCCAACATTGGAATTGACTGACCCAGACTTAGTCAAGTCAACAATATGGTGTTTCTAGGGAAACTCATCGCTTTGGGCAGGGTCAATTTTTAAGGCTCGGTATGTCCTTCTACCTTTTCATTCATGTTTTTTAGGAAATGAATTAGAGCTATCTTCATTTTTCTTGGAAGTAATAATTATAACATCCTAAGGTGTGAGGGGAGCCTTTGAGCTTATTTATCTGGAAATAACAATCAAAGGGGTTAAGTGACATACTATTATGATAGGAAAACTCATTCAAATTGGGTGAATATGTTGTCTTATCCCCATTATAACTACAAGATCCCTTCTAAAACATGTAAGGTAACTTGAAACACAAATGGCTTCCTATTTGTGAAGCTTCTTTTTAATTGAGCTAATTTATAACCCTTTGGAGTTCCTACCATCTTCTTTTCCCAGGGATACTAATTTTTGGTAACTATTTTAGTCTATGCACTCTGTGTCTTGGAGCCAAAGGATATTACCTTGAAGTTTGAACCCTTGCAAGCAATATTTTGATGGCTTCATTTGCTTGTCCCTGGAGTGATAGAATTTGTGGTATGCTTAAGCTTTGAGACGTTATTATCTTCAGTAAATTATCAATTTCATCACTCTAGTATGGATTTGGGTGTATTTTATGAATCATTACCTTCCATAGCTCAACCCTATGCATGCTGATAAATCATCCATAAATTTTTTGTATGTGTTTCTCTTAGTGATTTTGTTGTGACCCCATCTTCATTAATGAAAAATTCATATAAATTAGGCTTAGATCAGGGCATTTTGCTGGGATCTTTTTAGCGAGCTTTAGGATCCCATATTCAAGATGGGAATACTCTTGGACATGTAGGGTATTGATAAATATAGCATCATGTTGTGGTAGAAATTATTCAATGAAATCTGAAGGGATCTAATACTTGACTGCTTCAAGCCACAAATCCATCATTATCCTCAAGTTTGTAAGTTCCAGCGTTTCTGGATCAAACATAGGAAATTTTTTATGCTAGCCATCAACATCAGTGTTGCAGATAGGGGGTTGTTTTATATGAGAAATTAAAGCTCCCTGAATATAATTTATAGTTAGGAGAAGAAACTCCTTTGAAGATAAATTATCATACCTATGAACAATAAGAGACAAACCTGGAAATGATTTTTCTCACTATGTAGTTAATCAATTATGGGTTTGCATAAGTCCTCTTGGTTTCCTAGATATTGGTTTGTTCTTTCAATATGACAAGACTATTCATCTTCAGTAAGGATGCCTTCAACAAATGGAATGGACCTTTCTTCCTTTGTCTCATATGGTTCACAAAATGGCTTGATGATATGATCAACCTTCTTTTATTCCTCATCAAAGTCCATGTCATATGTAAGATAACTGTCAAAGAAAAAAATATCAGATCTTGCATTGTTCTATTCAAACTTAATAGGCAATGCTGGTTGAGATGCACATAATTATGGGTGCCAAAGTTTCTACCATTTTCAAAATCACAAATAGGAGTGTTGGTCCCTAAAACCTTAAGGGATCTTCAGGATTTCCCTTCATTAATGAGTGTCTTATTACTCTCATTCTTAGGAGAACTAGAACTACAGTCTGGTCCATTATCTCCATCTACGCTCAGGATTTTTTCATATGTCGGTTGAATTTCAATTTTCCAGTGTAGAAAAAACGCATGGCATGATACCCATGTCATCACGTGCTAAGTCTTCTAGGGTGATTTCAAGAGTGGTAGAAAGTTGTTTCCTACCCTCCTACTGATATTCCTCCTTTGCATTCAAGACCTTTTCTCACACTATCAATCATTTGGAAATATGAATTTTTTTCAAGGGGGAATCAAATGAAGAGAAGTGTAGCATATCCCTATCCAAGTGTAGCAATCCAACTAAGTAGGCCGAAAAACTCGTCGGAAACTTTTCTTTGTCTTCTTCAATAGGGTCGTCATTAACACTGTGTTAAAATGAGTAATGGCTAGACTGAAGAATCCCACTGTTTTCACATCACAATTTGTCTTAGGGACATACCTCTCTTTATCTCTACCACACTCATCATTGGCATCAAAATGTAGTGTAGGTGTTATATTTCTATTTTTCTCAAAATTAGAATACGATTTTGAGCTTCCAAATGTGTTTCCATGAATGCCCATAGCTTTATTACCCTCACTTGGACTTCTACATGATCGGTTCATATACATGTTTACGAGGATGTCCTATTATTGTATTCTTCTTTGCTTCATTTTACCCTATATTTAGCTTTGGTATTTTCTAGGAGTTGCGTTTGCACTCCCACATTGTACTCGTAGTAACTGTAGCTTTCAGTCCCATTGACCTATTTATTGTCATTCGTTGGATATATAAACTTATATTATCTTATCTTACCTCACTTTCTGTTGATAAAAAATACACTTCTCTAACCTGAGAAGCATGTTCAGGTTTCAATGCATCTTCAAATAGATTATGATTGGATGTGTTTAGGGCTTCATCATATCTGCTGCCTGATTTTTCTTCTAGTCAAAAGTGAGAAAAATGTTACACACCCATATCATCAGTCCGAGCATTGCAGATGGTCTATACACTAGTGAAAACATGGAAAGCATGGCTTTCATCATCAAGTGCTTCTAAATCTGTGTAGTGGTCTTTATGGAAATCGTTTCTTACTTTAATTTTCTCTGAAATATGACAGAGATGCCTCGTCATTGACAGATATCCATCATGTTGTAGTGTTGGATTGCTAAATATCTACAGTAATTTTTGGGTTAGAAGCTAAGATTTGATCTTCTTGTGATTATGGGATGTCTTCTTTCGGATACCCCCATTCCTTTGCTATGTATAGTTCCAACAATCATTTGGAAAACATGATGGGTTGATTGATGTTGAAAGGGTCTTTTGTGAGGTTTCAATAACCCATATTTTAAATGGAATTGGTTGATTTATAATCCTAACATTATCTTCTATTGTTGCAAATGGAGTACAATGGGACAACTTCAAGCCTCTAACTTCACTAGCTAACAGTTTTTTCCCTAATTAGCGTTTCTAGTTCATGGTTGGACTTACGATTTTAATATTTTACAGACACATTCCATGTGCTTTTTCAAATTTGAGGAACCTACTTTATAGTAAGTTGTTGGATCATTTCTTCAAATGTCATCTGAACTTGTATAAAATTGTCTGGAGCTTGTGCATGCATCATCCCTTGAGAATTTGCTTATTTTTCATTTTTCTTTCATCGTTATTTCCAGCCTGCTCTTATCTCCTGTCACGGTAGTAACTAAATTTATATTGATCTAAAAAACTTAGTTGGTTCATTGAGATGAGATGACCTTCCAATATCAACAGAAAATGAATTAAAACAAAGTAACTCCCCTTCTTTGGTTGCTCCTCTTTATTCGATTCATTTGACGTTGTCTCACAAACTCCGACTCCCATGGACACTTCTCCAATTGAAAATGCCCCAAACAATATTGCCCAAGATCTCACTTCAAAAATGGTTCAAAACTGAACCTTCCAATATCAACATAAAGTGAATTAAAACAAAGTAACTCCCCTTCTTTGGTTTCTCCTCTTTATTCATTTCATTTGACATTGTCTCACAAACTCTGACTCCCATGGACACTTATCCAATAGAACATGCCCCAAACAATATTTCCCAAGATCTCACTTCAAAAAATGTTCAAAACTGAAGACCAAAAACTCAAAATCTATTTGATAAACTGTCACCAAGAATTACAGTTATAGGAATGGTTTCGGTCCCTAATTTGGTAAGTAAAATCTTCTTTATTCAATTCCCATTCAAGAAAATGCTCTGCAAGTTTTCTTTATATATATGGAAAGAATTATCATACAAGTATTTTTGCTTTCATCAATTTACAAGTAGGCAGGGGCTGAATTCTATGGTACTGTCGATGGAGTTTTTGATTATGGATATCTAATGTAATATCCTAGGGCAATTTTCACTAAGGTTTCTAATTCTGCAATTTCCTTCCTTAGACCGATACTGTTATTATAGCTCAGTCAATTGTTATTATAACTGAGTCATTACAGTTATATACTATTATATATTGTTATTATACTTGAGTCAATACTGTTATATAATTTTGTTATACCTGAGTCATCAGGTCCTTTACATTTACTTCAACATCTTTCCAGAGACCAGATATCAACTTTGTTGACTTCAGGGAAATCAAAGTAGTTTTGAACTCATGGATATTTTTTTTGTTTTCTATAAAATTTGAAATGATCATCCAAATAATGGAAGGAAACCCATACATATCAGGGTAATAAAGAATTGTCCTGTATGTCAAAAGCTTATGTATGCCCTCTTCTTGAAATAGTTTATGTATATCCACTATGCATATTGGTGCATTAATTCATCCAAATTCCATTGCCACAATTTTCTCTGTTTCTTCTACAACATAAATCAAGGAGGAAAACCACATTGGTGCAACTGCGGCTCCAAATATAGTTATAAAGACTGATAGAGGTCCATCGGTAGATTTACAATTACCAACACATGATATTCATTTCAGTGCAAGAGAAAATTTTGGTGCCTCTATCTGTAATAATTTAGGGAGTGTAGGGATTAATAGTGTTAATAATCAAAACCCTCATGAGCCTCCTCACCTAAGGATTGCATAAAGTCCCCAAAACCCCCTCCTCAAATGGTCATGTTCCATCCATTATCACTGGTCCTGGACACTCGGTTTGGAAACCATTACCTTCAAGTGTTCCTCAAACTGCCTCTCTTGTAGATTATAATCCTGCAATTACTCATAGAGAAAATGTGCATTTTGTAGCCATGCCTCCTTTTTGATGCGTAAGTTTTGGAAATGTAATAGTAGGGGTTGAAGGTCAAGCAACACTTTTACATGGGAAATTTGTGCAAACTGGACCACAAACAACAAATGGAATGCATCCAAATATTCATGGTGGAGTCACTTTAAGCCTTGGAGGGCCTTGTCAAGTTGTAGACCAAAAGCATTGACCTGATGGTTTCTCCACATAAAAGTGGTGCAGGAGCCTTGTTTGCAAGGTTGAGTATCCACACCTCGATTTATAGGCTCGAATGTCGATGAAAATATAATAATGATTTTATTGTTGCCACTATTTCAAGTAGCAAATCTGATTGAACGCAGTTGACCTCTACCAGTTTTAGTGGTGGATATAAATTTTCCTCCCATCAAGCTTTAAATTAAGGAAAATGGTATTGAAATGTGGTTGTAGGAAAATTTTCGAAGACAAGCATTCTTAATTTAAACCTAGTCTCATGTTCTAGCAACGACATTATTAACGTTTTTGTGTTTTTTAGTATATTACATATGATGCGGGTCTCTTGCTGAAGGCCTTGGTTTGACATTGTGGTTAAGGTCGCATATCCATAAGTAGTTTTCCTTGAGTTCAATTCCCACCACAGTGACTATGCATGACTATAAATTTTTCATATAGCTCCATGGGTGGCATATCTACCAATAATATGGGTACTATGTTGAATGTGTTTTTGTTTCATTTTGGTAAGGACACAAATCCATAAACAACTGGTCTCAAGTCTTGAGTTTAATGTCATGGGATTATCCTATGCTATGTTATGTTCTCTAGATCTCCAAGGTATTCATTATTTAGCTTTGCTACCTCATACTTCCTTTGTATGCACAAGCACAATGTTGCTCTTGGATAACACTGGTTATGCTTGCACAAGTTTGACCCTTTGATGCATGTACTTTACACTTCTCTTATTGCCAATAGTGGGTGTGTTTGCACTAGTGGAGAATGGAGGTGAATTTCCATATTTAAAAGGAAAAATGGATTTGCAAGTGATGCTTCTTATGTATGTAGAGACAAAGGAGCACTTCTTTCATTGCTCTGTTTCTTTCCACAAGGTTGAGTATCCACATATAGATTTATAGTTTGGAATGTTGATGAAAATATAATAATGCTTTTATTGTTGTCACTGTTTCCAGCAGCAAATATGATTGAATGCAGTTGGACTCTACCAGTTTTAGTGGTGGATATAAGGTTTCCTCCCGTCAGGATTTAAATTAAGGACAATGGTATTGAAATGTGATTGTAGGAAACTTGTTGAAGACAAATGTTCTTAATTTAAACCCAGTCTCATGTTCTAGCAACAAAATTATTAACTTTTTTATGTTTTTGAGTATATTCAATATGATGCGGGTCTCTTGTTGAAGGCCTTGGTTAAGGTCACATATCCATAAGTAGTTTTCCTTGAGTTAAATTCCCACCACAGTGCCTATGCATGACTATAAATTTTTCATATAGCTCCACAGGTGGCATATCTACCAATAATATGGGTATTGTGTTGAATTTGTTTTTGTTGCATTTTGGTAAGGACACAAATCCAAAAAAAATTGGTCTCAAGTCTTGAGTTTAATGTCATGGGCTTATCCTATGCTATGTTATGTTCTCTAGATCTCTAAGGTATTCATTATTTAGCTTGGCTACCTCCAACTTCCTTTGTGTGCACAAGCACAATGTTGCTCTTGGATAGCACTGGTTATGCTTGCACAAGTTTGACCCTTTGATGCACAAGCTTTACACTTCTCTTATTGCCAATAGTGGGTGTGTTTGCACTAGTGGAGGATGGAGGTGAATTGCCATATTTAAAGGGAGAAATGGATTTTAATCTGATGCTTCTTATCTATATAGAGACAAAGGAGCACTTAAGTTTCATTTCTCTATTTCTTTCCACAAGGTTGAGTATCCACATCTAGATTTATAGGCTAGAATGTTAATGAAAATATAATAATGCTTTTATTGTTGTCACTGTTGATGGCAGCAAATCTGATTGAATGTAGTTGACCTTTGCCAGTTTTAGTGGTGGATATAAAGTTTCCTCTTGTCGGGGTATAAATTAAGGATAATGGTATTGAAATGTGGTGGTAGGAAATTTTTTGAAAACAAGCGTTCTTCATTTAAACCCAGTCTCATGTTCTAGCAACGAAATTATTAAATTTTTGTGTTTTTGAGTATATTACATATGATGTGGGTCTCTTGTTGAAGGCCTTGGTTTGACATTGTGGTTAAGGTCGCATATCCATAAGTAGTTTTCCTTGAGTTCAATTCTCACCACAGTGCCTATGCATGACTATAACTTTTTCATATAGCTCCACGAGTGGCATATCTACCAATAATATGGGTACTGCGTTGAATGTGTTTTTGTTGCATATTGGTATGGACAAAAATCCACAAACAATTTGTCTCAAGTCTTGAGTTTAATGTCATGGGCTTCTCCTATGCTATGTTATGTTCTCTAGATTTCTAAGGTATTAATTATTTAGCTTGGCTACCTCCAACTTCCTTTGTATGCACAAGCACAATGTTTCTCTTGGATAGCACTGGTTATGCTTGCACAAGTTTGACTCTTTGATGCACAAGCTTTACACTTCTCTTATTGCCAATAATGGGTGTGATTGCACTAGTGGAGGATGGAGGTGAATTTCCATATTTAAAGGGAAAAATGAATATGCAAATGATGTTTCTTATGTATGTAGAGACAAAGGAGCACTTCTTTCATTGCTCTGTTTATTTACAAAAGGTTGAATATCCACATTTAGATTCATAGGCTGGAATGTTGATGAAAATATAATAATGCTTTTATTGTTGTCACTGTTGCCAGCAACAAATCTGATTGAATGCAATTTACCTCTACCAGTTTTAGCGGTGGATATACAGTTTCCTCCCATTAGGGTTTAAATTAAGGACAGTGGTATTGAAATGTGGTTGTAGGAAAATTGTTGAAGACAAGCATTCTTAATTTAAACCCAGTCTCATGTTCTAGAAATGACATTATTAAATTTTTTGTGTTTTTGAGTATATTACATATCATGTGGGTCTCTTGTTGAAGTCCTTGGTTTGACATTGTGGTTAAGGTCACATATCCATAAATAGTTTTCCTTGAGTTCAATTCCCACCACAGTGCCTATGCATGAGTATAACGTTTTCATATAGCTCCAGGGTGGCATACACTACAAGAAAAAAGGACATTGGTGAGGGTCATGCTTGTGACGGACCTTTAAGGTCCATCACCAATGTCACAGATGGTGACGGTCCTTAAAAAAGTGTCATTGTAAGCGTATATAGTGATGGTCCTTTAAGGTTTGTCACCAAAGCCATTTTCAATTTCACTTTTGGTGAGGGTCGTTAAAGGCCCATCACTAATTCTCTATTTGGTGACACTTCTAGTGATGAACTTTTAATGACCCTCACCAATGCTCTTTTTGTTACTTTTGGTGATGGTAAAAAATGTTCATCACCATTGATCATTCCAATGAGATTTTGATGACGTTATATGCCTATTAATATTTTTTTTCAAAAGATAACGATTTAAGGCCATTATTGTGGAGTATTTGTTATGATATTTCCAAGGCCATAGTGGTTAGAATCAGTTAATTTTTTAAGAATTAATTAGTGTGTATCATTTCCCTCAAGTAATCACTAGTCGAATAGAGTTTTCCTATTCATATCTATTAATTTTATTATCTATTGAATTCCCTTTAGATAAAGTTCCACTAGTGTGTGTAGGAAATATATTATTTAATACATAATCAAGCTCTGACAATTCTATTAATGAGAAAGACCTAACACTCCTCAACAATTCGGGCACACCTTAAATTAATGCTTTATCACACACTAACATTTCTTAGCACCTCGCATGTCTTGGAACATCTTTGTACCTAGAACATCTTGTCATGAAACTGACGCACAAGCACATGGTGGCATGCGGTAGCACAACATGGAAATCTCCTAGCATGTGTTGGCATGCATGTAGTCCCTAGCATGCCCTGGAACACCTTGGTTGAATGCATTGACATACATTAGCACTTGGCACACAATGCCACTTGGCATGTATTGGGACCTATTATTAGTGTGACTAGCATGCCCCTTTTGAAAAAGATAAAGTCCTGACTTATTAACCCTCTTATGTGTTCATTTCCTTACATTTTAGCTTGGTTCTTCCTTTTGTTGCATTGACACTTCTTGACACATATTGACATACCCTGGAACCCTCCACATCCTTAGCACCTGGCATGTATTGGCATATCTTGGCACTATTTGGAACATATAATTAGCACACCCTGGAACTCCATAGCACACTTTGGGACTTCTTTACATGCCTTGATATTCCCTAGAATGCCTTACCAATGCTTAGCATACCTTGTCACTCCCTCCTTGGCATGAAAACTAGCACTCATTAACACTAGTCCATGGCACACGTTCCTCATAGTCATTAACTTCCATGAATTTTGACCTAGTTATCCCTTAATTTTTTTTCCAATTACTCCTTAACACTCCTAAACATGCATTAGCACTCTTCAACATGCCATTCCACTTCACAGAATGCATAACAATCCCTGACACATATTGACGCTTGGCACGTGTTGGTGCTTGGAAAGTCTTAGCATGTATGGAACACATTGAGATGCCTTGGTATGATTTGGCATGGTTTAATATTAAATTTATTTGAGATCAATTTTTGGAAAGTATATGAGAAGCAACAAAGGAAGTCTTGGCACTTAGAATGCACTAAGACTTTGCACTTGGCACCTATTAGTGCCTAGTGTTGGTGTGCCTAGCATGCCCCTCTTAGAAAAGGTAAATTGATGACTAATTAACCCTCTTATGTGTTCATTTCCTTGTAGTTTAACTTGTTTCTCCCTTTTTTTGCCTTGACAGAACTCCCTGGCATGCATTGACACACCCTTGCACATCTTGGCATGCCTTATCACTTGGCACATCTTATCATGTTTGACATGCCTTTGCACTATCTAGCACATCTTATCATTCCCTGGCACGCCTTGGCACTCATGTCATCAAATCTAGCCTTTACATTTTTTCATGACTTTGGAACCCAATCAAGTCCTTGGCTACTGCAATTCATGTGAAAATATCGGCCTGCTTCAACCACAACAACTTCACTAATTGCACCTACTACAAGTAGATTGTGCCTTGTTCACCTAAGAACTGCCCATAACTCATCTTATGCCACTCATGTCCAATCTCAACTTATCCGACTTAACTATTTACCAAGACAAGGATCACATGATCTACCCATCGCTATAAAACAACTAAGAAACATAGCTTACATAGGCAATATTTCACATGTATGTTCAGTTCATATAAACAATAGAACATTAATTGAGAGTTTTCAAGAACCACAAGATTCACAAGGCACACAAGATATAAGCTGACACAAGATGAGTGCCCCAAAACTTATACACAACAATGTCCAATATGTAATTATCTAGAATAGTTTAAAACATGAGCATGTAGCCAAAGTATGCCACCTCTCATATAAAAAAAATAACTAAAGGAAAAACAATGTTGTGCCTAGCACAAAATGATCTCCCTTTGTCTAAAACTGCTATGTCGAGCCCCTTATAACAACCGTAGGCTTGCCTCCTATAAATCCTATTCTAAAATTTTCCTAACACACTTCGTCCTTAACACATTTCAATTCGCTAACACTCCCTTGCACACACTATTATTTGTTCATTTCCATGCATTTTGACCTATTTATCCCTTGATATACCCCAACACTCCCTAATAATCTAGTTCAACATGCATTGACATTGTCCGACATGTGTTAGTATGCCTTTTCATTCCTTTGCATGCCCTAACCCTCCCTAGATATTATGCCCTCACAACTACCCTTACTTAATTTTCAACTTGGGAACCCAACCAAGCCCTTGCTTGACTACAAGCTTGACCAAGTTATAGTTACTACAACTAGGCTATATTGTTGAATTGTGTAGCTTGGGAGGTACTCCACAAGCATAATGAGATGGCTTTGTGTGAGTTTGGTCACAAAAGGCTTTGTGGGAATAGAAGTAAAGCAAAGGGATTTTGGACCCAAGACGGGGTTTAAAATATAAAAGGAAATTAAAAAGGAAAATTAATATTTCCTAAGTTCTAAGTGGATAAAGCCCGTAAGTTCTAGACAGTTCCTAAGAGGTCTAGGAAAAACTATTTAAGGAGTCCTTAGGATGAAGGAAATAACATCAAGTGAGAAGGATCTCATTTGATCAAGGAGGCAAAGAGACAAGTAGTCCTAAAGAGGCCATGATCATTATCATGTATAACATTCATTAAGATGACTCAGTATACTTTGGCATGGTTTAATATTAAATTTATTTGAGATCAGTTATTGGAAAGTAGAAGAGAAGTAACAGAGGATGATTTGGCACTTAGAATGCACTAACACTTGGCACTTGAAACTCATTTCCACCTAGTGTTGGTGTGCATAGCATGCCCTCTTGGAAAATGTAAATTAATGACTTATTAACCCAATGATGTGTTCATTTCCTTGTATTTTAACTTGTTTCTCCTTTTTGTTTCCTTGATAGTCCCTGGCATGTATTGTCACACCATTACATATATTGGCATGCCTTAGCACTTGACACATCTTAGCATATTTTACATGCCTTCAAACTATCTGGCACATGTTAGCATTCCCTAGCATGCCTTGGCACTCATGCCCTCACAAATATCCTTACATTTTTTCATGACTTGGGAACCCAATCAAGTCCTTAGCTACTATATTTCATGTGACATTGGTTTGCTTCAGCCGTAACAACTCGATCAATTGCACCTACTACAAGTATATTGTGCCTTTTTCACCTAAGAACTTCATATACCTCATCTTAGGCCAATCATGTCCAAGATAAACTTTTCCCACTTAAGAACTTACCAAGACAAGGATCACATCTAGCCATGGCCATAAAACAACTAAGAAACATAGCTTACATAGGCAATATTTCACATGTATGTCTAGTTCATATAAACAATAGAGCATTAACTGAGAGTTTGCAAGAACCACAGGATACACAAGACACACAAGATATAGGTCGGCACAAGTCGAGTTCCCCAAAACTTATACATAACAATGTACAATATGGAATTGTCTAAAATAGTTTAAAACATGAGCATTTAGCCAAAGTGTGCCACATGTCATATAAAAATAATAGATAAAGGAAAAATAGTGTTGTGCCCAACACAAAGTCTCCCTTTGTTTAAAATTTCTTTGTCGAGCCCCTTATCACAATCGTAGGCTAGCATCTTACAAATCCTATTATGAAGTTTTTTCTTACACATTTCATCCTTGGCACACTTGAATTCACTGAGACTCCCTGGAACACACTCTTTTTTGTTCATTTCCATGCATTTTGACCTAGTTCTCCCTTGTGATAACTCGACACTTCTTAACACTCCTCAACATGCATTGACATTGTCCAGCATGTGTTAGCACACCTTTTCATTCCTTGGCATTCCCTAACCCTTCCTAGTTATCATGCCCTCACAACTACCCTTACTTAATTTTCAACTTGGGAACCCAACCAAGTCCTCGCTTGACTATAGGAGCTTGACCAAGTTACGATTACTACAACTAGACTATGTTGTTAAATTGTGTATCTTGGGAGGTACTCTACAAGCCTAGTGAGATGGGCTTGTGTGATTTTGACCATAAAATGTTTTGTGGGAAAATAACCCAAGCAAAGGGGCTTTGGACCTGAGATGAGTTCGAAAATATAAAAGAAAATTAAACAGAAAATTAATATTTCCTAAGGTCTAAGTAGATAAATTCATAAGTTCTAGAGCATTCTTAAGAGGCGTAGCTAGGAAAATCTATTTAAGGAGGCCTTAACATGAAGGCAAGAACATCAAGTGAGAAGGAGCTCATTTTATCAAGGAGGCTAGGAGAGATGTAGTCCTAAATTAGATCTAGTTAGAGGTCTGAGTAAGTGTTGCTAAATGGAGGCCATGATCATCCACCAAGAGCAAGATCATCATGTGAGGGTTCACAAGAATGTCACATACCTTAATGGGTTTGAGATAGGAAGTAGGATGGCATATTGTTGGTTCTCTTAGGGTAGATAAATCTCAAGAGAGGCGACTCATGAGAATTTGGGCATGTGATTTCAGTGGTGTTTCTGTGTGAAGTCCACATAAAATTTTCAAATAGTAGAGAGGTTTGAGACCCTACCTTGTGCTGGTTACTAGGTTGCGATGTCTGTGATAAAAACCAACACAAATGGAGGAGGTTTTGCACTAGAATTTAGGTCTAGAACGGAAGTAGTCACAGGTGTAATATTGAATAAATTAACTGTAGTTTGAGGGTCATAGAGATCTAAAGTTCATGTCAAGATTCAGTCAAAGAAATGACCAGAATCTATGGATCCATATGAGCTAGGCCGAGTCTCTTATGGAGGAAAGAGTTTTCTTTTTTTCTATGGGTGGATATGGTTTGTTCTAAAGCAATTAGAATAGAAGTATAATTCCCTATTTAGGGAGGTTTCCTATCATGTTCAATCCATAAGGTATGTCATTAATACTGTGACAAATTTGCATAGTGTTTCGGGGAAAATCACCCTAGAGGTTTGTTGGGTTTAAACCTCCACAGAGCAGGGCGTGCTACTCAAGAAGGACTCACAAAACCATACATGTTCATGAAAAACTAAATAGAGTAGATCGAGGAAGTTACCCGTAGGTCCTACGGTTGAAGCAGATCCCGCGGGGTCCAAACCCCCAGCAACCCTTCTTCCTTCTTAACCTGAGAGACAAGGAGAAACAAGCACGAAGAACTGGTTGTACAACATATATCTACTCTAAATGTTAGTGAAATCCATATGAAAAATTAGATAAAACATAATAAATTCTTAAATAAAAATATTCTCATGTATGCAAGCAGACACTAACACGTATATTTTGGGAACAAGATGGTTCTTCTATATTATAAATAGCATGTACAGAAATAACGAGTGGAGAGATCACCTGAATCCTTCCACGATCTTCGAGCAGACCGTCGTCCGGATCCGTCCCACCCTTGTCTCACTAAGATTCCTTCCGAATTGGTGCATACGAGATGACATATAAAGATACGAGCATCTCCAGGAAACAAGGGTTTCCTGTAATTAACTGGGAAGTGCAGGAGGCACGGGAATTCAGACTTGGATAGGGAATACCAACAGAGTATAATATCAATAATTTCTCTCTCTCTCTTAGGCCATGCACATGAGGGGCTTTTATAATCCCTCAAAGTAGTTTCAACAGTTGGAAATAGTTGGCTACGTGCTGGGGTGGTTGAACTACCAGAGTAACCATCAACCCATCCCGAAAATAGGGATTTTTTATATATTTTTTAATGATTTTAATGGCATACGCAGGAAAGTACATGTGGACTCGCGTATACACGCGGAAAATTCTGGGCATAACCGCGTATGGGGAATTTAACACTGTTTTTTAGTGAATTTTGTCCAATTCTGTAGGAATGGGTGCCCAAAGCCATAAAAGCAATCATGAATCATATGAAGGTGAGAAATGATGCTATAACAGATGCCCCCTAATATATGAGGTTAGAAGGGGTACATGATGGCCGAAATGTATTATGCACATAGAAAGAACTTCACAAGGACAAGAGAGGACTTCACCAGATTTCAGCCTGCCAAAAACCAATGAAAGAAAACAAAGAGTCAACTCATGCTGAGGCGGGCATACCCATGCTCAGTCAAAAATACATCATATAGAAAGTACTGAATAGATCCAACATGTATACAAGTATAGCTGAACTGAAAGTACACAATGAATCATCTGAGCATGGCCCGGAAATATAAGTCTGAATCAATGTCCAAGTATCACATATAGAAAGTTGATCAATGATGTTGAAACTGGATGTCTGATCATATAAGTAACTGAATCTCCAAGTACCAAATCATAAGGGGTAGAATAAATGGTACAATCACGCAACTCGAGAGCCAACATATAGGATGTTGTTGTACTGACACTGCAACATATAAGGGTGAACGACATCACTGGCAGAAACTGAATGGACTGTCAAAAGTGAACCGAGAAATGCTGATGCAACCCGAGGTCTTCACCGATCACTATGGCACAATTCTACACAATGGGAATAAATGAGCCGAAGTCGACCATGTGAGAAATCGTTGGATTACCGGTCAATGATGTATACCGTTAACCAACGCGAGACAACCCACCGATAATGATAATGAGTGTCAAGGTGCCCCAGTACAATCTAACAAGTGTGAATGAATGAGTTGAAGTCGAACACTTGAAAGAATCTACCAATCAGGAGGCAATGATGAATCCCCACTGTCGATAGCGAAGAGTCTGCCACTGATGACTGCAAACCCTAAGGTACTGACAAAAATACTCTAGACCTTATTCCCAGAGCAATGAGTCGGAGTCGATGGGAAAAGATCTGCTAGAAGGAAGGCATTAAGGCATCCCACATCAGTCCAGCGCGAGTGTAACCCGCAGGCCAAGATTTGGAAGGAATCAGACGAAGCAGAGTGATGGAACCAAACCGAAGTACGTTTCCGACATGCACAAGATGAAGCTAGCGCACGGAAGAAACCCTCTGAACCAACCAATAATGAAAGCTGACACAGAGGCAAGAAATCCACCGATAGGGTCAAATGGAAATCAAGGTACTGCACGAATCCCAAGTGTGATAATGTGTGTTGACGTCGAACACAGGGGAAACCACTCAGTCAAAGACCCATAATGATGATCAAATGCTGAGCACAAGGTCACCTATCAATGATGGAAATAGGGCCAGGGTGTGGCTCTAGGTTTGCTCTCAGAGCAATGTGTCGTAGTTGATAAGAGACAAACCCGCCAGCAAGAAGTCAATGGGGACCTTCTCAAACCAGCATGAGTAGAAGACCAAAACATCTGATGTGATAGAACAAGATACTGACAAGACCGGGAAGGCCGACTGAATAATGAGTCAAGAGACACCGCAGAATGGCTGACTCTGGTTAGACTTCCCTTGAACAAAAGCACGACTCATGATGACCATGGCAGTAAAAGTGACATTGTATAAGTCTGTTATGCAAGAGGAAAAACAAACTCTCCATATGATTGGAAGAGATAACCAACCGGGGGAGGACTGACAAGTGAAACCAGGTAAAGGCTGATCCTAGGTCTTAAACTAAAACCATCCCAAATGTAGGAAATATATATAAGTATATGTGCTTTGTTCAAGGGCAACAAACTGACTCTGTACTGCCATCAAAACGAAGATGCATCCCGTTCCCGCTCTTTTTGTTATATTTTATTTTTTTGTCTTTTTCATATAATAAGCCTGAAAAAGAATAAAAGAATGCTATGGTACAATGGATAGAACGAGTATCGAAAAAATCAGATGCACTAGTTCCTGGGATTGGAACAATCCTATGCTCAATGCAAGGTGGCAGAAACTGGTAAGCGATACTCAAAGGAACGTTCCATCCATGGGTAAAAAGGGTGTCAAGTCGCGATAGCTAAGTGCATGCAATGGTTAACTTGTACAAATAGTCAAGGTCAAAAGTTGGCTTAAACACTGAGTCCAAATGAAGCCAGCTAAAGGCCAGGATAAACAAGTAGCCAATATGCAATGCAGTAATACAACTTAACGACACCAGGGAGCCTCTAGGGTAAAAGCCAGAAAAAATGATAGTGAGGAAGAAGAAGAATGAAGCTTCAACACATAAGTCATGGCGGGACTAAAGAGGAATCCCGAGCCTACATAAAATGCAGCATGGGCAACAAGTGATAGTGAGGAACTAACTAGGAAGCCCATGTAAAGGAAGGCTCTACCACCAAGTCATGATTAAATAATCGGCAAGTGAAATGGGTGTAATAGTCATGACCTGATGGGATTGACCCTATGGAAAGTGATTAGTATGAAGGCTAGTATGCAAGATGCAATGGAAAGTGATTTCCCTAACCTATATGCCAGTGAAGATCATATACCTGCCGTGACGAGTCGGTAATCATGGATAAAAAACGGGAAAAATCTCAAATTCGTCAAAATGTACCTGAAAACATACCAAACTGGGCACTTCCAAGCATCCGGGTTATGCAGCTTTAAGATAGATCGAAAAAATAAGCATAACAAATTTTTGCGAAAATTTTCAACTTTTTAGGCATAAATAGACAAATTACCTCATATTTGGTTCATTATTACATTGTTGATTTGGAAAAAAGTGCTCTGGAGCAAAAAACTTCTTTCGTCAAATCAGGAACAACCGACCGTCGAATCGCACCGAATTTGTCAGGTAAGCTCCTCAATCATCCTTGCAAATCATTTTGTCTGTTTAGAAATTAAAATTTAGTGATTTTCACCATTAAAACCCTTGCTAAAATAAACAGACTTGCGCATACGCGGGTTTGTAATGGTAAAGTCGCGTATACACATGATTGTGCATAGAAAAAGTCGCGTATGCATAGTCCTAAATCAAAAAATGCGTGGCTAATGCAGGATTTATTGAATTTTGACAGGACGACAATCTCATGGAGAGAGCGTGAACACAGTGCAATTGATCAAGAGGTCATGCAAGATCGAGCATCGCAAAATATTCTTCGGAATTGCGGATTGTTCAAATTTTTCAAAATGCCAAATATGAAAAGCAATGTTCGGTTGCTAGAAATGCTCGTCAATTACTGGGAACCGGAAGAGGACTGCTTTATGATAGATCAGATGCTAGTACACATTGAAGTGGAAGACATATATTTTATCACTGGACTCTCCCGGAGGGGGGAACCAGTAGACTTGCACAGGAAGCCCCTGGGAGGGCTAACCGTGGAAGATTATGTCCACGTGTATTGCATAGAGGGTTCCAAGAAAGTTGGAACTTAGATTGCAATTAAAGATTTAAGGGATTTGCACATGAAAATCCTCCTTTTCACCATTGGCAGAGTGGCAGGATCTGCCTCCCTACATCAGGCGTCCAGGACGCAAATGAGCATAGCAGTGGAATTCTTGACTCATGTGTATGATTGGTGCACAGCCCTATTACTGAACATGAAGCAACAGTTGACCTCAATCCGCCAAGCAAAGACCAAACACTTTGGATACGATACTATTTTGATGACATTCTTCTTTGAGAAGATACCAGCATTGAGACCCAGAGTTATCTCTACCATCAGTAGCCCGAGGGACCCAAGAATTGCCCGTTGGGCGGACATGATGAAGAGATTAGGGGGAAGTGAAGTTCCCCGGACCACTTGGGATGATGAGTTCTTCCTTTGGTGGGGAGAACAAATCATCACTGTGGACGACTATCCCTATGCCGGGATGGACTTTCGTGGAGATCCAGATCTTGTTCTTCCACCAGGCACAGCATGGAGCACAGTCGGTAAGTTTGCAAATTTTTTTGACTTATATAATTTTTTTTGGATTTTTTCAAATATGTATGAAAAAATGAAAATAAACATGTTTTTGATTGGATTCATAATGACTGATAATGTAAACATGATCATGATACAGTTATTGGACCAGTTTGACCTGAGGGTTTCCCGCGCCACAAGCGTCGCAGGGGCGAAGCAGATACAGTGGTTTCAGACAGGACCCTCCAGGCTGTGCAGAGGAACTTGGAGGGATTAAGCCACCAAATACCTATGGCTGCCGTGGAAGATCTGCCGGAAGCCATCCAGAGACGGGTGGTAGGAGTGCCGCAAGACTGGGTACGATTATTCCACCTAGTTGCCACCGCGGTCACGTTCTATAGGAACACGAATTCTGAGCAGGGACCTCAGGAGTAGACAGATATTATGTATTAGATGACTATATATTCTTTTTTGAGACTGGACATGATCGGGCATAAGCCCAAATTTTGTATGACCTTATGGATCCAAATTTTTGTAAAGTTTTTGAACACTCTGATGATATATATACAGCGATATTTGATGTGATGTGATAAATGTATCAAAATGTATGATGTTTTTGATGATTAAATTTTACTGTATGGAATGATTAATATGCCAATCAATTGCTTGATTAGCTAATGAGTCTGCTAACCAATTGTCAGCTCGAGGAATATGAATGAAAGTTAAAAATTGAAATTATCTTTGTAACAAACGTACCCTCAAGAACAACCGTAATAAAAATGGGTCACGAACCCGATAAGTATTGTTCAACTGCGACACCACCAGCTGAGAGTCCAAGAAAACTACCAACGAATCAACACCCAAAGATATTGCCTTCGAGAGTAGATAAACAACTGCAGTGTATTCTGCTATATTATTGGAAGCAGGACCAATGCAGACCCCTCTTGATACTAACAGCTGACCGGAAGGATAATGAAGCACCCAAGCCACGGAAGCTAAGTTCCGGGTGTGTCTACTAGCACCATCGGCGAAACCAAAATGACTCATGACATCCAAAACAACCTGCCAAAGCAGATCAAAAACATCACCAACTCATCAAAGATCGAAAATCAACCAGATATGTACAAAACAAAACTACTATATACAAAAGCAACATGCTAGGCCAAAGCCTAGGCATAATACTTCTTCAAATAGAGCCCATTTCGGGGTTCCGACAACTCATTCCCTTCAAAATCAACCAAGGTATACGCTCCTTTCTTAAGGAATTTTTTAACGATAAAGGGGCCATACCACATAGACTTAAACTTTCCTGCCCCCAGGGCATCTTTTTCTTGGGCATAGACCAAGACAAGGTCACCTTCCGAAAAAACCCTGGGTTTGACCACCTTATCGTACTGAACTTTAACTCGGTTTTTATGTGCTTCATTCATCGTGGCGGCATCCCGACGCTGCTCATCGAGATGTTCCAGATGAAGGAGATGTTCTTCAAGACTAGAAGTGTCAGGAAGAACTTCAACAGCTAACTTAAGAGAAGGAATCTCGCATTCAATAGGAAATACGGATTCCACCCCATGCACTAGCTGAAACGGAGTAAATCCAGTTGCGGTTTTCACTGACGTCCTGTATGCCCAAAGTGCAGGATATAGCATAATATGCCAGTTGGATCTAGCTTTATCAATTGTCCTTTGAAGAATTGTCTTCAAGGATTTATTCACGGTTTCCACTTGCCCATTGGCTTGAGGATAATACGGAGATGAATGCTCCTGTCGGAAACCCAATTTGAAAGCCAACTCAGCCATCATACTATTCTGAAAATGACTGCCATGATCAGTGACAATCTCTCTAGGAATACCAAAACAAGCGATAACCTGGTTGAAAAGGAAAAGAGTTGTAGTCTCACCATCATTCCCAAAAGT
The DNA here is from genome assembly GCA_034641835.2 of Pinus albicaulis. Taxonomy (NCBI): domain Eukaryota; kingdom Viridiplantae; phylum Streptophyta; class Pinopsida; order Pinales; family Pinaceae; genus Pinus; species Pinus albicaulis. The sequence goes on along the minus strand of CM076575.1, from coordinate 521,918,353 downwards.
AGGCATAGCCTCGACCCACTTCGTAAAGTAGTCTACTGCTACAATAATGTACTTGTGACCTTTAGCCGAAGGCGGGTTACAAGTAGTATAATCAATACCCCACTTTGTAAAGGGACCGACAGTAATGACTAGAAAAAGCGGAGCTGGATGAGCGCACATTTTTCGAGTATAGACTTGACACGGATGACACTTTTTGACCAATTCGATACAATCCTTGAAAATCGAGGGCCAAAAGTACCCAGAACGCAAGATTTTTTGGGCTGTAGCAAGCCCAGATAAATGACCCCCACAAGCTCCACTGTGGGAATCATTCAGCACAGCCTCAGCTTCTTCGAGATTTAAGCAGCGTCTTAGGATTGAATCAACCCCTCAAAGGTATAAAGCATCACCAATAATGAAATAATTCTTGGCCAAGTGACGCAGCTTACGACGCTCATCTTTCGAAAAAGTAGAGGGAAACTTCGCAGTCTGGAGATACACAATGATATCTCCGTACCAAGGATCCTGTGAAGAGATAAGAAACAAGTGTTCATCTGGAAAGGATTCATCATAGATCATCTCTTCTCCACAAGGAAAATCAGAGATCAATTCCGCGAAAACTAATGATTTCTTGAACTTGGCAGACATAAACTCAAGATCAAATTCCTGTAAAATCACAATCCATCTATTGTATTTGCCCCCAATCACTCACCTACTGAGGACAAACTGAAATGGATTGGCTGCTGCCAAAACATAAGTTTTGCGAAGAATAATGTAATGCCGGAGTCGCTGCATAGCATGAACTGCTGCTAAAGCTAACTTTTCTATCGGAGTGTACCGGAGTTCAGGTCCTACCAAGCCTCGACTAAGGTAGTATATAACATGCTCTGCAAGAGCATCATCCTCCTGAACCAGAACCATACCGATAGTAGATTCTGCTACTGCCAGATACAAAAGGAAATCCCTGCTATAATCAGGTGGACTCAATAAAGGAGCAGAGGTCAATGCTTTTTTCAAAGCATCGAACGAGCGTTGAGCGAAGTCATCCCAAAGAATTGGAACTCCCTTCTTCAACAATCTCATAAATTCCGTCGTAACTTCAGCATAATTTACGATAAATCTCCGAAGAAAATTAGACTTTCCTTGTAGAATTTGAAGCTGACGAATAGAGGACGGGGGAGGCAACCGAAGTATTGCCTCAACCTTGAAGGGATCTACCCTAATCCCTTCCTTGGACACAATGAATCCCAATAACAGACCGGATGTAACCGCAAAAACGCACTTGTTCGGATTCAATCTAATCTTATAGAACTGACATCGTTCAAATATTTGCTGGAGGTGAGCAGGATGATCCATCCTCTTTCGAGAATGAGCAGCTAAATCATCCAAATACACCTCGATAATCTTTTTGATGTCGTGGAAGGCATGTGAAATGGCCCGCTGAAAGGTATCCCCGACATTTTTAAGACCAAAAGGCATCTTCTTGTATGCAAATGTACCTCAGGGACAAATAAAGGCAGTCTTATGCTGATCTTCAGGACGGATAGTAATCTGATTATAGCCGGAGAAACTGTCCATGAAGGAGAAAATCTCATTACCGGCACACTCATCAATGATCTAATCGATAAATGGTGTGGGGTAATTATCTTTAGGACATGCTTTATTTAGGACTCTGAAATCGATTCAAACTCGAATCGTTCCTTTCTTTTTATCTACGGGAACGAGATTTGAAACCCATTCAGTCAAAGGAACAGGGAAAATGAATCCCGCCTTAAGCAGCTTCTCAACTTCAGCATTGATAGCTGCTGCCTTCCTAGGATTGACCAGACGAAGTTTTTGCCTCACCGGCTTAGCGTTTTCATACGTCTTGATCTCATGATGGACAATAGATGGGTCTATACCAGGCATTTCCTCATAAGACCAAGCGAATACATCCCTATACTCTTTAAAGAGCTCGGTGTAAATTTGAACCTCTTCACGAGAAAATTCAGCTCCGATGAAGACATTCTCGATAATATTGGGATCCCTGGAAAAGTTCACCGGGATAGTAGGAGAAATCACAGCCATGTTCCCTTCAGCATAAACCTGTGTTAGTGCTAAAGGGTTCAAGACTGGGTGAACAGGACCAGGAGACTGAGGACTCGGGAAACTAGTTTCAACTTCGCTCAAGTCAGGTAAAAAGTAAGACCGATGATGCAAGTCATCCCATGGTCTATCTATACCAGTCATGGCTTCCAGGATGGCCTCTTCAGATGGAAGAGTGGTATCAAGGCAATCCTGGGCAGAAGAAGAACTAAGTGTCCAAGCCGGAGCCACATCTCCATCCAACTCTTCCGGTGACAGAGGAGCTGGGATGGATTCTGCAAAGTCAACAACATACTGATAAGCAATCTCAGCTGCAGAAATAGGAAATTCCATTCCACCCACTTGACCTTCCGCTAATGTGGCAGTAGGGGAAGGTAAGGTCCAAGGGTCTGAAAAATAATGATTTCTGAAGAACTCTCTTCGAAGAGGAGCCTTGGAGGATGAAATTGCATTAATATGAACCGTAGGAGGAGGAATATCGAAAGTACCCATCAAGGAAGAATACATTCCAACTCCTAAATTCTCAACAGGCGCCTTAGAATTATCCAACTTAGGAACAGATGAGTCAGTAGATGCATTCGGGTCTACAGGAGGACAGTCGAGTTGATCCACTGTAACGATCCTCCCTTCATGAGGGAAACATATAATGCGAAATAATGAGGATGCAATGGCATCCATCTCATAAATCCAGTTTCTCCCCAACAGAAGGTTGTAGTCCAAGCTTGCATCCACTACCTCAACCTCTATATTGACAGTTTTGCCCCCAACACAGATGGGAAAAGCTGGGACAATACCATGGGGCCTGTGAGAATGACCGTCGAACGTAGTCAGAAGAGTGGTAGATGGAACAGCTTTGGGAGATCCAAGTGTCTTCCAGCATGTGAGAGACATCACGCATTTGGAAGCACCCTCATCGACAACCATCCGAAAGATGTTACACTTCCGGTACGATGATTTAATATGAAAAGCCATGTGATGAGGAAGTCTCTTCTCAAAAATAGTCATATCAAAAGTAATCAGAAGAGAATTGTTCGGATCAATAGCCCCAATGGCAGTGAGAAAAGAACTGCGCTGAGCCAGACAAGACTGGAGTACCTCTAAAGCTGACATAGCACAAGGACTCTGCGCTAGATCTTCCACAATCGAGTAGTTCTGGGCAGCCCTAGCATTTGGATTAATCGTTGATCGCTTAGAATATGCTTTGGGCATCCGAGTCATAGACTCAATAGTAGGCTTCGTAATGTGAAGCGGCTCAGTAGCATCAGGGACTTCCTTAGCTTTCGAAGACTCTTCTCCGCCATAATCACGAGATCTCATAGCGATATCCGCGTGAGCACTCATCATGAAAATGTTCGATGGAATTTCCCCTTCTTGGGTGCCTCCAGAAGAAGCCCCAGGATTTTGGTTCACGCCAACAACTAATTGTTGCCCTTGGGGAAAAGGGTTTGTTAACACAGCCTGGGAACTAGAAGAACCCTGCTGGGCTATCAAGCGCTGTGCATCCTGAATTTTAGGGCAAAGGTGTGTAAGATGGTCTCCTGCACATAGCTTGCATGGAAACTTCACTTTCCTTTTCTCCTTTGGGCCCTCACCAACATGCTCGTTGGTTTTATTTGCATTACCCTTCCCGTTCTTGCCCTTTTTCTTATTATTTCATCCCTTCTTCTTCCCTTCGGATTGTTGATTTCCTTTGGGATCAGAAGCTTGGACAACATTTATGGACAAAGACTGGGAAGGTGATGACTCAGCAGGCACAGCCTGACCAGAAGGATCAGATTGCAAAGACAACTGATGTAGTTGAGTAAGCAGGCTGGCTGCACCACTATTGATCGATCCAATCAGTCCGTCGCCATGAGGATCGGGCTTAGTTTTAGATAAATCTAATTTGGAGCGAGGAGCATTAGGCAAATACTTGTGAAGGACCCCAGACTGAGAATATATCAACTCTAGCTGCTGGGCCCTAAAAATGGCCTGCTCCTCAGAAAATACCTCGGAGAGGGATACATCTTTCGAAATATCTGACTGCAGGGATTTCAGAAACCATTCCAAAAGGAATTCACCTGGAATATGAGCTTTAATCAACCTCTTCCTTCTCCTCCATTCCTGAATGTGATCATAAATGTGGGTTGAATCGTCCTGCTTAAAATTAGCTAGGAGTTCAGTCCCAGCGTCATACCGGACAGGCAACTAAAAATGGTTTAGAAATGTAACAGCCAGTTCTCCAAATGTAGCAAAACTGCCCCCAGTTAGCTCAATATACCATTTGGCAGCGTTTCCAGTTAGGGTGCGTTGAAATAATCTCAACCTAATCGAATCATCGATCGGGGAGTTCGAAGAACACCATAAATGGAAAGTGGTAATGTGGTTAGCCGGATCTTCTCCATTCTTACCTTCAAACTTTGGAATATATGAAGGAAGTTTGGTGGGAACCGGAGGCCACCCCGGACTATAACGAATCGGATCATTAGTCAACTTCGACAGATCTGGCAAGTTTAACATTGCCAGAAAAGGTAAGCGAGGTGGAGCTTGAGGATTCCATCCTTGATGGGATGGATTCCCAACATTCTGAAAATAATACCCTGGATTTGATGAGGCACCAGGTTGCCAAAAAGGACTCATAGAAAAAGGAGAAGAACCTCCTCCCAACGCAGAGTTACCAAAGCCCAAACCAGTTCCCCCCGCTGAAGTATGAAATGAAGAGGAAAGCCCTTGATAGGGGTTCCAGGCATTAGAAAGAGGAGAAAAGGTATGATAAGCACACGACGAAGGGAAAGAAGTATTCTCTTGGTGACCAGCGTAAAACTGATTCCCTGCCCCCGTTGTAGTGAACACAGGGTTCCACCCTGTAAAAGTAGTCGAAATTTTCCCCCCAGACCAAGGGTTGAAACTCTGGGTCTGAGAAGTAAACGGAAAGGACCCTAAAGAAGGATTCGAACTAGGAATGTGTCTAGTTCCAAAGGGGAACCCCTGAAAAGAAGCTGATCCACTAGCCATGGAAGACATCGGTGTAGATCCAGCTGCAGCAGCGGAAAAGGAAAAAGAAGGAATCCCACTAGTGGGCATTCCGAAACAGAAGGGACCAGAATGAGAAGCATGTGCTTAGGTGAAACTAGAGCCAAACACAGCAGCACTAGAAGCAATCGAAGATAAAGCAATAGTGCCCCCTCCTTCAACAGAAGCAGGAGCCTAAATTCCTGCAGCACTCACAGCAGAAGCCGCGTTCCCAGTCGTGGCCATCGAATGGTATAAATGATATGGAAGATCTTTCGGTCTCTCTGACTCAGGTCCGATGTATTGAACAATGAACGGATCATCAAGAGGAAGAGGATATGGACCTGACGCGGGAGGTTCAGGTACTTCTTCAATTTGAAAATATTCTTCCTGAGGAAATAAAACTCGCGAGGTGAGCGGAACGCTCCTCTCGGAACTGACACCAGAATCAGCTATGAAACCTTCAGACCCTTGTGGAGGATCTCTCTCCACTGTGTTAGACGTCACAGGGTGGTAACCACCTGCTAAATCACTCCTACGCCTTCTCGAAGAAGGCTCTGGACTCTCCGGAGATAACCCCCAGATTCTCCTCAATCAACGAGGCGCTTGATCAGCCACTTTTATAGATTTTAAATTAGAATAAAAAAAGTGAAAAGCTAGGCAAGCTAGGAGCAAAGAGCACTCACTATAAGAAAAATCCCTGAGATACAATCAAGCAAACAGCCTCCAAGTATTTCCGCTCCGGGTGATGAGGACCGGACACCAAAATACAGGAAAGCGAAATATAGGACCTCCCGAAAGCAGTCTGGGATGATTAGGGCCCAGAACAACTAGCAAAGGTATCAGAAACAGTTACGCCGACCTCCTAACGACAGCCTTTGCCGGCTCAAGCACCCAAGCTTCGCAAGGGCACCCCCCAGAAGTACTGCTGAAAGTGATGCGACGTCTGCCTCAGGTACCACGGGTATTCCCCCCCCGCAGTCACCTGTGTGGAACCTAGGAGTGACAACTATGGGCACCAATCCATATCAGAAGCCAGGCGGAATGGTCTTGAGGTCAGATTCAGCTAATCGGAGAGGGGGTATCCCCCTTCTCAACCTTCACTTCCCCTCGTGCTTGACTCTCTGGAGGAGAGCTTTCCTGGTCCACCAAACGGAGTTGGATTTCACTCAATTAATCAACTTATACGTTTTGTTTGAGCGGCCTTGGAGAGTTAACTCTCCACTCACCTAATCCAAGGCCCTACAACCTAGCTAGTTGGTGTATGACACTTAGAAAACTTGCTAGTTGATTTTAAATTATATCGCTTATTTTAATGGGCTGTTATGTTAAGTCAAAGGGATGCGGAAATGAAACTTATGATGTTTTGACACAGAAAGAAATTAATAAAAACCAAACTACATGCAAATGCAGTTATTTTCTTTCGATGAAAAGAAACTTCTACACGGGTTCTACGAGATTAAAAATTGTATTTTTTCTTTTTAGATAGCAAACTCACACTCACAAAAACTATGAAAATGACTAAATGCTTAAGTGTACCTGTTGCAAATCACTACAAGCATGCGAATCCTAAGATGCAAAATCTCCTAAAGCAGAGTGAAATTTCCCAAAAGTCCTTCAGTTTTATTTCTTTTTTGGTTGTCCAGAAATCTAGTTCCCAACATCAAGAACTCTTAATATGAAGACACCAAAAACACTTAACAACAAGAGGAAGAAACCAATGACAACTCGTTTCCAGAATCAAGCCAAAATCCAAAGGCAAGAAACCTCAACAAAGCTTCAAAAGATACAAATAAACGAAAACAAAAATGAAAAAACAAAAGCAAACAACAAAGCAAATGTTTTTGAGCTTTTGAATTTTATAAAAAGAGTTCGAAAAGACCAAGTGAAACTATAAAATCCCAAGCCAAACAACACTAAATTTCACGCAAAAACTTCAAAAATGCTCCAAATATTATAGGGCTAACTAGTAGCAAGATCAATACGAGAAAAAGAAGACAAGAAAACTCAGCCACTCAGCCTAAAAGAATAGTGCAACCTTGCCGCAAGCAAAAACTTCAAAGAACTAAGAAAGACTCTTCAAAAGTTGCAACAAGACCTAGCCAACTAAACTCAAGAAAACCAACCAAGAAATAGGCAAAAATCGTAGTGCAAAGCAAAACACAAAGATAGGAAAGAGTAAATGAGCAGGAGCTCACTGTTCTGATAAAGCAGAACAGCCAAGAATCCCCAGAAAGAGATCTTGGTACTCGAACCAGAAATGCCAGCACAAGAAACAACACTTTGCCAAAAAGACTAGTTTTCAATCAAACGAAAGAGAGAAAAGACCAAAGACCACTTTCTTCACAATCCAGAGGGTACAAAGACACTGCAGGAACAGGTCTCCACAGACATAAAGGACTAAAAAGCCAAGGAATCCAAAATTTCAAAATCTTCCTAGGTATACGCTACTTCACAGTTTAGCAACAAGTGTGCATACGCGAATGTGCTAAAGGAAACACGCGTATACGCGACTCCCTTTAGACAAACTTGCGTGTATACGCAACTGTGTGCAGAAAAAAGCGCGTATATAAAGGTAAATAATGAAAAACAAAAAGGATCAAGCCTGGATAAGAAACCAGGACTTCAGTCTGACTGAGAAAGAGTAAACTGGACTGCAAATGAAAGTTAAAACTGTTGGAAACCTATCAAACAGTTGAAACCACCCAACAGGGGAATCACAAGAATGTGATCCCCAGCGGAGTCGCCAATTCTGTTTCGGGGAAAATCACCCAAGAGGTTTTTTGGGTTTAAACCTCCACAGAGCAGGGCATGCTACTCAAGAAGGACTCACACAACCACACATGTTCATGAAAAACTAAATAGAGTAGATCGAGGAAGTTACCCGTAGGTCCTACGGTTGAAGCAGATCCCGCGGGGTCCAAACCCCCAACAACCCTTATTCCTTCTTAACCTAAGAGACAAGAAGAAAAAAGCATGAAGAACTGGTTGTACAACATATATCTACTCTAAATGTTAGTGAAATCCATATGAAACATTAGATAAACCATAATAAATGCTTAAATAACAATATTCTCATGTATGCAAGCAGACACTAACACGTATATTTCAGGAACAAGATGGTTCTTCTGTATTATAAATAGCATGTACAGAAATAACGAGTGGAGAGATCACCTGAATACTTCCACGATCTTCGAGCAAACCGTCGTCCGGATCCGTCCCACTCTTGCCTCGCTAAGATTCCTTCCGAACTGGTGCATACGAGATGACATATAAAGAGATGAGCATCTCCAGGAAACAAGGGTTTCCTGTAATGAACTGGGAAGTGCAGGAGGCACAGGAATTCAGACTTGGATAGGGAATACCAACATAGTATAATATCAATAATTTCTCTCTCTCTCTTAGGCCATGCACATGAGGGGCTTTTATACTCCCTCAAAGTAGTTTCAACAGTTGGAAACAGTTGGCTACGTGTTGGGGTGGTTGAACTACCAGAGTAACCATCAACACAGCCCGAAAATAGGGATTTTTTATATATATTTTTAATGATTTTAATGGCATACGCAGGAAAGTACATGTGGACTCGCGTATACACGTGGAAAAGTCTGGGCATAACCGCGTATGGGGAATTTAACACTGTTTTTTAGTGAATTTTGTCCAAGTCTGTAGGAATGGGTGCCCAAAGCCATAAAATCAATCATGAATCATATGAAGGTGAGAAATGATGCTATAACACATAGAAGAATAGGGGTTGTGACCCTTAGAGAGAGGTTTATCTCTACAATATATACCACAAATTTGGAAGATGGTTTGCAGAAGTATGTGCGGAGATAGAAAATCCAAAGGAAGGTGGAACCTGAGGAGCAGAATAAATGTGCCATATGAGGAATGGATTGACATGAAGAGGAGTTGATTTTTTTTGACTGTCCATAGAGTTTTGGACAGAGATATGAAGAAGCCTATAAAAAGTTAGTCAATGGATTGTTAATGGATGATTTTTTACCCTAGTCCAGTCATCTACAAATTTTTAGAAGGATGATAAGATGAGTAGTTCATATTTGTTCATAGATTAGACAAAAAAAATTGGTACACAAGAATAGTGATTTTGAGAGGACTCAAATCACTATTAGGCGTCATATTTGAAGAGCCCTAGATGAGGGAAGTGTTGTGGGCACTCGATCAGTAAAAAAAATTATTGTGGTTGGGAAAATTTATGGTAGTCCAAGTATAATTGGAGGGTTGTTAGGTGGTTGTCAAAGAAGAGCTCTAAGTCCTATACTTGTGAAGTAAAACAAGACTGGTAGAAGGGTAGGTGTATTGGGCCTAAGAACGTGTAGAATTTGAAGGACTAAAGTTGCAGTCAAGTGGGCTAGCCAACTAACCCTATTTCACTGTAGTGTAGAGTATTGCATCACTGAGAATAAGGGAAACCTTTATATCCCTATACTTGTCATCTTGGAGCAGTAGTATGTAAAAAGTGGGCACACCAAAGAGTTGTTCACAATAGACTTGTGAACAACTAATTGAAAATTTTAAGTGTTGCAGACCTTAAAGGAGAAAAGAGGTAGATAGAGGGAAAAAAAATTTGAGTCGAATTCAGTAACATAAAGGATTTTTTTTCATTAATAGAGGCAGGTTGAGGAGTTTCATAATGGGAGGAAAGAGGACCTGCCATATGTGTTCAAGACATGTGGATGGAAAGGGCTATGTGTGTCCACCATAAAAAATTGAGTCAAGTATTGTCTTGTTCAAGGTATATTGATTGTTAAAGGACTAACACCAAGCCCTAGTTGTATTCCTTGTATCAATGTGATTGTAAAGGGCCATCATCCCTGGTATGAGAGCTCTAGCCTATTCAATTACATTTTGTAGTTTAACGAAGAAAGGTTTGAAAACATTAAAAATTTTCATGTGCACTAATTGATTCCCTGATGTGTGTAGATTTCATTGTGAAAGTTGATGTGTTGTGGCACTTGAATGTGTTTGCATCAAAGATTCTAAGACCAAACCCAAATTCTCATGTGTCGTGGAAATTCAACATATGCTTTGTTCACCTAAGAACAACATGTAACTCATATTAAACTACTCATGTCCAATATCAGTTGATCCCACTTAACAAGTTACCAAGACAAGGCTCGTCACATACAACTGTGGTCGTAAAACAAATAAGAAACATAGTTCACATCTTGACATGCCATAACACCTGGCATGTCTTAAATGCCTTGTAATTATGTGGCATGTGTTAGCATCCCCTACATTCCTTGACATTATTTTACACTCCCTAACACATCGTAGCACTTCCTGACACACCTTGGTAGTTTAACATACCTTGGCATTGCCTAGCATATAACCTTGTCACTCCCTCCTTAACAAACCTAAAACTCATTGACACTCCATATCACACACCCTTATTCATTCATTTCCATGCATTTTGATCTAGTGCTTCCTTGTGTTTACTTGACACTCCCTAGCATGCATTGGCACACCCTAACACTTGGAACATCTTGACATGCCACCCTAGCACTCTAGCATTCATTGGAACTAACTAGCATACCTTTTCACTCTCTCCTTAGCACACCTAGAGCTCATTGAAAATCCCAGTCACAAACTCGTATTCATTCATTTTCATGCATTTTTACCAAGTTCTCCCTTATGTTTCCATATCATTCCTTAACACTCCTTGGCACGTGTTGGTATACCCTAACACCTAGGACACCTTGGCATGTCGCCCTGGCCTCTATCATGCCTTAACACTTCCTAGCATACGTTGTCAATCCCTCCTTAGCACACCTGGAAGTCACTGACACTTCCAATCACAAACTCTTATTTGTTCATTTCCATGCATTTTGATGTATTGTTCCCTTGTGTTTCCCTTGCACTCCTAGTTAACACTTCCTTGTATGCGTTGGCACATCTTGGCTGCATCCCGCCCTAGCACTCTATCATTCCTTATTACTGCCAAGCATGCCTTCTCACTCCTCCTTATCACACATGGAACTCATTAAAACTCCTTGTCACACACTATTATTCATTCATTTCCATGTATTATGACATAGTGCTACCTTGTGTTTCTCTAGCACTCCATAACACTCCTTGGCACACATTGGCACACCTTGGAAATTGGCACAACTTGGAATGCTTTCCTAGCACTCTATCATGCCTTGGAATTTCCTAACATACCTTGTCACTTCCTCCTTAGCACACCTATAACTTGCTAAAACTCCCTCCTTAACAAATGGCATGTCTTGGCATGCTTGGCATGCCTTGGCACTATCTGGCACATATTAGCACACCCTAACACTTCTTGAAATGCCATAGCATTCCCTAGTATTCATTCACTCCCCCATTTCCATGCCTGACACTCGCTGACACCACCAACACACCCTCTTATTCATCTGTTTCCATTCTTTTTGACTCGATGATTTATGTTTGATGGGGTGCATGTCTAGAAAGAGTTCCTTTAAGATAATAAAAAATTATCCCACCATTACTGACATAAGTAATTGAGAGATTCTACTTGAATGACATTAGGAAACTACAAAGTAGATTTTAAGAATGGATTTTTTATGGTTTTTTGTTATGGTGTGAGAATGGTAAGAATTGAGTGGTCAATAAGGTGTGTGAATGCTTAGAATACCTTCTCACTCCCTCCATGGCATGACAACTATCACTCATTGCCACTCCCTAACACACCCTCATATTCATTCACTTCCATGTATTTTTACCTAGTGCTCCCTTGTGTTGTCCTAGTACTCCTTAACAATCCTCAACATGCATTGGCACTCTCTTACCATCAACATGCATTGGCACTCAATTATGCAATCCTTAATTTGGAGCCTTAACATTGTATTTTAGAAGTTCTATTCCAATGATAACAAGTGCAAACTCTGATGATTCCCTTCCAACTTGCATTTATTGTACCAATTAAACTATTGTGGTCCAAGTTAAGATACAATAAGTTACTTAGATTTCAAAATGAAGTTGTAATAGTTCCTGTGAGGTAGTTAGCTAAGAGAGACAATACCGAAAGGTTTTTCATTAACCCAATCTCAGGAGGGATTTGTCCTTCCAATAAATTCTCTAAAAAATGTACTATCAAATAATAAAGATTCTTGCATTACCAGGTGCCATATAACCTATGGAGCCTCTTAGCGTGGTTGAAAGTGTGCTACCGCGAAGCTGTGGATCGATTAATTGTGCAATTCCAAAAGCATTGATGTGCACCTATGGTGATAAATTCCACACATGGAATCTTTTGAGCTAGGCATTTATTTTTATAAAAAATTGTTTTGGGTATCACTGAATTGGCGGAATTCTCAAATTCATGACATTGTAAATTATGTAGGAGCTTTGTTGCTTTTATTATAGAGGCTAAGGTTTGCAAGGAGAATATAGGGTTTGTAGGGTCTTATGGGAAAATAAGCATCAATTTATAGCTTTTTGATATACTAAAGAGTATGGATTATATGAGTAGTTGATATGGATTATATGAAATTGAATCCACCTTGAGATGGAGGTTGTTATGAATCTTGAAGCCCCATCCTTCTTCCTGTTGATGAATTTTTTTTATTAGTTATCCCTTGTATAAGAACCACCATTTTCATAAATTCCTATTACTCTTGACTCTTCAACAATGTTCCCATGTAGTTGTGCCCAAATTCCATAATTGTGCCCATTAAAATTTATAAGATCTATCCTAAAACTCATAATGTTGACCCAATGATTTGATCCTAGATCTAGTTTGCAATTAGAAACCTAGAACCAATCCACTAAACAAATATGAATTTTTAAGAGCATCTACAACTTGCATAAGATTTGTAGGCAACATGCTACATCTCAAACCATTATCTTTAATACCATGTTGGAGAATCGAGGGATTTTGTACATTAGAAAAATTGTATTCCAAAATAGAGATGGTATCTAAATACATTGTTACAACACCTAAGAACAACCAAACATAGTTCAACATACTAAGAAGTGTAAGAAACAAAATTATTTCCATACACAACACATATAATATGTTTCTTACCATATAATAAATACACCCATAAGACCATATTTTTTAGAACCAAGACGTAACCAACACAATCCATAACTTGCTTAACATAAAATTAATTCTCTGCATGCACTAGCTATTTTGGGTTGATTGATCAGTTAAGCAGATGATCACTGAGTTAGACTGAAGTCCCACTACACAACTAATCTTCCACTAGTTCCTCCAAAATTTAGAACTAGTTTAACTGAAAGCAACTTGAAATAACTGAACTTGATTGCTACAAATTAGCAATCACACATGCTTAACTGAACTCCAACTCCTCTAACTCGAATTTACTAAGCTAAATTAGTGACAAGATCCATGTCACCTCAGTTAACTACCTTCAAGTTTTCTGATGATGTGGAAATTCGATTTTTCTCAATTTGACCTTGAGGAAAAGTCAAATTGAGATTTTATTGCTGCATTTTTCAACAGTAGGCATTTTCCTACTCTATGTAATGTTTTCCCTCAACCAAGTATGGTAACGAATGTGTTTTTTGTTGTTGTTGATCACTTCCTTTGGACTCGAATTTCGGCACCCTATAAGAAGACCATTGAAACAAAATCCACTCATAAGCTCTTCTTCGAGCATATTTTGGTTCATTTTGGGTTGCCAAAGACCATATTTCTTGATAGGGATAGTAGGTTCCTCAGTATTTTCTGGTTTAACCTCTAGTCCATGCCAACAGACATCAAGCTTGACCAAATCCACTGCCTTCCATCCCTAGATTGATAAATAAAAAGTACCTGATATGATTATTGTAGATGTCCTTAGAGTATACAATTGTGAGGATCCACATACGCATGTTGAAAGCCTTCCATATTTTCAACATAAATTTGACATAACTCTTCATATTTCTATTTCTCACAAGCCTTTTTAGGTGTGCACGGGGTCCCAAAAAATTGACACAAATTGATGTAGCTATATTCATGGAATAACACATGAAGATACCTCCCAAACTTGGAATGAGGTAAGCAACGAAACCAATTTTGAGGAATGTATCTAACAAATTCAATAACGATTTCATGATATTTTATAGAAAGTTGCGAACTCCAAGTACAAGTAGATACAAAATCCATTCGGATCCACATAAGTTTCAGGTGGTGATGAGTTATGGTTGGACTTGCATAAAGAGCAATTGAAAAACTCCTAGAAGAAGCTCATACCATTTTGATACGAGCCTTACACCATCACCAAGGCTATGGGTGAGAATTCTTTCGAGGATAGTCATAGGATGATTTATATTAATTCAAATGTATATGTTAGGATGATTTATTCTTGATGGGGTGCATGTCTAGAAAGAGTTCCTTTAAGAGAATGAAAAATATGATCGCACGATTACTTACATAAGTAATTGTGATATCTACCCGAATGACATGAGGTAACTACATAAGAGATTTTAAAAGTGACATTTTTAAGGTTTTTTTAATATCAAGGTATGTAGATCATTATGTTTTTTTTCCAAAGCATTTACATATGAATAAATTTTTAAATAGTACATCACTCTAATATTATTTCTCTTACATGCTCCTAGGTACTAAAATTCATGAAACTCTTGTTTTTTTTCTCTAAATAACTAAAACTCCCAAGTGTGCTACTCTTAATATTTAAACTTGCACTATTGTTAAGACTACTTCCTCTAATTTTTATTGTTCCTCCATAAGTAAGTTGACTACGAGGTGGACTTGAACCATTATTAACACACTAGTGTAGTGTTACCTATTTGTATTTAAGAAGCATAAGGGGTGGGGTTGGTATAAGGCCAACTTTGCTATTGTCTAGTGCCATGCCCACTACTAGGTTCTCATCCTTTGTTGGCCTTAGGATATGGTTTCACATTAGTTCATTTGATTCTTTCTCATTCGCAATATCATCCTACATTGCATCCAACCTACTACTTTGTAATCACATATCTCTCGTAACCTCACTCCAGTGTGTTCATTAGACCTCATTGAGGTGAATTGACTACCACTCTTTATTGAGCTATATTTTATCATCAACCCTTTGTTTCACAACCATCTGCTCACCAACTCACCTTTCCCATTGAAATTCTCCAACTCTCTCATCCTCACTTAACTACTCTCTTCCTAGTTAATCTACTTTTTCAAATCCTCATTGCCTTCTTCATTTGCTCACATCAAGTTCAACCATCACTCATTAGTTATCTCTACTTCCTCAAAACTGATTCAACTTTCTTTTTAGCTTTTGTGTCCTTCATAACCATTTAGTCCTTTGAACTCTCATCTTTTGAAACCCTATTGTAACCCATTACTTAATGAAAAGTTTTACACCACCATACCATAATCAAAAATTTAGTAGGAAACAAATTTTCCTAATCCTTGTAGAGTTTGTGTTCAATAGTCTCTCTCAAAACCCCTTTTCCTTAGCTTTTGAGTAAATCTAGTTCATGGGATTTTTGTTTTTCAAATATCAAAATTTTTAGTTTCCCTCGTCTATTTCCCTCGCGTTGCAGGGTTCTTCCAACAAAGGAGGAGCAAGGGTGCATTCATGCAATCCCAACTCTGATTTGATACACTTGGTTGAACTCAAGAAATTGGAATCCTGGTGCCTCCAATCATGGTGATTTCTATCCTGAGACTACCATGGAAAGCTCCATTAGCTCCATTACACCGAGGGGTTCAAGTGGGCTTATCAGAAGAGGCGTGGATGGCCATGATCATGATAACTTCCTGTGAGATTAACTACCTGGTTTTTCGTTACCTCCATGAATCAGGTGAGAGTTTGTATTCAACCCATTTCAGTGAAACCATTTTATTTTATATGAACATCGCATGTAAAATTGTTTTTCAAGGCAATTGTTTGAGGCTTTCCATGTAAATTCCAAAGCTTTTGAAATTTAGGGTAATGGAAAAATTAGTATGCTTCTTACTCTTCTCTGTAAGATTCGAAGCTTTGCCGCACTGGTGAAAGAGTTGTGTATATCATGTAACCAAAAATTCTTTGTAGCTTAACGTGGAAGTGGAGGACTTGAGTGAATTTGAAGTGTAAATAATAGCAAAGACATAAATCTGTCTGAAACCCTAAGTGGAATTGAAGGTATTATATCGTGGTTGTAATCCTAGAAGGAAAAATTTGTAGTTCCGCAGCATTGATTGAAACCCTTACGTGCTAAATATTTTTATTCGACCTTGAGTACAATTATGGCAAGTGTAATATTGTTAAAATTGCTTTAAGCTTTTCATCAAACATTTCACCAAGGAAATCCCTATTTTAGATTGATCGAAACCCTATAAATAGTTTTATATATTTGAAAATATTGATTAGGACCACTGTTGAAAACTTGGCTGGGGTAACCAGGTCAGAGTACTGTCGGATTTGAAAAAATTTTGTCGAAAACTTGGTAAATAAAACATATATAGCATACGCAAATTTCACCCAAAAGAATATCTTATTCTCCTACTTTGAAAGAAACTTATCAAAACCTTGCACATTTTTGTTTTAAATGTGCACAGAATTTCACCCAAATTTTTTTACTAGGTTTCTGTGGAGTCAATTTTTCTGAGTCTGAACACCAACTTTGCGAGTTAGCATTGAGTTCTCGAAACCAAAACTACTTGTCGAGTTTTTTCCATGTCAAACTTTCTCTGAGTCCGGACTCGAAATCAGACTCAGGTGTTGTTGCTGACTGTTTCTCAAGTTATTTTTTCCAATTTTTTGACTTGGTCCCCCCACGCCTGACAATGAGTAGGGTATGATCACTAGGTCCAAGTGATAACTCGTAAGTTTTACCACTATGATTGGGATCCTGGTAATAGTTTGCAGTGTGCACTCTGGAAACTCTTCTACGATTAGAACAAAAATAGGGAAATGTAAAATGGGATCAAGCCTTCTAACAGTGTTCATTTAAAACTTTATTTCTTATCCATGAGTATGATTGTCTTTCGTTGGCTGTGTAATTTTGCTCCAGAGTTTCCAGATATCATGATATTACATAAATGTTTCAATCTTCTGTTGTAGTATTGATTGCACCAAGTGTAATGCTAAAAAAGGTCTGACATAATAAAATACTAACATCACACAGTCACACAAGCATAGATCCATCATAGCACATGATTTACTAAGTGCTGAGAGATTTTTAGGTGGAGTTTTTCTCTCCCCCGGTGTGCAATAGATCCGGGGTTGAGATGGATCAATGCTAGTAAAATAAATCTCTCTGGTTGGATTGATTGAAATTATTCTTGAGAGATATTTGTATCACTCAAAATATTTATTCAGTCTTGGTAAAGATTTATGCATTGTGGAAAATTCTCAAAGAGTAGCAGGGAAAAAGGGCAATATAGAATTGGTTCATATTTTGGGTGAATTTGGATCAAATAAAATTTGCGTTACAACAATTTTTCGGCATAAAGGGATGCGATTATGAAACAACAGACAAATCCCTTCAAACTTTCAACAAATGAGTGGATGGAGAAAGAAAATTACATAAAATTGAGCCCTCCTAGGTTGCTGATGGTAAGAAATCAGTAATCTGTCATCAAAGATCAGTTCTCTGAAGTTGTTCGTTTTCAATTTTTGTATGATTTTCCTTGACAATTAGTTGGAAGGTCAAGAAATTTGTATTTCATGTTTAGTGGGTAGGTTAGTCAAATAAGGGTTGGAACTTTAGTTATGTTCTTTTCTTGGTCCTAGGAAAAGAAGGGAGAAGGGAGAAAACAATGTGACACTGGGGATGCCTAGATGAGCTTGGCATGGCAAAGACATCCTTTGATCTTACTTGGACTTTAATTGGCACAGTGGGAAAATGGGGTCATCCTTGGTGCCAAATGGGGTTGTCCTTGGGTATCCACAATTTCTTGTGATGCCTGTGAATGCAAGGGAAAATGTTGACAATGTTGAAAATAACATAAAGAAGGAAAGAAACAAGTGGTAGTGCTGCCACGACACGCATATAATAAAACACTGTGTCATGATACAAAACAATCAATAGCTTGCCAAGAATACTGAGTGAGATAGGAAGATTTGGCAATGGAGCTAAATATGTCAAGGGCTTCTGAGTTTGATGATCGATGGTGATGGAGGTGAATTGGGCATTGGCTTTCTGTTGAAGCCCCTTGGAACTAGTGGTGGGCTTAGTTGTTTATCTTAAGAGGGGGGGGGGGGGTGTAGAAGTGAGAGATACTCCTAGCATCCAAGGTCGAAAGAAAGAAACTTTGAATAAATCCCTGGTTTCTCTTGTGGAACTGGGAGGTAAATGGGTGTGCTAGTGGTGCCCTACTTTGGGGGTATCTAGAGCTAGTCCCTTTGGTGCTCTAAGGACATGTGTCTAAATTGGTCTCGATGATATCCATTTCATTTTACAGAAGGAATTTTTTAGTTGAACTCAAGAAATTAGATTCCAAGTCCCTCCAGTTGTGGTGAATTCATTTTACAGAAGGAATCTGTCACTTCAAACTCTTTTAGATCAGTGCAATGAGGCACTCAAGAGGTTGTATGTTCAAGATTCCACGGAGGAAGACGAAACCGAAGGCATGGGTGATAATCTATTGAAGATTTCGTTGATTCTCCTCTGTTCATGAGTGATTCCTATAGAAAAACAAGCCATCTTGCAGCATGTCTACCATGCCTAGAATTCAAAATTTTATGCTAATCCAAAATAAATGGGAATTTTTCAACACATTTTAGCGATTTGTAAGAACCGTGGGATAAATATCACCAACCAGTGAATTGATATAGATTAGAAAGAATTTATGCAAATTTGAAACCCTTTCGTGATTACAACCTCAGATGTCATGGGTGTGGGTGCCTCTACTACTTTGCTAGTATTTAACAATGAATTGGGATTCACCAACCGCAACATATAATCTCTCTGCAGCATTGGACGATCTACCAAGAATGGCAGAAGACAAGGAGGCTACATTGGCGAGAAAGGTATTCATTTATTAAAACATGTACTCATAAAACAAAAGGAAATTGGGGTGATAGGGAGGTTTTTCAATCCTTGACTATCTACTGTTTAGATAAAATGTAATATCTATTTCTAAATTTGCAGAGATCAAATTTAAAAACTTTGGGGAATGGCTGTTCATATGCAACATGTTATGAAAACAATATAAATTGGGGTGATTGGGAGCCTTTTCTAGCCCTGTCTATTAAGATAAAATTTGCACTAGGTATCTCAATTTGAAGAGTTTTTCTTTAACTGCTTTGGCTCATGGATGTTTAGATGAAATATGGTATAAAAACATAATAGAATTGTGGTGATTGGGAGGCTTTTGTAGCTTTGTATTTTTAGATATAATTTGGTGTGCGTTTTTAAATTTATGGAATTTGGGTTTAGGAGCTTTGGTCATGGTGTTTAGATGAAATATTTTTTGAAAATGGGATGGAATGGGGGCAATTGGGAACGTTTTTCTAGAAACAACTGTTTAGGTAGAATTTGTAGTGCATCTCTCAATTTTGAAGTTTCTCTTTAACAACTTTGGGCTATGGCCATTTAGATAAAATATTTAATAAGAATATAGTAGAACTCATGTGATTGGGATATTTTCCTAGCCCTGGCTATTTAGATAAAATTTGTAATGTATTTTTTAATTTTTGTAGTTTGGGTTTAAGAGCTTCCGTTCATGGTTGTTTAGATGAAATATGTAAAAAAGAAAATAGAATTGGGATGAGGGGGAGTACTTTCTAGTCCTGATTGTTTAGATAAACTTCAGTATACATTTCTAAGTTTGTAGATATTGACTATGAAAACCTTGGGTCATAGTTGTATAGCTTAAGTATGTTATGAAAACAAAATAAAATTGTGGTGATTGGGAATGTTTTCTAGCCTTTACTGTTGATAAAATTTGTTTCATATTTCCAAAATACGCAAAGACTGGGTTTAAGAGCTCTGGGCCATGGCTATTGAGATGATATGTGTTATACCTTTCTATATGTTTAAGGATTTGGTTTAAGAGTGTTTTCTTGATAAGAAAAACAACCTTACATATGCAGCAATGGATATAAGATAAGGTTTAATGAGATACCTCCACCTGGAATAAAAATTGGATATATCATTCCAGAGTGGATAGATGAAAAGTCGAGCATTAAAGACCTCCAATAAGTGTATGGTTGTGAGCTTCCAAACACAATAATAATACTGCCTTTGTGGCTTGAGAAGGTTGATGCTGTGAAAGAGCAGCTAGCTAATATTCATCCTGAAGTAATTATGTTTATGTCTAAAATCAGAAAGTTGTTTGTTCGTGATAATAATGAAGAATCCGCACTGAGAAGGGTTAATGAAATCTGTGTTTCACAAGAAATAACATTTAGAACTACCAAGAATGAACACAGTCAATCATTTATTCATCACAATTAAAAAAAAAAAAAAAAAAATTAGAAACCACTTATGGAGATATTCACTTCAACTTGTCATGGAATTGAAACTCTAAAAATGAGTTCTTGGGATGGAGAAAATTTCATAAGGAGCAGGCACATATTTCTTCCTCCCCATCGCATATTAGAGTGAAAACCCTTGACCAGAAATAATCTTGAAGAATTTTGATTGCTAAACCACTTTCACTGGAAAGATTTATTATTTGCCCACATTTGCAAGGCTTGATATATCATATGAGGTACCCCATTCTATTGGCATGGGATTGGGAAGGCCATGAAGAATGAAGAAACTGATTAAATAATCAATTAAATATTTATGATAGCATGGTAACTTTTTTTACTACAAGTTCTAATCCCTTTTATATTCTTCTAGGTTGCTGAAATGTCATTTTTGATGGATTGAAATATTGTCATGGATATAGGCACATAAATAAATTTGTAGCAAACAAATTACTGGATGGTTAGTGAAGAAAATACATTGCACTGCTGGCATAAAAAATTCCCATGTGGATCTTTAAGAATGTTAGGGTGACAAATTTCATGGCTAGGCCTGCATTCAAAGATGGATTTTTTCAAGTTCTTGACTATTATCTTTGTCAAGAGTTCCATTTTAGCAAATAAAAAAAATGAATTCCATGAATACTATTCATAGTTCAATCTCAAAATCAATACCCCAAGCGAACAGATCACAACACAGGCCCAAAAAACAATCTCAGGCAATAGCTTATAGCTCCCTACAGCTAGTGGATTCTGCTCTAATTCTTTTCTACTATCAATTGCCAGCCTGTCCTGCTGACTTCAATCCCAAGAAGTTAATCTATACCAACAATGGGTTGAAATCTCCCTTGAAGATTATATAGTCAGATCTAACATTAATTTATAGCTATTTCAATAAAGACAGGACTAAAATTCAACTATTTGTGTTGTAATGAGTTTACAAATAACAAAGAAGATTTCCATGCCCATATTTTTTAGACATTTACCAGGAAAAACTAAGGGCTCAAATGTAAATCCATGTTTCTTAGCTATGTATGTTTAGCTACGTGTGGTCTCACTATGGCCTGGTTGGTCCAAGCCAGTTTCACTTTGATTCATAATCCTTGGTGGTAATGTTGAGTACACAAACAGTATAGCCTCAACAACAAATCAAGCAGTAACTTAAAAGGGAGTAATACTTTATCCATCATATTTATATACAGAGTTCAACCCTTTGAACCTCAATTAGTTTCATGCCACAATGACTTATAAAAAATGAAATAGCATCTCCACACCAAATCAGTCTATATCCAGAGATTTTTCCAAAACAATTTAGCTATTTTCAAGAACTATAGGATAAAAATCATCGACAAAAGAATTGATATAGTGTAGAAATAATTGATGCACATTTTAAACCCTAGTTCCATTCTCAGACACATTTCTTTCTTGAAAAATTCCTTTTTTGACAAACTAAATATTATGATTTATAATATTGAAACTTCCTTTGTACTAGTTGGCTTGGTTGTATTATTCCATTATTAGTCCCTGGAAATTTTTCCTATTCCATTACCTCTTAGCATCTAAGTAGGACTTGAATAGGATTATTGTAGATGACATTGATAGATAGAGTACATTACTTCTCCTCCAGTGGGCCTTAGAAGTTATATGCTTTTCCAAGAAATACTATTTTCTTCCAATCGTCAGTAGTATCTCTATTAGCATCAATATTTTCAATCAATGTGTTCCTGGATCAAACCAATCAGCTACAAGTACTATGATATCGGAACTCTTCAAAATCTTTCTATAGGATATTGCCCTATATTGGTCAAATTTTATCCTTGATCATAAGCTTCATTGGTGTTTCTTTCAAACTCCAAGTAGTATAGTATCCATTGAGATGTAACTTCTCCCTCTTTCTTGGCTGAGGTAAGTGAACTTCCTTTTGTGTTTTCATTTAATTGGCTTATTTTTTCCTCCTTAATCTTCACACTTTTCCATGTTCTTCCAATTATTCCATTTTATAAACAATATTAGATAGATCTTGTCTTGACTTGTAGGCTTTGTTATCAGACTATGAAAGAACAAAAGTAGGAAAAGTATAAAGATAATAGTAATAACTGTAATCAAGGAGATGTAAAATGCTTATCTTTTGAAGAAGGGTTAGCTCCCTCTTAATATTGGACCTGTTCACCAACCTAGTTCTTGCATTAACATGGTGTCATTATTAAAAAGAGTTAGATCTACTTTTTACAACTAAAATGATTAGATAGGTTTTTGTTCCTGGGGTTCATCTTAGTCCAAACTAGTGAGTTAACTACAAATCCCTAGAGTCTTTATTGAGAATCCTTCTATACATGCGATTTTCATTCCTTGATCATAAATAAATTAGCAAAGAAAGACTTCAAATTTTATCATAACAGTGATTTCTAAAATATACCTACACAAAACCTTATTAATATCTATCAAGATATCATTATCTTAGCATTACTACTATTGAGATTGAACATAGTTTACATGTACCTCTTTTAACTTCCCCTGTTCTCCATTATTTCCTTTGAGTATGGTACTACTATATTGTAAGTTGTAACTTCTTCGGGCTGCTTCAAAAGATATTCTTGCACTAAATTCAAACTTATCTATCCATACAATTCTGCAACTTGGTCTTCAGATTGATCTCACTAATTGGTCCTTCAAGCTCAGCTATACGACTCAGACATATCTTTGAGCTGCTTTCAATGTCCTTTATCTTTCAATATCAAATAGGTTGGCTTCAAGAATTGAATTTGTATTTATTTTATGTATGAGAAGGGTGCTATTTTAACAAACTTGTGTCACTGATTCCATATACCCTCACAGTATTTACGAAGAGATATAATGCTACTACATATTCTAGTGTCACAGAGATGGGCCTTATATCATCATAATAAATTTTGTCACGAAGTGGAATCCCTCTGATTTTCACACAGGATGCCACTAAAATCCAATTCTTGATGATTCAAAAAAAATTTCATGTCTTTGTATAGTTTAGATCACAAATATACATGTTCTACTTCTCATAGAGATGCTCAGACTTTTCGCAAATGTAAATTATGTCATTAAGTCTAGCTTCAGCGTTGGAATTGATCATAATATTGGCTTTTACTCACAGTGATGATTTTGGTCCATTCTATAGACTATGTACCTTATTCTTTTGGTCCTGTAGCACAGAGTAGATCACATACTTTTCATTCATTTTGCACAAAGGTATAGAGATGCTCAATCCGTTATGTCAGAGATAAGACTTTTTTTGCATGTATTTAAGTTCATCATTTGTACATTTGAATGCCTCAGAGACGATCCCCATGGTTTTGGTTTCTTTTAACCTCATATCACAATACACTTCTATCCTTCATCTCATGGTGCCACAGTTTGCATTGATTATGAAGATGATGGTCTTTTTAGATGTCAAAGATGGATAGTCTCCCAAATGAGTCGAGCTGCCTTATATAGTGTTAGATAGACCTTGTATCGTTTCATGTTGGTGTCATCATTGATGCCTTGAATCTTCAAATATTTGTTGCTATAGTAAGCTTCATATACCTCATAGAAGTGTCACAAAACCTTTTTGTATTTATCGAAGAACAGTACCTCAGATATTCGTTTTTTCCCAAACAAACTTGCTTCAATCATTATGGAAATTTTGGACTTGTTCATACTCTCAGACTAGCCTTTGAACTCAGCAGTAACAGATGTCAGCTACAGTATTTTGGTTACTCAAACTATACAAATAGCATGAATACACTTGGTCTTTTTGATTCAGAAAGGAGCGCACAGTCATGCTCAGATTGCCACTGAAAGTATTGTCACAATAGGTTGTCTTCTTTTAACTGATTTCATATAAGCCATTTGCTTTTTCTTTGAGTACTTTGTAGATTATAAAGATAATGAATTGTATGCTTATCATAGGAGAAGGTGCCTCTGAAATTAACATTAGTACAGGAAACTTACTTCATAAATCAACATAGAGACTCAAATATGTGTACCTATGCCAAATATTTTGTCGACAACAGAGATATGAATTTCATCCTTGATTTATAGAGATAATGCCATAGAGTCTTTGCATGTATTATAGGTCTCTTTTTCTAGCCCTTAAGTATTTCGGTCCTTCCTTTATTGATGAGCTCGGTTCACAGGAATATTGATGTCTTTCTTCAACTTGAATCACAGAGGTACTGTGCCTCTTTCAATTCGTATTTTAAGGAAAGGATGTCATAGAATTTGTATGATACTTTGCTTAAGGTGCCACAGGGATAAGAAAATAAGCCAAAAAACTGTTATCTTCAATATTCCTTTCCTTCAACCTAGCTCTGATACCATGTTGAGAAATCAAGATGCTTGTAGATTAGGGTAGATTTCTCTTAACTTGATAGTTAATTGTGAATGTTTGTTGGCTTCTTGTTATTTATGTTATCTTTTTCATCAAGAAATTACTGAAAGTACAAAACATGAAGATCACAAAGAGACAAAGAACACAAGAATTAGGATCCAAGCCAAGGCAAAACCCCACAAGGGAGAAAACCCAAGAAAATCCTCTTCTTACAGAATTATATCAAAGTGAGATATCCAAGACCCAAGACCAAGACTGAGACTACCACAAAGACCCAAGTCAACCCTCCTCCCATCCATTTCCAAAAAATCATCTCAACAGAAGTCAGCGCTGGTCAAATCTAAGAAAATATGGTCATCTCCTAAAATTTCGGGCCTGCAATACCACAAAAATTAACTCAAAAAATTTCCATGCGTGAACAGAAACTAGGGCAGAAAAAAAAAAATTTCTCTCCTTTTACTTTCGCTGAAATTCTCCTCCTTGCACAGAAATCAAAGTGATGGATGGATGATAAAATGAGATTGAACTATCTTGTATTTATACATGTCCAGGAGGTCGAATGGTTGCCTCTTTAGGCCATCTTGTCCAGGAGGGCCGACGTGGTCTTTGTGGTGACACTTTTCACTCTTTGACTTGAAAAATAAAATTTCTTTTTCTTTTACAAGTCCAAATGGGACCTTGACTCAATTACATTTCATTGACTCATGATAAATTTTCTCTTGACTCAATTGACCCTAAAAGCATGAGGAACATGCTTTGACTAGAAATAAAATAATAATAACAATGAATATAATAAAATTATAAATACATCAATAATACATTTGAATTACATTATGAAGACCAATGCTAGTTACATTTTCAACAGGGTCATTTAATTAGAAAATGACATTATAATTCCCCCTTCCTGACATTGCTTGTTCTCAGGTAATTGCACGTTCATGTATTGCAAGATCTTTTCTTGCACATATGGAACCCAATTTAAAATTTCATGAATATATTTGAAGGCTTCATTCATTATGCTACGATTTCATGCCTTCATTTTCCATATAAACAACTTATGGCTGCTAAGAGATGCATAGAGATCCTTGAATTTCATTGCCACATAATAGTAAGCTTGATGGTCTAGTGACTGATTGTTGTGGTGTGCTTCCACTGGACTGAAATCCTTAAACTACTCACATATAGTAAGTGGCACTCTGTTAATTTTATCCTCAAAAATGTCATATTTATTTAGTAATAGAATGAATGGTGTATCTCTGAAACATGAATGCTCCACAACATTCTCAAAAAGTTATTTACTGAAGGTCATCTTATTTCTCAACCCACTTTTGGTCATATTCACTTATAGCAACACAGAAGATTACAGCTCATACATTCTCAAATATTTCCAGCCACTTACAGCCTTCATTTAATCCTTTATTATTTACTCTAATAAGCTGATACTTCAAAGTTGGAGTTGGACAATCAAAGTTTTCATTATAAGGTTCTGACATTGGACTGCGATCATCAGTTGAAAATTCTATAAATGCTAACCCATTACTTTGAATCAGTCCAGCATATAAAATGTGAGATTCTGAAGAATTGTATGCATTACTTGATACCTCAACAGCCCGTTCCTAGAAGTGACCAGCAACATCAGGGAGGACATGCAGCTCATTTCTTCTTGCATACGTAGCCTGAATTGCAGGGTCCCTCCACATTTCATCAACTATTGGGGCATACTCACGTGTTGCAGTTGGGAAAAAACCATCTAAATCCCCCATTGCCATAATTTCTAGAAGCCAATTGGAAAAATGTTTCAATTTTGGATTAAGAGAGTAAGTACATTGAGCAACTTCTTTATCATCACTTTCATCTGAGGCAGAAACTTGTTCATGTACACTGGAACCATCCATATCTGCTAAGATTTCCTCCTCAAAATGCTCACGCCCCTCAAGCAATTTGCAAAGGTATTTATATAGGGTGCTCTGTATCATCAGTTCGATGTTTTGCAGCTCCTCCTGTGAAAAATTCTCACCCTTGTAGAGAAATTTTTCCTGCTTGAAAATTGTACTAGCACCAAAGCCTTCATATCAAAGTAACAAGAGCTTTTGAATCTTCTTCTACTTCAAGCATTCTTGGATAGAACTGCTGGAATGATTATCTGTATTTTCCCTCGAGCCCTCATAGTTACTCTAAGGGGTAGGTAACGATATTAAAGAACATATCAACCTTGTTGAGAAATTAGGGCGTTTAATTCAATTTCTCTTTCATGATAATTAATTGTGAACTTGTTATGCTTATTTTACTTAGATCTTATCTTTGTTAGCTTATTATGTCTTTCATCAAGTCAATTATCAAAACACAAGAGACACAAAGTTTAGGCTCTTCAAGCTAGGGCCAAAACCTCTCCCTCTTGGAGAGGAAAACCCAAAAGCAATTCTTCTTATAGATCTTCCATTGACGAGTACCATAACCATGAAATAGACCCTTGACACCAGTATGCCTCCAAGACCCTTGTCACTGCTCTTCTCGGCTTCTCTAGCTGATCTCTTTTTTCTGCACTACACTGCACCTTTACTAGGGAAGCTCAGTCCCTAGTCTAGCAGCCCCAAACTGTGCGCTTCTTCTTGGTTTCCTTTGATCTTATCCTTAGCTTCCTAAAGTCTTCTTCTTGGCCTACTTCCAACATCCTTTGGACATCTTTGAAAATCAAGACCGAGCCTTTCTTCATGCTGTTGTAGCCTTCCTATTTACTATGATTACCTTCGGCCTCCCTGAGATATGCGAGGTAAACTTGCAGACCAAAATAGAGATATGATAAGACTTTCTTCCTTTGATAGCACACCTTCTTTCTTGACCTAATCATAGATCCTTTCATCATTGTATTACCTTCTTCACGCATTGTTCTACGCACTAGAAGAGAGACTTATCTTTTGCTGTGATAGCCTTCCGTTTGAAATGTACGAGGTGGTATAGACCCAGAACAAAGGTAAGTATACCTATTCTTTACTTCCCAGACTAGCCTCTTATTCTCACATCAATGTAGACCCAAACTTCACTCTTCTATCAAAGACATGATCCGAAATTGCTTACACCATAATGAGGCCGCATCATCCTTTATATAGTGATTGGATTTAGCTTTTAGGTCGACATGAGGTTTGTGTGTAAGCCGACTTCATCAAGGAGAATATTCACCATCTTTAAGCCGACTTGTGGAGCATATTGACAAGGTCTTGAAGGCATACATTTACATCAACAAATTGTCTTTAACAGTGTAACACCAATTCATATACATGACTCTAAATTATATATATTTATGAAAATATGTCAAACCCCTAAAAGACATCAAGAAGAAGTCTTTGACCTATAATAAAAAACTCCTTGCTCATGAAACCCATGATGCGCAAGTATTACAAAATACATTTTATTATCTTTGTCTTCTTCATTACATAAATTCATAATTACAAGTCATTAAGAAGACCAAACTTAGTTACACGTTCCAACATTCCCTTTTAACTAGGGAGGTATTCATAATGGTACATGGTCACTCTCAATATGAAGAATCTCATAAGAAGAATTCGATTGGTAATCTATCTGTTATAGCATCTTATTAACCGGAATTGTCATAGTGCAAGGCCTTGATTAACAACTCCATCTCTTCACGAGACCATGAACTAAAATTCTGGAGAGACCAATGATTATAGACATCTTCATCTTTGTCTCCAAGGTACATACTCCACCCGCGTGTTCACCGAGTATGAACTCATAGGACTATTCTTTTGGGGATAGCTAATCCTTAAAGAATACCCGTCCTTTCACGACTACTCTTACCTTGGATACCCTAATACATCCCCAAAAGAGTATCAGATGCAGATGATTATCCAATCCCACATTCTGTCTTCCAGGTGAAGACTAGAATGATACGTCTATCTCTCCCTCTTAATTAGGGAGGACATACCCATTCCTATCAAGGAATGTTCTCAAGCTCCCTCTTATCCAAGGACTTGTTAAGGCTCCCTCATATCCAAGGACTTGTCCAGGCTCCTAGGGACTTGCTTCCAAGTTTCTACTAGGTAAGAAACTTATTACCAACCCCCCTCTCAATCAGGGACCTGTAGCAGCAATGATGAAAACACCGAGTTGATCATGAAGAACTACTTTCTTTGATGTCATGAATTTCTTTGTTGTTGAGGAGTCTTCACCTTTGGGATATCTTCATTAGGGCTCAAATCACCCATCACTTTTCATTTTTGTCCGAAAGTGATCCATCAATTTTTCATCTGGTCTACCTTCATATCATGTTGATTTCCTTCTAACCATACTTCTTCCAAGGATCTTACATCTTGCAATATGGTTATCAACTTGTGGAAGACATATACTTCCCTTTGGCTTCCCTGAATAAGCTCATAAGATATTATTCAATTATAAATATGAATACTTAAATCAAAATTTACCTTAGTGATGATCTTTCACCATGACATCCTTCTTGTAGGCATCAACATCATTTTTTATCTCCTAAAGATATGTATTGTCAAGGGTCTCTATCTTTTCCAGATTTCTATTAGAGTCCACATATCTTCCCTGGAGATCTCCTAGTCAAGTCTTCTTGGCTTCCTTGGATGTTGATTTCTTCTCTCCATGGTTGTACTTCCCATGATATCTTCCTTTTTCTTTCTCCACAGTTTTATTTCATTCCCAGGAACTTCCATTGTGTAGTTCCTTGATAATGTACAACCACCTAATATTCCATATGTGGACATATTATGTCGATTTCATCTAGTGTAGATCATGCCCTTTTGGCAACCTGTGCATCAGAAGAGTTTATGCTTTCTATTTTGATCATACTTCTAAAGATAGAAGTATACTACCTGCAACCACATGGCATGACTTCATAGCATCCAGTGTCAACATATATATACATGTACCTCATTCTTTTCCTTTTGAGTCATCCTGCAGCAGGTTTCCTTAGAATGAAAGAGTTTCATTTTCTTGATCTGCTTCATCAATATGTCATCATATTCTAATCCCAAAATTCTGTAAGTTAGAATTCTTAATGAAACCTTTTGCCTTCTTTCTAACTAGTGAATCCAAAGAGGATTCCATTAGAAAATGTCAACACATGTTTCCATATTGATTATTGAATTATGACCCTTGATCTAGATGACTGCCTTACATAAATATTGTTTTCAATGAGGTTCCTAGGAGCAATTTCTTTCATGGCACTCTTGTTGACTATTGTGGTCTTATTCCTTGGAAGGTTTTATCAACATGACTGCCATGCAAGCTATTATAGATTTTCTAGAAACTTCCCTATTTTTGCAAAGAAGTTAGCGTCATGCTAGTGATTAATTTGAAACTGTATTTTAATGGAAAAATTCACTGTTTTTTGGTGGAATAGTTCATAATTTATTCTGATATTTTTTTTGCAAGTGTACTAGTCACGATGATAAATGTGTGGTTTACTTCAGAGGGTTCTCAGTTCTTTCTAGATACGCTTTTCATCATTTTCTTTGAATACTTCTCTAGTGATTTACCTTCATATTTTATCCCCTGCACAATTGCTCTTGAGGTCCATGTTGTTATGTTTATTGGTTGTTTCTGTGGAACATTTTCCTGAGGTTCTACAAGGTAAATCCAAATGAAAAAAATACTATTTTACATATTGATAACTGTTCAATACATTCTTGTGTCATACTTGAATTTCATAAATCTAGATTTCTATTTCGTTATCTATATCAATATATAAGAACAGGTCCATGGATTGTTCGTATTTCTCAAACTATGGAGTTTTTCCTTTCCTGTTGCATGTTCCTTTATATTGTTATGTTGTGATTCAAATTTCTAGTTGTGCTTTCCAATTATTCTCCTATGTAGTACATGCTTTGTTAGATTATATCAAAAGTTATTCTTATTGTTTTTTTATTATGTATATTGAACATATTATTTCTAGCAACTTTTGATCTTCCTAGATTTTCTATTCCTTTGGTGTATCTTTGCACATTTAGGGGCAATTGCTAGTTTAAGGTCTAATTATTTAAAGGGTGCTAGCTCAATGGAAGAGCAACTGCTTTACAATCAGGAGGTTGGTGGTTCGATTCCATCGTACCCTGATATTCATAGGGAATGAGGACAATCATTTTTTGGTGACGGGTGATCTTCTTACCGTCACCAATGAGCTTATGGTTACATTTTTCGACCCTCACCAAAATATGAAATGGTGACGATCAACGAATGCCACCATATATACACATCAATAGTGACGACCATTAAAGGTCCGTCACCATAAATATTTGTTGTTGATATGAAATGGTGAGGGTCACTATTTGTCATTATATTCATTACTCGTGACGGGCCTTGATATCACCAATGAGTTTATGGTGACAGTCAAGGAACGTCACCATATATATGCACCAATAGTGAAGACCATGAAAATTCCATCATAAAAAATCATTGTCATTCATATGAAATGGTGACAGTCACTATCCGTCATTATAATCAATATTCATGACGGACCTTGAATGTCACCGCAACACATACTTTTGGCAATGGCACCTTTGGTGAAGTTCAGTTTTTTGGTGACGGAGGCTATTGTTCGTCACCATTGCTCATATGAAATGGTGACAGTCATTATCTGTCACTATACATCATTATTGGTGATGGACCTTGAATGTCACCACAACACCTATAATTTCAGCTATGCCACCTTTGGTGACGTTCAATTTTTGGTGACGAAGGCTCTTTTGACCCTCACCAATGAGCTTATGGTGACCATTTTCGCCCCTCACCAATGTCCTTTTTTCTTGTAGTGATATCTACCAATAATACGGGTACTGTGTTGAATGTGTTTTTCTTGCATTTTGGTAAGGACACAAATCCACAAACAATTGGTCTCAAGTATTGTGTTTAATGTCATGGGCTTCTCCTATGTTATGTTATGTTCTCTAGATCTTTAAGTTATTCATTATTTAGCTTGGCTACCTCCAAATTCTTTTGTATGCACAAGCACAATGTTTCTCTTGGATAGCATTGGTTATGCTTGCACAAGTTTGACCCTCTAATGCACAAGCTTTACACTTCTCTTATTGCCAATAGTGGGTGTGTTTGCACTAGTGGAGGATGGAGGTGAATTGCCATATTTAAAGGGGAAAATTGATTTGCAAGTGATGCTTCTTATATATGTAGAGAAAAAGGGTCTCTTATTTCATTGCTCTATTTATTTCCACAAGGTTGAGTATCCACATCTAGATTTATAGGCTGAAATGTTGATGAAAATATAATAATGCTTTTATTGTTGTCACTGTTGCCAGCAGCAAATCTAATTGAATGCAGTTGACCTCTGCCAGTTTTAGTGGTGGATATAAAGTTCACTCCCGTCAGGGTTTGAATTAAGGACAATGGTATTGAAATGTGGTTGTAGAAAAACTGCTGAAGAAAAGCGTTCTTAATTTAAACCTAGTCTCATGTTCTAGCAACGAAATTATTAACTTTTTGTGTTTTTGAGTATATTACATATGATGTGGGTCTCTTGTTGAAGGACTTGGTTTGAAATTGTGGTTAAGGTCGCATATCCATAAGTAGTTTTCCTTGAGTTCAATTCCCACCACGGTTCCTATGCATGACTATAACTTTTTCATAAAGCTCCACGGGTGGCATATCTACCAATAATATGGGTACTGTGTTGAATGTGTTTTTGTTGCATTTTGGTAAGGACACAAATCCACAAATAATTGGTCTCAAGTCTTGAGTTTAAAGTCACGGGCTTCTCCCATGCTATGTTATGTTCTCTAGATCTCTAAGATATTCATTATTTAGCTTGGCTGCCTCCAACTTCCTTTGTATGCACGAGCACAATGTTGCTCTTGGATAGCACTGGTTATTCTTTCACAAGTTTGACCTTTGATGCATAAGCTTTACATTTCTCTTAGTTCCAATAGTCGGTGTGTTTGCACTAGTGGAGGATGGAGGTGAATTGCCATATTTAAAGGGAAAAAATGATTTGCAAGTGATGTGTCTTATGTATGTAGAGACAAAGGAGCACTTCGTTCATTTCTCTGTTTCTTTCCACAAGGTTGAGTTTCCACATCTAGATTTATAGGCTGTAATGTTGATGAAAATATAATAATGCTTTTAATGTTTTCACTGTTGCTAGCAAAAAATTTGAATGAATACAGTTGACCTCTGCCAGTTTTAGTGGTGGATATAAAGTTCCCTCCCGTCATGGTTTAAATTAAGGACAGTGGTATTGAAATGTGGTTGTCGGAAAATTGTTGAAGACAAGCGTTCTTAATTTAAACCCAGTCTCATGTTCTAGCAACGGCATTATTAACTTTTTTGTGTTTTTGAGTATATTACATATGATGTGGGTCTCTTGCTAAAGGCCTTGGTTTGACATCATGGTTAAGGTCACATATCCATAAGTAGTTTTTCTTGAGTTCAATTCCCACCATAGTGCCTATGCATGACTATAACTTTTTCATATAGTTCCACGGGTTGCATATCTACCAATAATATGAGTATTTTGTTGAATGTGTTTTTGTTTCATTTTGGTAAGGACACAAATCCACAAAAAATTGGTCTCAAGTCTTGAGATTAATGTCATGGGCTTCTCCTATGCTATGTTATGTTCTCTAGATCTCTAAGGTATTCATTATTTAGCTTGGCTACCTCCAGATTCCTTTGTATGCACAAGCACAATGTTACTCTTGGATAGCACTAGTTATGCTTGCACAAGTTTGACTCTTTGATACACAATATTTACAATTCTCTTATTGCCAATAGTGGGTGTGTTTGCACTAGTGGAGGATGGAGGTGAATTTCCATATTTAAAGGGAAAAATGGATTTGCAAGTTATGCTTCTTATGTATGTAGATACAAAGGAGCACTTCTTTCATTGATATGTTTCTTTCCATAAGGTTGAGTATCCACATCTATATTTATAGGGTGGAATGTTGATGAAAATATAATAATGCTTTTATTGTTGTGACTGTTGCCAACAACAAATCTGATTGAATGCATTTGACCTCTGCTAGTTTTAGTGGTGGAGATAAAGTTCCTCCCACCAGGGTTTAAATTAAGGACAGTGGTATTGAAATGTGGTTGTCGGAAAATTGTTGAAGACAAGCGTTCTTAATTTAAACCCAGTCTCATGTTCTAGCAATGACATTATTAACTTTTTTGTGTTTTTGAGTATATTACATATGATGTGGGTCTCTTGCTAAAGGCCTTGGTTTGACATCATGGTTAAGGTCACATATCCATAAGTAGTTTTTCTTGAGTTCAATTCCCACCATAGTGCCTATGCATGACTATAACTTTTTCATATAGCTCCACGAGTGGCATATCTACTAATAATAAGGGTACTGTGTTGAATGTGTTTTTGTTGCATTTTGGTAAGGACACAAATCCACAAAAAAATGGTCTCAAGTCTTGAGTTTAATGTCATCAGCTTCTCCTATGCTATGTTATGTTTTCTAGATCTCTAAGGTATTCATTATTTAGCTTGGCTACCTCCAACTTCCTTTGTATGCACAAGCACAATGTTGCTCTTGGATAGCACTGGTTATGCTTGCACACGTTTGACCCTTTGATGCACAAGATTTACACTTCTCTTATTGCCAAAAGTGGGTGTGTTTGCACTAGTGGAGGATGGAGATGAATTTCCATATTTAAAGGGAAAAATGGATTTGGAAGTGATTCTTCTTATGTATGTAGAGACAAAGGAGCACTTCTTTCATTGCTCTATTTCTTTCCACAAGGTTGAGTATCTACATCTAGATTTATAGGTTGGAATGTTGATGAAAATATAATAATGCTTTTATTGTTGTCACTATTGCCAGCAGCAAATCTGATTGAATGTAGTTGACCTCTGCCAGTTTTAGTGGTGGATATAAAGTTTCCTCACGTCAAGGTTTAAATTAAGGACAATGGTATTGAAACGTGGTTGTAGGAAAATTGTTGAAGACAGGTGTTCTTAATTTAAACCCAATCTCATGTTCTAGCAATGACATTATTAACGTTTTGTGTTTTTGAGTATATTACATATGATGTGGGTCTCTTGTTGAAGGCCTTGGTTTGACATTGTGGTGAAGGTCGCATATCCATAAGTAGTTTTCCTTGAGTTCAATTCCCACCACAGTACCTATGCATGACTATAAATTTTTCATATAGCTCCATGGGTGGCATATTTACCAATAATAAGGGTACTATGTTGAATGTGTTTTTGTTGCATTTTGGTAAGGACACAAATCCAAAAACAATTGGTCTCAAGTATTGAGTTTAATGTCATGGGATTCTCCTATGCTATGTTATGTTCTCTAGATCTCTAAGGTATTCATATTTATCTTAGATACCTCCAACTTCCTTTGTATGCACAAGCACAATGTTGCTTTTGGATAGCACTGGTTATTCTTGCACAATTTTGACCCTTTGATGCACAAGCTTTACACTTCTCTTATTGCCAATAGTGGGTGTGTTTGAACTAGTGGAGGATGGAGGTGAATTTCCATATTTAAAGGGAAAAATGGACTTGCAAGTGATGCTTCTTATGTATGTAGAGACAAAGGAGCACTTATTTCATTGCTATGTTTCTTTCCACTTCTTTCATATGCAAAAAATGAGAAAGTTTTGCATATTTATTTTCACAATGATTTTATTTCATTGCTTTGATCTTTGTTGTTGTGTCATCAATTAAGGATTCAATTCTTCCATCAGCAGGACTTCCTACATATAGAACTCCACTTTTAGGTTTTATTTCTTTAAGTGGTTCATGCCTAATGAATTTCTACTCATCGATGCCAGCTGGGTCATATGGTAACATTTCATCTACTTTTCATCAACCTTTAAAGAAAAAACCAACATATCAAATGATTCATGCCCATTAACAGGACAAAAAAAGCTAGCTATGATCCATTCTGGTGAGATGTTGGTTATATTGAAACCATTCACATAGGCTTTAGAAACCACTCTAGCTCCAATTCAAGTTCTGGATGGAAAGACAAACTCCCTGCCAGAATCTCTTGGAAATCAATCAAGTTCTATTGTAGTTGCATTTTTCAACAATGAAGATAATTGTAGTTTACAGTTTTCCATCAGTCCCCCATCTGAAGTATTGACTATAGATAAAGAATATGGAGTTAAAAAGCGTGCGATGAATATGCATAGCTGCAACAATGTAATGTTCCTACTTAGCCTTGGCTAAGATGAGACATTCAATTTTGATTTAATTTATGTTTTATGAATAAATGAATAAAGGAGGACATGTAAAACTCCTAAAAAGTCTAAATAAATCAATGCCAATGTGAACAAAGACAAATCAGGGCTATTTAAATAATCACTTGCAAGTGTGAAAGAGGTTTGAGCCAAAGATTGTGCCCACCTTGACCAAGTCAACTACATTGTCTAGGTTCATTGTATCTCCAAAAGGGACTGCGCAGTTCTAGAAGGGAGCCTCTAATGTGAAGAGGGCTAACTCATCAAAGTGGTTTAGGATTTGCAAGTTTTTTCTCAACTTATAAAATAAGGAGGAGAGCAACATGAAGAGGTTTTTGATAGATCATATTTCTGAAGTATTTGTCTACTTAGACAAATACCATTCTCTATTGTTTAGTGGAGGAATGTGATTGGAATTTCCTGTTTAGGGGTTTCATCTCTTCCCTTGAGGATCATTGGAGGAGTTATTTTCTGAAGTGAGCCACTATCTGGTTTGAGACCAAGCTCTATCTTTCATGAGCAGCACTGGCCCATTGAGGGTTTTGCAACTACTATCTTTTGTAGCAAGTGTTGTTCTAGATCTGCTTAGATCTAGCTTGTTTTGAGAGGCTTCCTCTGTTGGAGTGTGTTCTTCAGCTTCCAAAGAGATAGCTGATCCATATTTTGTATCAGATCTGTAATTTCATTCCAGTTATTCAGTCTCATTCACCCTCAACATAGTTTCTATTCAATACTGCGTTATTTTGTCAGTGGGCTTTCTTATTTCAGTTTGTTATCAGTTTGGAGGAAGATATATTGGTGTTAGGCTTGCCTTCCCTTGGTGATCCATGGATTGGGTTTTTGATCCATGTCTCTATAGATCTGATATCTTTCAGAAATAAAAGTTATCTTCAGAAATTTCTAGGTTTTCTACAGCACTGTAAATTGTAATTCAGATCTACAGCTTATTATGTAATATTTTGATGTAATTACAATTGGATCTTGTTCTTAAAGTCTTATAGTTCCCAGATCTATATTATATCTGATGTTTCATCCATGCATATGTCAGAGATCTGAAATTTAATGTAAAACAGCTGAACCATCTGAAAAATAATGCTGTCTATGTATTTCTGCAGTTTATACCTAGTTACATCTCTAATTTCTAAAGGGATTTTTCCCTAGTCCTCTTTGTAATCTGTTGTAGAGGACATAAGCTCAAATATAAATTTTATTTAATGTTATATCTCTGAAGTATCATATCTTTGCTTTTCCTCCTCTGATTTTCAGTCAAAACTATGCAATTCTAGTTGCTGGGGTTTTCAGGTTGCAACAGCCTCTCTCTTTAGTTGATTTCTAGCTAGTCTTGATTTTGGGAGATCTATTTAATATGCCTATACTAATTTTTTTCAGCTGAAATTATATATATAAGTCACATACATCATAAATAAGGGGATAAAATCCCTGATTTTCATTATTATTGCTCATATTTTCTTATACAACGTTTTCATTGAATACCTTGTTGAGATTCTTGAAAGGGATTACTCCAAGTTCTATAGGCACAGTCCACAGTTGGCTAGGTAGCCTCTAGTTCTCACCCTCTTTTTATAGGTGAAATAACCAGTAAATTCCTCTGTATTCTATCTTTAAAATAAGATCTTGAGAATCCCTAAAAAGGAATATTACAGTGGTATCAGAGCTCCATTCTTGGCACAGCCTGTGCTAGCATTGAATCCTTAGTCATGCTGCATTCAGAAGATGAAGATCCTCTTTCTGATAGGGATAGGAGATACCAAAATAGAAGTCATAGAAATTATGACTATACCACTGTTGACCTTGACAAGGGTCAAGACAAGGGGAAAGCCCCTAAATTGGTGAATGATAAAGATAAGGAGGCAGAAGAGTTTGAAAAAACTCTCCTGGAAGCTATGCAAGATCTGTCCAAGGAGATAAAGGAGATGAGGATAGATCAAATGAGGGAGTCCCTTGGAAGACTCCATCAAGGAGAAAGTTCTGAAATGTCTTAGTATGGGACTGGACAACCTGTGAGCTTGCCAAAAGTTCTACAGATCTCAAAACGCTCTACAATTCCTACCTTCTTGGCTATAGAGAATGAAGGGCTTCAAGATCCAACCTCTTTGGAAGGCTACTTTGCATAATATGATTCACAAAGTCAAAGGTTCAAGGATAACTTGAGCTTTCAAGACTTCAGCCATCTCAAGGACCGAAGGAGGCCATGGCAGTAGTATAGAGATGGAGTTTTTCTTCATGGGAGGCACCACACCATGGGCAGGTTCTTCTTTCTAAGTTCGATGGATCACCCTGTTGTTTAGCTAAAGCATGGGTGGAGAAGTTGGACAATCTATTTCCAGGCGAATAAAGTGGGCAAGCAAAACAAAGCCATATCGTTGCGTTGCATTTGGTAGGAGAATCCCACAACTAGTGGTTTCATGGACATTTCTGCACTGGGGCACGACAATGTGTCCACTTATGTTGAGTTCGATAGGGAGACTAGTGGAAGATTTGATCGATCGGAGAGGATCAGAGGCCCCTTTTATAATGGCAATCTGGCAAAGCTTAAACGGAGGACGAGGGAGATGCTAAGGCCTATATCACACAGATTCACAGAGGTTGTTTGTAATGGTGAAATATTTCGGTTGCAAGGAGAGTCTATATGTTCATTGATGTCTTTGGAAGAACCTTTGCATGGGTTGGTCAAGTCTACCCAAAGCCCACCACTCTTGCATAATGCCATTGAAAAGAACTAGAAGATCATCAGGGGAATTTTGAGGTCTAAAATGGGCCTCATCAAGAAAAATGTACAACAAAAATCAAAACTTTATAACAACCAATAGGATTCAAGATGATGATGTCATCCATAATGGATGATTCACCATTTTTGAGTAAAAAGTAAAAATATTAAAAAATAATAAAATAATAAAACTACTTTTTCAACCATTATTTTAAACAAATCTCCCAAAATTTGCTCAAATTGTGGGAGTACTGATTCAATACATCCTTGAGAATTAATTCCTTTTCCAAGGAGTACCCATGTTACATACTTTGATGAACTCTTCTATGAAAAATAGGAAATACATAAAAAACGTGATTGTAATCGTTGTTTTATGTATTTCTCATTTTAAATAATAAACCCATCGAAAGTATGCAATACATGGGTACTCCTTGGATGAGGAAATTAAATTACGCATCAAACAATCCTGATCCCTTTGGTAAAGCAGGAGATAAGTTGAAAATATGAATTGAAAAAGTAGTTTTTTTCATTTTTCCCTCTAAAATTTGATGATGTCATCAAATATTATTAGATTTTTTCCACTATTATTTAATAATTTCCTTAGGAGGCCCATTTTAGACCTCAAATTTCCCCTAATGCTCCAAGATGCCTTGCCAAGGGCAAAGGCAACCTTCCCAAGCAAAGTCACTCACTCCTCTAAAGGGAAGGGGGGGAAAGCTGCTCCACCCAAGGAGAGCTCACAGAAAAAGCTTCTTGACAATGATCTCCAGAGGGAGTTGAGGAAAAATAAATTATGTTTCACTTGTCAAGAGCCATGGGTACTGGGTCATAGATGTGTTGTTGGAAGAGCACACTATATTGAAGTCTTCTCTGATTATGAGGAGGAAGAGGGAAATGATGAACCTAGGAGAGGTCATAGCGCTGGTGATGATGAGGAGGAGGATCCATAATCATCCAGAGAAGATGAAGGAGCATTTTCTCTGAATAGTGAGACTCTTACTTCTTTGAGAGGAGTGCCCAAGTATTTGACTCTTAGAGGGAAAGGTTCAATTATGAACCAAAGAGTATCCATTTTGATTGAAAGTGGGGCAACCCACAACTTCATTGATGCTCACTTTGTGCAAAGGAGAGGGATTCCTACTGATAATTTTGATGGGTTCTCTATTTTGGTTCGGGGAGATAGAACTATGTAGTGCATGTAGTATGTCCCATCACTTTCTGTGACTATGGGGACCTACACTTTGGAGGACCACTTCTTTGTAGTGGACATACCAGACACCAACATCATCTTGGGTGTCCAGTGGTTGGTTACTTTTGGAAATGTCACCATTGATTGGAAGGCCTTGCAAATGGAATGGGTGGATTTGAAGAGTGGGAAACAACAAACCATTCAAGGCATCCACAACTACCCTTCACTTGATGCTTCTACCCACACAACAAAGATGTAATTGCGCAGTTGGGGCAGGGACCTCACAGTTCCTTCTCTCATGTTTATGAGAATTCTGTAAGGGACATTCCTACATCATGGCAAGCCACTTGGGGTGCCATTAGATTCTATGGGGAAAGCTTCACCAATTTTTGAAACAATGGAAGAAAGAGTCACAGTGTTGTGGGAGGAAGAAAGGGGGAGGATCATCCTTCCCACAAATAATTTTGGCATGCATAGTGCCAAAGACACAAGAAGAAACAAGGCAAGCACCACCCTAGATGCATCAACAGTGTTGTCTTTGTTGAGAAGTGTAGATCCATATTGGAGGTCTCAACTCCTTGTGGAGTACTCCAAAGATCTACACATCGGGATGATCTTAGATGACATAAAGAAAGGATGAGGCTATTTGGTCCATGAAGGGGTCATATATCATCTTGAAAAATTATTCTTGTCTCAAGCCTCCAAGCTTAAGCAAGAGATACTACAAAGAGCACACAGGGAGTTCATTTCTAGCTACATGCAGTCAGCAAAAATCTACTCTCTAATCTTGAAGAGTTTTGATTGGGAGGGTATGGAGGAAGAGCTACATTAGCATTATGATTGGGAGGAACTATATCAGCACTTACAAGAGTGCAATAGTTATGTGGAGATGGGGTAGCCAAGGGATCCTATGCGGGAGACATTTCAGCCATCTCTTTCTTCTCTCAAAAGAGGAGAAAATCCCATTCCTAACTCTATGTGTATGGGAGACTTGTATGGTAAGAAATCTGATCTTGTGGAGCAAGTTTATTTTTTTGATTTGGAAGATTCTCTTACCATATGTATGCAGGCCATGGCTCCTACAAGGAGTAATATTACATGTAGATCTCATGGCAATGATGAGGCCAATAAAAATTCCAAAGCTGGCCACTCCCTTGAGGTGCAAGGGGAGATTATTTACCATGATGGGCGCTTCCCAAAAGCACATAATGAGGGCTTCACTTTCAGCCATGTCAAAGTGACCCATGCAACAAAGATGTGGTGGGAGTACCACCTATCACACTCGGATCTACTCAAAAAAAGGAGTGCAGTGCGCTGGTACCTAATGTGGGATTGTGACCCACCTCCTCAAGTGCAACTTTTAGTTTGCCTATATGTGATTTTTCTTCCATACATAGATGACATATTGATATTCTTTATGGGTATGTATGGGCAAAGAGTAAGTAGTGTATATGTACCGCATGGGATGGAACTTTATCCCGTACTTCATGATACATGTTTCAGATGTTGCATTGCTTCAACCATGTTCATTTCTATTGAGTTTTACACTCCTGAAGGGGCAGACTATGCACCTATCATGTTGGCATTAGAGGAGCAGTTTCTAATGTATTGGCTTGGTGAGCACTTAATCCATGATGAAAGCTTGATTCTTGATGGTGCCATCAATGGAGAAGGTGAAGAACTACAGCTCTTACCATGTCAGTTGCTTGAGGACAAGCAACATTTTGGAGGGGAGGACTGTAATGCTCCTACTTAGCTTTGGCTAAGAGGAGACATTCAATTTTGATTTAATTTATGTTTTATGAAAAAATGAATAAAGGAGGACATGTAAAACTCCTAAAAAGTTTGAATAAATCAATGCCCATGTGAACAAAGACAAATTAGGGCTACGTAAATAATCACTTGCAGGTGTGAAAGAGGTTTGAGCCAAAGATTGCGCCCACCTTGACTAAGTTAACTGCGCTATCTAGGTTCATTGTATCTCCAAAAGGGACTGCACAGTTCTAGAAGGGAGCCTCTAATGTGAAGAGGGCTAACTCATCAAAGTGGTATAGGGTTGCAAGGTTTTTCTCAACTTATAAAAGGAGGAGAGCAACATGAAGAGGTTGTTGATAGATCATATTTCTGAAGTATTTGTCTGCTTAGACAAATACCATTCTCTGTTGTTTAGTGGAGGATTGTGATTGGAATTCCTGTTTAGGGATTTCATCTCTTCCCTTGAGGATCATTGGAGGAGTTCTTTGCTGAAGTGAGCCACTATCTAGTTTGAGACCAAGCTCTATCTCTCACGAGCAACGCTGGCCCATTGAGGGTTTTGCAGATGCTATCTTTTGTATCAAGTGGTGTTCTAGATCTGCTTAGATCTAACTTGTTTTAAGAGGCTTTCTCTATTGGAGTGTGTTCTTCAGCCTCCAAAGAGATAGCTGATCCATATTTTGTATCAGATCTGTAATTCAATTCAATTTATTCAATCTCCTTCACCCTCTGTGAAGTTTCTGCTCAATACTGCATTATTTTGTGAGAGGGCTTTCTTATTTCAGTTTGTTGTCAGTTTGGAGGAAGGTATCTTGGTGTTAGGCTTGCCTTCCCTTGGTGATCCGTAGATTGGGTTGCTGATCCATGTCTCTATAGATCTGATCTATTTTAGCAATAAAATTTATCTTCAGAAAATTCTGGGTTTTCTGCAGCACTGTAAATTGTAATTCAGATCTACAGCTTATTATGCAATATTTTGATGTAATTCCAATTGGATCTTGTTCTTAAGGCCTTATAGTTTCCAGATCTATATTAGATATGATGTTTCATCCATATATATGTCATAGATATGAAATGTAATGTACAGCAGCTGAACCATCTGAAAAATAATGCTATCTATGTATTTTTGCAATTTATTCCTATTTGCAGCTCTAATTTCTGAAGGGATTTTTCCCTAGTTCTCTTTGTAATCTGTTGTAGAGGAAATAAGATTAAATATAAATCTGATTTACTGTTATATCTCTGAAGTATCATATCTTTTTCTGTC
The DNA here is from genome assembly GCA_034641835.2 of Pinus albicaulis. Classification (NCBI taxonomy): domain Eukaryota; kingdom Viridiplantae; phylum Streptophyta; class Pinopsida; order Pinales; family Pinaceae; genus Pinus; species Pinus albicaulis. The sequence continues at coordinate 521,875,456 of CM076575.1, read as the reverse complement.
CTCCTCTAAGTTTCAGTCAAAACTGCGCAATTCTAGTTGTTGGGGTTTTCATGTTGCAACAGCCTTTCTCTTTGGCTGATTTCTAATTAGTCTTGATTTTGGGAGATCTGTTTAGTGTGCCTAAACTGATTTTTTTCAGCTGAAATTCTGTATATAAGTCACATACAAAATAAATGAGGGGATCCCAGCCCTGATCTACGTTATTCTTGCTCAGATTTGCTGATACAGCGTTTTCATTGAAGACCTTGTTGAGATTCCTCAAACGGATTATTCCAAGTTCTATAGGAAAAGTCTATGGTTGGCCAGGTAGCCTTTGGTTCTCACCCTCTTTTTAGAGGTGAAATAACTAGTAAATTTCTTTGTAGTCCATCTCTGAAATAGAATCTTGAGAATCCCCAAAAAGAAATATTACAAACAACAAGTGATCTCTCTAATGGTACGGTTTCAAATTGTTCTGTAATTTCTGCACTTGAGTCTGGATTAGATAATCATACTATTGAAAATTAGAAAAAAAAAATCTAAAAAAAAAGCGGGTCTTTCAACAAATGAATGTTCAAATAAGATGAAAAAATCTGAGCACAAGCCTAAAAAGCAGCAGATGCAACAACAGGTGTCACTGGTAGGAAGCTCTTCAAATATGGAAAGGGAGTCAAAAGGAGAGATAGTTGCAGAGGAGTCTAAACTTAGTGGTTCTCACAGGCAGGTGGAGGAGTTAATTTTGAGTCAGACTTCATCATCTACCTCAACAACTCCTTTAATGACAACCCTACAGAAGACAACTAAAGTTTTTGATGGAGGGGCTAATTCTGACCTAGCTATAGAAACTGTTCTGCATATTTAACTGTGAGAGCCTGATTCTATAGCCCATCCTTGTGTTTCATTTAGCAATGCCAAAATATGTGAAAATATACTATTGCCAAAGAAGTCATCAGGAAACATGGTTAATGTTGTGGACACTCCCTCGTCAAGGATATGAGGAGTTTCATCATCTGTAGATGAGATCACCGAAAGGGATATTTCCAGGGGAATCTTGGAACCTTTACAAGATTCAGAATCTATGAGTGAATTGACCATTGATGATATGTCTTCATCTTTGGGAACCTCCGGTGAGGGATATGAAGGAAAAACAGAAACTTCTGGGCTGGTTATATAGTTTTCTACGAAGGGTGCTGGAGTAGTAAAGAAATCAACAGAAGTTATGAAGTTTGATAACAATAATGTTCTTGTAGGAACATTGAAGAGCCCAACATGTAATGAGGACGACATTAAATCAGATTCAAAACTTAGAAATGTGAAGAATAAGCAATCTGAATCAAAAAGCGATAATGCTAGACAAAGCTGCAACAATAGTTTTGTTAATTCTATAATTGGAGAGAAGCAAGATCTTGGAAATGTTCTCCATCCTGAGCATGGGACTTTTGTGGCTTATGATTCCCCATCTAAGTTGTAAATTTCACTTGATGCTGACATAAACAAAGAGCTGACTTATTTTTCCAATTCTGTCATTGGAAAAGAAAAAACTAGGTTTCATGCTAGGGAGAGCAAAATCAATGGAATGCATGAGAGTTGCCCAAGAAGGAATTTATAACATGAAACCAAAAACTTACAAGAAATTTTAGTGAGTTTGTCTTTCCAAGGCATATGATAGGGAGAAGTGGCTTTATTTAGGGCTACTCATCCATATACGGTTCAATGTGAAATTGGTTAACTAGATAATGAATTGTCTTTCCTCAATATATGTGAAATTCTAATTAATGGCTCAGCCTATTCTTCTATCATGCCTACAAGAGACCATGGGTACATATGAATAATGGCTCCTCTGCCATTTTTTACTCTAGAGTTTATAACTGAGTCAAAAATAACTATAAGCTTGACAACTATACAAATAGGAACTGCCCTAAACTTGACATATTTACTATTTGTTGATTATGTTTTACTTTTGGGTGATAGGACCAAGGCAGATGCAATTATGCTGAAGGACCCCACCCTTGAAGAACCGAAAGTCCTACCTTAAAAACTACCAAAAACTGAGGAGCTACAAGAATCAACACCATCTTTGATTTGAACCTAAATAATATTATTATCTCCAATTATTTCCCTAATCACAATGACTGGTAGATTATCCTCATGGATAATTTCTCTTGTTCTATTTATTAGTAAAACCCACAAAATTTATCCCTACATTTGAATCTTGGGAAAAAAACATATAATTGTTATCATTTAAATTATCCATATCTCTTGGAGCCCAAAAATCCATTTGCTTTGGATAATCTTTATTTATAACCTAAAAAGAAACCCTATTATACGCTGAAGGACCATTATGTCCTCTTGAGTCTTGACAAAGTATGATGGAATGAAATTAGGTGAAGACCAGATCCAGGTTTACCATGTTAGAACCTAGGTTCAATGAGATGATGACCTTGGTTTGAATATATCCACGATACAAACTAGGACTACCCATACTTATCGTTTCCATCTCTCTTTCATCACCAAGATTAACATACTGAGGATTACCACATCCGAAAATGGCATCATTCACATCATTTTGAAGAAGTCTACAAATTAGGTCAACATAATTTTTTTCACATTTACGACTTCCCTCACAATTGTTGATTCTTGAAGCTCGAGCACTTTCATAACAAAAATAGGCAAAGTCAAACAACAAAAATGGTACACTCTCTTTTCATTTTCTAATATTATAATGAAGTTTTATTAGATACATCGTTTGTTTGTTTGTTTTGGTTAGAAAAGGATTTTCTCTTGGTTTTATGTGACTTTCAAGTTATCATATGTATCATGTTGAGAAATGGGAAAGAATAACGTGTGACATTTATCTTTCATAAATTGATGTTGAATGAAAGGATACATAGTTTAACCAAGCTACAACTCACTTTGGTAAAGGCGGAGGAACATCTTAAAAAATTGCTTAAGAATACACCATATACAAAGTTTGACCGTAAGTAATATAGGAATTTTTCTTTTGTAGATATGTTATTTTTTCTACCCAAGATATCACAACAAGAAAAATATTGATATTGTAGAAATTGTTTGAGGACCTCTTTGAGGTCGATTTTTTTGATGTCCTATTTGATTGATACTTTCTCATATGTCAGGAAGGATTTAAATATGAATTAATATGTTCATGAAATAAATAAGATTCAAATTTTATAGATATAAAAGATAAAAACAAATGTCAATTTCTTTATTTGATTGTTACTTGACTCTGTTGTGGGCAGGTTACAGGAAATATGATTAGAAAAAGAATGGGGAGATGATGCATATCACGTCTTGGATATGGTTCATTCGTTGTTAGAGATCGCTTAGACACCTAAGCCATTGACCTTGGAAATGTTTCTAATAGGAATTCCTATGGTTTTTAATGTTGTGATTATTTCACCTCATGTTTATTTTGGGCAAGCAAATGTTTTAGGAATGCCAGACACGACATCAGTGGATAGGTAAACAAAGTTTTTATAATTGAAATTTCCATTCCATGATATCCTCTCTTTATTGTTGATTGTATTTTGGAAGTTTCTTTTGATTTTTTTGTCTTTTAACTATAAAATTGAAAATACTTAGTATCATGTCCATTTAAACAACAACCAAAGCTTGAAGATGAAATTATTATTACACTATATTGATTGGAATCCTTATAGCTATTTTGTGTTAAAATATTTTCATGACTATCAGAAAAAGTTACTTTCATGTTGTTATTTGAGTACATGTTGTTTATATACTTGACTAAGTTCATGTGTTAGAAAATGAAATGTTATTGTGAATAAAACGAAAAGGATTAAACATCACACCCCAAATTATTTGTTTTCACAAGTTATCTACAGCTTGAGATTTTTAGCATATAACTTAGTTGACATGATTGTTCCTAAGCTTTCCTTGAAAGTTGTTACTAAGGTGTTATTTTATATATATGGTGACATTTTATTTGATTTTTTTATACAGGTTATCTAGCCACATTATAGTGGAAATTATCGCCCCAATGAAGAAAATTTGTTCGAGTTTCTTACTTGTATGGGGAAAACTGGCTTTGACATTGCTGATGTTGAGGTATATGTCATATAAACTACTTATAGTCTAATTTAGTTTATATTCTAGTGTTCATTGTCTTTCATGTTTTACACTCTGCATTGTATCTTCTTTTGTTTTTAGAAAATGAACTCAGTATTGATGGTAAGAAGCATGAATTGAAAAAAGAGGGGAGCAATATCACTGGAGTGACAAATGCAAAAACAGAGAGAGGAGAATTGGTCTGGTGATACTCTTAGAGCCAATATCCTGCATAAGACACACACATAAAGACTGATGGTCAAGTCTTCAGAGTTGGTGAATTCACTTGCAATGCCTTGAAAACACAACAATAATGTTTTGAAGTGATGAAACACCATTTCATGTGTAAATTGCAGTCCAACCAATATTATGTTGGAAAAACATTTTTTTATTTTTGGTAAGTTTGGCTATTCTATTAATTTGAAAACGTAAAAGTTACATATGCTACAGGCTGGGTTGGCAAGCTACACTTAGCCAGTCCCAACCTTTGTTACATGGTTTCTAGGCTACCTCGAGGGAGGAAACCAACCAAAACAAAACTTGAAACAAAAATTTACATTATGTGTAGTAGCGCAGGCATATCTAAGCAGTACAAAGTGAACGATAACAAAAGGCACTGATAGAAAGCTTGACAAAAAACATGAGAGGTCTGTGAAGCTATGCAGGCTTTAATTTTCGTCTTCATCATCACTGTTGGGGACTTACTCCTCAATGAGGCAAGCAGGGGCCTGTGCAGCAGCTTCCTCCGTGTCTACCACAGTACGCCTAGGATTGTGGATTGGTGCGCAGAGGATGGGGGAGTCCAGATCTACGTTGTCGGGCACACACATCCATCATAATCCATCACCCACACATCTGAATCCTTGTCTTCCTCCTCCTGAACTGAAAGTGGGTCAGTTTGCGGTGATGGAGGTGTGTCTGGGGAGAGATGGTGGACTTCCTCGGGCCAAGTCTTCCTCTCTGCGTAGCTTGCCTAGGGGATTTTGCATTATTCTCGGGATCGGAACGCTGGCGATCAAAATGTTTGGAAGAGGAGCCTTCCATCGACTCTAGGTGATTTTCCTCACCATGGTGATATCGACCCAAGAGAGCCTATCTTTGTCCTCCTCGGATAGTTCTCTAGCGAAGTCTGGGAGAAATTACGCATAGAGGTAGGGGGAAGCAATTCAAGGGAGGGTACGTAAAAAAGCAAGCAATGCTTGGGTTCAGGGAGTAGGAATGTCTAGGGGAAAGGTGCACAGGAAGGGGTGCGGAAACCCAGGGGAGACTGCACAGCGCGACTCTGAGAGTAGAGTGTCGCAGCCTTCTGAAGTCAGGGAGAAGCCAGAGCAAAGTTAAAGAGGCGAAAGGAAGAGATAACAGAAGGTGTATTGAAAAAGGCTGAGGACTCATCTTTGTAAAGGGGTTGGGGTGTGTGCGAGGAGGATATCATTTATTGGGCTTCGCACATATCTGCGTGCTATGACTGATCACCTGAGCAGGCTCAAGTGAAGGAGGATCACTGCAATATGGGTTAATCATGGTACTCATTAATGGTGAGAGATGTGAGGTGATGCTCCAGACCTAGTGATGCAGTTCCCGTCCTCTCGTCATCATTTTTGACTCTGTGAGTCTCATGCAAGTGACTAACAGTTTGAGGATCTGCAGCAGGTGAGTCTTTGCGAAGAAGATCTCCGCCTCCATGGGAGTGTGGGATATGATTGTCAAGCGTGTCATTTCTGTCACCTGCATTCGGGGAAGTTGGAAAATCATATTATAATACTTTAACATTTCATATAATATAATTGATGTGGTGGAAATTATTTATAGTTGCACTTGATATTGTTTAGTATTGTAATTAAAATAAGGGAATTTGTATTTTCATATTATATGAACATGCACATTGTATGACATTTTTTAAATCATATAAATTATTTTATGTTGATTAATAATGAACACAAAATCAATTTAAAACTATTAAATTAGTAGTTTATATTGATTAATGAAGAACATAAATAAAACAAATATATGACTAAATTAGTCATTTATAATGATTATTATTGAAAGTAAATGAAATGAATATAAACTACTAAATTAGTCATTTATATAATGAATAAATGACTACTGCAAATGATAAATTTGTGATTACAAATGAAGACTAAAGTTTGCATATATACGACTATTAGTAGCTAATTTACAGTATCTTATAACACGACTAAAATTTAGTCATATTTCTTCGGTCATTCATTGGTTTCAAACGATGACTAAAATTTGAATATATATGACTATTAGTAGCTAATTTACAATATCTTATAACACGACTAACATTTTGGTCATATTTCTTTGTTCATTAATTGGTTTTATTGGGTGATCATATAGTAATATATTTTTTTGTTATAAATGTAGTCATTGATTTGATCATTAATTTAGTCATTGATTTGGTCATTAATTTGGTCATTGATTTAGTCATTGATTTAGTTTTTGATTTCGTCATTAATTGTCACCAAATCAAAGATTAAATCAATGACTAAATCAATGATCAGATTAATGACCAAATCAATGACTAAATTAATGATCAAATCAGTGATTAAATTAATGACCAAATATACTACTAGATAACAAAATTGAGATAACCAACTAATGACTAAGCTAAAAATGACCAAAAGTTGGCCGCATTATAAGATACTGTGAATTAGCTACTATTGGTCACCGACCAAAAAATACTTATTTATATGCAAATTTTAGTTGTTTTTTAGTAACTAATTAGCCATTTTGTACTACTGTAATGAAGAAAAATCAATTTAGTGTGTTCTAAGCACATGGGCTTCACTACGGGAGCAATACCATAGCACGTGAGTTCATAATGGGGGATATATAATGAGGAAAAAATGGCATAATATATTGGGGGATATATAGGGGATAAAGGGTTTTTATACTGGCAGGTATAAAAAATGGAGCTCAAAGTTAATGAAAAAATATAAAGGGGTATAAAAAATGTTAATAAAAAAATGGATACCTACAATATATAGTGAAAGTAGGGGACTTTTAAACTGGGAAGGTGTATTGGGTTTATATTGGTAGGGGGTTAAATATTGTGATTTTTAGGGGTATTTTCCAATATGTACTCAAATTAAGGATATTGTATAATATGTTATGATCACATGTGATATGTTAAAAGTTTATTGAATAAAACCCCATGATTCCGAAAGCTAAAAGTAAATTTTAAGTACGTTAAAAGAGTTGTTCTTAAGACCTAAAGGTAGACTCTAAACACATTATAATAGCTATCAAAACTGTTATAGCCTTAAGTAGGTTTAAGTTTCATTTTAATAAATAATAGAAACAATACATATCGTGGAACTTAGATATAAGCATTTTATATTTATGCACAACATGTTAAATTTTTCCATTCTAAAACAACATCCCATCTTTAATAAGCAAGAGGTTAACTACAAGTTATGAGTAGCCAATGACGAAATTGTAAAATATACTCATTTTTTAAATCTTGGGTTTCCTCTTTTCCTTGTACTTGTATTTGCATGCATTTATATCACCATTATAATATATTTTAGTGATTGGCTATCTTGATACCATTGTTGTAGCATCTAGATTTTATCGTTTGATGGTTGTTTTCTAAAAGAAAACCATTTCCATTAAATATTAAGATCACTTCACATCATATGGAAAAAGATTCTTTGTCGCAATGAGATTTTTATCGTTTCGCTGGTTTTCGAAGCAAAAGCATTGCCATTTATGTGTTAGAGTAAGTTCACACCAAATGCCAAAAAGAAATTTGAGAGATATTTTATGTTTTTGAAAGTGTTAGTTTAAATATTATATTTTGATGGGATTGTAGTTAGTTATAAGAATTTTGTGTTTTTGAAAGTGTTAGTTTAAATATTGTATTTTGATGGGATTGTAGTTAGTTATTATTATTTTATTATCTCTCAAGGTAAGGTTCGATGGTTTAATCATACACTTATACTTTAGTTTAATCATGACAGGATATGTAGTGAAAAAATATGTTAATTTAATGGTAAAACTATTGAAATGTTGTAACGTTCTATCTCCACTTTTAGTTTGTAATTGTGATTGAACTTCCCATTCTAAATTTCTCTTTCATGTTTTACAGGTAGATTTAAAAATTTATTTATTTCTTAACTTTGGATTATTCTATCCCCCAGTAGTTGTAGTCGTTCGATAAGTTATATGAAAGCAGTCATCAATCACCTCCTTATTCCACCGCGTTGAAGATATGGTAGATAGGGTGAGTAAATAGAGGGTAATTGACGATTATATGTTCCCAGTATCCCTGAGCAGAGAAAAAAAGTATATTCTATGACGAAGATGTATCTTGCGTAGATATTAGGCTTTCCACGAGGACAGACTCATCAAGTAAAGTTATAATTCCTGCATAGAATTCTTATATGGATTCCTTGCAACCCTATTCCAACCTATGATTATATGTTGTCTCTGCATCGCACAAGACAAATATCGATAGAAGGCCCACCTACATATATTTAAGCTTGACTTAGTAATGACCATTAACATCTTACCTGTCAATAAGAAATCTTCCACAAAACCCAAATATCAATCCTAGGCCCACCTAGTTCGAACATTTTCTATCTCCCTTGATGCATAACATAGCTTACATGAACACACACACATTCTCATGATGCGTTTTTTTTAATTTTTTTACTTGACTGGAGTTGTTGTAGCAAGAGGAAAGGTGGAGGTTTTAGGGGCATATGTGTAGCTAGCAAAAGCCCGAGTTATTTTTTCCCCTGGCCAACCCTTGCAATGATGTATTCTAAGGGAAGGAACACCCATGCTTAGAGATCTTCATCAAGTAATCCACGTCAGTCTATCTCCATGAGGGAAGAAACCGGATAAAGAGAAGCTCCCTTCATCCCTATTAGAATGGAAGAAGTTGAGGAAAATCTATTTTTTTCTTTTTAGAGGAAAAAAACTATTTTTTTTCATTATAATTAAAAGAGAAAGTACAATATCATGGTTCAGAACTACATAGTATATTTCTATCGTGACATTAAATAGCCATATTTGCATGTCCAAAATATAATTTTATCTACCACCCTTACATCTTCTGTAATGAAACTTCAAACTCCCTATTGTTTTCAAAGTAAAACACGTTTTTACACCTAGAGTTTTCATCATTGTTCACCCCAATGGTCAATCCCCGTGTTTCAAAAATAAACTATTTATACCACCATTTATACTCTTCCTTGTTCGTCCCATATTTTATAATAAAAAACCCCCTCTTTGGCATGCCGAAAAAAAAACCAGATCTCTCCTAAGAGTATGTAATGTTTCCAACATTAATGTTGACATCTTGTTCAAATGGTGCAAAATAGATCTTACCTGGAGCCTTCAAAATACCTTGTTTGGATAGAAGATATGCAATCGTGTTTTCCCCCCTGTAGATATGAGAAAATTGAATGTGCTGGAAGGAGCTTATCAAATCCCTTATACGATTCATCCAATTGGATAAAATGGGTGGATTAAGTAGATTTTGATCCTTGACCTAATCAATGATACCCTTGGCATCATGATATAACTGTAACCCCTTGATCCCCAACCACTTTGCAACAATAAGAACACCCCACAATGCAATAATATAAACTTTGTTGTTAGTGTTGATTCCTCCCTCCTGCCAGAAGTGATAATAGTAACTCGGTTTTATTACTATATAAGCACCACATCTGCATCTTCTCTATGAGTATGACCCATTGAAAAAATCCAATGGAAAAACCTTCCATACATAGTTAAACTTGATCTGTATTATTTTTTCCCACCTCGTCATCGAACCTATCTCATTGAAGTAAGCAACAGTTTTGATAACATCCACAGGAATCGAAGCCAATTTTTGCTAAAATATTATAGAATTTCTACTATGCCAAATGGTCCAAAATATGTACATTGGAAGGGAGCGAAATTTCTTATGGTATTTGAACCAATAAATAAGACAAGATATCGATGCCTAGAACTATTGACATGTTGTAATTTTAAAATAATCTAAAAACCCATCCCAAATTTCCACAGCATATGGGTAGATTAGGAACAAATGATCCAAGTTTTCATGCCCCCTTAAGCATAGATGACACATGTCAGGACCTACAAAACCATGACACTGTAGATTATTCCCTTCCAACACACGATTATGTAAAGCCAACTAGTTGAAGCACTTGAGCTTGTATGGTAGCTCCCAATTCCATGTGTCCTGGAACCATATGTAGTGGTCAATTTCCTTTTCAACTTTTGGCATTTTGTGATATATTTACTTTATCACAGGTTTCCCTTTTTTTAACAGTTTGTTCCATACCATGCAATCTTCTTCGGTAGTGATTATAATTACATCATAACCCAATTTTGTAAGGTATGACTCCCACTCTGTAAAAAAATCTCCTTGTAACCCCGATTCCTCTGTTGATTTCCGTCGTTGTAAGTTGGTGTTATTATGTAGGTTTGAACCCTATAAAAAAAAATACCTGTAAACGAATTCTTAAAACATAAAAATATACAATGGCGAGAACATAAAACAAATATACACAAATATTTCCCTTGGATCCCAAAAATGGGACTACGAGATTGATTTTTCATTATATTCCTTTCAATGTTACAATATATATATGTGTGTGTGTGCGTGTGTGTCGAAGCAGTCGAAGCATTCATAAACCCTAGTCCATTAACCCTAGATTAGAACATATTCATAGTTTCGTTGACTGGATCTAAAAAATACCATGGGAAGAAAACCATCGTGCCCAAAACCATGTGCAAAATCCATGCAAAAACCATGGGTAGATCCGCACACCATATTTTCGTATGCCCCCCCATCCTTGGGTCCGCCCAATTATTATTGGGTCCACATAAGAAAAAAATTCCTGGAGCATTGCCATGGACTCCGTGTAGGGGGACTACTGCCCCCTTGCAAACCCCTCGACAGGGGGGGATGTCACCCCCCTGTGACCCCCCACTAGGCCCAATGTGTGGGGCTAGTCGTGGAAAGAATATAACAGACACCCAATATTCTCCCACTTCTTGTTTTATTTCCACACATGGGGCACATGAGAGCTTAGTCATTGGTCCAACCCTACAACTCCCATTGTTTATCTACACCAAGAAAACTTCTTAGTGCTCACAAACTTCGTTAATGCCTTTGCAACGTTCTTCAAAGTGTCCAAATTTACCAACAACACCTTTTTTTCCTCAACCATATCCCTCACAAAGTGATACTGAACATCAAGGTGCTTTGTCTTTGAATGATAAACAAGGTTCCTTGCCATAAAAATTGCACTTTCGTTGTCACATTCTATACTTATAGACCGTTATACCAGCCCTATACTTGAACATAATCTTTGCAACATGCTATCACCGTGTAATTTTTAAGATTGGCAAGAACAAACGACAGAGGAAAACGTTACATCGCTTTGGAGTCTAGGACCTAGCCTTCCTAGACTCAGAGAGGGCTCTCTCTATCTCTTATTTGAATTTATCTTTAATATCACGAATGATAATGTTAGGCTAGTTATAGATATTATGAGGGTTGTTTGTTTTGATTGATTGGGTGGTTGGACAGAGCAGGTATGTAGAAGCTAATCCATTGGGCTATGGAGTCGAAGGCTGGATTGGCACATCAAGGTTCAAGAGAATCACAGGGCAAGCTAACTGTGATAAATAGATATTTAGAGTTGTATGAATTATGAGGTGAAAGAGATAGTAAGGTTCAGTAGTGACTAAAGAGAAATTAAGAATTATTTAATTAGACTTCAGCAGAAAACATTAAGATTGTAAATGCAGACAGAATTAAGGTGCTCCGACAGCAAATCTTAATCTAAAATTTCTGATTTACAATTAGATGAACATATGCACAACAGGGAAAACAACAGAAAGATTTAAAACAAAGAAGTATCACATCACCATTTTAACACAGCTCACAAATCTTGTAAATGATATTTGATATTTTATGTCCAGCTCCAAAATTATAGTGCTCTAATATAGTAGTTCTTACAATGCAGGGGCTAACAATATCCAACCCTTCATAATGGAAATTCAAGTAGTATTTAAATAAAACTTGAGTCGATTTCCCTAATCTAGTTTGGAAAACTTCATTGATTACAAACAAACTGAAATTAGACAAGTGTGGCCATGCAAGGCCCGAGCAAAGAAAATATCTGACAAAACACCACCCGTAGAATTAATTTTGGTAGCTCTTCAAGAATGCAAAACTCAGACGGCTCTTCATGAATCCAAAAAGTAGCTTGGAGGTGGCTGGTATGGTTGCGAAGAGGCAACGATGGGTGGCTTTGACATCTAGCTCTACTTTTGGGCCAGCTCTGCTGGATCATTAAAGATGATGCGGTGTTGGCATTTCAGATCAATTGGTGGATGTGCTGAGGTGTCCATTGTGATTTTTCAATATTAATACATACACAACTTGTTCCACTTCTTTTTGCTGGGAATTATCATGCCTATGACCTGTCGGTACACTTCATCCACCTCTGTTTATTTTCTAAAGGTGGCCCTGGTGAGGAAAACATGTTTCAGCTCATGTTGAATAAATATGTCATTGCTCAAGAGATACCAGAAAACTTTGCCGGTCACCTTTCCTTTGATGTTGCAATTTGGTGGTATCCTTAGCTGTTTCTCTAAGTTTGGTCATATAATCTCCCCTTTGGAATAGCTTGTTATTAATTACATATAGTGAGGGTAACCCTTTCTCCACCAAGGGTTCAATCTTGTTCAGGAATCTGTTGATGACCATGTCCAACTCACGACACTTCTCCTCCAATTGCCTTACTAAATTCCTCTTAGCGAGGACCTTTTTCACTTCTAATATGGTCATTGTTCTATCTTGTGCATCCAGCTCTTAAAGCTCATAATTGGTTTTGGAGTTCAGGAATTTTATGATTTTAGGGGCTGTGATTGGCATGTTTCCTAATTCCTGATTTTCTCTTTCAATGGCCACTGCGCATTTTTCCACCAACTCTTTCTGTTAAAAAATGATGTGGATGGAGTGCCAAATTTTATCCATTGACTTTATGATAGTGCCCCAAATTATTAACTTCATTTGGCCCAAAATGCCGTTTTCCGAGAATTCCTTCTCTGCCTTCTCCAATATCTCAATCTTCTTTTTGGCTATCTCATGGGCAACTTCAGACCTCGCCTTTTGATCTTTCAGGATGCCAATATGTGCTTCCAATTTCTGGATCTTTTGTGACTACAAGGTCATACTTTCCATGGCCTTTGACAGTTGGTCTGTCCCACTAGATGCTCCAAAATTTGTGGGAAAAACTAATGGAAATGCTGAAATGGGGATAGCTTCTAGTGGGATGAGTGCCACTCGAGCTCTTCTTATTTTTCCTTCAGTAGCTTCTCCATCTTGTTTTCCTTCTGTTTGATTTGGGAAGATTGTTTCAACTAACTTCAATAACTATGCCTTCTGTGGCTCATATTCCTCAATGCCTTTGGCCAAGGGGTATTCTGTTGCTGGCATATTGAGTTGTTTCCTGAGGACTGCTATGTCAACATTATTCTTCTTCAAAACCTCCTCCACAGCTTGAACATTGGTTGGGTCATGACCCATATTCACTAATAAATCTTCTAAAGACTTGATCCTTGAATCTTTAGCCATGGCAGATTTCTTTTCTATCCTGAGTTGTGATTGACCATTGGATAATGATACCTGCATATTTTACAAGCTCATCGCAGAACGTGTCATGGTGGAGGCCACCATCTCTCCATTCTGCTTGTGTAATTCCATCTGGTCAATCAGATGGATGTCATTGGAATTGAATTCGAATGATGCCTTCTTGCAATCTCTTGCTTCCTGGGGTCATGGGACCAAGGCTTCTAAAAATTCCATCTGCATCCTTCCCTTCTCAGTGTCAAAAGCAAACAGTAGTCTGCTTTGTGAATTTAGGGTCTACTTCAAGAATTGATTGTATGTGTTAGTCTTCAGCACCTCATTTCTCCATTTTGTTTCCTTGAATGTGTCATAAACTTATTTTTCTTGGCCTTCTATGGAAGTTCTAGAAGTAGATGTCTGCAAGGCCTTCTGTTGCAAAGATATTGTGGTTGTATATGTAGGGGAGGCCATTGTTTGACCACCCACTAGAGCTCGCCTAGGGGTGTTTGCAATATGAACTATTGTTCGTTGCCCTGATTCCCCTCCTCGATCAATATCCATATCAACTCGAGCCCTCTTCCTATCTCTTAGTTTGAATTCTTTACTAGAGGTATCAGTCACCGAAGATGACTGATCCTATTTTGGAATTTTTCTCCCTGTCTCTTTCTCTTTCTCTTTCCCCTTGTCTTCTTTTCCTTTTTCATTCTTCCTTTCTTATCGTGTTGGGGTCTGGATGCCAGGAGTGGAGAACACTTGTTCTTCCTCTTCTTGGAGGGTGTTAGTCACCCATTCTATTTGATTGTCATACTGCTCAATTGAAGGTATGTGTGTGTGAACATATGGTGTAGATTTGTTTTCCACCCTTTTCCTGGAGATAATCCCTGCAGGGTCATAACACAAAGTGAAAATGTGGATGAAACCCATCTCTTTTAGTATCTTCTCTTCCTCCTCTTTTGCTTCTCTACTGTTACATATGAAAGGCCCAATTTGTGTTTTGATCTTGAACTGAACCTTCTTCTTTGTAGAAACAAAGTTGAGCTCAATTGCATGTATCATTTGCCTTATGTATTCTAGTGTAAAGACCCTCGTGGAGAGGAACTTTGGCTATTTGTAAGGGGCTAGATCACTTCCATAGATTTGAATCTCTATGTAATTTTGGTACAAATACCAATCTGTTTTCTTCACTTGCTCTGTTAGCTGCATGGTTTTCCTAATTTCTTCACTTATCCTGGGCTCTGCTGCATTGTTGAGTGTGTTGATGGCAGGGTGCACAAACAAATCCACAAAATCCTTGTATGTATAATCCTTCTAATCTTTTAATAGCAGGGTGGTTCAGAAAAATGGTAGATTGAGGCTTAGCATCTTCATTTACCTTGGTCATATGAAATTGAAATATTTTGGACTGAAAATAGACAAACATATATACCAATACAGAGGAATATTTGAAAACCTCCTCTGTATTAAACTTTTAAAACTTTTCATGAATGGCCTCTATAAGAAACTAAGCATAGTTGAATAGGACTGTGTGTTTATCATCTTGGGAAAGAGTGGAAAAAAAAAATATTGTAGCTTCATCTACCAACTGATCAGTGTGATAACCCAATAAATAAGATAAAACAAACACAATGTGCTTGGTCTATCAGAAAAGATAGATGAGGGATAAGGAGGGTTATTTGTAGACATTGGGGTATCAGGGGCCATGGAAAGTTGCACAGTTTTGGCTCTGCTAGAATGGTAAAGCTTCTGATAAAATTCTCTGAGGGCTTCATATGAGAAAGGGACCACTTTTTTAGGAGTGGGGGCCTGCATCATCTGCTGGATGGATTGGGCATTGATGTTGAACAAGATTTCTTCTGTTGGGGTGACTATGGTCCTCTAATTAAGGTCGTAAGATATTTGGAACTTCCTAATGAACTCTGGGAAACTATGGATGTTTGGAAAGATGTAAAGAGGAAGCTAGGTCTCCCATAGGCTAATGTCATCAGCTTCGTCGAGAAATTTGTCCTCAAGCCAACAATAAACATCGAATAAATTAGAGTTCAACTCTGACACATGGATTTTATAGTCTTTGTATGCTAGAGCGAAGTGATCCAGGTCCACTTGTGGGTAGAACATAGGATTAAAAGGTTGTTGATCTAGCTTTGGAGGAATCTCTTCAATGATTCTTCTTTCACAACCTGAAACAGAGAATGGGATGAAGGAGGGGGGGAATAGAGAAAGGGAAATTATTATGGATTAGCACTGGGGAAGGGATATGACAGAAGGGGATAGTGACCGGGATTGAATATTCTAAAGGAGACCTGTAATACGGTTCACAGAGTGCTAACAACCCTTCTTTGATGAAAAAATGGCTCTTCAGCAACGGTTTTCACAATTCACACTTTCTCCAATAATACCTGAAAATTCAACTCCTGCAGTAGTTTGACAATAACCGACAGAGTAAACTCTGTAGTTATGCCGAAATTTGGCTTTAAAATAGTGATGTGGTGGTGTGGAGGTGGCGCGGGTCCAATGGATAAAGGCCCGACCCTTTATGGCGCAACGACTTTCTTAGCGGGAGGGGATGTGATTGAGTGAAGCGGACATGCGAGAGCAAACGTTGTGTGAATCGTACACACAATGGTAACAAGGCATAGTAGTTTGGTGGGTGGCACAAAGAGCCTTTTGGAGGGGGTGAGAGCAGTGAATCAGTATTGGAGAGGGGAGGTGCAGAATAACGATGAGCGCGACATGTAGCCAAAGAGGCGATATTAGATACCACCTATTTCGGGCCCCTCCTCCTTTGTTAAAATTCGGTGGATGTGTGGAGGCTAAAGGGAATTTTGAGCCATACAATGCGTGGTGATGAGCGGAGATGGTGGAGAGTTGCGGGATCTCGCGCGCTTATCTTTTGGAACTTTCATGCACACTGTGTGATCGGGTCATACCCATATCGCACATCGCACTTCGGCGATTTTAACACTTACCTCCATGCTTGTCCTTTAAAATTTGCGATTTTTTATTGCGATCGGGTCCCACCTAAAATCACACATCGCACTTCGTGGTTTTAACATTTTACCTTTGCAACTTATCCTTTAAGATTTGCAATTTTCGATTGCGATTGGGTCCCACCGGTGTTGCATATCACACTTCACTGACTTTAACATTTACCCTTTACACCCAGCCTTTGACATTTGCGATCGGTCCCACTGGCGTCACATATCTCACTTCTTTGACTTTAACATTTACCCTTTGCACCCATCCTTTGACATTTGCGATTTGCAATTGCGACCAGGTCCCACCTGGCATCGCACATCGCACTTCGACTACTTTAACATTTACCTCCCATGCCCATCCTTTAACATCTGTTGTTTGTGATTTGGGCGCACACAACTGGACTTTAACACTTTGTTTAGTTTCTAATGACTTTGTGTTCAAATCATCTAGATTTCGGAGGGGTACTTCAACAATGAGTGATATTATGAAGAGGCGGTGCAAATAATATGTGGAGGTGAGCAGGGATGGTTAAAGTGGATGGGTCGAGACAGGTGATGTGAAGTGGAGTCAGGGTATGAGAGTCGAGGGAGTAAAAATGAAACTTAGGATAAGAGGAATAAGAAAGGGGCGGGGTTAAATGATATGCAATGTGGTCAGGGATTTAGGATAAACCATACCAGAAGGTCCCAAATTTGGAAAAAAATCATCCCTTTTCAAACCTTTACAGAAAAATTTGAACTCTTCAGTTTGATTAGAGGAAACAATCAGGAAATTTTTAGGCTACATATTTATAGCATGAACTTTGCATTTCTCCTTTCTTAACAAATCTACCTACCCAATTTACAATTCCTAACATGTTTTCTCCTTTTAGGGTGCATTTAAACTTGCAGACCCTGACATCATTTTTCTTTTGGATTTCTAACCTATCATCTATCCCTTATTTCTCCTATTGGTTCAAATTAAGCTGTCGAACCAATGTCATTTTATACCTACCTACTGATAAGCCAAGATTAAACATTTTGGCAAATCCTCATTCTCTAACCTATCAACAGAAAATTCAAAATTGCACAATCATGCTTAAGTTGTATGATTGAGCAAACCTTTCTAAAAATTAGTGGCATTTTGATTTGCAGCACTTTCAGAAATATTTATTTTTTGTGTGTGGCTTTCTTTTTCCCTTTTTTAAATGCCCTCTTTTCTTCTTATTTTGTTTCTTTTTATCTTTCTTTGTAAAAGACTTTCGAATATTGAAATCTATGTACAATATGAAAAATTTGCAAAGCGGAAGTACACATTCACCTTGTGATACTATAAATTACAGGACTTTAATAGTGCCTCCAGCTGGGGATGGCACTTCTGTTTAGGGAAGTGTGAAGAACACCAAGACCAGTAGCCTTGTATACTTCTCCTCTACAACACTTTGATTGATGTCTTTCTTCCCCCTTCTTTTTTTTTATTTGCTTATCAGGCTAGGCTTATGGCCTTCACTTCAGGCTTCAACCTTGTCCAACAAATTATTGAAAATTTTAAGGCTATGGTATTTACAACGATGAAAGTTTAATCTGAGTTTTTAACAAAAATAATATTTTAACATCCTGCCATTGATAGGACCCCCAAACAGCTCTCTTCCATCTATATCTTGCAAGAAAAATGAATTATCTTCTCTGAAATAATGAATAATGTATGGGCCTTTCCACGGGTTGTCAAACTTGCCATGCTTACCTTTATTCTCTCTTTTGGAATCCCATTTCAGCACTTTATCCATGATATTGAAATTATTTTCTTTTGTTCTTTTGTCAAAAATCTTCTTCATATTTTCGTGCACCACCTAAGTTCTATTGTACACCTCTTCTCTGGACTGCTGCAACTAAATGGTATGGCCTATTCTTCTTTTTACATCATTTTCATCATCCCGCACCTCTTGAATGAGTTTCATGGTTGGCACTCCTAAGGATGTTTGGAGAACTGCATCCATTCCATAGAATAACTGGTATGGTGACATGCCAATTGACTTCTTAGTTGTCAGTCTATCAGCCCACAATGCATGCACCAATTTTTTATGCCAGGATTTCTTATTGTCTTCAAGCAACTTCTTGATGATGTTGACCAGGCTCTTGTTGGAGCACTCAGCTAGTCCATTACCTTGAGGGTAATAAGTTGTTGAATGCCCCAAAGAAATGTGATATCTGTGGCAAAATTCCACCATCTTCTTGGACTTAAAAGCAACAACATTATCTGTAATGATTTTCCTAGGACATCCAAATTTGGACAGAATGTTGGCTTCAAGGAATTTGATAATCACTGAGTTAGTAGCAATTATGGAAGGAATGGCCTCTATCCATTTGGTAAAATAGTTTGTAGCAGTAACAATCCATTTATGTTGGGAAGAGGAGGAAGGGTGGATCTCTCCAATGAATTCTAAACCCCATTGTTGGAAAGGAGCCTCAACAGAGATTGGTTGCAAGGGTAAAGGTAGAAACTTTATTTTTCCCTCAAATATTTGGCATTTATGATAGGTGGCTACCATTTTCTAGATGTCTAGGAAAATAATAGGCCAATAGAAACCAACCCTAAGGATCTTATTAGTAGTGTTTTTCCAGTAGAGATGGCCTCCACAATCCCCTTCATGAAATTCATGCATAACCCTATCTACATCTTCTTGAAGCAAACATTTAAGCAATATGCCCCCAGAATCTTTCCAGTACAGAACATTTTCTAAGATGCAGAATTTTACAGATTTCAATTTCAAGAATCTAGCTTTTGTTTTGGACAAACCAGGAGGAGCATTTAAATAAAATAGAACATATAGTATATTTTTGTACCAGGGAGAATTTAGGAATGCTTCCTCGATAGGTGGAGTCACCAGCTCCTCTGTTCATTCAATGAATGAATCATATTAATGTCTAGTGCTTGAAAATTTGTTTCAGCCATCAATTTGGCTAATCCCTGCCCCTTAATTATTTTGGTGGGTCTGATCTCTAAATCATACTCCTAGATAACAACAATCCACTTGCCTCTTTTTCCATTAGGATCCTGTGTTAGGATGTCTTTGACAAATTTATTGGGAACAAATGCAATGATTTGTGAATGCAGATTGTAAACTTTGAAATCCTTCAGTGCTTTAATTAAGAAAAAGCATGCTTTTCCATGATATTGTACTTCAAAGGTGCATCTCTTAAAGCTTGGCTGAAAAATTCTATGGGTTGTTCTTGTCTGTCTTTATTTTTCTCCAACAATACAATAACAATTGTGTGCATTGATGCAAAGGAAAAAATGATGAAATCTGTGGTGAAATAGAGGCTGATCAGAACTGGTGTTGTAGTGAGTGTCTTCTTTACCAGGTCAAAGGAATATTTATCCTCCTTGGTCCACTTGACTCCTGAATCTCTCATGAGCATGTTGATGATATTCCTCAGGATTTCTGCAAGGTTTGGTATGAACCTCCTAAAAAAATTGATCTTTCCAATGAAGGATTGTAGCTTTTTGATGTTTTTGGGATGAATGATTTGCAGTATGCCCTCAATTCTGCTACGGTCAATCTTGATCCCTTCTTCAGATATGATGTGGCCTAGAATCTTTCCTTCTTCAAGACCGAATAACGATTTCTTAGGATTCAGAGATAGACTGAACCTTCTGCACTTTTCAAAAACTCTTCTAAAATGGGTCAAATGTTCTTCATCGGTTTTTGAATGTACTGTAATATCATCAAGATATATCACAATGAAAAGACCAATTTATTTTGAAAAATCAATATCCATTTCTCTTTGAAAAGTGGCACCACCATTTATTAATCCAAAGGGCATTTTTACATACATGAAGGTTCCCCAAGGAGTAGTAAAAGATGTTTTGTGTTGATCATATGGATGAACCAACACTTGATTGTACCTTGAAAATCCATGTAGCAGAGAGATTATTTTGGAGCACACTACCTTTTACAATATGTGGCCCATTTTTGGTAAGGGGTAATTGTCCTTAAGTGATGCTTTGTTCAGATTTCTGAAGTCAATGCAGAGCCTGATCTCACCTATCTTCTTTCTTACATGTACAATATTAGAAACCCATTCAAAGTATCTGATTGGGATATTATATTAGCATCATACATTTTCTTGATCTCCTTCTCAACCATAGGCATTTGGACATAATTTATCCTGCACAGATTCTGTTTGAAAGGGTTTTGGTTCTCCTTGACTGGAATTTTGTGCTGGATAATTTCAGTATCATAAGATTTCAAGTCTTCATAATTCTAGGAAAACACATCAATAAAATCTTTGAACAAAGCAATGTATTTCTGCTTTATGGATGTTGGAAGTGTATTTGATAACTTTATCATCTTGGGCTCCTACTCACTGCCCATATTTCACTCCTCGATATTTCCTTCTGTAGATTCCCTTTTTGGCTTCCTACCTACATCATTGAAATCGAATAGTTCCTCAAAAGGGACAAGTCCTATAGGCAGGGTGTTGTCTCTAAATTACAGTACTTCAAATTCTTCCTTTTCTGTATCTTCATGCATTTCTGTCCTATGTAGATCTTTATCTGCTGAAAAAATAATATCAGAATTATGGGGAGGTTCCTCCGTGCACATTTTCTCTTTAATGGATCAGTCTTCTTCACAGTCTAGGTCTAAATTGGAATCTTCAAACTCACCCTTAGATGGCAAGAATTTATCAATCTGTAAGTCATCTCCAAAGACTTGCCAATATCTCATATTTTCAGGAACTACTAGACAGTGTTGAACCTGCACTGTATATTGTTTTTTAGGATGAGATAATTGACAAGTGTTGGCTGAAAATGCTAACCCATTAGCCAGGATATTCTGATTTCTTAGAACTTCAGTAAGGTCATATTCTTCAAATGTTTTCAGGAGGTCAAGGGAAGCATTTTGGTATGCTCTCAATCTGGGATGTTTGGCTGAATATTCTCCTTTGATTTGTCTAATGACCATATCAAAATCCCCATGAACAAAGATTCTTTTGGCTCCTAATTTCTTCAGTAGTTGTAAACCCAAAAGGAGTGCCTCATATTCTACTATATTGTTGGTACATTGAAAGTTTAGTTTGTAAGAATGCCCTTATACATGGTTATATTCAGTATTGCATACCCACACCCCTGCTCCTAAGCCAGCTTTTCCATAGTAACCATCAAAACTCATGTTCCAAAAAGGTTCAGGTTCAATTTACATTTGGTCTGATTATTCTCTCGTTTGGTCTTTTTCTTCTCTAGCTATTTTTTCATTAATATTTTCATCATTGTAAAGGATAAATGAATCAAGGTTAGAATGGATAGAGTAGAGGGGATATTTATGAGGCTTTTCTTGACTTCTCACCATGTATTTCATTAGAGTCTCCTTATACAATCTCCTTTGTTGGCCAAAAATTGGTATGGTAGCATAAGTACTATCCATTTGGAGGGTGCCTTGAAGCTTGGCTCCCCATGAGCATGATAAAAGCATACCATATTTAGGAGGGATGTCAGCCACCACTATATCCATCACTAGAATCTTGGCTGGTATCTAGGCTAAAGTAATACAGAGATATTTAATGAGGCCTAGACATTTAACTTTGCTGGAGTCAAATGAGTACAGGTGTTTGTAGGGTCTAGTTATCTCCATCCCAAGTCTCTCCATAATTTCCTTTGGCATGAGGTTATGAGATGCACCTAAGTCTATCATGGAATTATGGAGGATTTTACCATGAACATTCAAACTGAGATAAAATGGGGGAACACCTCCCTCCTGGAATTTACCCTCTACTTCTATCCCAAACAAAAGTTCAGGTTTGTCATCATTTAGATTGACAGTGTCAGTAATGTCTCCTATGTTTAGTGCTTTTATGACTTGGGACCTATATACATCCAGGTTCACCAATTTAGTGAGAGGGATAGAGATTTTTATTTTGGAAATTTCATTCTCAATGTTGAATGGTGTCTGTGTTTTTGGCAGATATGAATCATTTTTCTGAGGCACTATTTTTGCAGCAACTTCATATTGTTGATTTGTACTAGAGATATCAGCTGGAACAATTTTGATAGAGCTAACCACTGATATACTAGTGTTTCTTTCTAGATAATTCTTTCGAGGGATTTTAGCAATTTTCTTTGAACTCTCTGCTGTTTTCTTGGGATCACCTTCAGGGGCCTTCTTAGCAGAATTTTCAAAATTCTTTCTCTTAGGAATATCCAATTTTTTCTTGCTTTGGAGGTTATATTGTCTATGCACCTCCATGATGGCATTCTCGAACCCTTGTTTATAATCTTCAGACTCTTCAAATTCTACTTCAGTTTGAGTCAAAGAAAATAAATATTGTTCTTCTTTAGTGAGGAAAACAATATCTTCCTTGTTAATTCCCATTAGATTAATTTGACTTTCTTCTAGTTCTTCAACCACCTCCTCATCTTCATCAGCATAATTTTCTTAGAATGGAGGCTTAATTTTCTGGTTAGGTCCTCTTTGTTCTCTCTATCTTATTTGAGGGGGTTTCTTCTAAAGTTTTGGTTTCTATTCTGAGGATCTGGTTGATTTTCTCTAGGGACAACTCTGTCATTCAGGTTGATCCTCTCCATCATCCTCTCCATGGTTCTAACCAGGCTATCAATCTTAGCATCGGATGTGGAGGTTGCAGGCTCTTCCCTGATAGTGATTCTCTTCTCATATCTCATTCTAGCCCTTTTTGCAATCATATTTTCTTCCACGCTTACTGCACCCCTCTGCATGTCTTCTAATGTAGGAGGATCTCTTTCTCTTAGCTGATAAGCCATCTTTGGGTCGAAACCATCTGAAAATTTAATTAGGGCTAAACCTTTTGGGGGTTTCATGTGAGGAGGGAGGGAGTTGTATACACTATTGAACCTAGTACAGTAATCTTGGACACTCTCTCCAACATTTCTCTTGATGTTCTCATATTCTGACAAGATTTGGAGAGGATTTTTCTTGACTTCCCATTTATTGATGAACAACTGGTGAAGGGCAGGGAGGTCATGTCTACTATTTGGGGTCAAGCCTTTAAACCACTTTCTTGCTTCTCCCCCCAAGATTTGGTAAAAAATCCTCAACTTAATAGTTTCATTGTCTATCTCTTGACAGTAAAAATAGTCATTCATTTTATCCACATGTTTTTGAGTAGTTGCAGGACCATTCAGAGGAATTTTGGACTGGTAATCTTGTGGAAAAGGTGCCAAAGGTTGAGGTAGAGCCAATGGAGCATACCAGGCTGCCATGATTGGTGGTGGGGGAACCCAAGGGAGGTTAATAATAGGAGGGTTGACCAAGAGAGGTGGAGGGTTGAATGGAGGAAGGAGGACAGTGGGTGTATGAGTGGAGGTTTGGGCACTCTGGTGGGAAAGGTTTAAGGAAATGGTAGGAGTTGCAGATACACTTGAGAAATTTGGCTGAGAATGAGTAGACTTAGAAATAACAAAAGGAGTTATTGTAGTCAGAGCTGATAATTCTACAAACTGATGAAGGTAAGCATCATCAATAGCTGAGGTGAGCTCCGTTACCAGACCTTGAAGGGATTCAAATTGTTGGAGAAGATGAAAGTTAGTTTGAGTGGAGGTAGAGGCTTCCCTAATAGGACTATGCTATAAGATGGATGGGTCAAAAACTGTCTGGGCTATCCAATTCTGAGATTTGGTCTTAAACAAGGTTTGCTCAAAGTGTAAGTCGAACTGGATATCATGCAAGGTTGCAAGGTTTTCAGGGAGGGGACTTTCTTTGTGAAGAGGCTTGCAAATAGTTGGATTCTCAAATCTAGGAGTTTTTCTTAGGATTTTCTCTGGATTGTTAACTATTGCAGGGGGATTTGGATCAGGATGGGATCTGGTAAAGATTCTTCTGGAATCCAATCTATAGAAAATAATTAAAACACACAGTAATTTGACTAGGGTTTCTGAGTTCTGATGAATGATGAGCTTTTCAATAATTCCCCAGTATGGTCGCCATTATGTTATCACCCTATAATTTTTAAGATTGGCAAGAACAAATGACAGAAGACAACATCAAACCATTTTGGAGTCTAGGACCTAGCCTTCCTAGACTCACAAAGGGCTCTCTCTATCTCCGATTTGAATTTATCTTTAATATCACGAATGCTGATGTTAGGCTAGTTATAGAGATTATGAGGGTTGTTTGTTTTGACTGATTGAGTGGTTGGACAGAGAAGGTCTGCAGGAGCTAATCCATTTTCCTACGGAGTCAGAGGCTGGATTGACACATCAAGGTTTAAGAGCATCACAGGGCAAGCTAAATGTGCTAAATGGATCTTTAGAGCTATATGAATTATGAAGTAAAAGAGATGGTAAGGTTAAATAGTGACTAAAGAGAAGTTAAGAATTATTTAATCAGAATTTAGCAGAAAATATTAAGATTGTAAATGCAGATAGAATTAAGGTGCTCCGACAACAAATCTTAATCTAAAATTGTTTATTTACAATTATATGAACAGATGCACAGCAAGGAAAACAACAAAAACATTTAAAACAGAGAAGTAGCACATCACCATTTTAACATAGCTCAAGAATCCTGTAAACGGTCTTTGATTATTGATGTCCAGCTCCAAAATGACAGTGCTCCAATATAGTAGTTCTTACAATGCAGGGGCTAACAATATCCAACCCTTCATAATGGAAATTCAAGTAATATTTAACTAAAACTTGAGTCGATTGCCCTAATATACTTTGGAAAACTTCATTAATTACAAAAAAACTGAAATTAGACAAGTGTGGCCATGCAAGGCCCGAGAAAATAAAATCTCTAACAAAACACTGCCTATAGAATTAATTTTGGTAGCTCTTCAAGAATGCAAAACTCAGGAAGCTCTTTGTGAATCCAAAAAGTGGCTTGGAGGTGGCTGGTATGGTTGCGAAGAGGAAACGATGGGTGGCTTTGAAATCTGGCTCTTATTTTGGGCCGCCTCTGCTAGATCATTAAAGATGATGCAAAGCTAGCATTTCTGATCAATCGATGGTTGTGCTGAGGTGTCCATCGTGATTTTTCAATCTTGGTACATACACAACTTGTTCCACTCCTTTTTGCTGGGAATTCTTGTGCCTATGACCTGTTGGTACACTTCATCCACCTCTGTGTATTTGCTGAATGTGGGCCTGGTGAGGAAAACATGCTTCAGCTCATGTTGAATAAAGATGTCATTGCTCAAGAGATCTCAGAAAACTTTCCCGGTCACCTTTCCTTTGATGCTGGTGAATTTGGTGGGATCCTTAGCTATTTATCTGAGTTTGGTCATATAATATCCCGTTTGGACTAGCTTGTTATTAATTACATATAGTGAGGTCAACCCTTTTTCCACTAGGGGTTCAATCTTGTTCAAGAATCTGTTGATGGCCATGTCCAACTCACGACACTTCTCCTCCAATTGCCTTACTAAATTCCTCTTAGTGAGGACCTTTTTCACTTCTGATATGGTTGTTGTTATGTCTTGTACATCCAACTCTTCAAGCTCATAGATGGTTTTGGATTTTAGGAATTTTATGATTTTAGGGGCTATGATTGGCATGTTTCCTAATTCCTGATTTTATTTTTCAATGGCCACTGCGCAATTTTATACCAACTCTTTCTGTTCAAAAATGATGTGGATGGAGTGCCAAATTTCATCCATTGACTTTATGATACTGCCCCAAATTATCAACTTCATTTGGCCCAAAATGTTGTTGTCTGAGAATTCCTTCTCTGCCTTCTCCAACTCTCAATCTGCTTTTTGGCTATCTCAAGGGAAGTTTTAGACCTGCCCTTTTGATCTTTCAAGATGCCAATATGTGCTTCCAATTTCTAAATCTCTTGTGACTATAGGATCATAATTTCCATGGCCTTTAATAGCTGGTCTATCCCACTAGATGCTCCAGCAGTTGTGGGAACAACTAATGAAATTGTTGAAATGGGGATAGCTTCCAGTAGGATGAGTGCCACTCAAGCTGCATCTTCTTTTTCCTTCATTACCTTCTCCATCTCATTTTCCATTTGTTTAATTTGGGCAGATTGTTCCATAACTAAATTCAATAGCTCTACCTTATATGACTCATATTCCTTAATACCTTTGGCCAAGGGGTATTCTATTGCTGTCATCTTGAGTTGTTTCCTGATGGCTGCTATGTCACCATTCTTCTTCTTCAGAACCTCCTCCACAACTTAAACATTGGTTGGGTCATGACCCAAATTCACTATTAAATCTTTTAAAGACTTGATCCTTGAATCTTTAGCCATGGCAGATATCTTTTCTATCCTGAGTTGTGATTGAGAATTGGATAAGGATACCTGCAGCTTTGACAAGCTCATCGTAGTTCTTTTCATGGTGGAGGCCACCATCTCTCTAGCCTGCTTGTGTAATTCCATCTGGTCAAACAGATGGATTTCCTTGGAATTTAATTCGAATAATGCCTTCTTGTAATCTCCTACTCCTTGGGGTCGTGGGACCAAGGTTTATAGAAATGTCATCCGCATCCTTCCTTTCTCAGTGTCAAAAGCAAACAGTAGCCTACTTTGTGAAATTGGGGTCTTCTTCCAGAATTGATTGTATGTGTTAGTCTTCAGCACCTCATTTCTCAATTTTAATTCCCTTAATGTGTCATAAACTATTTTTTATTGGCCTTCTATGGCAGGTCTAGAAGTAGATGTATACAAGGCCTGCTGCTGCAGAGACATTGTGGATGTAGATGTATGGGAGGCCATTGTTTGACCACCCACTAGAGATGGCCTAGGGGTGTCTGCAATATGAAAAATTGTTTGTTGTCCTGATTCTCCTCCTTGATCAATATCCATATGAATGTGGGCCCTCTTCCTATATCTTAGTTTGAATTCTTTACTAGAGGTATCAGTCACCGAAGGTGACTGATCCTCTCTTGGCCTTTTTCTCCCTGTCTCTTTATCTTGCTCTTTGCCCTTGTCTTCTTTTCCTTCTTCATTCTTCCTTTCTTGTGGTGTTGGGGTCTAGATGCCTAGAGTGGAGAACACTTGTTCTTCCTATTCTTGGAGGGTGTTAGTCACCCATTCTATTTGATTGGCATATTTTTCCATTGAAGGTCTGTGTGTGTGAACATAAGGTGTAGATCTATTTTCCACCCTTTCCTGGAGATAATCCCTGCAGGGTCATAATACTAAGTGAAACTGTGGTTGAAACACATATCTTTCAATATCTTCTCTGCCTCCACTTTTGCTGCTCTATTGTTACATATGAAAGGTCCAATTTGTGTTTTGATCTTGAATTGAGCCTTCTTCTTTGCAGAAACAAAGTGGAGCTCATCTGCATGTATCATTTTCCTTATGTATTCTAGTGCAAAGACCCACATGGAGAGGAACTTTGGAAATCTGTAAGGGGCTAGCTCACTTCCATAGACTCAAATATCTGTGTAATTTTGGTACAAATACAAATCTGTTGACTTCACTTACTCTG
The DNA here is from genome assembly GCA_034641835.2 of Pinus albicaulis. Classification (NCBI taxonomy): domain Eukaryota; kingdom Viridiplantae; phylum Streptophyta; class Pinopsida; order Pinales; family Pinaceae; genus Pinus; species Pinus albicaulis. The sequence continues at coordinate 521,847,397 of CM076575.1, read as the reverse complement.
TTAGCTACATGGTTTTACTAATTTCTTCACTTATCCTGGGCTCTGCTGCATTGTTGAGTGTGCTGATGGCAAGGTGCACAAACAAATCCACAAAATCCTTGTATGTATAATCCTTCTGATATTTTAATAGCGGGGTGGTCTAGAAAATGACAAATTGAGGCTAAGAATCTTCATTTACCTTGGTCATATGAAATTAAAATCTTCTGGACTAAAAATAGACAAACATATATACCAATACAAAGAAAAATTTGAAAACCTCTTATGTATTAAACTTTAAAAACTATTCATGAATGGCCTCTGCAAGAAACTCAACATAGTTAAATAGGACTGTGGGTTTAGCATCTGGGGAAAGAGTGGACAAAAAACCTATCACAGCTTCATCTACAAACTGATTAGTGTGATAACCCAATAAATAAGATAAAATAGACACAATATGCTTGGTCCTATCAGAAAATATAGATGAGGGATAAGGAGGGTTCTTTGTAGGCATTGGGGTATCAGGGGCCATGGAAAGTTGCAAATTTTTGGCTCTGTTGGCACGGTCAAGCTTCTAATAACATTCTCTGAGGGATTCATATGAGAAAGGGACCGCTTGTTCGTGAGTAGGGGCCTGCATCATCTGATGGATGGATTGGGCATTGATGGTGAACAAGATTTCTCCTGTTGGGGTGACTATGGTCCTCTGATTAATGTCATAATAGATTTGGCACTTCCTAATGAACTATGGGAAACTATGGGTTTTTTGAAAGATGTAAAGAGGAATTTGGGTCTCCCATAGGCTAATTTCATCAACTTCGTTGAGAAATTTGTCCTCAAGCCAGCAATAAACATTGAATAAATCAGAGTCAGAATTTGTCTCATGGATTTTATAGTCTCTATCTACTAGAGCCAAGTGATCCAGGTCCACTTGTGGGTAGATCATAGGATTAAAAGCCTATTGATCTAGCTTTGGAGGCATCTCTTCAATGATTTTTCTTTCACAACCTGCAATGGAGAATGGGATGAAAGATGGGGGGAACAGAGAAAGGGAAATTGTTATGGATCAACACTAGGGAAGGGATATGACAGAAGGGGATAGTGACTTGGATTGAACAATCTAAAGGAGCCCTATAATATGGTTTGCAGAGTGCTGAAAACCCTTCTTTGATAAACAAATGGCTCTTCAACAAAAAATTTCACAATTCGCACTTTCTCCCATAATACCTGCAAATTCAACTCCTACAGCAGTTTGACAATAACCGATAGAGTAAACTCTGCAGTTATGCCAGAATTTGGCTTTAAAATAGTGATGTGGTGTTGTGGAGGTGGCATGGGTCCGATGGATAATAGCCTAACCCTCTATGGTGCAATCACTTTCTTAGCGGGAGGGGATGTGATTCAGTGAAGTGGACAGGTGAGAGAAAACGTGGCATGAATGGTACAAGCAAGGGTAACAAGGCGTAGTGGTTTGGTGGGTGGCACAAAGAGATTTTCAAAGGGGATGAGAGAGGTGAATCAGTATTGGAGAGGGGAGGTGCAGAATAGCGATGAGCATGACACGTAGTCGAAGAGGAATTATTAGATACCACCTATTTCGGACCCCTCCCTCTTTTCTAAAATTTTGCGGATGTGGGGAGGATGAAAGGCGTTGTGAGCCATACAATGCTCGATGGTGAGCAGAGATGGTGAAGAGTTGTGCAAAGGTTAGCACAGAGGTGACATGGTAAGGAACAAGTGGGTATGCCCACAACCCGCGGATCGCAAATTTTATTATGTGAGGCCGGAGGTAAACTTTAAACTTTGCGTTTTGCGATATGCGCTCAAGTCCCACCCTCTTCGCAAATCACACTTCAGAGATTTTTTTATGATCTTGCGCACTTATCTTTTGGAACTTGTGATGCACGCTGTGCGATCAGGTCCTACCCATTTCGCACATCACACTTTGGTGATTTTAACACTTACCTCCACGCTTGTCCTTTAAAGTTTGTGATTTGTGATTGCGATCGGGTCCCACCTGACATCGCACATTGCACTTCGTGGTTTTAACATTTTACCTTTGAAACTTATCCTTTAAGATTTGTGATTTTCGATTGCAATCGGGTCCCACCGGCGTCTCATATCGCACTTTGCTGACTTTAACATTTACCCTTTGTGCCCATCCTTTGACATTTGTGATTTGCGATTGCAATCGGGTTCCACTGGCGTCACATATCGCACTTCGTTGACTTTTACATTTACCCTTTGCACCCATCCTTTGACATTTTCGATTTGAGATTGCAGTCGATTCCCACCTTCCATCGTACATCTCACTTCAACTACTTTAACATTTACCTCTCGCGCCCATCCTTTAACATTTTTGATTTGCAATTTGGGCCCACGTGACCGAACTTTAACTCTTTGTTTAGTTTCTAATTCCTTTGTGTTCAAATCATCCATATTTTGGAGGGGTACTTCAACAATGAGCGGTATTACGAAGAGGGGTTGCGAATAATATGTGGAGGTGAGCAGGGATGGTTAACGTGGATGGCTCAGGACAGGTGATGTGAGGTGGAGTCAGGGTATGAGAGTCGAGGGAGTAAAAATGAAACTTAGGATAAGAGGAATAACAAAGGGGTGGGATTAAAGGATATGCAATGTGGTTGGGGAGTTAGAATAAAACCATACCATAAGGTCCCAAATTTGGCAAAAAATCATCCCTTTTAAGACCTTTAGAGAAAAATTTGAACTCTTCAGTTTGATTTCTCTTGAGTTTGATTACAGGAAACAATTAGGAAATTTTTAGGCTACATATTTATAGCATGAACTTTTCATTTCTCCTTTCTCAACAAATCTACCTACCCAATTTACAATTCCTAGATTTTTTTCTCCTTTTAGGGTGCATTTAGACTTGCAGACCTTGACATCATTTTTCTTTTGGATTTATAACCTATCACCTATCCCTTATTTCTCTTATTGGTTCAAATTAAGCTTTTGAACCAATTTCATTTTCTACCTACCTACTGATAAGCCAAGATTAAACAGTTTGGAAAATCCTCATTCTCTAACCTATCAACAGAAAATTAAAAATTGTACAATCATGCTAAAGCTGTATGATTGAACAAAAATTTCTAAAAAGTAGTGGCAGTTTGATTTGTAGCACTTTCAAAAATAATTATTTTTTGTGTGAGGCTTTCTTTTTCCCTTTTTTAAATGCCCTCTTTTATTCTTCTTTTGTTTCTTTTATCTTTCTTTGGAAAATACTTTCGAATATTGAAATCTATGTACAATATTAAAAAATTACAAAGAGGGAGTACACAATCACCTTGTGATACTGTAAATTACAGGACTCTAACACAACCAATCTACTTCCTTGCTTGCATGAGTGACTTCCATGTATTCAGCCTTTGTAATTGAAAGAGCCACTACAAATTATGTCTTTCTCATCCAACTGACTGTTCCTCCAAATAGGTTAAACACATACCCACTTGTAGATCTTCTCTGATCTATATATCTAGCCCATTCTGCATCAACAAAGCCACAAATGTCCAAAACTCTATCCAATCTTGGTATTCCTTGGTAGTACAGACTATAATCACTAGTTCCACACAAATACTTGAAAACCCGCTTCATTGTTTTCCAATGATCCTTCCCTATTTTTTACATAAACCTGCTCAATACTCCCATTGCATGTGCAATGTCTCATTTAGTACATACCATTGCATACATCAGGCTACCAATTTAACTAACATATGGAACATGGCACATTTCCTCTTCCTCTTCTTGTGTCTTGGGACACTGCTCAACAAATAAATTTACACTAACATGTATAGGAACCTTCACTAATTTACTATCATGCATATTAAATCTCTACAATATTGTCTCGACATACTTTCTATGGTTTAACTAGAGCTTCCTCTTTTCCCGATCGCGTTTAATTTCCATGCCAAAAATATAGTTTGCAGCATGAATATCCTTCATGTCAAATTTGGAGGACAATTGGGTCTTCAAATCCTAGATAATTTCTTTTTCATTTCCAATCAATAACATATCATCCACATACAAGACCAAATAAATAACATAGTCACCAATTAATTTAAAATAGACACAGTGATCCACTTTTCTTCTTGTGAAGCCAAGTACCCGTATATATGTATCGAATTTCTGATACCACATCCTTGGTGTCCATTTTAAAACATACAAAGAATTTGTAAACTTCCATACCAGTTCTTTTTTACCCTTCACTACAAAGCCTTCAAGTTGCTTCATATATAACTCTTCTTCCAGATCTCCGTGAAGAAATGTTGTCTTCACATCCATCTGTTCTACCTGAAAATCAAAAGAAACAAAAACAGATAAAAGTAATCTAATATAAACTTACTTGGAAATAGGAGAAAATATATCACCAAAATAAATTCCTGGCACTTGCGAATAAAATTTTTCTACCAACTGAAATTTATATTTCTCAACCTTTCCTTCTTCATTCATTTCTTCTTAAACATCCATTTTCTCCCAATGGGTTTCCTTCTAGCCAAAAACTCCACTAGATCCAAAGCCTCAATTTTGTCCAAATATGTTGTTTCATCAACCATGGCCTATTTTCATAGTTTCTTATCCATTGAATCCACTTCCTCCCTAAAATTTATGGGATCACCATCAGAAATAGATAAAGCAAAATTTGAACAGAAAGAAAACAAATTATACATCTCTGGGTACCTTCTCTCTCGAACTGGTCTTCTCAAAATTAGGGTCTTTGGCTCTTCCTATTCTGATTCTTGTTCTGTTGTAGGGTCTGATTCTTCCTCCTTTAGTTAAAACTATGTTTTCTCTTGTTCCTTTGGCTGTAATTCATGCTTAATTACATATTTCACCTCTCTAAATACCACATCTTGGTTGTACACAACCTTCCTTGTTTCTAGGTTCCAAAGTTTATAACCTTTTAAATCATCCTTATATCTAATATAAATGCACCTTTCAGATTTAATATCCAACTTGGTTCTTTTCTGCTTTGGAACATGTACACATGCATCACAACCAAATATCTTAATATGTGAAATAGAGGGTTTCTTACCAGTACATACCTCATGTGGAGTCTTATCCTCCAACGCTGATGAAGGTGATCTGTTAACCAGGTAATATGTAGTATCTACTGCCTCTGCCCTAAATTCTTGTCCTAACCTGACACCAATGAGCATGCTTCTTGTATTCTCCATCAAGGTACTCTTAAGTTTTTTTGCAACTCCATTTTTATAAGGTGTGTATGGAGTATTCTTCTATCATGATATACCACACTTCTTACATAAGTCTTCAAATTCTTTCTTGTAGAACTATCCACCATTATATGTCCTCAACACCTTGATCTTCGTCTTTGTCTGATTTTCCACTAGAGACATAAATTATTTGAGCCTATCAAATATTTCACATTTCTTCCTGAGAAAATATATCCATATATTCCTTGAGAATTCATCTATAAATGAGACATATTACACAGACTTACCCAGTGATGGAACCGACATAGATCCAAACGCATCATTGTGCAAAAACTCTAATATCCCTTTCGCCCTCTTAGCATCAGAGGAGAAAATCACCTGGTTATGCTTCCCATATACACAATGTTCATAGAAATAGAAATCCAGAGATAAATTAGGCATACCTTCTATCATACCATTACCATGTAGTATTTTAAGGCCCTTCTCTCCAATATGTCCAAGCCTTTGATGCCATAGAATGGTATTTTCTCCAAAGACCACTAGGTTTTCTACTCCACTTTCAGGAACCACAAAACTATTGCACCTTTCAATAACACTGCTACCTAGAAGCTTCTACAAAGCTCCAATCTAAATTCCACACATTAATACTAGTTCTCCTTGAACCATCTTGCAGGTATCTTTCTCAAACACTATTTTTACACTTTGATAATCCATATTTCTTACAAAAATTATATTTTTGGCCAATGCAGGAATATTGAGAACACCAAGAAGTGTTCTAATTCTTCCACCTTGCAACTTCAACTTCAGTTTTCCACGTCGGATGACTCTATCCATCCTGTCATCCCCTAATAAGACATCATGACCATCATATTTCTCGTACTTGCAGAAAAACTCCCTATGGGGAGTGAAGTGAAAGGATGCACCTGAGTCAATAAACCATGCCTCATGATCTACATGTGTACTTGAAGAAGAATCCAAGTAAACATCCCCACCTTCATCTGAGGTGGTTATCGCTTCTGCAAAAGGAGCATCATCATATCCCTTTCATTTCTCAGGAGCTTTAGATCTACAGTACCTTTTGTAGTTCCCTTCCTTTCCGCATTTCCAACACACCTTAATAGGTTTCCTGGATATTTATATTTCCCACTCGAGGAATTATTTTTGTTTTTGTTCTGGGATCGTCCTCATACAAAGAAGGCATCTCCATTCTGGCTCTCCATATTTTTCGGTCTCATCTCCTCCAACATCAAGGATGAGACTATTTCATCAAACTTCAAGGTAGTTATATTTCTACCTATTGCAACAACCAGATCATCCCATGAATCCAAAGAGAACATAGAAAACTGATGCACTTATCTTCGTCTAAATTTTTGATATCGATAGATAAAAACTAGCTTACCATAGTATTAAAGGCGTTCATATGCTCTGTCATTGAGTCTTCATCCTTCATCCTCAGGTTATAAAACTTTTTATACATGAATAGTTTGTTCACTAGAGACTTAGATTAGTATAAATTCCCTAACTTGACCCACAAATCCTTCCTCCTAGCTTCCCCTTATACATTCAATAATATTGACACAATCATATTGTGATATTCGCCTTCTGATCATCGAGTCTTCTGCTGAAATTCATGTTGGTGTCGTGCCTGGATCTACAACAATCCACTGATCTCGATCCACCAAAAGATACTCCATCTGATCTTCCACAACTCAAAACTATGACCATTAAATTTCTCAATCTCTATATTTCCACTTTTTTCCATATTCTTTCACCGCAAGAATCGATCCCACTAATTTCCTACTAAATAGGGTCTACCACGGTCCTAAGAAAAACCCTCAGTAGAAAAGACATCCCTTGAAGCTGAAACAACACTGATACCAAATATAGGTTTCAACCCTATACAAAAAATACCTGCAAATGAATCCTTAAAACAAAATAATATACAATGGTGAGAACATAAAACAAATAAACACATAGATTTCCCCTGGATCCAAAAATCAGGACTACTAGATTGATTTTTCATTATATTCTTTTCAATGTTACAATACATATATATGCATGACAAAACATTCATAAAACCCAATCCATTAAACCTAGATTAGAACATAACTATAGTTCCCTTGACCAGATCTACAAAATACCATGGGAAGAAAACCATCGTGCCCAAAACCATGTCCAAAACCCATGTACAAAACCATGGGTAGTTCTTCCCACCATGTTTGGGTTTGTCCCCCATCCTTGGGTCCACTCAACTATTATTGGGTCTGCATAAAAAATAAAATAAAAATCCCGGAGCACTGCTCCAAACCCCATGCAGGGGGGCGGTATCCCCCCTAAAAACCCTCCGACAAGGGGGGTGGCACCCTGTGAACCGCATGTTATTCTCGACGCATTGTACAACGTTTGGGGCTAGACATGGAAAGAATATAACACACACACAACATATTATTGTGAAAATAGTAGATCCGTTGAAGGAAGTAAATTATTTTTTCATGGATTAAATCAAGAAATTGAGATGATAAGGAATGGTACCCTGTAATAACCTTTAATACATCTAGAGAAATCTAAATCTTAGAACTGTCACCAATGTCCCAACAGGTGAAAGCCATCATCCGTTGTATATTTTTCAATATGCTACAGCAAATAAAGGGCACACTAGATTTCTTTCTTGCACCATTCGAGATCCATGTGGAGAATGATTGTTCGTACATATATTTATCTCTAATAATGACATACCATATGATAGAACCAATCATTTCCCTCCACATATTTTTTACAATAAAATACTTGTTAAAATTGTTTGGATTTATGATTCCCTATCCTCCCTCCTCTATCGGCATGACCAGCACTGTCCATCTAACCAAATGGATCTTTCCCATGTGATTGTTACCTGTCCACAAGACTCTGGCCATAATCGATTCTATTCTATGAATAATCTCCCTTGGTAACATGAAAATTTGCATCCAATATACTAGAATATTTTGTAGCATCTACCTTGACAGAATCATTCACCCCCCAATCCATAGCCATCTATGTTGCCACCCAACCATTTTTTTCTTAAACTTGCTGATCAACCATTCCTAATATTTGATACCGTAACTCTTAGGTTTTAATTTTAAGCTTAGATAGACAAGACCAATGTCAACATGTTGGGTGGTAATATCAAAAATAATTTAAATTTCCCTGATATCTGAGTCCTCCCTTTTTCCATAAACCACAATAGACTTCTTTTTACTCATGAGTGGTCTAGAAGCCTCAAAAATTGTGTTAATGGTTCGATGAATATGAAACCATACTTCAGGTGTTTTCTCCCCATTGAATAATAAGTCTTCCACAAATATTAGACACGTGACAACAATATTCTTGGTTACACGAACTCCAGAAATGATCCCCCTGTCCCTCATATCACCCTTTTTGAGACTCAAACAATTAATAACAAGAAGAAAGAGTAGTGGAAAGAGAGCACAACCCTATCAAAAACTCCTATATGCTCTAATAAATTGAGAGGGAAATCCACGAATTATAATTTCCAATTTAGCAGTTTTGATGCATTCCATTATCTATTTAATGTTATTAGGCGAGAAACCAATTTTGATCAACACGAGCTTTAATAATTCCCATTCCACGCAGTTATAGGATTTTATCAAATCCACTTTAAGAAGGCACACCTTTAATTTCCAGACTTTCAAAGAATGCAAAACCTCCTATGCAATTGCAATCACATCCTGGATTTGCCTACCCTCTAGGAAACTGAATTGTTCCGGAGTGATAAACCTTGACATCATCGATTTGAGCCTGTAAGTAATAAGTTTATATATCATCTTATAGACAGAATTGTAGAGGTAAATGGGTTGATATTCAATAAATGTACTTTCTTTCTCACTTTTGTCTATTAAGGAAATGAATGTGGCGTTGATGGCCCTATAACTGAATCTGTGAATCCTGGATTCTTCAGAAACTGCAAGAAGGTCCATAATCATCAGATCTATGAAATGAAGAAATAATTCCATACCCCAACCATATTTACTAGGTCTCTTCTCTTTTTCAAAATACTTTAAAATTTTTGTCAGTTCTTCTTTGGAAATCGACTTACCCATTTTATCATTTTCATCCTCTGAAAACATCTTTTGAACATGATTAATAAATTCAATTTGTGCATAAAAATCATGTTATTGTTGCTTTTAAAGCTTACTTAAGTGGTCTAAAACAACCCGTTCTATATCTAATTAGGATTTATAATGATTTCCATCCTCATCCTACATATCCCTGATGGATTTAGCTTGCTTCCTCATATTTGCATGTATGTGAAAAAAATCTTGAATTTGTATCCCCGACTTCAACCCATATAGCCCGATTTTTCAAGCAAATGTCTTCCTCATGTGACAAGAGAATATTTCTCTTTTTTCCTTCCAATTCAATAATTTTAGCTCTATATTGATCGGAGAAAAAGAGAGGGTCAACAAGCTCATTGTAATTGCGAAGGACGTTCTCTATGTCTAAAAGAGATTTAATTTCAGCTTCCCTCATGATTTTAGACCAAGTACATATATCTTTTTAAGGCCTTTAAATTTCACATATATGGAGGACATACAATCTGAGGGGGAAGGATTGAACTCCCTCTTCCATGTCTTATGCACGAGTGTCTCATATTCCTTCAGTTTCAACCATTTGGAGTTAAATTTAAATCGGTAGGATATATTCAAACCAACCCCATTCCAAGCAAGCACGATTGGTTGATGATCATAGATAAAATATGGGATGAAATGGTACTTGAGCCCCACCAAAACCTTAAATAGAGATTGAATCAATATAAATCTGTCTAAGCGCTTGGAGATTCCTTTAAACCCTATATACCATTCCTCCGTGTAGGGGCAATGGGTACCATATAAACACCTATAAGGGAAAAGGAATCCAACATAAACTGGAAATATGCAGGCAGATTATCCTCAGATTTATCCCCCCATATTTCCCCATGACACATAGTAAATTTGAGATCCCCAGCTATAATTAGCAATTTCAGTCCCAAAAAACCTAATCCCGAAACATGGTCCCAAAACTATCTCCTGCAAACATATGGAACATAAGAGTTTATGATACGCATCCTATGACAATATCATTGTAGATGAATGGTAAAAATCATACCTGCACATGATATATATGCCTTCATATCTATGACTATAAGATTCTACATCACCCCCAACCCACCAGAGTGTCGTGTCGCATTGGTGGAACAAATAAACTAGTATGGGAAAATCGATAGAAATTCCTCGCAAGATTTCTCATGGGGGGTCATAGTTTCTTGTATGACAACCAAAGAGGGATTATGCATCCTGATAATACCTCTCAGAGAGGTAAATTTGTGGTCCTCTCCCAAATTTTGATTTTCAGGGATAAAATGATCATGGAGGAACATGTTGCTCGAGTTTATCCCCTCTAAGGACCCACAAACCATCAATGTCGAAAATACAAGAGTGTCTAGATGAAAAAATTGAGTTGTTATTAAGTAGTAACCCTGGAGCATATATCCCAAGTGCATTTGTTCCTGGGGAAGAAGACATGTCATTAAGGTTACAAACCGAGACTTTTTTTATATTTGGGGGGCCTTTTTCTTGTGGGTAACATTCCTTAGAGAAAGAGGACTAACAATATCTCTTGAGCCTTGAAAAAATTATTTTTTGATAGCTAAAAGCTCAAGTCCCTAAGAGGTGCTAAGTAGGGCCTCCAGATCCCTATCTAGAGAGGTCGATATGGCCTCCCACCCAACATTTTGATTCAGGGATTGTTTTTGCTAAAACATATGCAACCATTGAAAATGATACTAAACTTCGACTTATATTTTAGGATTGGAATCCATCTTGTTTCACTCCAAGACTTAATATTTTCACCTAAAATCTGAAAATGTAGCTAACGACCCATTAAAGCCTATTGTCTCATCCTCTTCACACTCCCCCAAAAAGACTTTGCCCTGAGCAATAGCAGCGGAACACCCAAAACTTCTTTGATAGGTTGGTTGTTATGTTTAGGCTTACATGCCCCTGTGGCCACCTTTGACTGGTTGAGGCCCTTAGAACCCTATAAACAACTACTGGAACCAGTACCAAGTGAACCCTACGGAAGATAAATTCATGAAAGAGTTTCTCTTTCATCTTGAATAGTCATCTCAATCAAAATTTCTGGTGACAACATGAAGATATCCTGCATGGCAGCCAGCTGTCTAGGGACCATGAATCTATAACCCAATAACACCTATACCACTTCCAATCTATCAAGTATGTCTAACAACACGGGGTCTATGAGAGACGCATGGAAGATCATGTTCGACACCCCCACAGAAAGACTGTATAAAATAACCAACGAGCCCAAAAAATAAGTTAGTGAATTTTTCATCCCTAACATGTACGTACCAATTAATCCCCCCACATATTTTCTATTCAAAAGCCATATATATAGTAAGCCAAAATAAATAAAAGGTACATATGGAATAAAGGGTTGTCTAATCCCTCACTAAATTTCTCCAACCACCTTGATTAATAGGACAAAAACGTCTAATGTCCCAAGCTTGCTAACTTGTGAAGGAGTATAACCGTCAATCCCTCTTTGTCAATAATAAATTTTCAACCCCATAAGTTGTTGTAACATCTCTCCACATCAATTCTTGGCCGACCGCATCGATGATCATTCACACAAGGTTCCTTTGTCTCTAGAATCCGTAGATTCAAATTATCTGTAAAAATAATGCCAACCTACAACACAAAACCATGTCACAGGTGTATATAAAGGCAATATGTACACTAACAAGAAGATCGAGAATAATATTATGTATTTGGATGTATAGTGGACATTCGAAGTGCATGATTATGACCTCCCATCAACTATGTTCCTATATCACCGATGTTCCTCAACAATCGGTATTATCCACAGGAAATTTGCATAGGTATTGAATCCAACTACACCAACAAGTAGACCAACATAGGCTGAGATTAATCTATCTTCCCCCAATATTGCATCCAAAACTCCCAAGACCGCCCTCCTCTTTAGTTGAGATAAATCTAATTGTTAATGAGAATTAAAGATGCCAAGGATTTCAATGGAAAATTTCAGATTTTTCTTAAATTTAAAGTATGAATTTAATAGATATTTCCATCATTCATTGACATTAGTGTGAAGCAATGAATGGGCTTAAACAAGGGTGTTATGTGAAGGCTAGTTTGTTTCACTATTTCAAGATCTGAAATAGATGCATTTGTGGGTATAGGAATCATACATTTGATAACATAATATGGATAAAAGAAATTTAAAATAAGAGTATCAACCGAAGTTTGAGCCACAACAAATATTGCGACCTATAATGAAGTGTCAGATTTACTTGTTATTTGATGATGTCTCTTTTTTTTATCCCAATAATTACTCTTTTTAATTTGTCTCACAACTTGGAGAGACTTAATTTTGATTTGAAATTTTAAAATGTTTGTCTTCTTTGCAAATCAAAATATGAAGCTCTAAAAGCAAGCTATTGAACTCTCTTTTATTTGCAAGTCAAAATATGAAATTCTAAAACTAAATTACTAGATATTGAAAAAAAATATTTGCCTCACACATTGAGATACTTTGTTTTGATTTTCAATTAAAAAAAAATAAAAATAAAATTTTTTTTTCTTTTTACATTTCAAAATTTATCTTCGGTATGCAAAAAGTCTTGCCATAATGTAACAAACACCCAAATTTTGTTAAATTTTTGTAATGTATTAAATATATATAATAAATAGTAAAAATCTAGTGACCTCTCAAATTTTGAATATTTATTTATAACTTAATTCTTTGATGTTATATTTTTAAAACTTATATATAAATTAGCTATTTATATTAGAGTATAACAAAGTAGCATACATAAATGGTAGCACACATTAGATGAATGCAAATTACAAATATAAACAAGAAAGCAATATAGAGGTTTTTTCCATAAAAATATAGAATTAATGTCATAACTGTTAAACATTTTACAAGAAAGGTTGGATATTCATGTCATGGTCTAACCAAATAATAGGAGAAGATAATTATTAAATAGAGTATAATTTATGCTTTGTATTACTTCCATTTTTCTATATTTTTCTTCATTTTTAATGAGACTTCCTATCCCTACAAATTTTAAGAGAATATTTATTTAAAAATTATAAAAGAATATATAATCAATGATAAACTGAGATCTTGATTTCCTTATATTTCATTTTTTTTGTCTTGATAACGGCATGATTTCTTTGTATGTTACAGGCAAGAGTTCTTGTCTTATCTACTTCTAAATGTTGATTTTTGTATGTACACTTTATGACAATTTCTAGATAGAAACCATACAAATGGAAGGGTAGATGACGGTAGATTTAACCTATGAGGTGACTTATTATTTCCTTTCCCCTCTCCCTTTGGCTTTATAGGAAGTGTGACTATGGCTTGTAAGGTAGTGGGGAGTAAAACAAGCCATGGTGTAGAGAATTTATCGAATTGATTTTCATATTTTGTTTTCATTTTTAATTTCAGTTGATGAGATGATGGGCAGTGTGAGAGACTTATTTGCAACAAGAGTGGCATGCAAGGTGAATAGGTGGTGAATTAAGGTGAACAAGTGGTGAAGTATATAACTAAAAAGAATCAGTGAGTGGTGTGGGTTTCTCGACTGCAACATTTCCCAAACTCATAATCAGATCCATTTTCCAAACTCATTGTCAGGGATATTATTTAATGTTAAAACCATACCATAACAATGTTAGTGTGAGGGTTAGAAATAACCTATCAAAAGGGCCATACACAAAAATCAGACTTATTTATAAATGATTTGTAATAATTACGATTAAGGAAAAAAATGTTGACATATATGAAGGAAAATAAGTCCCATTGCCCCATTCAAAACCAATGATAAATTAGATTTTTATAAATTTATAAAAAAATCAATAAAATTATTTTGTAGAATGAATAGAAATGATATGTAATTTTTTCAAAAACTTTAAATATGAGTTTAAATATTGGATGAAACTTTGAATATGAATTTTAATCTTAGGTGAATTAATTAGGAGTCAATTTCCTTTGAACAAGGAAATAATTGTAGTCCCTCGCAGAGGAAGGTACTAACAATCTTAATCATTACCCTTTGAGTAAAATAATATTTCTTATCAATCATAGATTTGGGAGCTCATAAGGCAAGTAAACACATTACAAAAATAATTATTAATAATTAAACCACCTTGCAAAGGCATAAGATTACAATAGCCATGCAAGGGAGAGACTTTTTAAACTGGAGCAATTCTATAGGTAAAGGGAATTATCATTATTCATGAGTTTATCAAGACTAAGTAAATTACCTAGTATAGGTGTGCCTAGTAAATAAATTCATTACTATTCATAGATTTGAAAATTCACATCATGGTGAAATTCATATGAGCTAAAAAATTCATGGTGAAATTCTCATTTCCTTAATCTCATTCACCTAACTTTTTATATCGAGGTGAAGGGTCCCATACAAAATTATATTTTTTTATAATATTTGAGTGGCTTTTTAACTAGAAAGGTGCACTGCAAATATTAGTGGCTAGGGTTTATCTTAATCACATTTTTGTTTCCATTGGAGGTTAAGTTTTTTGGGACTCCATTTATGTAAGATCAGGTTTTCTTTTGAGAGACCATTGCCATTATTGAACACATTATGGGAATAGGTAGGATGAAGATAATTGTTGATTGTATTTTTCATGTGTTACTCTAAGATAAAACTTATCAAATTTCAAGGACCTAGGGCCATCCTTTTAAGACCTAGTGGCTACATTAAACTCAAAAATTTAAACCCTTCTAAGAAACTTTGTGAAGAGGGAAAACAAAACCCCCAACTTAAATACAAAACTAAGAAGAAAGTTTTCATTCTTCTGGAGATAAATGGACTTTAGCAGATAAATGGACTTTAGTAATCTAGATATCAAAGATGAAGTGGTAATTCCTTGTTTTTCCTTATGGAAGGGGTACACTAATTCCACCTTAATATTCCTCTTTATGCCATTATTTATGGGTTGGTAACACCTATATCTAAATTGTAGAACACTATATTTCATCCCAAATGAGGATATTGCTTCAACCCTATTTTGGATACACCTTCCTTATTTGTTATTGATTTTTTGGGACAAAAAAACCCTTAAAGCTATGGGATATTTCTTATGGAAATAAATTTAAGAAACTAAATCTAAGGGAAGCCAATACTCTTGGGCTTTCATTTTGTATAAATTTCATTGGAAAAGGGACTCTTATAGTCCATCCTACTCCAAATAAATAGTTTTGCTAAGAATTGGACTACACAAAACTTCCTTTTAAGTGAAATATGTATCATGTATATAACCACTTTACAAAGCATTATCCACCTGAATCTTCTTTGAATTCCACTTGAACACATCAAAAAATTAGACCTCATTAATGACTTTATAGATTTAAATCCTTAAGTGAAGAAAGAAATAAGGCTAGATTCAGTTCAAATTTATGTCCAATAAGAAAAATTAGCAAACATAGCAAAAAAAAATTCAAAGTTAATACCACTTCCTCTAGCATAAAGAAATTCCAAGTCTTAGGCAACCTCAAGGCTTTCAAAATCCCCATGAAATAGAGGAATATTAACCCAAAAAATAAATCTCATCTATTAAAATGTGAAAATGAAGCATAAGCATTGAATTGCACTATCATAAATCTGATAGACATATAAATACAAATCTACATTAGAGGAATTTTGAGGTCTAAAATGGGCCTCCTAAGGAAATTAAAAAAATAATAATGGAAATAATAAAATAATATTAGAGTACATCATCATATTTTAGAGGGAAAAAAACAAAAAACTACTTTTTCAACTCGTATTTTCAACTTATCTCCCTACGGGTTTACTCAAATTTCAAGTGGGAACACTCGTTGGATGCAGAATTTGATTCCTCTTCCAAGGAGTACCCATGTTTCATAATTTTGATGGACCTTTCTACATGAAAAATGATAAATACACGAAAAGCGTGATTGCGATCACGCTTTTTTCATGTATTTCTCATTTAAATGTAGCAAGGTCTATCGAAAGTATGCACCATGGGTAATCCTTAGATGAAGAATTATATTTTGCATCCAATGAGTACTCCCACTCTAAATTTGAGTAAAACCTTAGGGATGTAATTTGAAAATAAGAGTTGAAAAGTAGTTTTATTTTATTATTTTTTAATCTTTTTAATTGTTTACTCCAAAAATGGTGAATCATCCCCCATGGTTGACATAATCATCTTGAATCCTATTGGTTCTCATAAAGTTTATTTTGGTCGTACATTTTTCTTAGAAGGCCCATTTTAGACCTCAAAATTTCTCTAATTACTATTATATTTATATTCCAAGGTGTCTTGGACTCCTAAGGATAGGTCATATTTGCTTGGCTCTTCATATTCTCTCAAGAGAATAATTCCAAAAGGATTAGTTTTCCAACGTTCCCACCCTATTTCCCACCCTTAATTTGAAAGGGTGCATGTGAGTCCAAGAAGAGAGTTGAAGTGTCTTGGAATCCTAAGGATAGGCCATATTTGCTTGACTCTTCATATTCTCTCAAGTGAATAATTCCAAAAGGATTAGTTTTCCAACATTCCCACCATCTTTCCCACCCTTAATTTAAATGTGCTACTTGGGTCTAACGGTTTAAGTTAGATCACAAAACAAATGGTTAGTATAATTCAAATTCTTTTACTAAATGATGGTTTAAGGTTGACCACCAACATTGGATCTTGGTTCGAACCAATTCCCATAACAATTCCTACTATATATAGAATTTATTTTCTTCTATGAAATGGAAGTGCTCTCATATGGTGGTTTAAAGATTGCCACAAACTTTCGTTTAGTAGAAGTTATAAGTCTTATAGTAAATGGTAGTTTTGGAACACCACAAAAAAAGTCCTGCTCATGAAACATGACTTTAGCTCTAAGCTCTAGTTCGAGATGTGAATCAAGCTCACCTGTTTTTTTTACTGATATGACTTCAAAACTTGAGGCGTTGTTGTCAATAATTAATATTCCCCATTGTTAAATACAAGGTTGGAAGTCAAAAATATCTCTACTACAAGATTTGTCAATACTTTGGAATGGAATTTACATTATTACTAATATATCTTCTTGGCTATTAATGACCATTTCCAAGAAGTTATCCACCTAAGGTGAATCTTTAGTTGTGTAGGGTACTTATGTTTATAACTTTTGGTTGAAGGATGATTACACTTACCACAATGTTCATAGGGATGAAGATCAAAGCATTGATCCTCTATGTTTCCAGCTCTATAACAATGTTGGAATTTAAGTATTTGATGTGGAAGTACTGTAGCAAATGAAGATGCACATTCTTGAATGAACTCAACATTTCAGAAATATATTGGATTGGAATAGTATGGAATGAAAAAGGTCGCGTCCTTTTTGTTTATGTGCTTGTTTTTTATGACATTTTCCCAAGGTCTAATGATGTGCTTGGGAAGTGCAAGTGAAACTTCTTCATCTTCATTTGAATGTGCTTCATAGGTGGTGTTATGTTTTGGCTAATAATAAAATTCTTTTTCAAAGTTAGAAAGAGAATTGTTTTGAACAATGAATAATTTAGAATGATGGATCTTTTGTTGTAATCAATCTTGACGAAGTTGAGATTCAATCCAGAGAAATTAAATTTTATCCTGGGAAACTTGTAAATATGTTAACATATTAACGATAATGGTTTTTACAATTTTGACTGTATCACCAACAATAGAGAGAATTAAAATATCCATTAACTCTAATAATTCATCAATTAAATCCATTTTACTACAATGGAAGCTCAACAAATGAAGGGTGTTAATTTCTACTGAAAATTCACATGTTTAAAATTTGACTTATTTACAAAAAGTACAAGGAACTTACAAATTGACTATTTCCAAATTATAAATATTTTTTATTCTAGAGACATACTCATTCAAATTAGTCATAGAGAAAAAATTATTGAGCCTATTCTCTCCATCTAATATGTTAAGACTAATGATATGACTCTCATTGTTTAGGAACTCCAAACACTTAGTAGAAGTGCTGATAAAAATACCTGAAATCGTATTGAATTCCTTGATGTTCATACCATGAAATATCCATGCATAGAACAATGAGAAATGAAAAATACAAAATTAGGGAAACTAGAAGTATCATGACAACAAATATTAATCATTCTTTAATGATTCCAACATGCCAAATTTTCATACATTGTTCTAGAAGTTGATATACAATGTCATCAAACCTTTATGAGTTGAAAGAAGGCCAACTCTGGCCATTCCATTGAACCCATATTCCAGCTTGATAAAATGCAAGGAAAAAAATTCAAACAAATTAAGAGAGAGAGAATACTTTCCTCATGGAGGAAGCTATAATGCAAGCATAATTGTCAAGCAATGGAAGATGAGATTATCTGATATAATTTATTGCAACAAAACTTGAACACATATTCCTTTGATAAGCATATACAGAGAGCCCTTGGTGTATACTTTTATTATAATAGCTACTAGAAAGAAAGTGAATCTTCTAGAGGAGCTCAAGACAAATTTCATGTTAATAAACATAATTCCCATATGAGAAAATGGCTAGACTTGATAAGACATGGGGTCAATATTGAAATAATTCCATGTAATAGTGTTACTATGAGCACGCTACCACCACCCAAACTTGTATTCTAGTCATTGATCCCCCCTAACTCAGAAGAAATGGTGCTTGTAAAAGATAATATTATTGAGGGAAACCTAGGCCTTTTAGAATTTTGAGGAATGTCTTACATTTAGGATCTATAATGATGTGTTTCAAACTAAAATAAAACCTCATTATATTTTTCAAATGTAGCATAACTTTTTTAGAGTTGCCATGTATTGAAGGAGAGCCAAACAACATATGGTGCTTTCTTGAAGTCACCTCCTCACCCTCATTGAAAATTATTTCTCTTTTCAATATTTACTTATGCCAATGTCATCCGATATTTACAAAATTTGTTTCTCACAAGTTTTCTTGTCTCCATACAACCAAATTTTGTAGGTGTTGTGCTTTCTCATTCTAAGCATTTGTTTAGAACCCTGACCCATGCTATAACCTAGGAAATTTCGATGCAGGTCTCTATTGCAAATTCATTAGAAATAAATAAGAAGAGAAGAGTCTTGAAACATGTATTGAAATAAATTAGGGAATTTTGCAGTCTAAAATGGTCCTCCTAAGGAAAATAACAAAATAATAGTCAAAATAATAAAACAGGAGCGATGAATTTTTAAAGGAGAAGAAAGGAAACTACTTTTTTATTGTATTTTTGGCTTATCTATTTATAGGTTTAATCAAACGTAAAGTGTAGCCACCTGATGGATGTGGAATTAAATTATTTATCCAACGAGTACCCACTCTGCATATTTTGAGTATATCCACACCAAAAAAAAAAGATGAAAAAAATCATTTTTTTGAAAGAAATGTGGTTTTCATGTGCTTTCATTTTTTTTCCAGTGTGGGGCTATTATAAAGTATGCAAAGTGGGTAATCATTAGATGCATAATTTAATTTTTCATCTCATGTATTCCTACGGTTTATTTGTGAGTAAACCTATAAGGAGATAAGCTAAAATTACGATTAAAAACATAACTTTCTTTTCCCTCTAAAAATATTTACCCATGTGGATGACATCATCATGTTGAATCTTATTGGTTTGTTAGTACATGTTTTGTTTTAGTCCCATTGTTTACCTTAAAATTTCCCTAGTTGGCCTATGGTAAATTCAATAAAATGAGTATGAACCTACATGAATCTAAGGTGAGGGAGACCAAATTCCAATTGATCAAAGATAAACTACTAGAGGAAGGTCATTTTTCATTACTAATCTTCCCTAGAATCATAAATAAGGTATGCTAGCTAACATAATGAAAAAATAGGTTGACTAATGATATTAATACATATATTCAAGGTTGAATTTTGCAAGCACACCAAGTCCATAGATGTGCAAAATATCATGATCACGCTATTAAATAAATATTTTAGAATGGATTTACAAAAGGTTGTATACCTAAATTGTGCACCAAAGAGTTTTCAAACATATAAACAAGACCTATAGAGGTAATGGAATCACAAAAGGTCAAAAGTTTCAAGACCAAGTCGTGGAGAGCGAGGAAGGCAACCTGGCTACAAAAGGCCAAAACCCCACAAAGGAAACATTGAGGATAAACAGATTTCCAAAAGAGCCAAAGGGCTATAATTCCATAGGTTCTTGAAAAAATTGGTACACATAAAATTAGGAGAAGAAATCCATTCGAGAGGTTGTGAGTCTAGATTCTTCTCCCTTTCTTCGAAATGGTGGATAGTTTTTTTGCAAAGCATGAAACAAGGCATTTCTTGGAATCCTCATTAAAAAATTATGGAATTAACCATAGTATGCACCATATATATCATAATTCCACAAAGAGAAGGCCTAGATTTAGAGGCATTTCAGGAAGAAGCATAATGAATAAAGGTGTTTCTACATGACAGATAGAGAATGGCAGAAAAACCGTCTGGGAATAATGTAGTTAATGAACCTTACTCTAATACCATTATTACAACAAAAATTGATGTATATGCATTAATTGCATTATCATACAATGATACACATATAAATACATATTTATGACCATTATATTTAAGGTCTCTTGGACTCCCGAGGATCGTTCATATTCACCTTACTCTCATATTCTCTTAAGTGAATAATCCAAAATGGATTAGGTTTCCAACACTAGCCCCCAACCTAGAAAGGGCACATAGGTAGAAAATTTAGGGAAAGGTTCTACTTTTTATGAACCCAATAAAGAATCTTTTGGCCGTCTAGTGTTTTGACTACTTTCCTTGAGACTCTAACCTTCCCACTAGTATCCAACACCATATTATACACATTTGTTAATATTTTTCACTGCCTTTGTAATATTTAGTATATTTATTCCCTACCAATGGGTCTTGAAATGGATGGCTCGAATCCATCTCCATATAAATACCCCAAACAAAAATTCATCCAAAGAGAGCCCAAAACATTCATGGCAAAGGAGAAATAAGAATCAAAAGTAAATAGAAAATGGCTTGTCCTTAAATTTGCATTAAATAAACCTCCCCTTCCACCTCACCTTCAGTCACCCATGAAAGGAAATCTAATTAAAATCATAGGAAAAATTAAGCAATAAGAAAAATTTCCCTAAACATTCAAAAGCTTCCTCTTTAGTTACATAGAGTTCATAAAAGCAAGGCACCTCATAGAACCTCTCTTGAACGTAGAACAAGGTTGTAACCAAACCTTTAATCTAGTAGGTCTTTTTTTTATTGAATCTTATTTACTAATTTGTAAAGATATAACCAAGTACATTTGGGCATGATTGAAATGTAAAACAATCAAAATATCTCCAAAAATCACTTGATAAAAAATGGATCGCTATATAATTTTTCATTTTTTTAATACTAATTTTAAAAAATTCTAGAGTCCAATTTACAGATAGATCCATTTTGATTTTTTAGGGTCTTGAAACTTTTGGAGCCTATTTTAGGCATTAGTCTTGGAAAATAGAGTTCAAATCCCTTTCACATTGTTCTACCTGTCTCGGTATTTCCAATCGTTCAAAAATCACCTAAATCTAAATTTGTATGATGAAGTTGTACAGCTCGCAAGTTGACCTATGTTTTGACTACCATAGCACTGAGTGGATTCCACATCATCTTCCATACTCACACATGTGAAATTAGTCATGCATGTGATTTTAAGATGATCTTAGGGGCTCCAAAACCTTAACTATTATCAAGAGTTACGGCATGTAAAAGCACTAATTCTAACCTAAAACTACTAGTAGAACATGGTAAACACTAAGCTTCTATGAAAGGAATGGGTTAAAATCCTATTGTATTGATTTTTTGTTCCATACTTTAGTGGAGAAAAGGAGTGGGATCATATAGTTAATAAAAAAAAAAAGTAAAAGACCCTATAATACTCATTGAGACCACAAATTCAATTGCAATTCCATGTGAGTGCATAATCCTTTGTATTTGTAGTTTATATATGAATATAAAAGAGTAAGACATAGTCCTCACCTTTTGGTTTGGTTTCCCATATTAGGTTTCTTGGGGTACATCTAATGTGCATTATGTGAATGGTGTTGCCATTTTATTGCTTTGGCTTGTTTTCTTATATTCTTAGTTTATTTTAGTGTTTTGAGAACTAATATTGTAATATTAAGTTTAACATAAATATACATTGCATACTAGAGGATAATATCTCAATGTTGTAGTAATTTGTAAGATCTATTCTGAGAAATTTTTTGATGGAATATCCATGGTAGTTTGCATCTCATATTGGTATGAAAATAGTATTTCTTTAGGATTTGTGGAATATTATAGGGTCTAGAAATTGATTTAAAGAAATAAGTTTCAAAATTTAACCACGGTGAATATGTATAGTATTAATCCAAGGGATGAATTGAAGAAAAGAGTTAGAAAAATGGAAGTGCAATTCTTTGACATCTCTCAAAATATGGAAATAATAATGTTACTTTTTGAGAGTAAGTTAGTATTTTTAGGGAGTTTGAAAATTCTAATTTAAATGTTGGATGTAATGCAAAATTTAAAGATAAAGAAGAACCAAAGAAGGCACTAGAAAATGAGTTGAGAAAGATAGACCAAGTTTCAATATCACATCTTCCCATTCTCTATTCAAAGTTGAACCAAAAGTGAACATCAAAGGTGAGATTGATGTTGTTAAGTTGAATTAATGATTTCAACAATTAGACATATATTTCATTATACATAGTCTAGGAGAAGAGAAAAAGATATTATTTACTCATTTCAAGTTAAAGGGATATGCCAAAACTTAATGGAAATTTTATAATAATTGACCTCCTTTATAGTCCTATAAAGAGGATGGGATACTTGAGGAACACTTATTAGACTATTATCTTTTCTCTAGTACCAATTTGCAACATACCCAAACTCACCTCCCTTGGTTATCGAGGCATATGCTTCCAAATTTCATCTTCTTCTCTCAATTGTGAAATTTGATTCGTGACTCTATTTAATGTAATCAACACCATGGATTATGATTACTCACAGACACACACACATACATTATCATTGACTTTGATGGTGGAAACAACACCCTTGTACAACAATTACCCAAAATAAAATAACTAATAATTAACCATATACATGGATTAGATAATGATCATAATATAGTATACACAAATTATTATTATAGCACATAACTCTTATAATGAGTGATGCTGCAAAGAAAAAAGTCCCTACCTTGAGCAGGGACATATAAAATAGGTTAAGGATTGGAAAATAGGTGTAGATCTCCAAGTGGCATGGAAAATAACCATGAATCATTGCTTAGGTAGGATCAATCATTTGGTATTTTATTGATTTCAAGAATGACACATCCTTAACAAGGACAACTCACAAGTGGTGGTGAATAGGAGGTTGTGATCCGCGGGAGAAGATGCAACTTGAATTTTGGATAGAGTAATTTGTTAAGAAACAACAAAAATGACAACAAATGGAATACAAGAAACTAAGGAGCCAACAAAGGTGCAAACATTTTAATGATTCTTAAGATGACACATCACTATAATGGAAAAGTGATTGAATCATCTCTTTGTTATCTTCTTAAATGGTTTGATATCATTACATAAAAGTTTAGTTTTTTTATATATGTTAGGAATAATGCTCACTGATTTGGTTTGTTAGTTTGGATTAGGTTGATGAAGATTGTTGAGATATTTTCTCAACTACAATCTCGTAATTTAGAATTAGTTTGATTTAGTTCTATATATATATATATATATATATATATATATATATATATATATATATATATATATATATATATTAGATTTGTAATTGAATATATAGAAAATTAGTTGATGGTGTGTATTTAAAAATTATTTGTTAGTGTCATAGTTTAATTCTAGGCATAACGCCTTGTAGGAGATCCCATGAACAGGAAAATGTGAGTGTTATCATTTGTAACATAAATTAGTGTAGGTGTGTGAGTATAACATGTTTGTGTGAAGTTTTTTATGTATTCGCGAGAGCTCAAGAAATACAGTAACTCTCAGTTCTCTTCATTTTTGCAATGATAGTCGAATGATAGTCGAAGGGCAAACAATCCTCTCAATGGAATAGCTTTTTAGGATGGCCATCTCTTGGAGCTCTAGGATGAATGGTCCTAGTCCTTGGACCTATTTCTCAATGCAAATGGAAATCTCTCTCCTTCAACATGACCATAGTGGGAATCAAATGATACTTGATCGCTCGTAGACAACAGGTTTCGATTTTTTCGAGTCGGTATGAAGATTGTACATAGAAAGTGAGTTTCTCACAAATTCTAACACATTCTAGTGGTCAATGTTATAAGAGATCTTATAAGATTCATAGCAGAAAAATCCATATTGTGAAATACAGTCAAGCATATGCCAAGGCTTGTCAAAGTTGCACTCAGCAAGATATATCAAACTGCGAGGCATCCCCATTTGATTTCCAAGATATAAAATCATTAATGAGACACAATGGGCACAGTTTGAGTTTACCTACAAATCAACTTGAAAATTGTGGAGTGATCAAAGGGTCAACCATCACTAGTGTAAATGGAAGGTTCAATTGACAATAGCATGATCACAACAAACAATAAACTTAACACAGTGTTTGTGACTGAAAATTGCCTACTGCCTACTGCTATAGGTGTGGAAACTATTATACTTTCTACATTCTATCAATTGGAAACTTACATATTTTTTTCCAGTTGAGAACCAAAGTCGATGAAACCATGACCATGTTGGATGATAACGATGATTTATCCACAGGAAAAAATGAAACATGACACCAGGGGAATATATAGGGAGACTAGAAAGTTAATATTTGTATGGAATCTTTTAATTTAGTGGACATTGTTTCTTTGATTATGGTGCTTGCTTAGAGCCACATGTGTCCCATGTGAATTATACTACCAACCAGTATGGGGTATTATCATCACTGAAATGAGAAATTTGATTCTGGTGATTGGTCCCAGGTGTACAATGAGGTGAGGTGAAGTCGTACTAAATTTTTTAAAATTGAGACAAATGTAGGCCCACGGTATGTGATATATGTGAACTTGCATTTACCATTAGTCATATTGGAGGATTATGCATGGAAATGATTTGATCTGATGGCTTCCTATATTACGGATAGAATACTGAGGTTCAACCAAAGGAAGAGATGGATAAAGATGGAAAAGGTCACCTTAGTTTGAACCCTAGTCGACCATTCAATCTTGAATTTGACGCTGATGTCGTTAGTCTCAGATGAGGATGAGGATGAGGCATGTGAGATGGGCCACTGGTTGGATTTCCAAGATGTTTTGTAGCTATTTATTGTTGATCCTATATGTATTTTTATTGTGTGCTACATGAAAGAAGTGGTAACCAGTAATTAGTAATGTGTGATCATTTCGTTTGTAAAATTTGTATAATGAAGAACTAATTATTTAACTAAGTAACATAGTTGAAGTTAATGGCTCTTGACATTTAATCGGTGCTTCAAGAACATTTGTTATAGGATATATTTATGTGTATGTAAGTTTGTGGATGTTAAAAAAGGCTCAAGTTGTATTATTTACTTCTAAATACATTCAGTACTTAGATCTCTTACTTATATAACTATGAAAACTCTAGTTCACTTAATTTTGATAGATGGAAGTAAGTCCATAGAGTGATTAAGTGTCAAGAATATTTTTTAGGGTAGTCAATAGTTTTCAGTCTTACAAATATGTCAATAATGGTCAGAAACAATTGTGTCTTAAATGGATCAATTGGTAGCTCGAAGTTGGTGGTTGATGAAAGAGTGAACTATGAGATTATAGAGTGGAAGATTCGAGAGTGGATGGAAGTGCTAATGAAGACCAATCGAACAAAATGATCAATGTGAAATATGTGACTTCAACATTGTTGTTTGTAATGTAATCATTAAGGGAGGATATTAGTATTAATGATTATATTATTAAATTTGATTTGTTGAAGATTTTTGCGATATTCTCTCAACCACAATTTCCTAATTTAAAATTAATTGAATAAATCTCATTTATAAGTTATAAGTTTATTACGTTATTTTCCTTATGTGAGATTGATTGAGAATCCCATTCCAATTTGACATAATGTCCAATAAGGTGTACGAGGAGATGGTCGAAGAGAAATGGACATAATTGCATCGCACGAGGAGCCATCTAAACAACAACATGCTTCAAATGTAATATGTAACCATTTAAATTTTCAATTAGGTACAATAAATAAACAATTTAGCATTAAATATTAAATTTTCAAGTATTTTCTTGTAGAAAATAAAAGAAAATGGAACCCATTCAGCACATAAAATAGGACAAAAAGGAAGAAAAGGGTTGATATCTATGTTTGTGAGTAATTGTTAGTTCTTTATAACAGCTTAGCTAGATTTCATTTTTGTATATTTTAAGTTGTTTTACAACAATCATCATTGAATGTCTTAAAACATGTGCTAACATACAAAGAAGAGCCATCAGAAGAATTGATTGACATTGGATTAAATATGGGTTGTCAGTATGTATTGGAATATCATAAATTAATTGTGGAGTTTGTAAGAATATATCTTGTTTTACTTAGCTTCGTCTATAATTAATAGAACAAAAAAATATTTTATATTAAATTTATGATTTGTTATGGGGTATAACACTTGCAAGAAACAAAGTATGGAACTACGCCAACAAATGAATTGTTGAAATATGGCATGAAATTGGGTTTGAAACAATGTGCTTATATAGTTCAAATTTCAATTCTTGCTATGGTACATTTCTTCGATTTACAAAAATGTATATTATTTAATATTAGAATTTTCATTATTCTCACCAATGTATATACACTCATTACCCTTTATTTTCATGTTTGTAGATGGAACTTGAAGAAGAAGAAAAAAATCAACATGAACAAAAAATTCCTCAGTAACCCAAGTCATTGAATTATCACAAACGGCGACATCGATTCCAACGAAGAATGATGATCAATATGTTTGAATGTCAAAGACGAGGCATTGTATTTTGAAATATTTGTCTGTGAAATCAGACATTTTGTTTAATGTAATGGACATAGTGTCCCACTTGAAATACAAAGGGATACCAATAATTGTCCCATTTTTTTATGAAAAAGAGTGTCTTATTCACATATATATAATAATAATAATATTAAAATACATTTTAATTTATTCTATTGCGATCTCTATTGTTGATGTGAAATGTTACACCACTGATTAAATATATGGATGATTAAATATCATAATGAAGAGATGCAAAATATGATGATATGATATAAAAAATTCATGCAAACATCACATTCAAATGCACTAATAAAAATTTAATTGATATGAATAATGTCATAAGATATGTATCGACCTTTGATGAATAACGGATTTTAAAAAATCACAATAATTGCACTATCACAAGTCGATGTTTCTAAAAAATAGAAAATGGAACTCCGAGTGCATTTATATGATACTCGCGCACTAGTTTGTTTGTATGAAATCATTTGCGCACCGAGTGCATTTCTATGACCTATGAGCAACTTTGCACCTAACAATGAGAGTATGTACAACATGCAGTAAACCAAATATACCAGAAATTTATGACTTAGCAAGCCAAAACCAAACTACTCATTACAATTGACTAAAACTATACCTTTGAAATTTGAAAATAATTTTCAACTTATACATTTGAAATTTGAAAATAATTTTCACCAAATAAGAAACTGTAATGTTACCAAAAATTTTGACCCAATTAGAATGACTCTTACACAACAACTTGAATGCTGGCAATTGGATGCATTGGTATGGTGCTCAATGATGATGGGGATTTGACAAACATGATACAAAGTCGATTAATCTACCAAATGGATATATTATAAGTTTTTCACATTCTAAAATACAATGAATTATTGTGTCATTTAGAAAATAAAATGTATTTGACAATATTTTAAATTTTTGATAAGTATGTTTCTATAAATAAATAATAACACATATAACAATACTTATATGGAATATCCCTGACTGTCATCATCATAAAGAAAGAGGAGGAAATGAATATCAATAATCATTTAAATTATTAAATAAAGAGAGTAGATCAAGCAAAGGGAAAGTATATTAAATCGGTTGTGTGAAAATTTTCATGACTCTAAATAACCACATTAATAAATGTGGTTGATATAAGAATATAACAACAACCATCATTTCAATGGTAACCATAATGAAATCATGGTCAACTACAAAGACACCATCGTCAAAATATGTTCAAGCATAATCAAACCATATTGAAACCATGGTCAACTATAGTCAATCATGTTTAAATATGGTTGACAATAGTAAAAACTTGGTTAAATGATGGTGAGTTTTATGCAAACCATTTTCAACAATAATCATACAATAGTTAACCATAATAATTCATAGTGAGGACATTGTTAGCGATGTTAACTATCAACCTTGAACCCAAGGGTTGACTGCGTTGATCCATAAAATCAATTGAATCTATAAAACACTAGACAAGTCTCGTTACAAATATTCAATTCCTGTTAGGGTTTAATATTAATTTTAGGGTTGAATAGTATTCTCTTGGGATTCTAATCCCTAAGGTTTTTAATATTAATCTAATGGGTTTATTAATCCCTTGGGTTTATAATATTGATCATAAAGTTTATATTCCTTGGGTTTAATAGGGTTTATAATATTAATTATATTAGGGTTTAATATTAATCCTTTGAATTTATAATACCTTAGTTTTATAGTAATAATCCATTGGGTTTATTAATTTTAGGGTTTATATTCCAATGGTTTAATATTAATGCTAGGGTTCAGTTTTATTCATTTGGGTTTATAATATTAATTATATTAGGGTTTAATATTAATCCTTTGAATTTATAATACCTTAGTTTTATAGTAATAATCCATTGGGTTTATTAATTTTAGGGTTTATATTCCAATGGTTTAATATTAATGCTAGGGTTCAATTTTATTCATTTGGGTTTATAATCCCTTGAGTTTTTAATAATAATCCCTTGGGTTTTAATAATAATACCTTGGGTAAATATAATATTAATCTTGCGGTTTATAATATTAATTTTAGGGTTTAATGTTTATTTTAGGGTTTATAATATTTATCATGGGGTTTATATACCTTGGGTTTATAATATTAATCAACAATGGTCAACCATGGTCCAACATCACATTGTGAAAAATATTGTGTCAATATGAAAATAAACAATGGTCAACCATGGTTGAATGTCTCATTGTGACAAATATTGTCTTGATATGAAAATCAATCATCGTCATCCACGATCAAGCATGGTCCAATGTTGCATTGTGACAAAGATTGTCTCAATATGAAAATAAACCGTGGTAAACAATGGTAAAACATGTTTATTTTAGGGTTTATAATATTTATCTTAGGGTTTATATACCTTGGGTTTATATTATTCCCTTGGATTTATAATTCCTTGGTTTTTTAGTATTACTCCCTTGGTTTTGTTATCCATTAGGCTTATAATATCAATCATGGTCAACCATGACCAACCATGGTTTATAAAATCAATCATGGTCAACCATGGTCCAATGTCGCATTGTGAAAAATATTGTCTCAATATGAAAATCAACCATGGTCCAACGTTGCATTGTGAAAAAAAATTATCGATATGAAAATCAATTATGATCAACCATGGTCCAACGTTGCATCGTGACAAAGATTTTTCAACAATGATAAATAACCATGGTCACATTGTGACAAAGGTTGTGTCATGGTCCAACCATGATAAACAATGGTTAACGTCACATTGTGATAACCATGGTCAATCAACATCATATTGTGACAAAGACTCTCAATATGAAAATAAACAATAGTCAACCATGGTCAACCATGTTCCAACGTATCATTGTGACAAACATTGTCGTTATATGGAAATCAATCATCATCAACCATGATTGAGCATGGTCTAACATCACATTGTAACAAATATTGTCTCAGTATGAAAATTAACCATGGTCAACCATGTTTATTTTAGGATTTTTAGTATTTATCTTGGGGTATATATGTAATAGGTTTATATTATTCCCTTAGGTTTAATATTATTCCGTTGGGGTTATAATCCCTTGGGTTTTTACTATTAATCCCTTGGGTTTATAATATCAATCATGGTCAACCACGGTTTATAAAACTAATCATGGTTAACCATGGTCCAATGTTGCATTGCAGCAAATATTGTCTTAATATGAAAATTAACCATGGTCAACCATGGTCCAAGGTCACATTACGACAAATATTGTCTCGATATGAAAATCAATTATGGTCAACCATTTTCCAATGTCACATTTTCATAGGGATTATCTTAATATGAAAATGAACCATGGTTAATCATGGTCAACCATGCTTATTTAGGGTTTATAATATTTATCTTATGGTTTACATACCTTGGGTTTATAATATTAATCCCTTAGGTTTAATATTATTCCCTTGGCTTTATAATCCCTTGGGGTTTTAGTATTAATCCCTTAGGTTTATAATATCTATCCATTGTGTTTATTAATATAAGGGTTCATATTCCTAGGATAAAATATTATTCATTGGGTTTATAATATTAAACCTAGGGTTTAATATAAATCGCTTGGGTTTATAATAATGGAAAACCATGGTCAACCATAATACAATGTCACATTGTGACAAATATTGTTTTAATATGAAAATTATCCATGCTCAACCATTGTCAACCATCGTTAACCATGGTCAATCATAGTCAACTATGGTCCAATTTCACATTGTGACAAACATTGTCTCAATATGAAAATTAACCATGGTCAAGTATTTTCAACCATGGTCCAACGTCTCATTGTGAAAAATATTGTCTCAGTATGAAAATCAACCATGGTCAACCATGGTCCACCATCGCATTATGAAAAATATTATCTGAAGATTAAAATAAAATATGGTCAAAAATGGTAAGCCATGTATATTTTACCATTTATAATATTTATCATATGGTTTATATACCTTGGTTTATAATATTTATCATAGGATTTATCTACCTTGGTTTATAATATTTATCTTAGGGTTTATCATAGTATTTTCTTAATATGAAAATGAACCATGGTCAACCATGTTCAACATTGGTCAAACATGGTCGATCATGGTCAATTATGGTAATTCACGGTCAACCATAGTCAACAATGGTTCAACATCACATTGTGACATATATTGTCAACATATGAAAATAAACCATGGTCAACCATGGTCCAACGTCACATTGTCACAAAGATTGTCTAAATATGAAAATAAACCATGGTCAACTATGGTCCAAATTCACATTGTGACAAAGATTATCTCAACGTTAAAATAAACCCTAGAAAATCACAGTCTGTTATGGCCCTATAGTTTATAAGATTGGAAAGAATAAACGATAGAGGACAACATCAAACCGCTTTGTAATCCAAAACCTAGCCTTCCTGGACTCAGAGAGGGCTCTCTCTATTTATGATTTAAATTTATCTTTAATGTTATGAATGTTGATGTTAGGCTAGTTACATTGATAGTGAGAATTAGTATTTTTGATTGATTTTGTTTTTTGGATGAGAAAGTTTGCAGAAACTAATCCTCTAGGATATGGAGTCAAAGGGATGGTTTGTGGCATCAACCTTTCAAGAGCATCACAGGGCAAGCTAACTGTGCTAATTAGATCTTGAGAGAAATGTGAATTATGAGGTGGAGGAAATAGTAGTGTTCAGTAGTGATTAAAGAGCAGTTAAGAATTGTTTAATCAGACTTCTGCAGAAAACATTCATATTTTACATACAGACAGAATTAAGGTGCTCCAACAACAAATATTAATCTAAAATTTATGTTTTACAATCAGATAAATGATGCACAGAAATGAAAACAATGGAAACATTTAACAAAGAGAAGTAATAACATCACCATTTAACACAACTCAAGTATCTTGTAAGACGGTCTCTTATTATTGATGCCCAGCTTCAAAATTTCAATGCTCCAATACAGTAGTTTTTGCAATGCAGGGTCCAACAAGGTCCAACCCTTGATACTGCCAATGAATGCAGTATTTAACTAAAAACTCCATTCGGTTTCCCTATCTACTTTGGAAAATTTTCATTAATTACAATTCAACTAAAACTAGAAAAGTGTGGCCATGCAAGGTTTGGACAAAATATCTTTGACAAAACACCACCTATGGAATTAAATTCGCAGCTTTTCATGAATCCAAAAACTTCGGCAGCTCTTTGTGAATCCAAAAATTAGGTTGAAGGTGGCTGAGGTGGTCACGAAGAGGCAATGATGGGTAGCTATGACATCTAGCTCCACCTTTGGGCTACCTTTGCTGCATCATTAAATATGATTCGGTGATGGCACTTTTCGTCGATCGGTGGTTGTGCCGATGTGTTCATCGTGCTTTTGCAATCTTGGTAAATGAAAATTTTGGCCCACTTCTCCTTTCCTGGAATTCTCGTCCCTATGACCTGTCGGTACAATTCATTCACCTCTGTGTATTTGTTGAGAGTGGGCCTGGTGAGGAAAACATGTAGCCTCAGCTCATGTTGGATAAAGATGTCGTTGCTCAAGAGGTCTATGACCACTTTCTTGGTCACGTTTCCTTTGACATTGGAAAATTTGGTGGTATCCTTAGCTGTTTCCCTAAGCTTGGTCATATAATCTCCCTTTTGGACCAACTTGTTATTAATTACATATAGTGAGGGCAACCCTTTTGCCCTCAGGGGCTCAATTCTGTTTAAGAATCTAATGATGGCCATGTCTAATTCATGACACTTCTCCTCTAGTTGTCTCACCAAATTCCTCTTATTGAGGTCCCTTTTCACCTCTAATATGGTCTATGTTATGTCCTCTACATCCAACTCTTCAAGCTCGTAACTGGTTTTGGAGTTCAGGAATTTTATGATTTTGGGGGCTGTGATTGGCATATTTCCCAATTCTCGATTTTATTTTTCAATAGCCACTATGCAACTGTCAATCAACTCCTTTTGTTTAAATATGATGTGGATGGAGTGCCAGATTTCATCCACTGACTCTATTTTACTATGCCAAAATATCAACTTCATTT
Source organism: Pinus albicaulis (assembly GCA_034641835.2). Classification (NCBI taxonomy): domain Eukaryota; kingdom Viridiplantae; phylum Streptophyta; class Pinopsida; order Pinales; family Pinaceae; genus Pinus; species Pinus albicaulis. The sequence continues at coordinate 521,814,057 of CM076575.1, read as the reverse complement.
GGCCCAGAATGTTGTTGGCCGAAAAATCCTTCTCTGCCCTCTCCAACCTCTCAATCTGCTTTTTGGCTATCTCATGGGAAGTTCCTGATCTTACCTTTTGATCCCTCAGAATTCCTATTTGTGCCTCCAATTTCTTGATTTCTTATGACTGCAGGGTCATACTTTCCATGGCCTTGGACAACTGATCTATCCCACTGGATGCTCCAACAATTGCTGGTACAGCTGATGGAATTGATGAAAGGGGCACAACTTCTAGTGGGATGAGTGCTACTCGAGCTGCTTCTTCTTTTTCCTTCAGTAGCTTCTCCATCTCGGTCTCCATTTTCTTCATTTGGGCAGACTGTTCCATGAATAATTTCATCAACTCAGCCTTCTATGACTCATCTTCCTCAATGCCTTTAGCCAAGGGGTATTTTGTTGCTAACATCTTGAGTTGTTTCCTGAGGGCCGCTATGTCAACATCATTTTTATTCAATATCTCCTCCACAACTTGAACATTGTTTGGGTCATTCCCAAGATTCAATATTAAATCTTCTAAAAACTTGATCCTTGAGTCTTTAGACATAGCAGAGATTTTCTCCATCTTGAGCAGTGATTGGGTATTCGATAAAGATACTTGAAGTTTTGAAAAGCTCATAGAAATACTTGTTAAGGTGGAGGGCACCATCTCTTCGGTCTGCTTGTATAATTATGTTTGGTCAATAGGATGGATGTCCTTGGTACTAAACTCGAATTATTCCATCTTATAATCTCCTGCTCCTTGAGGTTGTGGGACCAAGGCTTCTAGAAATTCCATTTGCATCCTCCCTTTTTCAGTGTAAAAGGTAGACAGCAGCCTGCTTTGTGAACTCGAGGTCTACTTCCAGAATTGATTGTAGGTGTTAGTCTTCAGCACCTAATTCCTCAAATTTATCTCCTTGAATATGTCATAAAATGATTTTTCTTGGCCTTCTATGGCAGGCTTGGAAGTAGATGTCTACAGACCCTGTTCCTGCAGAGACATTGTGGCTGAAGATGTAGGGGAGGCCATTGTTTGACCACACACTGGAGATGGCTTGGGGGTGTCTGCAATGTGAATCACTGTCTGTTGCTCTAATTCACCTCCTTGATCAATATCCATGTGAATTTTGGCCCTCTTCCCATATTTCAATTTGAATTATTTGCTAGAGGTGCCAGTCACCGAAGGTGACTAATCCTCTCTTGGCATCTTTTTATAGCATCATTTATCACCATCATATACTTGATGACTTATACTTTGGCCTTGGGCAACCCTTCCCTTTAAAATTGGACATATTTCTCAAAAAACAATTTCTTAAAACCCATACGCGACTCTTCCTAGGCTTTTCCGCATATACACGCGATTCCATACATAGAGAACCATTTATGCATTTTTAAACATTAAAAAATATATAGTTTCCCTATTTTAGAGGTGGATTTTATGGTTGTTCTAGTAACTTAACCACCCCAACTCATGGCTTGACTGTTCCCAATTGCAAAAACTAATTTGAGGGAGTATAAAAGCTCCTCAAGGGAATGGCCTAAGGGAGGAAGAGAGAGAGAAATATAGATATTATACGTTGTTGGAGCCCTATCCAAGTCTGATATATTCCCATGCCTCCTACACTTCCCAGATATTTGCAGGAGACCCCTATTTCCTTGAGATTCTCACCACCCTATGTGACATCCATTGTGCACTATTCTCGGAATAAATCTTGAGAGGCTAGGGATGGACGGATCCAGAGGATGGTATGCTTGAAGGTCGTGGTGGATTTCAGGTGATATATCCATGTTTGTTTATTGTACGTGTTATTAATGACAGAAGTACCATATTGTTCCCGATGTTTACATGTCAATAATATTTTATACATGTGTAATGATCGTAAATTTTTCATTTAATATTGTTTTTATAATATTATGCATGCTTTTCACTAACATCTAGAACATATATATGTTTTACAACTAGGATTTTGTGCTTGTTCTTCGCTGGTTTACAGATTATGGAGCACAAAGAGTTGCAAGGGGTTTTCACCTCGTGGGATCTACTACAACCATGGGATATTCGGGTAAAGTCTGCAACCTGTAGTTTCTATTTATTAGCATAAAAGTTGGTTAAGTGAGTCCTTCTTATGATGACATGCCCCTGATCTTTGAAGGTTTATCAACCCAAGACCTTTAGGGTAACATTTCTTGAAACATAAATGGAAATTCCACTGGGGATCACATTCTTGTGATTCCCGTTTGGGTTGTTTTATCTATCTTGTAGGTTCCTGATAGGTTTTATCAATTTTACAGTATAGTAAGTCTTTTTTCAATCAGATAGAAGACATGGTCCCTTGATCAGGCTTGACTTTTTTATTTTTCCTTATATTTATTTCCATACACAACTTAGTCTCTTCATAGTCATGTATACCTCCTGTATTTTCCAAAGGGACTCGCGTATACGTGAGTTTCCTTTGTTACAGTTGGGTATACACGCTAGTTGCATACTGCAAAACCGCGTATGCTTGGGAAAATTAGAAATTTTGATTTTCCAGCCTCTGTAGTATTTTCTATCTATGGTTAACCATTCCTGTGGTGTTTTAAAGGTCTCTAGACTGTGATTATGGTGATTTCATATCTTTTTCTCTCTTTCTTTTATGAAAACCTAGCCATTTAGTGAATTGCCTATTTTGTGTGATTGCAATTGCGATTGAAGCACCAGGATATTTTCTTGAAGTTCTTGGCTGTTCTGACCATTCAGAACAGGGAGCCTCTGCTTGTTTACTCCTTTTGGCCCTATGCACTTCTTCACCGGTGGTTTTCGCCATTTTGGTCTATTTTGGTTTTCTTGATTTCTTGGACTTGTCTTGTTGTGAATGTTGAAGAATCTCTTTTTGGTTTTTTGAGTTGTTGTTCGTTGCAACATCGTGCTACTGTACTGAATCAATTACTTGGGTCTTTTGTTTCTTTTTTCTCATTTGAGTCTCGCTACGAAAGTAGCATAGTTGGCCAGTGAGCACTTTGAAGCCTTGTAGTGACTCATTTTGCTTGATTCTGGTTCTTGGGTAGTTTTTGTTTGTCTTTTTGAAATCTCTTTCTTCCATTTTAAGTTAAAATCCCAAAAACATTTTGTGTTTTCCGTAGCTTTTTTCTTTGAGTTTGTTTTTACGGTTTCATCATATCTTTTGGAGCTTTTTGTTGGTTTATAGTCTTTGGTTCTTAGCTCAATTTTGAAGGAAGTCTTCTCTTTTTTATGTCAAGTACATTTTGGCATTCTTATGCATAGGAGTTATGTTTGGAACTAGCCTCGTTTTTCGATCAAAAATTGATCGAACCATTATCTTTCTAGAGACTCATTTTCACTTATTTAGAGTTAGCATCTTAGGATTTTCATATCATTGGTAGTTTGTATTAAGTGCATTTGAGAATTTTAGTATTTTTCATAGTTTTCTGGATCATGTGAAGTGTGAGTGTTTGAATTTTTTTTTTTTTTTGCTTATTAGTTTCGTAGAACCCATGTAGAGATCACTTTTCATCGAAAGGAAATTGTTGCATTTGCATGTAACTAAGTTTTCATTGATTTCTTCTCTGTCATCAAACACCATCAGTTTCACTTCCATATACCCTTGACTTAAGTAACAGCCAATTTAAAACAAGAAATATAATTAAAAGAAACTAGAAGTTTTTGTATCATTGTCATTAACAATACACCAACTAGCTAGGTTGTAGGGCATTGGATTAGGTGAGTGGAGAGTTGACTCTCCAAGGCCACTCAAACTATTAAACATAGAAATTTTATTAAAGAGTGAAATCCAACACTGTTAAGTGGACCGGGAAATCTCTCGTCCAGAGAGTCAAGCGCAAGGGATAGTGCAAGCAGAGAAGATAGATACCCCCTCTCCTATTTTCTGAATCTTGACCTAAGGCCATTCCACCCAGTTGCCGATATGGATTGGTGCCCTTAGTTGGCTATCCTAGGGACCACACAAGTGACTGCGGGGGGGAATACTCATGGTACCTGAGATAGACATTGCATCACTTCCATCAGTACTTCTAGAGGGTGCCCTTGCGAAGCTTGGGGACTTTCACCGGCAAAGGCTGTTGTTAGGAGGTCAGCATAATTGTTTCTGTTAACCTTCGCTAGTAGGCCTGGGGCGTAATAACCCAAGAATATTTTCGGAAGGTCCTATTATTTCACTTTCTTGTATTTTGGTGTCCGGTCCTCATCACCCAGAGTAGAAATACCTGAGAGCTGCTTGTCTGGCTGTATCTTAGGAAATTTTTAGAGTATGCTCTTTGCTCCTAGATTTCTTAGCTTCATATATTTGTTGAGTCTAAAATTAATCTCTTAAATTGGATGACCGATCGCCTCATCGGTCAAGGAGGCTTCATGGGCTTTCTCCCGCGAGTTCCGATCCTTCTTCAGGAAGGCGTAGGAGTAATTCAGCGGATGATTTCCACCCAGTGGCTTTGAACGCAAGGGAGAGAGATCCTCCGTTGGGGCTTGTTGTTTCTGTGGGTGGTTTTGGTGTCAGTGTTGGTATAGAGAGGAGTGCTCCACTCATCTCTAGAGTTTTATTTCTAGAAAAAGAAGTAGAAGTAGAGGAAGTCCCTCAACCTGCTGATTCTCTTCCATATCCTCTTCCTACTAGTTATCCTCACGTTATTCAATACATCAGGCCTGAGTCTCAGAGACCAGCTAGTCCCTTTCCATCATATCCCTTTCTTTCGATGGCCACGAATGGGAACAAAGTTTCGGCTGTGAACACTGTAAGTGTTCAAACTCCTCTTTCAGTTGAAGGAGGAGGCACTATTTCTATATCGAAAATCACTTCTAGTGCTACTGTGTTTGGCTCTGGAAACACCCAAGCACATGCTTCTCAATCTGGTCCCTTTTCTTATGGAATGCCCACTAGTGGAATTCCTTCTCTCTGCTTTTCTGCTGCTTCAGCTATCTGCAAACCCATACCTTCTATGGCTAGTGGATCAGCTTCGTTTCAAGGGTTCCCCTTTGGAAGTGGGCATATCCCTCATTCAAACTCTTCCTTAGGATTTTTACTTCTTACCTCTCAAAGTCAAGATTTCAATCCTTTTTCTAGAGGTCAAATTTGTAATGTATTTTTGGGATGGAACCTTGTTTTTACAACGTTAGGAGCGGGGAGTCAGTTTCTCGTTGGTCAGCAAGGGAATGTTCCTTTCCCTTCATTGAGTACTTCTCAATTTTTTTCTTCGATTGAAAATGCTTGGAACCCTTACCAAGGGGTTTCTTCTTCATTTAATACCTTGGTTGGAGGGAATGGTCCTATGTATAGTAACTCTGTGTTGGAGGGGGGTCCTTCTCCGAATGTTGGGTCACAAGGATTCTCTTATGGCCCAGCATTCTTTACGAACAACATTTGGCAACCTGGTGCCTCAACAAATCTAGGTTATTCTTTTCAGAATGTGGGAAATCCTTCCTATGGGGGATGGAATTCCCAGGCTCCTCCACGCTTACAATTTTTGGCAACGTTAAACTTGCAAGATCTATCGAAATTGACTAACGATCCCATTCGATATAGTCTGGGTTGGCCTCCGGTCCCCACCAAGCTTCCTTCAAACATTCCAAAGTTTGAAGGGAAGACTAATGAGGATCCAACAGATCATATCGCCACTTTCCATTTATGGTGTTCATCGAACTCCCTGATCGATGACTCGATTAGGTTGAGATTATTTCAAAGAACCTTAACTAGAAATGCAGCCAATGGTACATAGAGTTAACTGGGGGCAGTTTTTCTACTTTTGGAGAATTGGATACCATGTTCTTAAATAAGTTTCAGTTACCTGTCAATTATGACTTTGGGACTAACTTCCTGGCCAATTTTCAATGGGACAAGGAAACTCACATTTCTGACCATATTCAGGAATGGCGAAGAAGGAAGAGGCTCATTAAAGCCTAAATCCCGAATGAATTCCTTATTGAATGGTTTTTGAAATTCTTACAGCCATAAATTTCTAAGGATGTATCCTTTTTAGGGGTATTTTCTGAAGAGCATGCTATTTTTAGGGCTCAGCAGCTAGAACTAATTTATTCGTCTAGAGTCCTTAATAAAATTTTGTCGGATGCTCCTCACTCCAAATTGGACTTAGCCAAAAATAAACCTAGTCCTCATGGTGACGGGCTTATCATTTTGATTGGTAGCAGTACGGCTAACCTGCTAAGTCAATTGCAACAGTTGTCTATACAGTATGCTTCTTCTAGTCAGGTTGTGCCTTAAGTGTCAAATCCTTCCCAATCCTTGGGAATTAATGCTATCCAAACTTCTAACCCCAAAGGAAATAAAAAATATGATGGGAAGAAGAAAGGACGGAATAACAAAAAAATGGATAAGGATGGGAAGGGGAATGCGAACAAATCCAATGATCATGTTGGAGAGGGTAAAAAGGATAATAAGACGAAAGTGAAGTTTCCATGCAAATTGTGCATTGGAGACCATCTTACTCACCTTTTCCCTAAAATTCAAGATGCGCAACACTTTTTAGCTCAATAGGGTTCTTCTAGTTCCTAGGTTGTGCTAACAAACCCTTTTCCCCAAGGGCGACAATTAATTTTTGGCGTGAATACAAATACCGGGGCTCCCTCTAGGGGCAGCCAAGAAGGGGAAAATACATCAAAAATATACATGATGAGTTCTCATGCAGATATCGCTACGAGATCTCGTGATTATGGTGAAGCTGAGTCTTTGAAAGCTAAGGGTGCTCCTTATAGTACTGAGCCACTTCATATTACAAGGCCTACTGTTGAGCTTATACCTTGGAGGCATACTGTTGAGCTTATACGACTATCAATCCTAATGCGAAGGTCGCATAGAACTACTCGATTGTAGAATATCTGGCTCAAAGTCCTTGTGCCATGTCTGCGTTAGAGGTGCTCTAGTCTTGCCTGGCTTAGCGGAGTTCTTTGCTCACTGTTATTGGGGCTGTTGATCCAACGAATTCTCTTATGATCACATTTGATATGTCAAATTTTAAAAAGAGAATTCCTCACCATATTTCTTTCCATATTAGGTCGACTTATCAGAAATTCAATATCTTTCTAACGGTCATTGATGAGGGCGCTTCCACGTGTGTAATGTCTCTTGCATGCTGGAAGGGTATTGGATCTTCTGCAGTTGTTCCTTCAGCCACTCTTCTGACTGCGTTTGATAGTCATTCTCCTAGGCCACATGGTATTGTTCCATATTTTCCCATCCGTGTTGGGGCAAAACTGTTAATATCGAAGTTGAGATAGTTGATGCAAGCTTAGACTATAATCTTCTGTTGGGATGAAACTGGATCTATGAGATGGATGCTATTTCATTCTCATTATTTTGTAATGTTTGTTTCCCTCACGAAGGGAGAATTATCACATTTGACCAACTGAATTTTTCTCCTATAGATCCGGATGCATCTTCTGACTCAATCATTCCTTTGGTAAAGGATACCAAGCCACCTGTTGAGAATTTGGGGGCTGGAATGTACACTTCCTTGATGGGTACTTTTGATCTTCTGCCTCCTTCAGTTCATATCAATGCTATTTCATCCTATAGGGCTCCTATTCGAAGAGAGTTCTTCAGAACTCATTATTTTTCGGACCCTTGGACCTTACCTTCTCCTACCTCCACATTAGCAGAAGGTCAAGTGGGTGGAATGGAATTTCCTATGTCTGCAGCTGCGATTTCTTATAGCTCTATTGTTGACTCTCCAGATTCGATTCCAGTTTCACTTTCACCAGAGGAATTAGATGGAGATATGGCTCCGGATTGGACTCTCAGTTCATCTTCAGCTCAGGATTGCCTTGATACCACTCTTCCATCTAAAGAGGCCATCCTTGAAGAAATGACTGGTGTAGAGAGACCGTGGGATGATTTGCATCATCGGTCTTAGTTTCTACCAGACTTACACGAAGTTGAATCAAGTTTTCCTAGCCCTCAGTATTCTGGTCATGTTCACCCAGTCTCGAACCCTTTAGCACCAGCACAGCTTTTTGCTGAAGGAAACATGGTTTTTATTTCTTCGACTACCCCAGTGAACATCTCCAAAGATCCCAACATCATAGAGAATGTCTTCATTGGATTCAAGTGTTCCCCTAAAGAGATTCAGACTTACACCGATCTCTTTTGGGAGTTTCTTGATGTGTTTTCTTGGTCTTATGAGAAAATTCCTGGTATAGACCCATCCATTGTCCAGCATGAGATCAAGGTATATGAAAATGCTAAGCCTATCAGGCAAAAGCTTCGTCCGATCAACCCTAGGAAGGAAGCAACTATCAAAGCTGAGGTGGAGAAGCTGCTTAAGGTAGGTTTCATTTACCCTGTTCCTTTGACTGAGTGGGTTTCAAATCCAGTTCCCGTGGACAAGAAACAAGGAAAAATTCGAGTTTGCATCGATTTCCAGGACCTAAACAAAGCATGTCCTAAAGGTAACTACCCCACATCATTTATAGATCAGATCATCGATGAGTGTGCAGGGAATGAAATTTTCTCCTTCATGGACGGTTTCTCTGGATATAATCAAATTACTATCCGTTCTGAAGATCAGCATAAGACTGCATTTATTTATCCTTGGGGTACCTTTTGTTACAAGAAAATGCCTTTTGGCCTCAAAATTTTTGGAGCTACCTTTCAACGGGCCATGTCTTACGCCTTCCATGACATCAAACATATTATTGAGTCATATTTGGATGATTTAGATGCTCATTCTCACAAGAGAATTGATCATCCTTCTCACCTCCATCATGTTTTTGAACGATGTCGGTATTACAAAATCTAGTTGAATCTGAAAAAGTGTGTTTTCGCTATCATGCCCGGTCGGTTATTGGGATTTATTGTGTCTACGAAAGGGATTTGGGTATATCCCTTCAAGGTTGAGGCAATTCTTCAATTGCCTCCCCCATCTTCAATTCGTCAACTTCAAAGTCTGCAAGGAAAAGCTAATTTTTTGTGGAGATTTATCGTAAATTATGCCGAGATTACGAAGAGATTTATGAGATTATTAAATAAAGGAGTTCCATTCTTTTGGGATGACTTTTCTTAATGCTCATATGATGCTTTGAAAAAAACATTGACCTCTGCTCCTTTACTAAGTCCACCCGATTATAGCAGGTATTTCCTCTTGTATCTCGCGGCAGCAGAATCTACCATTGGTATGGTTCTGGTTCAGGAGGACGATGTTATTTCCTAGCATGTTATATACTACCTTAGTCGAGGCTTGGTAGGACCTAAAATCCGATATTCTCTAATAGAGAAGCTTGCTTGAGCAGCTGTTCATGTTTTTCAGCGGCTCATACATTACATTCTTCTTCGAAATATTTATGTTTTGGCAGTAGTCAATCCATTTCATTTTGTTCTCAGTAGGCAAGTGATTGGGGGAAAATACAATCGATGGATTGTGATTTTGCAGGAATTTGATCTTGAGTTTATGTCTACCAAGTCCAAGAAATTATTAGTTTTTGCGGAATTGATTTCTGATTAACCCTGTGGAGAAGAGATTGTTTATGATGAATCATTTCCTGATGAACATATTTTTTATATTTCTTCACAGGATCCTTGGTATGAGGATCTCACAGTTTATCTCTAGACTGCGAAGTTTCCCTCGACTTTTTTGAAAGATGAGCGCCGAAAGTTACGTCACTTAGCCAAAATTTATTTGATTATTGGTGACACTTTATATCGTCGCAGGTTCAATTCGATCCTTAGACGCTGCTTAAATCTCGAAGAATTTGAGGTTGTGCTGAATGATTGCCACAGTGGATATTTTGGTGGTAATTTATCTGGGCTTGCTACAAGATAAATATTGCGTGCAAGATACTTTTGGCCTTCGATTTTCAAAGATTGTATGGAATTGGTCAAAAGGTTTCATCCATGTCAGGTTTATACTCGAAATATGTGCACCCATTCAGCTCCGATCTTTCCTGTCATTACTGTCGGACCCTTCAAAAAGTGGGGTATTGATTATACTACTTGTAACCCACCTTTAGCGAAAGGTCACAAGTACATTATCATAGTTGTAGACTACTTCACCAAGTGGGTTGAGGCTAAACCTACTTTTGGGAATGACGGTGAGACAACAACTCTTTTCCTCTTCAATCAAATCATTTCTCGCTTTGGTATTCCCAAAGAGATTGTCACTAATCATGTCAATCACTTTCAGAACAACATGATGGCTGAATTGGCTTTGAAATTAGGTTTCCGGTAGGAGCATTTGTCTCCTTATTATCCTCAAGCCAATGGGCAAGTTGAAGCTGTGAACAAATCCTTGAAGACAATTCTGCAATGGATGATTGATAAAGCTAGATCCAATTGGCATATTATGTTGTATCCTGCACTTTGGGTATACCGGATGTCAGTCAAAACTGCAACCGGTTTTACTTCATTTCAACTGGCTTATGGGTTGGAATCTATATTTCCTATAGAATGCAAAATTCCCTCTCTTAATTTAGTTATTGAGCTTCTTACTGACACTTCCAGTCTCAAAGAATGCCTTCTTAATCTGGAACATCTCGATGAGCAGCGTCGAGATGCAGCTACGATGAATGAGGCACATAAAAAATGGGTAAAGGTTCAATACGATAAGGCAGTCAAACCTAGGGTTTTCTATGAAGGTGACCTTGTCTTGGTTTATGCCCAAGAGAAGGATGCTTTGGGGGCAGGCAAGTTCAAATCCATGTGGTATGGCCCCTTCATCATAAAAAATGTGCTCAAGAAAGGAGCCTGTGCCTTGATTTATTTTGATGGAAATGAGTTGGTGGAGCCCATTAATGGGCTCTATTTGAAAAATTGTTATGCCTAGGCTTTGCCCTAGCATCTTGCTTTGTTGTATATATATATATATATATTTTTTTTTTTTTTTTGTACATATTTGGGTTTTCAATTTTTGGTGTGATTTTGATGAATTTGATCTACTTTGGCAGGTAATATTGGATGACATGAGTCATTTTGGTTTTGTTGATGGTGCTAGTAGACATACCCAGAACTTGGCTTTAGTGGCTTGGGTACTCCATTATCCATCCGGTTAGTTGTTAGTTTCAAGAGGTGTCTGCATTGGTCCTGCTTCAAACAACATAGCCGAATACACTACAGTAGTTAACTTACTCTCAGAGGCAATATCTTTGGGTGTTGATTCGTTAGTAGTTTTCTTGGATTCGCAGTTGGTGATTTTGCAGTTGAACAACACATATCGGGTCTGAGACCCATTTTTACATCGATTTTTTTAGGGTACGTTTGTTACAAAGACCATTTCAATTTATAACATTCATTCATATTCCTCAAGCTAACCATTGGATGACAGACTTATTAGCTAATCAAGCAATTGATTGGCATATTCATCATTCAATACTTTAAACAAAAATATATCAAATACATCATTCATTATCATACATTTGAGTCATCACATCATATAAATCGTAGTATATATATATATATATATATATATATATATATATATTAGAGTGTTCAAAAATATACAAAATTTGGACCATCATGTCCTATAAAATTAGGGCTTATGCCCAATCATGTTTATCATCAAAAAATATTATAGTCATCTAATCATATCTATAAATCTACTCCTAAGGTCCCTGCCCAACATTTGTGTTCCTATAGAACATAATGGCAATCACTACACGGTGAAATAACTACACCCAGTCTCATGGTACTCCTAGCACCCATCTCTGGATAGCCTTTGGTAGGTCCTCTATAGCGGCCATAGGCACCTGGCGACTCAATCTCTCCAAGTTCCTTTGTACTGCATGGAGTGTCCTGCCAGGGTCTTCAGCATCTGCCTCACCTCTACGACACTTGTGCCCTGGGTACCCCTCAGGTTGGACTGGTCCCTTGTCTGCATCATGATCATCATAATTTTGTAAGTCATTTATTCCAATCAAAAACATTTTTTCATTTTCATACTTTGAAAAAATAAAAAAAATCATATAATAAAAAATAAAAAATGCAATCTCGCCAATTGCACCCCATGTTGCACCGAGTGGCAGGACTAGATCTGGATCTACACGAAATTCCATCCCAGCATAGGGATAATCTTCCACTGCGATAACGTGTTCTTACCACCATTGGAAGAACTCATCATCCCAAGTGGTTTGGGGAACTTCACTTCCCCCTAATCTCTTCATCAGATCTTCCCATCGGGCTATTCTTGGATTTCTCGGGTTGCTGATAGTTGAGATGACCTTGGGCCAAAGGTCGGGGACCCTCTCGAAGAAGAATGTCAGCAATATTGTACCATACCCAAAATTTTTAGTCTTTTCTTTCCAGATTGAAGTTAATTGTTTTTTCATATTGCTCAACAAGGTTGTGCACCAATCAAAGAGATGAATCAGGCATTCTACTGCTATGCTCATTTGTATTCGTGAAGCCTGATGCAAAGAAGCAGATCTTGCTACTCTTCCAATGGTAAAAATAAGGATATTCATGTATAAATACTTCAAATCTCTGATAGGAATCTGAGTTCCTACCTTTTTTGCATCTCTACGCAGTAGATTTGGACATAATCTCCTATGGTAAGCCCTCCAACAGGCTTTCCATGCAAGTCTACTGGGTCTCCTATCCGAGAGAGTCCAGTAATGAAATATATATCTTCCACTTCTATGCGTAGTGGCATTTGATCAATTATGAAACATTCTTCTTCCGGCTCCCAATGATCAACCAACATTTGAAGCAAACGTACATTGCTTTTCATATTGGGCATTTTGAAAATTTTGAGCAATTCGCAATTTCGGAGAATATCTAGTGAAGTTTGATCTTCCATCACCTCATTGTCAATTGCACTATGCTCATGCTCTCTCCAGATGATGGACATCATGGGAAAAATCATTAAATGATTGATTAGATTCAAGTTTTAAATTTTTTCTCTATGCATACGCAACCTCGCTTGTACACATTCGTGTATGATACGCAGGTTTGTCCACACAAACCTGCATATGCGTAGAGGGTTTCATAAAAAAATATATTTTCTACGGTCAAATTTCCAAAATGTTTCCTTAAACAGGAACAAAATTGATGAAAATGATGATTTTAGAGCTTTCTTGACTGGTTTGGCATGATTTGATGGTTTATTTATCCGTATTTGAGAAGAGGAATTTTTGCCCAAAAGCTCCTTCTCCACTTCTGCAATGTGAAAATGATCCAAATGTGAGTCAAATGGTGTATTTATGCCCAGAATTTGAAATTTTTTTGCAAATTTCCTTTGTGCTTATTTTTTGAATTTGACTAAGGCAGTATAACCGTTTGTCTTGTAAGTGTTGGGCAAGGTATTTTTCAGGTCCATGTTGCTGAATTTGGGATTTTCCTATTTTTTCCTTCAGATCCATGACCGCTGGCCTATCATGGCAGGTATCTGATTTCGAACTGGCATATAGGTTAGGGAACTCACTTTCCATTGCATTTTGCATACCGGCCTCCATTCTGATCACTTTCCATAGGGTCGATCCCATCATGTCATGAGTACTTAACCCATTTCACTCGCTGATTTTTTTTTCATGACTTGGTGGTAGATCCTTCCTTTACATGGGCTTCCTAGTTAGTTCCTCACTAGCATTTGTTTCCCATGCTACAATTTATGTAGGCTCGGAAGTCCTCTTTAGTCCCACCATGAATTATGTGTTGAAGCTTCATTCTTCTTCTTCTTTGCTATCATTTTTCTAGCCATTTACCATAGAGGCTCCCTTATGTTTTCGAGTTGTATTACTGCATTGCATATTTACTACTTTTTTAACTTGGCCTTTAGCCGACTTCATTTGGACTCATGTTTAAGCCATATTTTGACCATTTATTTTGGTACAATTTAACCATGCAATCACTTAGCTTCTATGACATGACACCTTTACCCATGGATGGAACATTCCTTTGAGTGTCACTTACCAGTTTTCTCCACCTTGCATTGAGCATAGGATTGTTCCTATCCCAGGAACTAGTGCATCTGTTTCACGACACTTGTTCTATCCATTGTACTATAACATTATTTTATTCCTTTTCATGCTTTGAATATGAAAAAGACAAAAAAATAAATATTTGAAAAAGAGTGGGAACTAGATATTACTTCCATATTTAGTGGCACTACAGTGTCAGTTGTCTTTCCCTTGAAAAACGCACAAAAAAGCTGTATTTTCTCCATTTGGGATGGTTTTAATTTTTTACTTAGGAGAAGCCATAACCTTGTTTCATGAGTCAGTATTCCCTCGGTTGGTTATCTCTTCCAATCATATGGAGGGTTTGTGTATGCCTCCTGTATGACAAAATTATACAAAGTTATCATTTGCTACCATAGTCAACATGAGTCGTACTTTTTTTCAAGGGAAGATAACCTGAGTCGGTCTTTCTGCGGTGTCTCTTGACTCATTTTTCAGTCAGCCTTCCTGGTCTTGTCCGTATCTTGTTCTATCACATCAACTATTTGGTCCTTTGCTCGTGCTAGTTTGAGAAGGTCTCCACTGACTTCTTGTTGGCGAGGTATTCTCTTATCGACTACGACATATTGCTCTGAAAGTAAACCTAGAGCTACACCCTGGCCCCATTTACATCATTGATAGGTGACCTTATGCTCAACATTTGATCATCATCATGGGTATTTAACTGAGTGGTTTCCCTTGTGTTCGACATCATCTTACATTATCACACCTGGGATTCGTGCAGTACCTTGATTTCCATTTGACCCTATCAGTGGATATCTCGCCTCTTTGTCATCTTTCATTATTGGTTGGTTCAGAGGGTTTCTGTCATGCGCTAGCTTCATTTTGTGCATGCCAGAAACATACTTCAGGTTGGTTACTTCACTCTACTTCATTTTGTTCCTTCCAAATCTTGATATGGGGGTTACACTCGCACTGGACTGATGTGGGATGCCTTAATGCCTTCCTTCCAGCAGATATTTTCCCATCGACTCCGACTCATTGCTCTAGGGATAAGGTCTAGAGTCCTTTTGTAAGTACCTTAGGGTTTGCAGTCATCAGTGGCAGACTCTTGTTTATCGACAATGAGGATACATCATTTCCTCCTGATTGATAGATTCTTTCAAGTGTTCAACTTCAACTCATTTATTCACACTTGCTAGATTTTATTAGGGCACCTTGACACTCATTATCATTATTGGTGGGTTGTCCCACGTTTGTTAACGGTATACATCAATGACCTGTAATCAAATGATTTCTCACATGGTTGACTCCAGCTCATTTATTCCTATTGTGTAGAATTGTGCCATGGTGATCGGTGAAGACCTCAGGTTTGCATCAGCATGCTTTTGTTCACTTTGACAACTCCTTTAGTTTTCTTCTAGTAACACCATCCACCCTTATATGTTGTAGTTTCATTACAACAGCATCTTATATGTTGGCTCCCGAGTTGCGTTTTGTACCATTTGTTCCACCATTTATGATTTGGTACTTGGAGATTCAATTGTGACTTTTGTGATCAGATATCTATTGCAGCATCATTGAGCAGTCTTATATATGTGATACTTGGACTTGATTTTGACTTGTCCTTCCGGGCAGTGATCAGATGATTCACTATGTACTTTACATTTCAGCTATACATGTATACATATTGGATACGCTCTATACTTCATATGTGGATATGCTTTTCTTTCACTAAGCATGGGTATGCCCACCTCAGACATGAGCTATCTTTCTAATCTCTCTCACTGGTTTTTTGGCAGGCTCAAATCTGGTGAAGTCCTCTCTAGTCCTCACAAGGTTCTTTCTATGCACATAATACATTTCGGCCATCATGTACCACTTCTGACCTCATATATTAGGGGGCATCTGTTATATCATCATTTATCACCATCATATACTTTATGACTTATGCTTTGACCTTGGACAACCCTTCCCTTAGACTTGGACATATTTCTCAAAAAACAGTTTCTTAAAACCCATACGCGACTCTGCCCAGACTTTTCCGCGTATACACACAAGTCCATACACATAGAACTGCGTATGCCTTTTAAACATTAAATAAATATATATTTTCCATATTTTAGAGATAGGGTTTACGGTTTTTCTAGTAACTTAACCACTCTAGCCTATGGCCTAATTGTTCCTAACTGCAAAAACTAGTTTGAGGGAGTATAAAAGCCCCTCAAGGGAATGGAATAATGGAGGAAGAGAGAGATAAATATAGATATTATACACTGTTGGAGCCCTATCCAAGTCTAATATATTCCCACGCCTCCTGCACTTCCTAGATATTTTTAGGAAACCCCTGTTTCCTTGAGATGCTCACCACCCTATGTGACATCCATTGTGCACTATTCTTGGAAGAAACCTTGAGAGGCTAGGGATGGACAGATCCAGAGGACGGTATGCTCGAAGGCCGTCGCAGATTTTAGGTGATCTCTCCACGTTTGTTTACTGTACATGTTATTAAGGATAGAAGTACCATCTTGTTCCCGATGTTTACGTGTTAATAATATTTTATACATGTGTAATGATCGTAAATTGTTCATTTAATATTGTTTTTATAAGATTATGCATGCTTTTCACTAACATCTAGAACATATATATGTTGTACAACTAGGATTTTGTGCTTGTTCTTTGCTAGTTTATAGATTACAGAGCACAAAGAGTTGCAAGGGGTTTGCACCCCACGGGATCTACTACAATCGAGGGATATCGGGGTAAATTCTATAACCTGTAGTTTCTAGTTATTAGCATAATTTTTTTTTAAGTGAGTCTTTCTTGTGATGACATGCCACTGATCTGTGAAGGTTTATCAACCTAAGACCTTTAGGGTAACATTTCCCGAAACACCTCTTGCTTCCCATCTCTTTCTCTTACTCTTTCCCCTTGTCTTCTTTTCCTTCTGCACTCTTCCGTTCTTGTGGTGTTGGGGTTTGGATTCCTGAGGTGGAGATCACCTTTTCTTCATCTTCTTGTAGGGTGTTGGTCACCCATTCTGCTTGATTCTCATACTACTCAATTGCAAGCATGTGTGTGTGGACATAGGGTGTGGACCTGTTTTCCACCCTATTCTTGGAGATAATCCCTACAGGGTCATAATACCAAGTGAAAATGTGGCTAAAACCCATCCCCTTTAGTATCTTATCTCCCTCCTCTCCTGCTGCTCTGCTGTTATAGATGAAAGGCCCAATTTGTGCCTTAATTTTGAACTGAGATTTCTTCTTTACAGAGAAAAAGTGAAGCTCATCTGCATGTATCATTTAAATTATATACTCCAGCACAAATACCCTCATGGAGAGGAACTTTGGAAATTTTTAGGGGGCTAGCTCACACCCATAGATTCGGATTTTTGTGTAGTTTTGGTAAAAGTACCAATTTACTGTCTTTAATTGATCTGTCAGCTGCATGGTTTTTCTGATTTCTTCATATATACTTGGCTCTATTGAGTTTGTTGGGTTGAGATTCAACAATATCATGAGCTTAGTGAAAATAATCACCTTCACTAAGTGGGCCCGCGAGCTATTTGTCGAGGTATAAAAGGTATCTTTTTAACACCTATTTATCTCACATTAATTATCAATCCGGGAGCGATTTTTTATTTCAAGAGTGTACTCTATCTGAGGCTGCAATTCATCCAAGAGAAATGCTGTGAAGATGTAGTACAGAATAACAAATACAAAAGTAACAAATGCTTGTAAAGAAACCTAATTACAAATGGAAATACTCTGAAACTTGAATTAAATCAAACTGCAAAACATCGATCAGGGATACATTAGCAATAACTCTTTCCCTTAGAAATCGATGCAATATAACCAATCTGGAGACTTGGGAGAAATAACCTCTGTCCTCTACAGTTGGTGATCTTAAAACAATCGAAATGAAAGAAAACTCAATCTTCTAGAAATTGATGCAATTGAAATCAAACTGGAACAAGACCATCAATCTGGGAACGAGGAAGCAATAACCAATTTTCTCTACAGTTGAAAGTCCTGCTTGAAAGAAATTAAAAGGAAATAGAAATTGAACTAAAAGCTGCTAATGAAAGGAAACTAGGAAAGCTCTCAAAACCAAACTCTTTGCAATTAATCAAATGAAATGAACAACAATGTAAATGGACAGCAAAATGTGATTAAAGGAATCGAATAACCAATCCTATTGAACAACAATTTGTAATGAATATCAATCAAACGGAATAGCAAGTGGAATGAAACCATAATGGAAATATAACAGTGAAGCTCCGTTAAGGTATTAACAAGATAAATTATATAGTGTTGAGATTCTTGTTAAATCATAAAGAAACAACAACGCGATTCGTTAATATAACACAACAATACCAATAAGAAATTCAACAATAATTAACTCTACAATCGTAATGAAACCAAACACGATTATCACACAACAGTAATTAAATAATAGAAATACAAACAGCGGGTCGCTCCACCAGGGTCGGGCCCTCAACCGTCGGTGAAAGCGCCGCTGGGCTACTGCAGAACTTGAGAAATGGAACGAGAACGCCTCTTTGTATTAATAAAATGTGAATAGATTTTACATCAGTTGCTCTTTGCTCACAAGAGTCAAGGAATTATAATGTTACAAAGGAAATTCAATCATCATCCATTGTTCTCCATCCTCTCCAATACACAATACATGCTCTCCTTTTATAATCAGAAAGAGGAGAAATTAAATAGAAAATATGATCTCCCATAAAAATATTGGATTGCTCCAAAAAACTTGATCAATCAGAAAATACATTTCCAACAATCTTTCAACAAAAGCAAGGCGAATTTGGCTTTGCAGCTGAGATTTGGAGGACGGCTGCAACAACAAATCTGAGAAAATCGTGTTCAAATAACCCTGAAGTTCTCTCAATACAGGCCGAATTTGGGCAAACCATTCTTTAAAAAAAGTTAATTGGGCCCGTTCTGGACAAAACCCATGTTCCGGATTTTCCAGATTCTTCTTCATTTGCTCAGAATCTCAACCGAAAAACTGTCACTTCTTATTCGAGCGAATTTCTGAGTTGGAATATTTCATGATGATTTGGAAATCAAATCTACAATCTGGCAAATATCTTGGAGGCTAAAATGGTGAATGATATTACAAAATATATTAATAAACCATCATTGATAAAATTATGCATAATAATCATCAATTTATTAAAAATAAAGGAGAAGAAATAATATTCATCCATAAGAGCACAAATCATTATAAAATGGATCTATATAATAAATTATAATAAATGATATGATAAAGAAGAGTAAAAATGGATGAAATAAGTGTTAAAAAGTGGTCGTATTCACGACCCAACACTATTTTTGGCGTAAAGTCTATTTTTAGATTATGTCTATTTTTAGACATGTCGATCATATTCTATGAGTTGCATGATGCTATTTGTGGATGGTTGGTCAAGTTGGAAAACTAGATGGACTTCTATTTTTAGAAATATTGGGTAGAATCTATTTTTAGATTTCCACTTTAAAAATAGATATGTTGAATATTATTAGCTCTTAATAATATTTGGACTCTAAAAATTATCTTATTCCCTTGGAGCACTTTAGTTAAGTTCACATATGTGGCACAATAGCTGACAGAAGGAATTACGCTATTCCTGAGGGTTTACTGGAGCTAATGCATGAGGACTTTAGTTAGAACTCATGTGACAGAGTTTGGTGGAGTTATAGAAGTAGTTGGTGGAGTTGTATTTAGTTTAACTCGGGGCTTAGACTAAATGGAGTGATAGTTGTATCTAGTCTAACCGATCGATACACTAGTGAGAAGTGGTGTGAATTACACTATTTAATTAATTCACTAAATAATAACTCATTAATCAACTGAAGAATACATCAGTTAACTACAGTGCATGGAAGTTTCAGTGGAGACCAGTGGAGAGATAGGTGAAAGAGAAAGTGTGACTATCAATTGTGACTATAGTGATGCATTGATTGCATCCAACACTTAGTGGAGATGCCAATGAGGATTGCGTGAGCAAGGCTGGAGAAATTTGAGTTCATTCAGAGTCATTCTTTAGCAGGGATTGCGCAGTAGAGGTAGGCTAGCAGGTGGCAAAGATTGGTGCATGGATTTTCAAGATCGGGCCTGATTAGTGTGTAGCATTTGTATTGTACTGAGAGCTTGATATGATCAGCTTTGTATGAGGATTTTTACATGATCTCAATGACATATATTATATACATATATTTGGGGTTTTCAGATTTAGGCTTTCCCGTTAAACAACTGTGTTAATGTGTGTGAATTTTTATTGTTTCATGTGTGCATTGCAATCTTGATTTAATTTCCGCAGATGATCAATGGTGGAATAGATTATGTATTTTGCATGAAGTTAAAATAGTGTGAGATCAGAGAATCTTGGATATATAACACATAAGTTATATAATTTATACATGGTATCAAAGCGATACGATCGTAAGGCATTGCAATTATTGAAGTGGTTGAGTTTTGTGCTGGTGGAATTCGAATTTGCTACAGTGTTTTCTTGGTGTCAAAGTTGAGCATTCATTGAAATGTCTTTCAACGGATTGTGATTGGAGTATACCCTTGATGGAAGCTCTAATTATATTGCATAGAAGGATAGGATGGAGGCAGTGGTGAATGATAATGGGTTGAAGGAGTTCATAGATGCTGATATTCCAAAGCCTGGTTCTAGCGACGCACTTGACGCATGGCAAAAGAAGGTAGCGAAGTGTCGAAGAATTCTGTTGGAACGTGTGAAGGATCACATAGTGTCCAACCTTCACGGTAAAGCTACTCCATTCTTAATGTGGAAATATTTGATAGAATTGTTACAAAGCAGAAGCGACCAGAGGAAGTTGGCGCTTAAAGACAAGCTTAGAATAATAAAAATGGAGAAAGGCGACAGTATACCAAAATACCTCACGAATTTTGTCCACTACAAGGATGAGCTGGGAAGTGCGGGGCTTACTGCTGATGAAGAATAATTGGTGAGCTTGGCTCTCCTTGGGCTTTCGAAGAGTTGGCATACCTACGAGGACTCTGTCAATGTTCGAGAGAAACTATGGGGATGGGAGCAACTTTGGTCAGCTCTTGTGCAGGAGGAGATAAGGCAGGGTACCAGGGATGGATCTTCATCGAAGAATGAAGACGAATAAAATTGCGCTTTGGCTACCAAAGAAAGGAAATGGAATGGAAAGAAAAATCCTTCTCAATCCGGTTCAAAAGGCAAGAAGCGGGACTTGTCCAAGGTGAAGTGCTTTCACTGTCACCAACACGGACATTATGCCACTAATTGTCCACAGAAGAAGAAAAATAAGCAGGTTGCTGGATCTGCAGCTGGAGAGGCCTTAGCCTCGCAGTTTGAGCTAGATTTTTCATTGATCGCATGCTTGGTTTCAAGTGTGATGGGATCAGTGTAGTTTCTTGACAGTGGTGCATCTTTCCATATGACCGGAGACAAAGATTTGTTTAGTGATATGGATGAAAAGGATCTTGGAGTGCACATCGAGATGGGCGATGATGGTAGATACAATGCGACTAGTATCAAGACCATTTCCTTTGAGAGGGATTCTGGTAAACCTTTCATATTGAAGGATGTCATGCATGTTCCAGGATTGAAGAAGAATCTGATCTCTGTGGCGATGTTGAAAGACAAGGGTTATGATGTTGTTTTTAGCGAGGGAAAGGATTTCCTGCACAGTAAAACAACTAGTGAAACCCGGAGGATAGGGGTTTGAGTTAAGAACCTTTATCAATTGTAGGTAGATGGATGCGCAGCAATGGCAGGAAAAGCAGAAGCAGTGGTGAGCCGGGATGAGGGTGAATTGTGGCACAGGAGATTGGGCCATCTTCACCATGGCGCTTTGAAAATTTTGCAGAAGATTTCTCCTAGGCTTCCCAAGGGTGCACTTGCACAGTCAGATCAGTGCAAGGGATGTACTTTGGGAAAATTTGTGAAGACCACTTTTCATGAGAAGGATAGTCGCACCACGACGATCCTTGAGAGAATTCACACAGACGTGTGTGGACCTTTCTCATTAGATTCAACAGCAAAGCACAGGTATTATGTGATATTTATTGATGACATTTCTTGTAAGTGTTGTATATTCTTCATGCAGAAGAAGAGCGAGACATACTCAAAGTTCTGTGAGTTCAAGGTGCTGGTTGAGAAAGAGTCGGGGAAGTAGGTGAAAGTTCTAAGGAGCGATAATGGTGGTGAATACATCTCTGGCGAATTCAAAGACTTTTGCAGTGCAGAAGGAATTTGAAGAGAACTCATATCACCTCATAACCCACAACAGAATGGGGTCGCGGAGAGAAAGAACAGAACGTTCGTGGGTGCTGCACGGGCAATGCTGCATGACTAGGGCCTTCCCATACACTTGTGGGTTGAGGCATGCAACACTGCAGTTTATGTGCAAAACTGTTGTCCTCATAGAGTATTTGGCATGAGTACACCCAAAGAGACGTTTTCTGGTAAGAAGCCTGATATTTCTCATTTGAAGATTTTTGGCTCACCTGTTTACATTCATGCAACGAAGGATGCCAAGAAGAAGCTGGAGCCGACCGCAGAGGTTGGGATATTTATGGGGTACACAGAAACACCCCACAATTATCGTGTGTATTTTCTAGACAGTCGAATGACCGTTGTGCGACGGGATATCAAATTTCATGAGGAGAAAGCCATGAAGTTGTCGCTTGAGAGGGAGCTACACTTGCATGCAGATGAGGAGCTAATTATTCCTAAAGATGAGCCTCAGGATGTGGATCAGCCACAAGAGGAGGTTCATGGAGTGGAAGAAACCACTCATGCAGTGCCAAACATCAGAGGGTAGAAGCGCACTACATAAGCTGAGCGACTGAATCTTGATGCGGCGCATAATGTAGGAGCACCTACATCATAGTGCAGAAAGAGACAGTCACCTGACCGATTTACTAGATACATGGCTCTGATGAGAAAGTGTATCGTGATGGAGCCATCCTCTTTTGAGGAAGCTGTGGAGGATCCCGCATGGGTAAATGCCATGGTGGAAGAGTATGATTCGATTGTCAGAAACAGTGCATGGGAGATTGTCCCAAGGCTGGAAGGGAAATCAGTGGTAGGTTCGAGATGGATCTAAAAAGTGAATCAAGCTGCTGACGGGAGCGTCGAGAAGTATAAGGCAAGATTTGTTGCCTGGGGCTTCTCACAGATCAAGGGGATCGACTATGAAGAAACCTTTGCACCTGTCGCAAGGTATTATTCCATACAGTCCATCCTTTCTCTCAGAACGTAGATGGGTTGGCACATTCATCAGATGGATGTGAAGACTGTGTTCCTCAACGGATTCATTGATCAGGATGTGTACATAGATTAGCCTAAAGGATTTGAAATCTTTAGCAGCGAGTTTCATGTGTGTAGGCTCAAAATAGCGTTGTATGGGCTGAAACAAGCACCTCGTGCTTGGTACACACGGATAGACAGTTATTTCACCGAACTTGGTTTCGCCAAGAGTGAGGTGGATCCGAGCCTATACCAGATTGTGGTGGAGGGTAAGTTGCTGATCATTGTACTTTATGTAGATGATTTGATACTAACAGGTGATGAACAGTTGATACACTCATGCAAGGCAGATCTTACAAAGGAGTTTGAGATGAAGGACTTGGGCCTCCTTCATTATTTCCTGGGATTGGAAATTTGGCAGCAGAAGGGTGGACTATTTGTGTCTCAAGGCAAGTATGCCCAGGAGATACTGGAGAAGTTTCACATGCAAGGCTGCAAGCCTATCGACACTCCTCTTCCTAGTGGTTGGAGGAAAGAGGATGCTACATCGACAAAGGTAGTGGTTGCCATTGTTTATCGACAGTTGGTTGGTTCGCTCATGTATCTAGCCAATACATGACCAGACATATGTTATGTCGTTAACCAGCTTTCAGAAGCTATGGTTAAGCCTACCAAGCTCTTTTGGAAGGCATACAAGCATGTCCTGAGATATCTTAGGGGCACATCAAGATATGGATTGTGGTACAGATAGTTGGATGAGTTGAAGTTGCATGTCTTCACGGATGCAGATTGGGGAGGGAGCCCAACTGACAGAAAGAGCACATCTGGAGGGATATTCAGTATCATTTCTATAACATTTTCTTCGTACAGCAAGAAACAGAGATCCGTGGCACTCAGTTCAGTGGAGGCCGAGTACATGGCAGCAAGTTTGGCTGCATGCGAGGCTATATGGATGAGGAAGATCCTGGTCGGGTTGTTCGGTTCACACTTAGATCCTACTGTGATTTATTGTGATAATCAGAGTTGCATCAAACTCTCGGTTAATCTAGTATTTCATGATAGATCTAAACACATTGACATCCAGTATCATCATATCAGAGATTGTGTGCAGCGGAAGGTCATGTTACTTTCATACATTCCTACGGAGGATCAGGATGCTGATATCTTGACGAAGGCACTCACCAGGAGAAAATTCGAATACCACAGAGGCAGGATAGGGGTGGCAGATAATCCTTATCTTGTTGAGAGGGAGTTTTGAGATTGCAACAAGATGATGAGCTTAGTGGAAAGAAGTCGCCTTCACTAAGTGGGCCCGCAGGCTATTTTTGGCGCAAAGTCTATTTTTAGACATATGGATCATGTTCTATGAGTTGCAGGATGCTATTTTTGGATGGTTGGTCAAGTTGGAAAAAATAGATGGACTTCTATTTTTAGACATATTAGGCGGAATCTATTTTTAGATTGCCAGTCTAAAAATAGATATGTCAAATATTATTAGCTCTTAATAATATTTGGACTCTAAACATTATCTTATTCTCTTGGAGCACTTCAGTTAAGTGCACAGATGTGGCATAGCAGCTGACAGAAGGAATTACGCTATTCCTGAGGGTTTACTGGAGCTAATGCATGAGGACTTCAATTAGAACTCATGTGACAGAGTTTGGTGGAGTTAGAGAAGTAGTTGGTGGAGTTGTATTCAGTTTAACTCAGTTAGACTCAGTTGAGCTAGTTGTATCTAGTCTAACTGATTTATACACTAGTGAGAGTGGTGTGAATTAATTAGTTAATTAATTCACTAAATAATAACTCATTAATCAACTGAAGAATACATCAGTTAACTATAGTGCATGGCAGTTTCAGTGGAGACCAGTGGAGAGGTAGGTGAAAGAGTAAGTGTGACTATCAGTTGTGACTATAGTGATGCATTGATTGCATCCAACACTCATTGGAGATGCCAATGAGGATTGCACAGTGCAAGCTTGGTGGATTCGAGTTCATTCAGATCCATTCTTCAGCAGGGATTGCGCAGTAGAGGCAGGCTAGCAGGTGGCAGAGATCAGTGCATGGATTTGCAAGATCTAGCCTGATTAGTGTGTAGTGATTGTATTGTACTGAGAGCTTGATATGATCAGCTTGATATGAGTATTGTTACATGATCTCTATGACATATATTATATACAGATAGTTGGGGTTTTGAGCTTCAGGCTTTCCCGTCAAACAATTTTGTTAATGTGTGTGAATTTTTATTGTTTCATGTGTGCATTGCAATTGATTTAATTTCCCCATGTGATGATCAATGGTGGAATAGATTTTATATTGTGCATGAAGTTAAAATAGTGTGTGATCAGGAGAATCTTGGATATATAACACAAGTTATATAATTTCTACATTTTGATAGCTGGATGCACAAATAAATCCACAAAATCTTTGTATGAATAATTCTTTTGATCCTTTAATAACAGGGTGGTCCAGAAGATGACAGATTGAGGATCATCATCTTCATTTTCCTTGTTCATCTGAAATTGAAACCTGCTGGACTGGAAATAAACAAACATTTACACCAATACGGAGGTGTCTTTGAAAACCTCCTCCATATTAAACTTTAAAAATTGGTCATGTATAGCATCAACTAGAAACTAGGCATAGTTAAACATGACTGTGGGTTTAGCATTTGAGGAAATAATGGACAAAAATCATATCATAGATTCATCTACCCACTGATTAGTGTGATACCCCAAATAAATAATATAACATAGTGACAATGTATTGGGTCCTATCGGGAAATATAGATGAAGGATAAGGTGGGTTCTTGGTAGGCATTGGGGCATCAGTGGCCATGAAACGCTGTAAAGTTTTGGCTCTGCTGGAAAATTCAAGCTTCTGATAAAGTTCCCTAAGGGCTTCATAAGAGAAAGGAATTGTTTTCTTAGGAGTGGGGGCATGCATCATTTGTTGGATGGATTGGGCATTGATGGTGAACAAGATTTCTCCTGTTGGGGTGACTATGGTTCTGTGGTTAATGTCATAATAGGATTGGCACTTCTTGATGAATTCTGGGAAACCATGGGTTTTTGGAAATATGTAAAGAGGTATATGGGTCTCCCATAGGCCTATATAATCAACTTCTTCAAGGAATTTATCCTTGAGCCAACAGTA
Organism: Pinus albicaulis; assembly: GCA_034641835.2. Taxonomy (NCBI): domain Eukaryota; kingdom Viridiplantae; phylum Streptophyta; class Pinopsida; order Pinales; family Pinaceae; genus Pinus; species Pinus albicaulis. The sequence continues at coordinate 521,787,769 of CM076575.1, read as the reverse complement.
GACATCGAATAAATCAAATTTTGACCCTGTCTCGTGGATTTTCTAATCTCAGTCTGCCAAGGCTATATGATCTAAGTCCACCTGAGGGTAGACCATAGGGTTAAGAGGCTCCTAGTATTTCTTAGGAGGCATGGTTGTCTTCTTCATCTTATTCTTCTCTGTGTAATGAAGAATGGCATGAAATAATAAGGGAACAGAGAGAGGGATTTGTTATAGAACGAGATTGGGGGAGGGACAAATTAAAAGGGACTATGAGCAGAGTTGAAAGAGAACCCTGCTATTGAACTGCAGAGAACTGATAATTTCTCTTTGATGAATAAATTCTCTTGTTCAGATGTGTTTCTCTGTAATTTTCCTACGAATTTGAAACCTGCAACAAATTGACAGTAATAACAAAGTAAACTCTGCTATTATGCCAGATTTGAGCTTTAAAATGTGATTTTGTGGTCGTTTGATTAGGCACAGCCTCTTTGGATAACGGTCTGGCCATTTATGGAACAACGACTTCTTGGTAGGAGGTGATTTGATTGGGTGAAGTGGATATGCAGGAGTGGACGTGGTGCCAATGGTGCAGATAACGGTCAAAAGGCGCGATAGTTTAGTGAATAGCGGAAGCTTCTTTTCAGAGGGGGGTGAGAGTGGTGAGCGATATCAGAAGGGGGGGTGCGAAGTCTCATGGGAGCGACACTTGGCAGAATCGAAGGTAATAGATAAATGCCCATTTCGGACCCCCCCCCCCCCCCCCCATGTTTTTAAAGTTTAGAGGTTGAGGGGGGGGGCAAAAAACGTTACAGGCCATCGGATGTGGGGAGATGTGTGGAGATGAGGGATAAAGTGAGGGAAAGTTAGCATAGATGGGATGTGCAATGCAATGGTGGGGTCAGGGAATGAATGAGTGTCAAGGGTAGTATAGGTCTTAGGATAAAATGGAAATGAGTGTTTAGAGGGTTGGGATGAGGGAAAATTAATGTTCTCGGGACTTAGGATAAGAGTTTTAACATAAAGTTCCCAACTTTATAGAATCACCTCTCTCTGAACTTTAGAGTATAAATACCCTTTTTATTTTGATTTTTCTTCTTCCACCATAGGAAAAAAAATCCAATTTTTAAGTTGTGCCTTGTGCAATAATTTTCATATCTTCTTCCATTTCTCTTTTTCACCAAATATACCTACCCAAACTACAAATCTAACTTTTTTCTTCTTTTGTAGGGTGCATTTAGACTTGCAGACCCTTAAACTCCTTTTGAAATTCTAACCTAACCCCTATCCCTTATTTCTCTTATCAGTTTAGATTAAACTATTGAACCAATTTCATTTCTACCTAATCTACTGATATGCCAAGATTAAACAGTTTGGAAAATCCTCATTTTCTAACTTATCAAAAAAAAATTAAAATTGTACAATCATGCTTAAACTATATGATTGAACAAACCTTTCTAAATAGTAGTGGCATTTTGATTTGCAGCACTTTCAAAACTATTCATTTTTTGTGGGGTTTTCTTTTCCTTTTTTTACACCCTCTTTTTCTTTTTATCTTTGTTTCTTTTTCTTTTCTTTGGAAATGCTTTGAATATAGAAATATATATACAATATGAAAATCTGCAAGGAAGAAATATCTAGTCACCTTGTGATACTGTAAATTACAGGACTCTAACACAATCAATAATCATGGTCACATTGTGACAAAGATTGTCTCTTGGTGCAACGTCACATTGTGACAACCATGGTCAACCATGATCCAACGTCGCATTGTGACAAATATTGTCTCAATATGAAAATCAACTATGGTCCAACGTTGCATTTTGAAAAAGATTCTCTCAATATGAAAATCAATCATGGTCCACCACGGTCAATCATGGTCAATCGTGGTCAATAACCATGGTCACATTATGACAAAGATTGTCTCAATATGAAAATAGACCATGGTCAACCATGGTCCAATGTCTCATTATGACAAAGATTGTCTTGATATGAAAACCAATTATGGTCAACCATGGTCAATAATGGTCAACATTGGTGAAACATGGTATGGTCAAACATGGTCGACCATGGTCAATTATGGTGAATCATGGCTAACCATGGTCAACAATGGTCCAATGTCACGTTGTGAAAAATATTGTCTCAATATGAAATTCAACCATGATCAAGCATGGTCAACCATGGTCTAACGTCACATTGTTACAAAGACTGTCTCAATATGAAAAAAAAACATGGTCTAACATCTCATTGTTACAAAGACTGTCTCAATATGAAAAACAACCATGATCAACCATGGTCAATCATGGCCAACCATGGCCAACCATGATCAATAATCATAGTCACATTGTGACAAAAATGATCTCTTAGTCCAACATCACATTGTGACAACCATGGTCAATTAAGTTGGAAATAAAAATGAAATATCAATTAAGTTTATTCTAGTTTAGATATATATATATATATATATATATATATATATATATATATAAACACAGATTAATTTATATATTATAATTTTTTACTAGGTTTATTGTTTAACTAACTTTAGTTAAATAAAAATTTCATTTTTATTTCCAACTTAATTGACTAAATATTATAATAATTTAGTTATATTCTATTACATTAATTTCTTATTTATATATTATTATATTTTATGAGTGTGTTTGTTTGTTAATTTTTATTCTTTTTATTCTTCTTGTTTGTTATGTTTTTTCTAATTTTAGTATATACATATAATTTTATTTTTATTTTTACTTTTTATTTATTTAATTAGTTATTTATTTATTTTATTTAACTATATTGACTATAATATTTTACTTTATTAATGTTCAATTTCATTAATTTATATTTGAATTTTTGACTTGTCTTGCATTTTTTATTGGTGGGTGTAGATCAACACAACCACCATTCTCCTAATAATGAATCACACTTAGTAGTTTGAAACACATCATTTCTCAATTGATTATGTGATTTTCTAGAAGATTTCTGATTAAATTAATTATTATTAATTGATATTGATAATTAATTAATTATTAATATTATTAATCATTAATTAATCATTTTTAATAAATTATTATTAAATTACAAATGTTATAGTTAATATTATTATTGCTCTTAACCTCTCTCTCTCTCTCTCTCTCTCTATATATATATATATATATATATATATATATATATATAATGTTTTTATTATAATAGTTATTTTGATAAAATTATTATTATTATTATTATTATTATTATAATATATTGATTAATATAAATATTAATATTAGATTTATAATATTAATGTTTATATGGTTGTGCATGTTATTAGTATACATTTATGAGCGCGTTTATTAATATAATAATATAATTGTACTAGTAATATAATATTTAAAGGTTATAAAAGAAATTATTTGACACATAAGAAAATGAATAAATTTGAGATAATGACTCTTTAATACTATCTCAACCCAAACCTAATTTATCATTCGTAGAATGTGTTTCTAGTTAAATAGAATGCTAATTTTTTTTTATTGCTTCTTTGGCATTCTTAAATAACAACCATCTTCCTTGATTGAAACAATTATAACAATTGAATGCAAACATATTAGAAAGCACCTAGAACAACCAATGACAATAGACGATAACGGTGACTGATTGCATCCGCTTACGTACATTCCATGCACGGATAAATGGGATAATAGTGATAAGTTGCTTGTAGATAGCTCATAATTTATACAATAAACTACTATCCCATGATGAGCATTCCTCTCTGCATGGGAGCCAATGGTGAGTTCTAGAAATACATTGTCTTCATCCACTTAACCTACTAGATATAAACTTGTTCTTGTTTTTATATTTCACTAATACATAATAAGTCAATCAAGTAGATGTTGTACACTTGTATTTTATCAATAATATGATCCAACTTATTCACGAGCCTATACCGGATTGTTTATAAATGTTTAAAAAAATCTAAATCAAATATGATATGAAGTAGAATTTAAAACCATAAATGTACAACATATCTTAGAGTGTGAAATTTGACATTTCTATTAATAGTTCGAACTCGTATTAAAAGAGGTATTTAAAATTTATTCTTAATTTAGAAAATTATATGGTTTATTTATCAGGGGAATATTAAAAATTTTGAATTCAATATACTATAATTAAAGATATCGTGATTTTAATTGTTTAAAATGTGATTTTAATGCATAAATATATTTAGTGCTTTTAAAAGTTCTTGGGGCCTTCAAATTCTACTAATTACATATATGAAATCTCCATTGGATTTTAGACAAAATTGATTTTAAAAAATGCTAAAAAAAGGAAATTGTCTTATGGTTAAAATATGCTTATATAAAATCCAAAATATATAAAGCACTCATAGGCCATGGGTTCTAATCTCGAAAAAATAAGAATGTACTTTTCTCCTAGGTTCCTTGAGTTTTGTCTAAATTATTTTGAATGTACCTTGAGTTTTAACAAAGGATTATAATGTATCCAAAACTAATTCCATACATTAAATTTTTACAAATGGTATGGATATTATACAAAATGACATGTGTATTTAGAAAGTGATTTAGTGTTGCTATGATTGATGACACATTTCAGGCATGCACTATTTTCCACTTTGATCACCACAATTGTTATTGCAACAACACCCTTGCATATTTGAGTTGACAAAACCCTCATATGCTCACCCATAAGGATCATTCTATGCAAATGAAGAGACTTTAAGTAGATAAATGTCTTGACAATTTAAATAATCCGCAATTCAAGATATCTACCCAAGAGTCCAAAGGAATCAAAATAAATATGGTAGGTTTGGGCTTCCCTATCAATTTTAGTGATTCAAGTTTGGAGAAAAACACATAGATATTTGAAGGGATTATGGTGTAATAGAATGGGTTGGTAACATTCTTGCACAAGAGAGTATCCATGTGGTACCATTGCTTGCAGAGTAGGGAAACCACGTTGGGATCTTGAGGGTCCTCAAGGTACCCCATCACTTATTCCAAAATCTCATTCAGAATCGCACTACTTATTGACATCTTATACCTATCTTCATTTCCATCATTGTCCCAATAGATGGCATTTTCACATATATAGACAATTTAAGCAGGAACTTTTCTACAAAAACATAACAATATACTAATGTGTTTCACTGCAACTTGAAATTCACCATCTTAACATTCAAAATATCATCAATCTCTTTGAAACTATAGAGCATGTATACAAAATTTCATGCATGGGGTTGACCATGCTATAGGGAAAATCAATTCTAGTTTAGATGTCAATACTATTAGTATGGATATCTAGGATTATGGCATTCACTTGAAACTAACAAAATCCACAACATAAACATATCTCTCTCTCTTAGAGGTCATTTGGTCATACTGGTTAGAGGTAGAGGATCCAAATACGGTTCACGTTCATTTAATATAAAGCTTATAAAAACAAGTTGTTTTCATAAAAGGATTTTAGCTATATATCTTACTTTTTGGTTTTTTTGAAATATTTGAATAACACATCATTAAAATCTCAAAAAAAAATTAAATGTGGTAAAATTTTTCCATTTCTCTATTGGTAGTGGATATTTATTCTCTTCCTTATTTAGAGGTCTTGTTTTTAGCTATGTTTGGACAATAGTTCCTTACAAGGGGTGTAGGGGGGCTTCCCCCACTACTATTATATCTAGGAAGTCTAGCGGAGGTGACAACAATTTTTTGGAGCCTCCCCAGGTAGGGGTTCTTGAAAAACACCATTTAGGATAATTTTTTGGAAAATTTTCCTTGTAAAATATTGTAATTTTGTAGTCAATCTAGAATTTTCATCATTTAGTCATTGATATGACACCAAAAACTATGTTACGGTTTTTTTCCCTAAAAGGAAACCCTCTTTTAATAAGGTAATTGTATTTTTTCTATATATTATTCAAAGAGTATTGCAATTGAGAGAGAGAGAGAGAGAGAGAGAGAGAGAGAAATTGTAATGGTTGTGTTACATGTTGTATCCCTTCATTTTGTTGGATGGAATACAAGGAATGACTTTCTATTTCTCCATGGGCATAGCCCAAAATGGGTGAATCACATATATTGGTGTCTTCTTTGTATTGTTTCATTCTATGCTTTAAATATCTGCATTCATTTTTATTTTATTGCTCTGTGATTTTAATTTTGCATGTTTTTTAATCATTCTGCTTAATTTTTTTGTTTTTTAAATTGTTTGGATTATTCACAAATAAATAAAATTTGAGTGAAAAATTGAATATGAACATTTCTTTGTAAGAAATCATAGCTTTTATGAATAATATTTTTCTATACACAAGGTCAATTCATAGAGGAAATATGAACAATTTCATTGCTCAGCAAAATCCCAAGGAAAAGAATTAAGTCTTATATATATATATATATATATATATGCATATATATATATATATATATATATATATATATATATATATATATATATATATATATATATATATATATATATATATATAGTAATTGAATTAGATATATATGTTATTATGCAATAGATTTTTATTTATTTATTCTGCTTTCTTCTCTTTAATAGTGATGAGTTTTTGTGTCACTCAATTAACTAAAGTAGAGGTTTGTGTTGTTTCGAAGAAACAATAACCACAGAGTTGTTTGAAATATAGATTGCTTCCATGATTTTTATTAAACATTTCAACTCTCAATAGTGAGTATAAAAAAATCATTATGAGATCCTGATGAGAATGGAAAATAAACCCTATTCATGCTAGTTGGTTCATAAGCATATAAAAAACTGTGATAAGAAAAGATAAAAATATTAAATAATGGGATAGCATAATCTGCATGCCTATGATTGCGTCAATTTCACTTACCCTAATATCTTTGCCTCAAACCCTTACCCTAATACTTTCATTTTAAAGAACAAATGTGATTTGGATTGGATAATGGTATTTATTGTCATCCATATATATGATTTCAGGTGGAAAAAGTAGAGGAATCAATTCACATGACTATTTTTACCGACAGAACCTAGTTTGGAAAATTGGGGTCTGAAACCTTTTGGGAGAATTTTGAGGCATTAAACATGTTTTTTGGGGGGAAGCTTCACTAATTTAGTTCAACACTTATTTTTTTTTTATTCTACACATAGAGACCTTTCCAATGACATAAATAATTGTCTCAATCAGAGTCTATATGGAAAAAGTGATGCCACTTAGAAGTTGGTCTTCTGGTTTATCCACCATAATTCGAGAGGATGTCATGCCAACCCCATTACTTATGGAAAAGGGGCTAGCCACATAATAATGACGAAGGACACTCTAGAAGAGTCTCTATTTTAAGTTTAGTTATGAGTTTAAGGAGTCAAACCTAACAACTAGTAGGCTTTTGTGTTGTGTCATAACGGGGCCACTAGGAAGAAAATGCATTCCATTATTTTCGAGTGAATCTTGTTCCATAGACGAGTATAGTAACTGATAGGGATAGGGAGAGAAAAAATAAATATGATTTATGTATTTTAGTATCCCGTGGGCCACAAACCATACTTTTTTTCACTTACAACCATTTTCTATTAAGAGAAAGGGACAAGAGTGGTCTCACCTTCTAGCTGGGTTTTCTCCCAAAAAGATTTCCCGGGAGATATCTTGGGCCAATCGTGGTTTGTGATTTTTTATTTCGTTATTCTTTATTTTCTGAATAATTATAATTCATATGCATACACAATAAACAATAATTTAAATAATCCAAAATTTAAAGAGAAATAAACCCTCATAGTGTAGATTTTGGATTTTTAAGTATAATTTATTAGATATGTTGTGATGAATATTCTAGTGGAATATTCATGGAAATTTACTGATTATATTTTTATCGAAGCATTTCTCTTTGGGTATATTATGGAAGTTTGTAGGGGCTCTATATCAACGAAGAAAAAATTCATAAAACCCTAGTCATGGCTAATGAATATGTGAATAACCCTCATGATCCTACAGAGGAGAGGCTATCACGGTTGTAAGAAAAATTCATAGAGATAAGAAGTAAAGTGAATCTCTTCATGGTGGCCTTGACCTATAAGCTTTTGATACTAAGAGAAGATGAAGGTTCTACTGCAAAGGTTTGATTAGAGGGGAGATTAGGAGATCAAGAAGAAACAAAGAAGAAGTTGAAGAAAGGGTCTGAAAAAAATCAACTGAGTTCGAGTATCGTGAACCATTCATAGTCCCTTTTTAATGGAAGCGAAGGTCAATATTAAGCCATACCAAAGTGAGATAAATGTTTTGAAGCTAAATCATTGGTTTCATTAATTAAAATTTTATTTTAGTGTTCATCGTATAGAATAAGAATAGAATATTTCATTTTCACGTCTAAAATTAGAGGGCCATGCCTTGACCTTGTGGGAAAGCCACATGCAGACCTCGAGGTTGGAGGGAGATCCTTTAGTGACTAAGTGAAAGGACTTTAAAACCCTCATCAATTCATAATTGTTCCCTATTAGGTATGTAGAGGACCAGTGGATCTGGTGGAACTACTTCAGACATAAGTAGGGGTATAATGTATAAGAGTACACCAAAAATTTTATAAATATGGCCACATCTCCCCAAAGAATCTAGATGTACTCTACAAAACCGTCTACAAAATAAAGTGATGTTGTTTAATCCTAAATCAGAGGACGAGGCTTGTGTACATAAAAATACCTCGAGAACATAGGCTTGAAGAAAGGAAAATCAAGTGGATCGAATCATAAGGAGCACCAAGACGCTTCTAAGGTGGTGAAGAGGTGAAAAGGGGGAAAGGAAAAAAATATGGTGGCCATATCACACAAATGAAAATATCCCAACAACCACATCAACCACTATAATATTGATGGTCATACAAAGGATAAGTGCTCAAAATTGCATCTAGAGCTTAACCCAAAGAAAAAATGAAAGATAACGAGAAGAAGAATCTCATGGTCGTTTATTCAAGATACTAGTTTTAAATAAACTCAAATGTGGATGAGAATATCATGTGTACATCAGTGTAGAATGAGGTGAATATAAGTAGCCTACAAAAAGAAGAAGAGAAATAAATGACCAAACTCTTCCACATAAAGATACATGTCAAGAAGAAAAAGATTAATGCTATGTTTGACTCAGGATCACCGGAGAATCTCTTTGTAGCAAAGTTGGTCAAAAACTTAGGATTGGAAGTTCATGATCATCCAAGCCCATATCCATTGGGATGGGTAAATAAGGATGAAAAATTAAAGGTAACAAAATAGTGCAAAATTAGATTTTATGTCAATGTTGATTTTATAGATGAAGGATAACTAAATGTAGTTCCCTTAAATGTATGTGGAGTGTTTTTTATAATTCCTACATGTACATGTGAGATGCAATATTAATGCAGAGAAAAAACCATTATTAGCTCATCAAGGATGGAAATTTTTTCACCATCAATGCACAAAAAGACAAGTTGAAAATTTCATTGGCAAGTACCAAGCAAGCCAAGAAACTGATCAATTTTTGCAAGAAGTTTGCTTCACTATTTTTAAGAGATAACTAGTCTATAGAAGAGTTATTAAGAGAAAATGCATCCCTGGAGGGGTGTACTAATAAAAATAAATAACAACTAGAAGAGTTTCTATAGGCATGCAAGGATGTGTTCCGGGAACCTAAAGGGTTACGACCGAATAGGGGAATGGAGCATGAGATCTAGCTATTGTTGAAATCCCCATTACCAAACATCATATTGTACAGTTAATATGTTATAAAATCAAGTGAGGTGAAGTAGCAATTGCAAAAAATATTGGAATAAGATATCATTTTACCAAGTATATAACCTTGTGGGCCACCCATCATCTTAATTCAAAAAACAAATTTACCGATCAAACGAGAACTATTACTGTAGAAATTATACAAACAATATGTATATGTTGGCCACCTATAAAATTTTTTATATCAAAAGGTGGCCAAGACATTTTGGAGCCTTCAAGAAACACTTTTATTGCTAAAAATGTTATCTCTTGAAGCCTCTTGAAGACATCATACCTTTGTTTCAATCTTCACTGCTATTTCCATTTTAAAACTCAGAAATTATGTTGATCCCATAAGAAAGACTGTTGCAAAAACCATTTTCCCCCTTTTTTCACTTCAAAACTAACCTCATTTTTTACCCCTTTATTCTCCATAAAAATACTTCATTTTCATATTTTCCCTGCTTCCCTTCCATCAAAACCCCTTTGATAAGGTTTAAGACTCTTTCTTTGCCTTATCGAAACCCTCAAAACCCTTTGAAAACCATTGAAAATCTATAAAAAACCCATTTTTTATTACAGACTTAAGCCCCCTTGGGCTAAGTCCTAAAACCACTTCCCCTCCATACGCCTTGGTGCTAGAACCAAGCACTCACCCCTTTCAGTGCTAATCGCATCGTAAAATCATAGCGGACAAGTCCATTTTCCATATTAAAACCTCCGATGCGATTAAGCCCCGTGTTTATAAACCTCGATCATATTATTATTCCATATAACCCGTGGGCCCGCATCTGGCGCTAAAACATTGTAAATAAACCCGTCCTGATTAATATTTTCCTTTGTTAAGTCGTAAAAACCCTTTTATCCTAAGTTTGGTCTAACGCCCCCATACAATGATTTTTTAAGTCAAAATGGGTAGATTAGAAGGACTTGAAGCACAATCGCATAGGAGAAATTCACAATGGGTAAGACCCGCATCAAACTTTCTGATGCGATTGGGTCCCATATGTATAAACCCCGCCCTCTGCTTTTTACTCCATATAAATTTCACCCAGGACCAAGTGTTAAGGGTCCCAAGGCGCTAATCGCATCGCAAGTTTCAAATGGTTAGATTGAAAGACCGGGCCCGACAGTTCTGATGCGATTCACTCTCACATATATAAAGCCCCGGGCCTATCGCATTCCATATAATCCATGGCCCTCCAGACGGGCGCCAACCATTGCATATGTATACATCCCGCCCAATAAAACCTTTGTTTTACATTAAATTTTTGGGTTTTTCATGTTATAAGTTTTTTTCCACTGGTGCAAGTCTTCAAACGTTATCGACCGTTGATCTTAGTCTGATCAACGATCACCGCCAAATCACATCACAAGTTTTTCATTGAGTGAATTTAACATAATGCCTCCTCCGATTGACATCTCCCGATTCTTTCCCTGCCATCGATCTGATCTGCAAATCAACGACCCATAACTAATCGCTTCGTCGCACTCAAAATTCCATTTCCCCGCCGATTGCGATCCTCCGATTGGATCTGGACCGTCCACGTGTCTAGATCGAACGGTCCCAGATCATTCCCGCATTACTTCATCGCCCTCCACCCTCGCCAAAGGTTTAACCTTAGTTTTTCGCATTCTCTTATTTAATCTGAATAATGTGAATCCTTCACATTATTAGTTCGCCGCTTATCCCGACCGTTGATCTTCTTGATTACTCATCAATCAAAGGCTCTGACTTAATTATCCCCCCACTCTCCTTTTTTAACCTCTTTTACACAGTTCTCCGTCGTTGGATGATGCCATCCAATGGCCACGCTCCTCCCCACGACCTCTGAAGCAGTTTAACCCAAAACACAGGATTCTTAATTGGTTTCGTGTTTTGTAGACGATTGATGGTTTTTCATCATATTAAAGAAAAAGCCGAAGGCTGGGAATGACGATTCCCGTGCCTTTGATTCATAAAATGAAACCATTCGCAGGGCTCAAACTCCACGTCTCGTTGATGCTACATGGGCATTGATGCCTTGTGAGCCCTGCGCAGCACTGCACATCAACAAGACACAGTGAGTGAAATCACAAATCAAAGAGTATCAGTGTTGAAGATAAAACATACTCGAACAGAAGATTGAAGATAGATTTGGGGGATTACGGCTAAGAATGATTATCAAAAGCCTAATCCTCCAAATTAAAAACACAATTAAAATAAAATCATAATTGTTTATCAGACAGAAAGGCCTCCACTGCCATATCTGAGGCGAATTGATTCCTCTCAGCTACCACAGTGCCACCTATAGCCACAGGCATTCAACAGAGGCTGAATTTATTGATCAGAAAATTAAATATTTGCCTCAATGCAGCCGAAGAATTAATTCTGCCAAATGAACTTAATGTAAAATATCAGCAGAGTTATTACATCCTAAAACAGAGCCTCAAAGTCAACAAAAGCTCCCACCGAGCTTAATTCATAAATGTAAATCAATTAATACAGACAAACACCTGTAAAATTCTCCATCGAGCCCCTCAAAGGCCAAGAAGTCATTAGTATGTATTAATTAACTCAGGAGATCTTTTATTAGATCCCACCTCCTCATTCTTCTATAAATACTTCTGTAGAAGATGAGAAATTGTTGGTTGTTGAACTTTGAAATACACTTGAGCTCGAGACTTCTACTTGTAAATAGTGTTCATTGGCTCTTGAAGCTCTGTTTGTGATCTAATAAGTTAGGCTGAGAAGTGAATATGATTTTTGAACTGAAACATTGGACTTGAAGCTGTAACTTCTTTGACTTCAATATACAAGATGTTTCTTGGGATCCTGGTCTATATCACTGGAGAAGTGCTTCTTTCTTTTTCATTTGTTTCCCTCTCATGTATGCCATATTGTCCATTATTCTCTGATAAAGAACAACAAGCATAGAGTTAGGACTTACTGTTTACTAGTACCCTTCTCTGACTGATAAGCTTTATCTCAATGTTTTCCTCCAATTTTTTTATTTAAGAATGATTCAATACAGTCTAAGAAGTTAGGAACGTTGGCGTTCCCTTGTCCTACTGTTTGCTTTAAACATTGTTCTTGAATGTGATTTCCATTATTTGCTTATTAAAGTTGGACTAGAAAAGTGATGGTGAGCCCTGTTTTCTAGCTTCTTGCTCCAAAAGTAGATTCTGAAAGTTTCCCTAAGTGTTTACTGAAAGTAGACTAGGTTTAAAAGTACCTTATCTTATCTTAAGTTGCATTTTGTTTCTCTTAAGTGTTTTTCATCCTTTATGAAGGTAATTATGCAGATTACTAGATTGTTTGTCTCTTGAGTTATCTTTAATACAAGCTTGTACAAAGAGGTTTATGGTGAGCCCTGCCATTTGGTTGGTTTTAAACAATTGCTTAAAGGATTTTTCTTGTTTGGATTGACTATAAGTCCTTGTTGAAATTATTATCAGTTTCCACGCCTCTAGCACTTTATTGTTTCCATTCCATCATTTTATCTCAAAAGATCTTTTGATATAGATGACTTGCCCCTTGGATCACTCTTGAATTTTTGCACAATTAAAATCCCTATTATGACTCCATAGCCCAATGGACTAAAAACCAGCGTTATATCTATCTTTTTAGCCAAATCTTGTTCTGATTGCTTGCAAATTCTCACCTTTGAAACTCTTTGCATTTAGGACTTTCCACTCAAGCCATATTCATGCTCAACCATCCAAAAACAAAATAAAACCTCGGCCTTCATAACTAGCCTAATATCATTACCCAAAACCTTAAAGATAAATCCATCTTTGCACTTATTGGATAGATCCCTCTCTGGATTCAGGAGGGCTAGATCCTAGAATCCCAAAGTGGTTGAAACAATTTTGTTTCTGTTATTGGACTTTGCCAATCTTGCTAATTACAGATTCCTAACATTTCTGGCGACTCCGCAGGGAAAAGTCTAAGTGATTTTAATTTCAAATAATCATAAGACATCATAATTTCCTTTCTTTCAAATGACATTTGTTCTGTTAGCTGGTTGAATTGTTAGGCATAACATCTCTGGCCAACAAACATTGTTTAGTGAGTAAAATCAGCCCTTTTCAAGCACTACCAACACACGATAATCATGATGAAACTTGTTTGAATCAATGACAAACTAGGAAAACCCTAGGGTTCTCATAAGAGTTTATCTAACCTTGAAAAATCAGCTGGCTTAGCCATAAGAGTACATTGTCTTTGTCTCATAACTGTAGCTAAGTTTTGGAGAAGATTTAGCATACTCTTAACAACCAATAGGACAGAAAAATAACTCAGAAAACCCCAAAAAATATTTCAGATTGGAATTCAATAAACATGGTGGTGGACCATAAAACCTTTTACCTCCTTAGGGGCTAAAAATTTCCACTTGGTGACTCCACAATCCAAACAAACCTTAAGACTCCACTAGGAAGAACCTTTGTCATTATAACATTGTTTAAAACTCAGTTAGAGGATTGTTGGATTTGAACTTGTGAAACAAATTAGTTAACCTTTTAAAGACTGTCATATCTGTTTGAACTTTTCTTGTTTAAGTTGGGTCTAAAAACACAGCATTGTGGCTCCTAGAAAGATTCATACTAGAGCCTATCCTAACCCGAAACCACCTGAGATAGTTGATAACCCAGAAATTATCCTTAGAGAGTCTCCTAGGATTAAATTATCAATTGTTTTCAGACCACCCTTGAGAGCTAATTCAGTTCCTGAAAATCTTTCAGCTCTACAACAATCACAAGTTGACTTAGTAAATCCCTTTAGAACTAGGTCATTTCATGATATAATTCAGCTAAACTCTGAGTCTTCGCTTTCATCCCCGAAAGCAAGTGAACATCCTGGAAGTAGAGAAACAACACCACCTGATTTACACTTCCTTTACAACTTAGGTGTCTCTCATCCAAGATCATCTTAGCAATCTGGTACTGTTCCATCCTCTTCTGCTCATCCTTCATCCATTGTTCAAAATACTTCACTCCAGCCCACTTTTCCTCTTGTTAATCCACCTCTTGTACATCCACCCCCACCACATATCATGGCAACATGGTATACTCCCTTAGTCCTTCATGTACCATTAGTCAATCTTCCATAGGACTATCAGTCCAAAATTCCATTATAAGATGCTAGTAATGCTACTACTACATCGCAACATGTGGATAAGATGAATGACTACTTTGACAGAAAAGAAATTGATGATGATTCTGTCAAACTTAGACTATTTTCTCAGAGTCTTGGGAGAGAAGTAAGAAAATGGTTTAAAGGCTTAACCCCCCATAGTATAAACGATCTCCAAGCCTTCCATCAGACATTCTTAAACAAATGGGAAGTGAAGAAGAATCCTCTCCAAGTCCTCTCTGATTACAATAACCTCCACCGAAACACTGGGGAAATCATACAAGCTTACTGCACTAGATTTAATAGTGTGTACAATGCACTTTCCCCAGATCTAAAACCTCCACAAGGCTCAGCCCTAAACAAATTCCCTGAAGGGTTTGACCCTAAGATGGCCTATCAGTTGAGAGAGAGAGATCCTGCAACTCTTGAGGAGATGCAAAAAGGAGCTCTTGCTGTGGAAGTTAACTTGATGGAGAAAAGAGCAAGGATGAAAAATGAGAAGAGATTATTCTTCAGGGAAGAAAACACACCTTCCACTTCTAGCTCAAAGATGGAAATAATGATGGAGGAGATGATGAAAGAGATGAGCATAATTAAGAGAGCACAAGCAAGCCAAAACCAAAAATGATCCTCAAAATAGAAATCAGAACCAAAATCAGAATTTTAAAAGAAACCAACCTCAAAATAGACCAAGGGAATATGATCAACAGATCACTCCTCCCTTTCATAAAAACTATGTGAGTGAGGTTGAAGAAATAGATGAGCAAGAAGAGGATGAGGACATAAATATGTTGGGAGTAGATAATGATGAATTTGAAGTCCATTATGATAGAAAACAAGGTATTTATACACCTTATGATGAAAAAGGAGATGATGATGAAAGTTATTATCAAGACATGGAAAATGTTATCATAGAGCCTCAAAAGGAGTATGACCTTAGAAGCAAGAAAAATCTAGAAACCACCAACAACAAAACCTTTGAAAAATATTCACAAAACAGCACTGTAAGTAAGCCCAAAATTTCGAAACTAAAAGACAAAATAGTGGTTGTTAATTATGATAAAGCTAAAGAGAAATGCACCCAAAACATTACAAACCAGAGTGCAGACCTTAGCAGTACTAACACTTCAGCTAGTACTCCTGTGAAAACAATTTTTTCAAATGTGAATAGAAAAAATCAGCAAGCTGATGTTGCTGATAAACTGGCAGCTAATAAGGTTGAGACAAGTTCTTCAAAGAGCCAAATTCCTTTCAGCCTAGAGCAGGAAATTTCCAAAATTAAAATCTATGTTCCCTTGACTGAGTTAGCTGCCCAGAATGTATATAGGACCCAAATTTTGGAGGCTTTAAACATTGAAGAGAATAATGACACAGTCAGTCTTAATGATGACCAGCCAGAGCTTATTTTTGGTCCAAAGATTGAAGGCAAGTATCAAGAGGGACCTGTTCCTCCCTTTTATGTGAGTTTAAATGTTCATGACAAGATTTTGCATAACGCTATGCATGATTCTGGGGCTTCTCATAATTTAATGCCAAAAGCTGTAATGGAGAGCCTTGGTCTAGAAATTACCTGACCTTACAAAGACCTTTACTCCTTTGACTCGAGCAGAGTAAAATGTTTAGGATTAATCAAACACCTCTGCGTTAACTTAGCCCAGATTCCAGCCAAATGCTTAGTAATGGACATTATTGTGGCTGATGTGCCCCCAAATTATGGAATGTTATTATCAAGATTTTGGGGGGCTAAGTTACAAGGGACTGCAAATGGACATGACCTATGCGACTATCCCTGTTTTCAATCAGACTAGAAGACTTTACAGGGAGTCCCACATGTAATACACAGTTACAAGCCAAGACAGACCACAAAACTCTCCTCTATATTCTGTAAATACAGGCCTTGATTATTTCATTTTGTTTAACGATGAAACACTTAGTGAACAAGTCACTTTAACAGAATTAATGGTCGATACAGAGGAAGAAGAACGCAACGTAGAAGTGTCAAAACGGTTTGTTGTGTTTGAAAACTTTAGCAAACCCAACACAGGTCTTAAGCTACAAGTCATGCATCCATTACTCTTAAACCTTGACAATCAAGAAAACAACCCTCAACACAGTAAAAAACCTGAGGAGTTGAAACAAATTCAACTAAGTGCTGATATTCCACAACAACCCGAAAGCACTTTAGCTGAAGAGGGTAGTAACCAAGATGAAACCCAGAATAGTCTTCTGTGGAGTATGTATTTTGACGGGTCATGCACTAGAACTAACGCTAGTGCAGGGGTCTGGATTCGCAACACTGATAATAACCATACAGAAAGTCTTTCCTGTAGATTAAACTTCCAGTGTTCGAATAACATAGCGGAATATGAATCCCTTCTCTTAGGCTTACGATTGTTGAAGAAGTTAGGAGCCAAAAGAATCAATGTGTATGGGGATTCATAGTTAGTCATTAGGCAAGTCAATGGGGAATATAATGCAAATCATCCCAGACTTAGGGCCTATCGAAACGATGTCGTGGACCTTTTAAAAACTTTCAAGGAATCCCAACTGAGTTTTGTCCCAAGAAAAAGAAATATTGTGGCCCACAGCTTAGCCTTTGCAGCCAGAACATGCTTAATGCCATATAAAACTAAAGACTACACAACTCAGATAAAATTCAAACCAGCCGTTCCTGATAACGAAAAATATTGGCAGGTGTTCGACGGAGACAAACAAATAGAAGACTTCATGCATTTCAGAAACGAATTCAAAATACCAAGTTCATATTCAGATTATGAAACCAACTACCCTAGTGAAGAAAATTTTCTTGATGAAGAAGAAAGGTCTCCTAAACTTGCTAATGTGAACCTGTTATCTAGCAAACTTGAAAGCAAAACAGAGATGAATGCAGAGTTAGAAACAAAGGAGTTAGAGACCCTACAGTCTAATGATGAAAGTTTTCCAAAGGGTCTGGCACCTTTAGAAGATTTGTTTGATTTTAACGATGTGGCCAAGAAGCCAAAATTGGAACCTATAGAGACTGAAGTAGAAGAGTGCAATATTGGCAGTGAGAAAAAACCGAAAATCATTAAATTATCTAAGACTCTACCAGCTCACATTAAACTCAAATATATAGAGTTGTTTAAAGAGTTTTCTGATGTTTTTGCATGGATTTATGAAGATCTGAAATCCTATGACACTGAAATAATCCAACACAAAATCCCTCTCAAGGAGAACTAGAAGCCATTCAAATAGAAACTGCGCAGAATAAACCCTGTTCAGTTGCCTTTGTTTCAGAAGGAGATCATAAAAATGTATGAAGCTGGTATTATTGTCCCTATTAGATATTCTGAGTGGGTGTCTAACCTGGTGTCAGTCAGGAAGAAAATAGGAGAGATTAGGCTTTTTATAGACTTTAGATACTTAAACAAAGCTTCATTGAAAGACAACTACCCTTTGCCCAAGATGGACCATATTTTACAAATGGTGGTAGGGTCTAGAAGAATTTCTTTGCTTGATGGCTATTCAAGGTACAATCAGATCTTAGTTCAGCCTGATGATCAGTTAAAAATAGCATTCACTACACCGTGGGGCACTTTAATGTATGTGAAAATGCCCTTTGGTCTAATGAATGTTGGAGAAACTTTTCAGAGAGCCATGGACATAGAATTCTCAGAGGAATTGGGCTTCTTCATCATTATATACCTTGATGATGTTAATGTGTTTTCAAAAAGAGATGAAGAGCACTTATAACATTTGAGGAAAGTTTTCGAGAGATGCAGAAATTTTGGGATATCTTTGAACCCTAAGAAGACACTATTCGGTCTCCAAGAAGGTAAACTCCTTAGGCACATTATTTCAGAAGAGGGTATTAAGATAGATCCAAAGAGGATTGAGGCCATACTGCAAATCTCTCATCCTCGAAACATCAAGGAGTTGCAATATTTCATTGGAAAGATTAAATTTTTGAGAAGTTTCATCCCCAACTTGGCTGAGCTCCTTAGAAATATCACAAACATGTTGAAGAAGGAGCAAGGGGTAAAATGGACCTTGGAAGCAAAGAAGTCCTTTGAGCTAGTGAAACAAGCGTTAACTAAAACACCGGTTCTAATAAGTCCTTATTTTTCAAAAGATTTTTATATTTTTTCATTTGCATCAGAACATACCATAGTTGTTGTCCTTTTACGGAAAAATCCAGAAGGACAAGAGCAGCCTATTGCATTCTTTAGCAAGGCTTTGAGAGATGCTCCTTTGAAGTATAACATTATGGAAAAGCAAGCCTTTTCTTTGGTTAAGGCTTTGAAAGACTTAAGAGTATACATCCTTCACTCACACATCATTGCCTTTGTCCCAAATTCAGTTGTGAAAGACATTCTAACACAAGACCCAGATAGTAAGAGAGGTAAGTGGATTGATGTTATCCTTGAATATGATTTAGAGATAAAACCCACTAAGCTAATCGAAGGCCAAGGTCTAGCTAGATTAATGGCTGAATCCAATTTTGAAGTCCTTGATATTAATATGATTAATGCTTTAGATGATCAAGATGAAATCTCAACTTCCATTGTTGAAAACCATTTTATGAATTCCTCTTTGTATGCTGATATTGTTTATGTTTTGCTTAATTTGAATACACCTCCTGGTTTGACAAAAAAAAAGGCAAGGTTACTAAAGTTGAAAGATGTAAACTATTGCATTATAGATAGATGTCTGTATTGGAAAAATGAAAGTGGTATATTACTTAATTTTTTGCCTGAGTTTGATGCAGAGAAGGTTAAGCATGAGTTCCATGAAGGGGAGTGTGGAGGCCACCTATACTGGAAAACAAAAACCAACAAAATCTTGAGGGCTGGTTACTATTGGCCTACTCTCTTTCATGATGTACACAAGATGATCATTGCCTGCCATAAATGTCAACTTTTTGAAGGCAAAAGGAAGCTGCTACCCTTGCCTCTGCATCCAATCACTGTTGAAGCCCCTTTTCAACAGTGGGGATTTGACTTCATAGGTGAAATCCATCCATCATCCTTAGCTCAGCATAGATGGATTCTCACTGCCACAGACTACTTCACTAAATGGATAGAAGCCATTCCTTGTAGGCAAGCCAATGATTCTGTTATCATAAAATTCATAGAGAATAATATTCTCTCCAGGTTTGGCTATCCTACTAAGATCATCACCGATAATGCAGCAGCATTTGGATCAAAGAGGATGGTTGAGTTCTGTCACAAGTACCAGATAACACTGGGGCATTCCACGGCCTATTACCCTCAAGGTAATGGACTCGCAGAATCCTCAAACAAGAGTTTAGTGAACATAATCAAGAAAATGTTGGAGGTCAACAAGAATTCTTGGCACACAAAGCTTGTGCATGCACTTTGGGCTGATAGATTAACATTGAAGAAATCTATTGGAATGTCACCCTACCAAATTGTGTATGGTGCTGATGCAATTTTTCCAACCAGCCTTGGTGTGCCAGTTATGAAGTTGATTCAAGAGTTGCAAACTGAAGATAATGATATGATCAGAAGGATCAATCAAACAATTCATCTTCAGCAAAACAGAGAGGAGGTTTATAACAAAGCATTGCAAAAGTAGATCAATATCAAAAAGCTTTTTGACAAAAGAAAAAAGGCCAGCAATTTCAAAGTTGGGGACAAAGTTTTAAAGTGGGACTCAAGGAGGGAAGACAAGGGAAAGCATGGAAAATTTGACAACTTATGGCTTGGCCCTTACTCTATTCATTCAGCTGCTGGTAACAATGCCTATTTCTTACAAGAGTTGAATGGAGCAGAATTGTTTGGGGGTCCTGTCAATGGCAGGATGCTTAAACATTACTTCTCTTGATCCATGTCATGTTCTGAAAGCCTTTTTTATCTTTTTTTCTCATTATAAATATCTCATTCACCATTGTATTCAAAGTTAGAAAAATCAAAAATACAAAAACAGTGAAGGAAAGAAAAGAGGGAAGATTGTAAAAACAATAAAGGTACAGCCCCATACCAAAAAGAGAAACAAATATGAAAGTGTGCAAGCTGAAATTCCACTCCTGAAAACACACTTCTAATTAGTCAAACAGTCTAATCTTGACTAATTAGCTTTAAATTTACTGCTGATAGGATAGTGAATTCGATTTGCCAAACTGTTTAATCTTGGCTTATCAGTAGATAGATTAGGATACAAATTAAAGGTTCAAACATGCTCAAAATCTGAACCTATGTTTCCAAAACATGGATGACTCAAATCTGTTTTGATTTTTGAGTCAAAATAGATGAAGAACTGGTTCTAATCAGCTTAAAATCTGAACCATATGGTAAAGAAGAACAGCTCAAAAACAGAAGTAAAAACAGAGTTGTAAAAGGATGAAGGAAGTGCTTTGAACTTTCAGATATTAATCCTTCCATTTTGATTTAATTTTCTGCAAAATAATATCTATGTGCAGCTTGTTTTTTATGCCATAGATCAGCATGAAGTTAGACTATTCAATCCTAACTTGTATGCTTTTAAATTTCTGTTATAGAATTTAGAGAATAAAATATGTTAGACTGTTTAATCCTAACAGATTAGTAGATTAGGTAGAGAATCATATGGACTCAACTGTTTAAACTGAGTCCATGGAGAAATAAGGAGTAGAATTAGATTATGCTTTTTCTTTCAAAAGAATAAAATTTTGTGCAAAGAGTTTGCCAATCCAAGCGCACTCTAATGAAGAAAAAATGTTAGATCAGTAGGATTGGGTAGGTAGAGAGCTTGTATTGTTGAAAGTTCCATTATTTTCCATGGCTGCTAACATTTTTCAGAACAAAGGAGATCCTCCAAGTAAAGAAAGGCAGCCCAATGGATGAGGCATGGGTCAGCCCCCAGAGAATCCAATGGATGAGGCACAGGTCAGCCTCCCAGAGAATGCAAGTCTGAAGTTCTTGATGCCTTCGAGAAGGCACCATCCCCAAGTGGAGCCACTGTTGGCCACCTATAAAATTTGTTATATCAAAAGGTGGCCAAGACATTTTGAAGCCTTCAAGAAACACTTTTATTGCTAAAAATGTTATCTCTTGAAGCCTATTGAATGCATCATACCTTTGTTTCAATCTTCACTGCTGTTTCCATTTTAAAACTCAGAAATTTTGCTGATCCCATAAGAAAGACTGCTACAAAAACCATTTTTCCCCTTTTTTCACTTCAAAACTAACCTCATTTTTTACCCCTTTATTCTCCATAAAAATCCTTCATTTTCATATTTTCCCCGCTTCCCTTCCATAAAAACCCCTTTGATAAGGTTTAAGACTCTTTCCTTGCCTCATCGAAACCCTCAAAACCCTTTGAAAACCATTGAAAATCTATAAAAAACCCATTTTTTATTACAGACTTAAGCCCCCTTGGGCTAAGACCTAAAACCGCTTCCCCTCCATACGCCTTGGTGCTAGAACCAAGCGCTCACCCCTTTCAGTGCTAATCGCAACGCACAAGTCCATTTGTTGTATTAAAACCTTCGATGCGATTAAGCACTGTGTTTATAAACCCCGATCATATTTTTATTCCATATAACCTGTGGGCCCGCATCTGGGCTAAAAAATTGTAAATAAACCCGTCCCGATTAATATTTTCCTTTGTTAAGTCTTAAAAACCCTTTTATCCTAATTTTGGTCTAACACGCCCATACAATGATTTTTTAAGTCAAAATGGGTAGATTAAAAACACCCGAAGCACAATCGCATCGGAGAAATTCACAATGGGTAAGACCCGCATCAAACTTTCCGATGCGATTGGGTCCCATATGTATAAACCCCGCCCTCCGCTTTTTACTCCATATAACTTTCACCCAGGACCAAGTGTTAAGGGTCCCGAGGCACTAATCGCATCGCAAGTTTCAAATGGTTAGATTGAAAGACTGGGCTCGACAGTTCCGATGCGATTCGCCCTCACATATATAAAGCCCCGAGCCTATCACATTCCATATAATCCATGGCCCCGCAGACGGGCGCCAACCATTTCATATGTATACATCCCGCCCGATAAAACCTTTGTTTTACATTAAAATTTTGGGTTTTTCATGTTATAAGGTTTTTTCCGCCGGTGCAAATCTTCAAACATTATCAACCATTGATCTTAGTCCGATCAACGATCACCACCAAATCGCATCGCAAGTTTTTCATTGAGTGCATTTAACATAATGCCTCCTCCGATTGACATCTCCCGATTCTTTCCCTGCCGTTGATCTGATCTGCAGATCGATGGCCCATAACTAATCGCTCCATCGCACTCCAAAGTTTATTGCCCTGCCGATTGTGATCCTCCAATTGGATCTGGACCATCCACGTGTCCAGATCGGACGATCCCAAATCATTCCCGCATTACTTCATCGCCCTCCACCCTCGCCAAAGTTTTAACCTTAGTTTTTCGCATTCTCTTATTCAATCCAAATAATGTGAATCCTTCACATTATTAGTTTTCCACTTATCCCGACCGTTGATCTTCTTTATCACTCATCAATCAACGGCTCTAACTTAATTATCCCCCCACTCTCCTTTTTTAACCTCTTCTATGCAGTTCTCCACCGTTGGATGATGCCATCCAACGACCACGCTCCTCCCCACGACCTCTGAAGCAGTTTAACCCAAATGCAAGATTTCTTAATTGGTTTCGTCTTTTGCAGGTGATTGATGGTTTTTCATCATATTAAAGAAAAGCCAAAGGATGGGAATGACGATTCTTGTGCCTTTGATTCATAAAAGGAAACCATTCGCAGGGTTCAAACTCCACGTCTCGTCGATGCTACATGGGCATTGATGCCTTGTGAGCCCTGCACAGCACTGCACATCAACAAGACACAGTGAGTGAAATCACAAATCAAAGAGTATCAGTGTCGAAGACAAAACATACCAGAACAGAAGATTGAAGACAGATTTGGGGGATTGCGGCTAAGAATGATTATCAAAAGCCTAATCCTCCAAATCAAAAACACAATTAAAAGAAAATCATAAGTTTTTATCAAACAGAAAGGCCTCCACCACCACATCTGAGGCGAATTGATTCCTTTCATCTACCACAGTGCCACATGTAGCCACAAGCATTCAATAGAGGCTGAATTTATTGATTAGAAAATCAGATATTTGCCTCAACGCAGTCAAAGAATTAATGCTGCCAAAGGAACTTAATGTAAAATATCAGCAGAGTTATTACATCCTAAAACAGAGCCTCAAAGTCAACAAAATCTCCCACCGAGCTTAATTCATAAATGTAAATCAATTAATACATACAAACCCCTGTAAACTTCTCCATCGAGCCCCTCAAAGGTCGAGAAGTCATTAGTCTGTATTAATTAACTCAGGAGATCTTTTATTATATCCCACCTCCTCATTCTTCTATAAATACTTCTGTAGAAGATGATAAATTTTTGGTTGCTGAACTTTGAAATACACTTGAGCTCGAGACTTCTACTTTTAAATAGTGTTCACTGGATCTTGAAGCTCTGTTTGTGATCTAATAAGTTAGGCTGAGAAGTGAAGATGATTGTTGAACTGAAACATTGGAATTGAAAATGTAACTGGTTTGACTTCAATATACAAGTTGTTTCTTGGGACCCTGGTCTATATCACTGGTGAAGTGCTTCTTTCTTTGCCATTTGTTTCCCTCTCATGTATGCCATATTGTCCATTATTCTCTGATAAAGAACAACAAGCATAGAGTTAGGACTTACTGTTTACTAGTACCCTTCTCTGACTGATAAGCTTTATCTCAATGTTTTCCTCCAATTTGTTTATTTAAGAATGATTCAATACAGTCTAAGAAGTTAGGAACATTGGCGTTCCCTCGTGCTACTGTTTGCTTTAAACATTGTTCTTGAATGTGATTTCCATTATTTTCTTATTAAAGTTGGACTAGAAAAGTGATGGTAAGCCCTGTTTTCTAGCTTCTTGCTCCAAAGGTAGATTCTGAAAGTTTCCCTAAGTGTTTACTGAAAGCAGACTAGGTTTAAAAGTACCTTATCTTATCTTAAGTTGCATTTTGTTTCTCTTAAGTGTTTTTCATCCTTTCTGAAGGTAATTATGCAGATTACTGGATTGTTTGTCT
Source organism: Pinus albicaulis (assembly GCA_034641835.2). NCBI lineage: Eukaryota > Viridiplantae > Streptophyta > Pinopsida > Pinales > Pinaceae > Pinus > Pinus albicaulis. Next base: position 521,762,910 of record CM076575.1, on the reverse strand, counting down.
CTTGAGTTATCTTTAATACAAGCTTGTCGAAAGAGGTTTATGGTGAGCCCTGCCCTTTGGTTGGTTTTAAACAGTTGCTTAAAGGCTTTTTCTTGTTTGGACTGACTATAAATCCTTGTTGAAATTATTATCAATTTCCACCCCTCTAACACTTTATTGTTTCCATTCCATCATTTTATCTCAAAATATCTTGTGATATAGATGACTTTCCCCTTGGATCACTCTTGAATTGTTGCACAATTAAAAGCCCTATTATGACTCCATAGCCCAATGGACTAAAAACCAGTGTTATATCTATCTTTTTAGCCAAAGCTTGTTCTGATTGCTTGCAACTTCTCACCTTTGAAACTCTTTGCATTTAGGACTTTACACTCAAGCCATATTCATGCTCAACCATCCAAAAACAAAATAAAACCTCGGCCTTCATAACTATCCTAATATCATTACCCAAAACCTTAAAGATAAATCCATCTTTGCACTTATTGGAGAGATCCCTCTCCGGATTCAGGAGGGCCAGATCCTAGAATCCCAAAGTGGTTGAAATAATGTTGTTTCTATGATTGGACTTTTCCAATCTTGCTAATTATAGATTCCTAACATATATCAATGGATTAAATCTAATCATGTGATATGCCAAAGCAAGATATTGAATCCTTCTACAAATCAATTGCAGAAAATAAACACGATCACCAATCACAACAAGTAATGAAAGAAGCAAATCAAACCACAACACAAATATTTTCCTGGGGAAAGCTTACTGCTCAAAACCCCTCTATCTTCTATTGTATATTCACCAAGGAATCATGAAACAATTACAATGCACTCTTCTCACAATAGTCTCCTACACTCTCACAACTATCTCACACTGATATAGACAAAATCGACCAACACTTGGCCAAGTTTCAGCCTCTGCTCAACCTTCCTTGCTTGCGTAATTCATGTGGAATTCAATCCCTATTCTTTAGGAAATTCAGCGTTCCAAAAATGCGCAATCGTCATTGGAAATCCTATGGTTGTCTTACTGCATGTGGGCAACCTACTAATGATACAACTGATAGTTAACATCATTTTAGCCTTTGTCTCAACTCGGTCTCCACTGGAATTGACATGCACGAAGTTATTAATAGTAAATCATCATTTTCTTGGAAGATCACTCCATGTGAATTAAATCGGATTTAATTCACTTGATCTCTCACTAGTGCAACAAATAGCTACAACTAGTTCAACTAATTTTAACTCAATTAATTGAGATAACCGATTTCTCATGCATTAAACTAATACACTAACTACAATTCGAACTCTAAAACACTTAGAATCACTCTGCATGCCTCACTGACCACCCTCAACTCAAAATTCATGAGCTAACTGAGTTTATCACACTCAGTTAACTATTACAAGTGATTATGAGATAAGATTATATTTTATTGTCCAATTTATTTAGGGGAAAATTATTTTAGACACACATTTATTGTTGACTTTTAAACACTCCCTCTCAACAAGAAAGGGATTATCAGCTACCCCAATCTTGCCTCTATGGTATTCGAATTTTCTCTTGGCGAGCGCCTTCATCAGAATATCTGCATCATGATCTTCTGTGGGAATGTACTGAAGTAACATAATGTGCCTCTTAACACAATCTCTGAGATGGTGGTACCGGATGTCTATATGCTTGGACCTATCATGGAATACTAGATTAAACGAGAGTTTAATGCAAATCTGGTTATCACAATGTATCACTGTTGGATCCATCTGAGAACCAAAAAAACCAACCAGAATCCTCCTCATCAAGATGGCCTCACATGTAACCTAACTTGCTTCCATGTACTTTGCCTCGGCTGAACTGAGTGCCACAGATCGTTGCTTCTTGTTTTACCAAGAAATTATTGTCGATCCTATGCTGAATATCCCTCCTAATGTTCTCTTTCTGTCTAATGGACTGCCTACCCAATATGCATCAGTGAAGCCTTGAAGCTTCATTCCCTCTGTCCATATGTACCATAATCCATTCTTTGCAGTGCCATTGAGATATCTTAAGACATGCTTCCCCGCCTTCCAAAATAGCTTGGTCGGCTTAACCATATCTTGACTCAGCTGGTTAACTGCGTAGCAAATGTCTAGTCTGGTGTTCACCAAGTACATCAGTGAACCCACAAGCTACCTATAAATAGTAGCGTCCACTACCTCACCTGAAGTAGCATCCTCCTTCCTCTAGTTTCCTGGAAGAGGAGTCTCCATGGGTTTACAACTCTCCATGTCAAACTTACTCAGAATCTCTTTGGCATACTTGCCTTGAGAAACAAATAGCTCACCATCCCACTGCCATATTTCCAAACCATGGAAACAGTGAAGGAGTCTCATGTCCTTCATCTCAAACTCTCCTGCAAGATCCTCTTTGCAAGAAGTTATGCGCTGCTCATGACCTATCAAAATTAGATCATCAACATAAAGTACAATAAGATCACCAACATAAAGTACAATAATCAATATCTTACCATCAACCACAATCTGGTACAATTTCGCATCTGCTTCACTCTTAGTGAAGCCAGACCCGGTGAAATAGCTATCAATCCTGGTGTATCAGGCATGAGGTTCTTGCTTCAACCCATAAAATTCTCTCTTGAGTCTGCACACATGCGACTCATTGTCAAAGGTCTCAAAACCTTCTACCTACTCTATGTACACTTCTTCCTCAATAATCCATTGAGTAGCATAGTTTTCACATCCATATGATGTATCTGCCACCCCATCTGTACTGAGAGTGAAAGGATAGATCTAATCGATGAGTACCTTGCAACCGGTGCAAAAGTATACTCATAGTCAATCCCCTCAACTTGTGAGAATCCCCGGGCTACAAATCTAGCCGTGTACTTCTCCACACTCCCATCTGTCACTTGATTCACCTTATAGATCCATCTAGATCCAACCACTGATTTTCTAACTAGTCATGGGACAACTTCCCATGCACTGTTCTTGACGATGGAGTCATACTCCTCAACCATGGCGTCAACCCAAATTGGTTGTTGCACTACTTCCTCAAAGGAGGATGGTTATGTCACAAAACAATTGCTCATAAGAGCCATGTATCCAGTAAACCTGCCTGGAAACTGTCTATGTCTGCGCAGTGAAGTAGGTGGTCCTACATGTTCTTCCGCATCAAGTCTCAATCTATCATCTTTTGTGGTGTGCCTTCTACAATTTCTGGTGGATGGCTCTGAATGAGTTTTTTCTGCCACTCCATGATCCTCCGCATGTGGTTTCTCCACATCTTGAGGTTCATCCTTTGGAACCAAGAGTTCCTCCTCTGCATGCAAATCAAGGTCCCTCTCAAGGGACAATAGCATGGCTTTCTCCTCATCAAATTTTATATCCCATCTCACAACAGTCATCTTGATGTTTGGAAATACACTCGATAGTTTTGGGGAGTATTAGTGTACCCCACAAATATCCCAATCTCAATTTTTGGTTCTAGCTTCTTCCTGGAATCTTTGGTCACATGGCAATATATAGATTAGCCAAAAATTTTAAAATATGAAACATTAGGTTTCTTACCAGAAATATCCTCCTCTAGTATACTCATGCCAAGTATCCGATGAGGACTATGATTTTGCACAAATATTTTTGGGTTGCATGCCTCCACCCATAGATGCAATGGTAGGCCTTGATCATGCAACATCTCTCATGCCACACCCACAATTGTTTTGTTCTTTCTTTTCACGACCCCATTCTGTTGTGGGTTATGAGACGCAATAAACTCTCTCCAAATTCCTTATTTGCTAAAAAAGTTCTTGAATTCATTGGAGATGTACTCACCACCATTGTCACTCCTAAAAGCCTTCACATGATTCCCCATACCTTTCTCCACCAGTGCTTTGAACTCACAAAACTTTGAGAACGTCTAATCTTTCTTCTGCATGAATTAGATCCAACACTTTCTAGAAAAATCATCAAAAAAGATCACATAATACCTGTGTTTTTATGTCGAAGCTATAGAGAATGGTCCACACACATCGGAGTGAACTCTCTCAAGGATTCCTGCAACTCGTTTCTCCTTTTCGTGAAAGGTGGCCTCTGCATACTTCCCCATTGTACATCCCTTACATGTGTCTCTCTATGCAAGAGTACCCTTGGGAAGTCACGTATAAATATTATGCATGACCTTCAAGGTTTCGTGGCGTAGATGGCCAAATATCTTGTGCCATAACTCACCCTCATCCTGACTCACCACATTGTCTACCTTACCCATCAATGTTGCGTAGCCATCTACATCAAGTTTGTAGAGATTCTTCACATGAATCCCAATCTTCTTGGCTTGTCCTGTGGCTTTGTGTCGAAGGAAATATTTCCCTTCACTAAAAACCACATCATAACCTTTATCCTGTAACATTGCAACTGAAGCTAAATTCTTTTTCAAGCCTGGCACATGCATCACATATTTTAATAAGAAATTTTTACCCGAATGTCTCTAGAAGGTAACTGTACCAATCTCAATAGCACTGTACCTCCCATCATCACCCATTTCGATATGCATCTGGAGGTCCTTCTTCTCCAAGCTACTGAAAAGTTCTTTGTCTCCCGTCATGTGGAAAGATGCACCACTATCCAAGTACCACACTGATCCCATCACACTTGACACCATGCATGTGATGAGCGAGAATTCCAACTCAAATTATGAGGCCAAAGCGTCACCAGCTACAGATCCTGAAGCCTTCTTTTTATTCTTCTTTTGTGAAAAATTAGTGGCATAATGTCCATGCTCGTGACAGTGAAAACACTTCACTCTGGACATGTCACGTTGCTTGCCTTATTTGTCGATCTCATATTTGAAATAAGATTTATTTCCTTTCCCCTTATTTTCCTTACCAACCAAGGCACAATTTTCTTCATCATCTATCTTAGATGAAGATCCATCCCTTGTATTTTGCCTAAATTCTTCTTACACCAAATCTGACCAAAGTCGTTTTGAATCTCGCAGCTTCTCCCTCCCATTGAAAGAGTCCTCATAACTATGCCAACTCTTGGGAAGGCTTAGAAGAGCTAGGCTCACCAATTCATCATCCGTGACAGTAATTCTAACGCTCCCAAGATCATCTCGACATTGGAAAAAATTGGTTAAATATTTCGGAATAGTGTCGCCTTTCTCCATTTTGATTTTCCTGAGCTTGTCCTTGAGTGCAAATTTTTTGTGGTCACTGCTACTCTAAAATATATCTGTCAAAGCCTTCCACATTTCATATGGAGTCACTTTACAATGGATACTTGAGACAATGTGGTCTCATACTCCCTCCAATAAGATCCTCCTCGCCTTTTCAACCTTCTTTTTCCAAGCATCAAGAAGATCGACATATGTTGTTGCAGGTTTACAAAAGTCATTATCAATGAATTATTTCAACCCGTTATCCTCTAGAACTGCCTCCATATTGTCTTTCCGCACAATATAATTGGAACTGCCCTCGAGTGCATACTCCAATCTCAAGCCATTGAAAGCCATCTTGATCTTGATCCGCCTGTCGCACCAAAAAATACTTTTGCAAATTCGAATTCTATTCAGCATAAACTCAATTTCTTCTCCACTATAGTGATTTCCTGGGCTCTGATACCATGTATAAATTATACAAAAAATATGTATATCAATGGATTCAATCCGATCATGCGATATGCTAAAGCAAGATACTGAATCCTTCTACAAATTAATTGCAGAAAATAAACATGATCGCCAATCACAACAAGTAAAGAAAGAAGCAAATCAAACCACAACACAAATATTTTCTCGGGGAAAGGTTACTGCTCAAATCCCCTCTATATTATATTTTATTTTCACCAAGGAATCATAAAAAAATTACAACATGCACTCTTCTCACAAGAGTCTCTTGCACTCTCACCACTGTCTCACACTGATCTAGACAAAATCGACCAACACTTAGCCAATTTTCAGCCTCTGCTCAACTTGCCTTGATTGCGCAATTCATGTGGAATGAAATCCCTATTATTTAGGAAATTTAGCCTTCCAAAACTGCGCAATGCTCATGGGAAATCCTATGGTTGTCTTACTACATGCGGGCAGCCTACTAATGATACAACTGATAGCTACATCCCTTTAACCTTTGTCTCAACTAGGTCTCCACTAGAATTGACATGCATGCAGCTATTAATATTAAATCATCAGTTCCATGGCTGATCACTGCATGTGAATTAAATATGGTTTAATTCACTTGATCTCTCACTAGTGCAACAAACAGTTACAACTAGCTCCACTGATTTTAACTCAATTAATTGAGTTAACTGATTTCTCATGCATTAAACTAATGCACTAACTACAACTCAAACTCTAAAACACATAGAATCATTTTGCATGCCTCACCAACCACCCTCAACTTGAAATTCATGAGTTAACTGAGTTTATCACACTCATTTAACTATTACAAGCGATTATAAGATAATATTACATTTTATTGTCCAATTTAATTAAGGGAAAATTAAATTAGACACACTTTTTTTTATTTTACTCTTCAACAATTACCTCAAAACGAGAACTCTAGCCCAAGAAAATTAAAAGAACATGAAAAAACACCCCAAAAACGAAAAGTGTGTATTCCAAAACGAATTATTTTTTCTTAGGGTCAAATATTAACTTTTTTAAAAATTATTCTAAAAACCAATTCTTTTCTTGAAAAAAGGATTGAGGCATAAAATTTTAATTTTTTTTAAAAGTATCTTATACCAGATGTTAACAATTAATAATATCATGGCGGTATCACTGCATAATTTTAAAAATCAACATTAATTTCTAATATTTTTTTACTTTTAATCAAAATATCAACTTTGGTATATTGAATCTAACATAACTTATTTTTGTAATTCATTGTTGTGTTGTGGATATTCTAAAGAGATGAATTCTTCATAATTAAATCATATAATCCAACAAACATAGAAATGACACATAACTTCATGTAAGATCATATGGAAGTCAAAATATTTATTTCAAGCTACGATGCAAACATCAATTACATAAAAATGTCTTAGACATCTATTTAAAAATAGTCATAGGTTGTGGCACACCATCAGAACCTACATCTTCATATGAATGAGTGGATGCAGATGAAGATTATCCATATTCTTCTCTTTCATCAACTAGTGCTCCATCTGAGTCAACGTGCATGCCCATCATTTTAGATTTCAAATGTCTTCTAGATCTACAACTACATTCAGCAGAGTCCCATCTCAATACTATTTGTTCCAGTAGAAATTTCTTCAAAATATTTATGGTCTTCAAGCGAAGGGTTCCTCTCTTTGGGAATTTTAAGTCATACACAAGTATGTCAACATCATCCAATTTTAAGACACATGTGTGGTGATGATTTATATTTGTACCCTTTCTTTTTCTCTTTCTTCCATTTTTTTTTTCAACTATCATCTCTGGTTTATACACACCATTGAATGGGTGGGTACTTGTGGCATACCAATGTTCTTCAACGACTGTAATATCTTAGTTTTATTTAATGACCTTTATAACCTTGGCAACCCAGAATGGATATCCAAGTGGATCTTCATCTACTCACATTGCTATCATGAAACCGTCCTTAACATCTCGCTTCACGTTGATCACGTTGTGCACGTGATCTTCTATAACCAATATAGATTTCTCTTTCCTCTACCTATGGAGAATTAATAATACCTTGAGATTGTTATTGTTGAACAATGTGTGTTTCCTCAAGTTCATTTGGCATATTTTGTGGAAAAAAAAATGGAGTCTTCAAAAGCATATCCTCATTTATTGATCTTAAAATCATATCACTTTGATTATTAAAAAATTACTCCCACCAAACTGAATCAACAACATCAAAATACTCATATGTATCTCTAATACATATTTTAATTTCCTCCAGACATTCAGAATAATTTATATCTCTCTTATGCCTTCGTGCATTATGGAGTTCAACAACTGACATTAATAACAATACCTTTGATAAAAATATTGGACACTCTGGAATGAACTTCAAAAATTCTAAACCCGATGATGGCCCCCATTCTGTAGTAGTTGAATACTTCTTGCCCCATATAAGTGTTATCCCATTAATTTTTTTGATAAGAAAATGATGCTGGAAGCTAATGTCATTAAGTTTTTCAATGCATTTCTCCTCGCCATGCGATCCCTGAATAAACCTTCGTATGTCAATAGTTTCTTCCAACACATGAAAAATAACCTTTGGCATGTATGATTTCTTAATACATTCAATTAATGATGGTAGGCTCCCAACACCTTTCCTCCTCAATTTTACTGAAAAACGACTAAACATTTGAACAATATGGTCATGAGTATGCCCAACAAGAAGGAAACCAACCTTTATCTTATTAAAAATTCCCAATTCAACAAGCAGGTCTAGATACCCAAAAAGAACTTGATTTTTTTTTCACTACTTGTGTTGTCTAATTGGACATACAAAACTTCAGGAAGAATACCAGACCAATGAGTAATCACATCATGGATAATAGTTATGGTTAGATTTGCATCATTATGAATATTTGGAGTTGTGAAGTAAACCCTTGGAAACATCTTCTCATTAAAGACCATACAACCAACCAAGTGAAACTAAATGAAATTTTCCTCCTGTAATTTTTTTGGTATGTAGAAAAAATGTGGCAGAAGTGTTTTCTTTTTGTCCATACCATCAATTAACAAACCCAAATATTTATTTGGATTATCATAACACTTATTTCGATGTTTATACAATTTTTTTCTTTCACTTGTTTGTTGATTGTGATGCTCTTGAAGTGCTTTGACAGCGTAATATGCACATAAAATAAAAGAAACATATGAATAAATATATTTTCGTAGTTGATAACTATCCAATTTTTAAAAATAATGCGATGAACGCATACCTATTTCTGGTCCTTGACATTAGCATCTCTTTTTTCTTTAAGAGAAGCACTTGTACTGCAAACCCCCATCCTTGTCTTCTTAGGAATACGAACATTGTTGAATTTGTTCTTCCATACCCTTGTAAAATATGAATATGTAATAAAATTACTAACTCCTTCAACACCTTCCACATATTCTTTGTATAAGCTGTAGATTTCTCGTCTCGAGAAATTATCTGGAATGTGTATTGTGTATTTATTTGGCATACACTCTCCATGCTTTGAAAAGAAGTCTTTCATCCATGACATAGAATTATTTTCTAATGACCCAACATCCCATTTATAACGTACTTATGAATAATATGTGGGATCCTTTTCCAGTCTATCTTGGATTCTTGACAATCGAAAATTACCATTTGAATGTAACATTTTTAAAGCCTAGCTACAGAGCAATACATTCCCAATATGATAACCATAACCTACTAGTGTAGATTGCATGCAACCCACTAAATATGAATTTTGCATGATTTTATTCAGTGACAAATATCTTTTCCTTTTCTCCAAAGCATAGTTGAAATCCATATGTTTCAAGCAATCATTTTGATAATATTCACTTGAAATCAGATGAACGACATAACTTCTTTTGTGAGATATGTTGTCCTAACCCTTGTTTAACTGGAATATTTTGGATTGATATGAAAAGGTCTACTCCTACTCCTTGTTATAATATTTGCTTGCAAAAGTTTCATCATTCCATTATCTTTCATCACCGTTAGGATTATCTCCTCTATCATAATTATGAACATAGTTAAGAAATTCATTAGCATCATTGCTTGGAAAATATTCATTACCATCCTCACTTGAAGACAATATTTCACAAGAATCATTTGCACTTTTGTAACACTAACTCAAAAAAATTCTTCACCATATTCATTGATTTTTTCAAAATCTTCCCTTGGAGGATTCAATTCTTCATCACCATGAGTGCCTTTTAAATGCTCACTTCGAGAAAATGCATTATTCATCCCCCCCTTCATAAATGGTGCTCTCATAATCCTTAGGATTAAGATGAAGTGGAAAATTTGACTCTGGAAACTCTTCATCCCCCCTTTCAATAATGGTGTTGTTATAATCCTTAGCATTAGGATGAAGTGGAAATTTTGACTATGAAAATTCATATCCCCCTTCATAAGTGGTGCTCGCATAATCCTTAATATTAGGACGAAGTGGATATTTTGACTCTGGAAATTCTTCATTCCCCTCTTCATAAGTGGTGTCGCATAATCTTTAGTATTAGGACAAAGTGGATATTTTGACTCTAGAAATTCTTCATTCCCCTCTTCATCAATGGTGCTCGCAGAATCCTTAAGATTAGGATGAAGTGGATATTTTAACTCTGGAAAATATTCATTCCCCCCTTCATCAGTGGTGCTCGCATAATCCTTAATATTAGGACGAAGTGGATATTTTGACTCTATAAATTCTTCATTCCCCCCTTCATCAATGGTTCTTGCATAATCCTTAGGATTAAGACTAAGTGGAATAATTGACTCTCGATTTACAAAAATTCTTTTTAATGCCCTTCATAAATTTTATTCTCATCATCCTTAGGATTACGACCAAGTCAAAAATTTGACTCTCTATTTATGGTGAATGAACTCCTATTATATTCATCAATCTGAATAGAGTTTTTGCATGATGAACATGTTGATGCTGTAGAAAGAAAAACTTCACTATCAGAAGAACCCATGACTTTCAACAAGAAGATGTTGAATGATACAAATTCACTTTCTCCCAATGACAATATATAGTTTAAAGACTGAAAATTTTCCTCTAAAATTTCCCCCCAAAAATTATTGCTAAAACTTTTCTCTCCAAAGTTTCCCCCGAAAAAAATTTGCTAAAAAAATTCCCTCCAAAATTTTCGTTTGAAATATTTCCTTCCAAAATATTCTTTTAAATGTATTTCAAAACATTTTTTTCTAATTTAGTCTACTTCTATTATATCATACACAGCAATATTAGAAATCTTGTCCTCTGAATTTAGCCAACCAATTCCGAAGGGATGTGTCAAGATTTTGATAGCAAAATAAGGATTGCCCCAGCTAGGGAAACCAGTCCACAAGTAGCAAAAATTAAGAGCTGCCCAGGATGGGAAACCAACGTAAACAATTTTGAAACTAAAACATAATAGAGAAAGGTTCCAAATCAAATTTAAACTAGAAAATGCCAAGAGAAAACTGGAGTGAGAGAAGTGCACCCAGCAATTTCAATTAAGGTATCCCTTCATTCTTCTTTGGAGGGTTGGGATCTTCTTCTTCAATCCTGCAAACATAAAAGGAATCATCATCCTCCTTGCTTGACACATGGGTAGAATTCGTAGGCAGAGGTAACACCTAGGCAATTGGCTGGTTGGAGGTGGCTGCAATTGCACTAGTGTCTTCATCCTTGCCGCCCTCGTTGCTGCTAGAACCTCTATCACCGCTGGAACCCGAGCCACTGCTAGTGCAATGGTTGATGCTGGAGGCACTCTACATAGGCATGGATTTCATCTTATGTGGAATGAAGGCCAGCTCGGATGGAAGAGTAGACTTATGCGGGCATTTCTTGGGATGAATGCTCGAGGACTCAAGTGGGGAGATAGGAAGGTGAAGAGACAAATGAGCAGAGAGGTTGATAGTGTCAATCCTGCTCGGCTCTTCCCAACCCACAGAGAGCTTCAAATCCCTACCCAAAGCCATCGACAGAGGAGGTATGGAGGGGAGGCCGCACCCATAAGCACTTTGAAAATGCATTTTATGGCCCCTAGGCATGGCTGGTGAGGGAGCAAAAGCACAAGACAGGGAGGGAGTGTTCTTTGGAGCAGGAGAGGAGCTCCCACTACCAGAATTCGTCAAGGGATAACTACACCTGGACTAAGCAGGGCCAAGAACCAAGGGCTGAAAGGAAATGCAAGAGGAAAACACAGAGAGCTAGATGGAGAGCCGAATGGAGGCCTGAGGAGCGCGACGAGCTGAATTAATATAATAGTCATTGCAGCAGGACGAGGAGATGTTAATGCTTTGCAGGAGAAGGGCGTCTCGAGAGAGTTGGAGGAGAATGGAATAATGGTCGGCATGCTCTAGCATTTAAGAGTGGGCGGGCGGCCATGTGCTGGCGCGTGTGGCTGACAGCTGCCCTTCCACATGGCGCCCAAGTGGCCCGAAATTTTACTGTGAGGCACCCGCATCTAGGGGTATTTCAAAACATTTTACTAAGCTGCTGGTTTTGAAATATTTCACCCTACTTTCTATTCAAAATATCCACAAAAATATTTATTTTATGCATTCCTTCCAAACTGAAATAAATTTTTTATTTAAATGGTTTAACATTGACTATGTATCGAAATTAATTGTTAAAATTTATGTTCTATTTTTTGGTAGACATTGAATAAAAAATAATATAAATATATAATATTAACTACATATTAATTTTCTTAATTTTAATTTTAATTCCACATTCACGAAATGCTAAAGCAATCGCATAATCTTCTCTATATAATAACAATCATTGATTCTATTCCTCACATCACATCAAGTATTATGGGTTTTGTTGGAGCAATTTTGTGGAGGCGATGTGTTGGCATTGATAACACATTGAATGAGAGCTTTTCGCATTTGAAAGGTTATTTTTCCTTCTATTTTGACCATTTAAGGATGAATTTGGGGAGAATCTGGTTTTTTTTATGGTTTTTATGTTCTAAAAATATTTTTTTATGGTCTTTTTGTTCCAAAACTCTATTTTTTAAATTTGTATAGCAAAGAAAATGGAAAAAAAAAAAACTCAAATTTGTAGGGTTTTTAGGACAAAATTTTAGAAAAAAAATATATTTTAGGGTTGTTAGGTTCCTCCATGAAACAAAAAACCAAAAAACAACCATGCACATAAAAAAACCAGAGATATATATATATATATATATATATATAATTGCAAAAAAAAATATTTTTTTTTCTTTTAAAAAATCATTTTTTTCTCATTGTATATTTTAATTTATTTATTTTTTTAAATAATATATATATATATATATATATATCTCTTTATATTAAATATAGTTTTTTTACTTATTAGTTAAAATTTTTATTTAATTTAATTTTCTAATTCTTTTTTTTTGCGGCCCACTGTGGCTGTGAATTTTTTTTTCTTTAAATTTAAAAAAAAAAACTTAATAAACAAATATTTTTGAAATTAAATTTTGTTTTTTCAATTTTTTTAAAACAAATTAATAATAATAAAAAATTTAAAATTAAATTTTTATTTTGTTTTTTTTTTATTAAAAAAACTTAATATTAAAAATGTTTAAAATTAATTTTGTTTTTTAATTTTTTTTTAAGATTGTTTTAAAAAACTTAATATTAAAAAAAAAATTGTCTTTTTTTTAAAAGGTATTAAAACAAATTATATGTGTGTGTGTGTGTGTGTGTGTGTGTACTCTTTAAATTTGTTTGTTTTTAAATGAAAAATATCTATATATGTTTTTATAATTTTTAAAATATATAGTTATATTAGGAAAAGTTATATAGTTAATTTTTTTTTTTTTAAATTTAAATTTATATGGTTTTACAAATGAATTGCATTTTTCTTTTAATTTATTTTATAGAAATTAATTTTCAATTACTTTTAGATTTATATCGGTAAACTTAGAAAAAAAAAATCAATTAATTAGAATATGTGTTTTTTTCATTAATATATATATATATATATATATATCAGGAAGATGGCATCAAAGAATATTTCTGTGAATGTTTCTGGACCAAGGGAAACAATTGCCAAATCTAAAGTTGCAGCTGGATGCAATATGGATACTGTTGGACGCACTATGGATACTGCTAGCTGCACTAAGAATATTGATGGACACACTATGAAGACTCTTGAACACACAAAAAGTGAAAAACGTAATAAAATTCAAGCAAGTGGCACATCAAGTACATTCAAGCTTTTTTCTGAATGGAAGAACATAGAGGAAATAAATAAAACAGATTTTTCATGATATCTTGAAGACAATGAAACCAATGATGGTATACATATCTATTTGTTTTGTGGTATGAATCACTTAGAAGAATCATATGAGGTGATGGACAGAGTACGAAACATATGTTTGGTGCCAAACACAAACACGATTTATGTTCTTGCAATAATGGCTAATAAACATGAAAAGGTTAGATATCGTCTATCAAAGGTCAAGTCTGACAAAAATGAAACATCTACAAAGTTGTGTGTATAAATCGCAAGCCACATTGCAAATAACATTGTAAGTATGCTTATTTATATTTGTGTTATGTATTATTGTAAGGATCATTCAATTTTTTTGTAATTATTAATCATTGACATATTTTATTTTGTTTCATAGGATTTTGTTGAGTGTCTTTCAAACATGAATGAGGGTATTTATTATCTGGAGCCAAATGTTATGACTGTGATCAATAATTTCCACACATAGCCAGAAGAATAAAGGAGAATAAAGAAAAGATCAATATCTCGTGACACTGCATTACTACAAAGAGGGGATCAACCAAGACTCACTAAGGTAGATCAATCTAGTAAACCTAAACATGTTGCTTTTGAAGATGTGGAAGATGAATCTAAAAATTATGTTAGCATTAGTGAGGAGGAGATTAGAACTGTTGTGCAAAAGGAGAAAACAAATCAAACACCAAGAAGAAAAGTGCCCAAAGATGTCTCTCTTCTAGCTGATGATGAAGAACTTGTTTATCAAAAAAAGGATATGTTAATCGGTAAGAGGAAGAAATCAAATGTTTTCCAACCTGTAAAATTCATGAGCAATAATGAAGAACAAACTGAAAACTCTAAAGGAAGCAGAGAAATCATAACATCATGTGCTAAGTTAGAGGATGACATTATTAAAATAAAACAAAATTCCATTTGATCTGAGTTAAGGAAGAATAAATTAATTTGTGGGGGCCAAACATTTGGGCTTAATGTCAGCCAATTCTATAGGCCAGATGAAGGACAATCTCAATATCAAATTAGAAAGGCGCATCACCTACATGTACATAATTTGAAAACATTGCTCAGGTTCAATAAATATGTGCATGTGGCGGATTATGATGTTCTTGTTGATCCACGTCAGGTTCCCAACAAACAAGCATTTGAAAAGACACAACTTTTTTATTATAAATATTATTTAATTGGAGGGAACCATTCGGTAGAGGCTAAAATAAAATCGATTGAGGAATATCCTAATAACTATCTTTTCCAAATAGTGAAATGCATTATTTATGTTGATTTAACGTAAACATAATCAAATTTATTGGCATGGGATCATAATGCAGATAATGAGTACAGAATGAAAATGACTTTCATCCAAAGGGTCAGATTTATTCATAGTGAATTCATATAAAAATGTGGTGGGGATTAGGCAAAAGTAAGCCTAACCTTTCGAAAGGAATGTTTAATGGAAACAAGTTATCAAATTGATGAAAAAATCAAATCAAAAGATGGAAAAATGCATTCAAATATATTCAAAAGCATGGATAGCATTTTTTAGATGGCATTTAAAACTAGGGAGATATGGGAATTGATTGATGATACTTTTGAGCGGTGGGAGAATATTTCCATAAAAAATCAGAAGGTTAAAATGTGTAGACCCATAATATGTACCAACAGTAAGACATGTCCTGAAATGAAGCAACTTCCAGAGGATATGATTGTCACATCTTGGAGAACAATGCAAGGAGTGAAGGATGATAAACTATTCAAATCAGTATCATCCCATGTGAAGTCAGGTGAATTATCAATGGAGGAAATGTGCACATAATTTCAAAAGTAAGTTTGTTGAATTATTTGTACGTTTCCTTTGATTATAATTTTCTTCTAAATAAAACATTTTTTGTTGGCAGAATTTGTTATACATATCACTATATTAACAGTTTTAACTTTATTTATTTAGTCATAATATTCATATGAAAATAAAAGAACGTATACTTAAAATATTGATTGAAGACAGTTAGGATGATGTTGTGGGCAACTACTCAGAATCAAGTTCTATAGCAACACTTAAAGATTTTTATATTTCATTCAATAAGGTATGTTGATTTATACATTCGTTTTATTTATATGTAAACTATTTTTATTTTATTACTTATACATATATATTTTTTATGTCATTAAAGATGTCGAACAAGGATGCAAATGGAGTACTAGATACTTTCAAAAGCTTTATTGAAAAAAATAAGTTGGAAAATATGAGAAAGAAACATCTTATGAAGTTGAACTTGATCCTACTCTTAATCATTTCATTTGGAATGGGCTCGACGGTATCCAATATCAAATAATACCAGGTGATTGTGAAGACATTACAAAATGCATATCTAAAAGGGAATATGCCCTAGTTATTTCAGATATTCCTCATGGTGTCAACTTCCCAGACATTGAATATGATAGTGAACCATATACTTATTGTTATCCTTGATAACAACTAGGTTTGTCTTAGGTAAGTTAGGTTGGGTCATTTGGATGAAATAAGGTCATGAAGTTCATTGAATTTCAACAATTGTATATATTTTAAGGGGTCTAAATAGTCATTGGTCATGCAATAAAGGTCTTATCAAGGTAAATTTAAAAAAAAAATTGATTGCATGGGTAACAAATGTCATTCAGTGACACTTGGAAAAAAATTTCTGTATTTCGCAACGTAGTCAATGTAAAATATTTTGATTTCGCTACAGAAGTTCCTGACAGTTCCATAGCTAATTTTCCCTCTCGAGTACTAGAAACACTACGATTTTTTTTTTTCTGCTAACGGTGGGATAAGTTGTCTTGTCATAATTTCAGTGGTCAGAGCACAATTGGTCATCATGGTAATATTCATCTATGTGTCATTATATGTCATGTGCATGTATGGTAATCATTATTCTTCACATCATTTTGTTTTTCCCACTCATTTCCTCTTTCCTAATTTAGCCCGATACCTAATCCAAAAAGCAGCACCTTACCTTCATCCTTGTAAGTTGTTTGAACACTTTTCCCAGCAATCTAGAGTTTTGATTTTTGTCTAGTATTTCTCTTAGGCTAGGTGTTACCCATTTCAAGAGAGTTGCTTGTTGTCTGTTGATCAGCGGTTGTCATTGATGTCAACCCAAGCAGCACTAGGGGCTACCCCAATATTTAATGGGAATTTTGACCTACCAAATTACTATATTCTGGGTCAAGAATTATTTTGATGGTTTCTACTTGTCGATATGTTTCTGTTGATATATGGCACGCCACGTAATTCTTCACGGTTTGAGAGATATTCGTGTTTGAAGTTTGTAACCTCAGTTAGTGAGCTAAAACCCCATGGGGTTGTGGCATGGGTCATTGAAAATTCAATAATTAATAATTTTTAAGCTCCTAAAATCCCTCCCACATTCACTTGTTGAAGCCCCTCTCAACCTAAGCATTTATATAAATTGTGATCCTCATATCCTCCTTATGTAGGGATTTCGCTACCTGAAACAGGTCATCGTGGAATTTGTGCTCTAAATTTTTTTCTATGAACGTTAAAAAGTTGAACTTTGTATGAGGTGAAGCCAAAATCCTGAGGAAGATCCTGTAAAAATTTCATATCAGGATGCGCAAAATTTTCAGAGATATGATTTGTGGAAGTCAATGTTTTTGCAGGCTCTTGAACTTCATCTCAAAGAAGTGACCTTGGGAAAATCATCATAACTCTCTCTCTGAGTATCAGATTGGAATTCTGTAAAAACTAGAAGATAGTGCATGGATTTTAGTTTTAGTTGTATCAATTTCAGAGCTAAATGAAGAAACAGTGACACATGGCACGTCGTACAAGTTTACTCTACTGAAATAGTCCATAATTAGGTCATTGTGAGAGATTGGGAATAACTATCCCCTGAATAATCCAAATTGGATCAAACCTATGGCATTGGAAAGAAGACTTAGATTACTACTACAGAAATTAAAATCAAATATTGGGGAGCTAAAATAACATAGATACACCAGATTCAATAACGAGATCCTAGAAGCCGAGAAAAAGCTAGATCATGTGTTGTCAAGGGATGCAAAGGACCAAAATTTCTAGGGTAGCAAACCAAAGCAAGGTGCAACAGAGGGTAGCATGAAAATAGCAGTAATCAAGGTGCTGAACAATAGCAATAATTTCAGCACATGAAGTCTTCAAGTGGGAAACACTGCATATAGTCATTGTAAAGGTATCATTGTACTAAGTCATTGTAAATGCATCATTGTAAAAATTGTAAAAGTGTATATCTACCAAGAGTTGAAGAGGCAGTGGCGGGAGGTCTAGGATCATCATTAGGTGGTTGTGTCATAGTTGGGGTTATGTTCTAGTGTTTCTTATTCCTCTACATCATTCTATATCATTGTAAAGTGGACCATTTTCCCTGGTACGAGAGTCCATTCTTGTTTTATTCTTCTATAGGGTGGTAGGGTGATGCTAGGATGGTGCATGAAGTCACCAACAGGTTCAAGCCTGTGAAAAATTTAGGGTGGTAGGGTGGTGCTAGGGTGATTTGTAGCTCATTGGGTGTTGGGGCATCCGTTCAATTGACTACTGAAGAATCTCGGGCGTTGGAGCGTCCATCCAGTGGGAGCAGGAGAAGAATTCTTTTCTAGATTCTAGGAATTTGGAGCTTTATTTTCAATTGGAGTTGAATATTAAAGAATCATTATAAAATCATTCAGGTGGTTTGTGTCCCAGAGATGGTTTCCACCTTAAAAACTGTGTGCAGTTGTGTTCCTTTTTTTTACTGCTATCAGTGTACAAACACTGATAATAATTGAAGATTAACTAATGCTCTAAAAGATTAGTAATAATTCTAATTCAAAGGAATACTGATTTACCCCCCCTCTTAGTATTTCCAAAAATTAGTATCAGAGCTTGGTTCCTTCAATAACAGTTTAACAGCTGGAAGGAGGTCATGGAGCATACCAAGAATGGTGTACCTCTGTTCAATGAAAATAATTATGCACTCTGGAAAGGAAGAATGGAGGTCTATCTCTTGGCGCAAGGTTACGAAGTATAAAACACTTTTCAAAATGGATTTACATAAACCAAAGATGAATAAGGTAAGAATAATTTGGTAAATGATGCAAAAGAAAAGAATATTATTATCAGTGGACTTATTAAAGCTGCTTATCATAAGGTTTTGGGTTGTAAAACCGCCAAAAATGTATGGGACAAGCTTGAGAATATATATGCAGGTGACTCAAATTTCAAAGAAGCAAAACTTCAAATCTACATAGAAAAATTTGAGCAACTTAGAATGAAAGAAGATAACAACATTGCTGCATAATTCCAACACATTGATGAAATAATCAACACACTGGAAGGATTGGAAGAGCTTGTTGACAAGAAGATTATTATACGAAATATTCTTAGAACATTACCAAGGAGATTCAACCCAAAGGTATTGGTCTTGGAATATAATGAAAATATGGACAAACTCAGCAAAGAGGAATTACATGGAGTTCTCATAGCATATGAAATGAGACTTTATGAAGAAGAGGGTACTTCGCATCTAGAAACTGCGTTCATTGCATCTAATAAAACCAATAAGGAGAAACAACCTTCAAAGGCACAAACCTGCACCTGCAAGTGTGAAGAAAAAGAAGATATCTCATCATTCAATGAATATAGTGACAACGAAGAAGAATCCAATGAGATAGTATTGTTTATGGATAAGAAAAATAAACAAGAGGTATCAAACAACGAAGACGAAGGGTTGACCATATAAGAATTTTCTAAGGAGGAAATAAATCTTATAAAAGAACTCAAGGCTGAGAAGATCCATTCCAATACTCTTGAAGAACAAGTTCAAGGTCTCAAAATTGAAGCTGAAGAACACAAATGTATCGAAGAGTCACTTAAAAAGAAGTTGGAAGAAAGTGACCAAGAAAGGGAAGCATTAGAAGCCGAAGTAGCCTCGTTGCGTAAGGAAGTGAAGAAGGGAAAATTTGTCCAAACTATGCCAACAGCTCAAGGGCATTGGAAGAACTCATCAACAATCAACGATCCTACAACGACAGAACTGGCCTCGGTTACAAAGAAGAATAAGAATTAGGACCTTCTACAACAAAATACAATGAACCTATGAGATCTTACATGCATGTAGACTTCATTGGACAAGATTTGCAAGAACAACCTTGGAAGACAATTCCTCGACGAAGATTTCCATCCAGGTACCAACATATTTTTTATGTCTATTGTTATTCATGTGGAAAATTTGGTCATAAAGTTGTAGAATGTCACACGTACCTTAGGAACCAATACAATTCCAGGAGAACTATCAAATATGAACCTCCCAGGGCTCAACGAAACATCAATAGATTTTAAGATTTAATAAATAATATTGAATGTTACAAATGTCAAAAATTTGGACACATAGCCAGAGACTGGAGACTTGAAAATCCTCTAGAAGAATCTTCGAAGCCACATAATGAATGAACATGGAAGAATAAGAAGACTGATAATTGTGCTCTCACTCTCAAGGCTCAAAACAAAAAATATGTGTGGTATGTTGATATCGGTTGCTCAACACATATGACTGGAGATAGAAAGAAATTTGTATCTCTGAAAGAGAAGAAGGATTAAATTGTGTCCTTTGGAAATGATGGATCTTCAAATGTTATAGGATCAGGTATCGTCACTCTCAAAAGAAAAGATGCTCTAGCCAAGAATGTTCTATTGGTTGAAAACATGAATCAAAATCTGCTCATTGTTGGACAAAGGTGTGATCAAGGACACACAATACTATTCAACTCCAGAAAATGTGAAATTAGGAAAGGAAGGTATGGTGAAATTGTGCCTACAGCAAGTCAAGCTCCAAATGACATATATGTTCTAGATGAAGCAACTAAAGCATGTCTACTAGCTAAATAGGATGATATAATATTTGGTAGCAATGATGATCGACTAAGTAAGAACTTTGCTACAAAGATGAAAAGTGATTTTGAGATATCTTTACTTGGTGAGCTGACATACTTATTCGGGCTTCAAATATCTCAGCTAGAGAAAGGAATATTTATATGTCAAGCCAAGTACATCAAGGAAATGCTCAAGAAATTCAAAATGGAAGATTGCAAACCCATCCTTAATTCGATGGTAACAGGTTGCAAATTGAGCCTAGACAATTCATCTAAGGATCTAGATCAGAGGTTGCACAGATCTATGATTGGTATTCTTCTATATGTAAAAGCCTCCTGACCAAATGTTATGCAAGTAGTTGGACAAGTAGCAATATTCCAAGCAGCACCAAAAAAATCACATATTATCACCATCAAAATAATTCTTTGATATCTAAAGGGAACAACAAAATATGGCTTGTGGTATCCCAAGGGTAAAAATCTCATTATTCAAGCCTTTATAGATGCAGATTGGGTAGGAAGTGTTGATGATCGTAAGAGTACTCATGAAGAATTTCAATATCTTCGCTAGAATCTTGGGATTATCCCAAGTTCTCATTAGATTTTCCTTATTTAGAATATAAAGGGGGATTGGAAGTGTGTACAGGTCCGTAGGCTGGTTGTGTGTCAGGGAGAGTGGAATTATGTACAGGTCTGCAGGATGGTTGTGTGTCAGGGGGAGTTACCCATTGCCATTGATATAAAAGGGGGAGAGAATGTTGTAGGAAGAGGTGTCATGATCGCAGGGGGAGTTCTTGTGTTGCCATCAATGCCAAAGGGGGAGATTGTTGATCAGCGGTTGTCATTGATGTCAACCCAAGCAGCACCAGGGGCTACCCCAATATTGCATATGAATTTTGACCTATCAAATTACTATATTCTAGGTTAAGAATTTTTTTGATGGTTTTCACTTGTCGAGATGTTTCCGTTGATATATGGCACGCCACGTAATTCTTCACGGTTTGAGAGATATTCATGTTTGAAGTTTGTAACCCCAGTAGTGGGCTAAAACCTCATGGAGTTGTGGATTGGGTCATTAAAAAGTCAATAATTAATAGTTTTTAAGCTCCTAAAATCCCTCCCATGTTCACTTGTTGAAGCCCCTCTCAACCTAAGCATTTATATAAATTGTGATCCTCACATCCTCCTTATGTAGGGATTTCGCTACCTGAAACAGGTCATTGTGGAATTTTTGCTCTAAATTTTTTTCTACGAAGGTTTAGAAGTGGAAATTTGTATCAGGCGAAGCCGAAATCCTGAGGAAGCTCCTGTAAAAAATTTAGATCAGGGTGCGCAATATTTTCGGAGATATGATCTCTGGAAGTCAGTGTTTTTGCAGGCTCCTAAACTTCATCTCAAAAAAGTGACCTTGGGAAAATCATCATAAATCTCTCTCTGAGTATCGAATAGGAATTCTGTAAAATGTGGCAAATAGGGCACAGACTGTAGTTTTCTCTTTATCAATTTCATAGTTGAATGAAGAAACAGTGACACGTATCACGCTGTACAAGTTCTCTCTACTGAAATAGTTCATAATTAGGTCATTGTGAGAGATTGGGCATAACTCTCTCTTGAATAATCCAAATTGGATCAGACCTGTGGCACTGGAAAGAAGACTCAGATTAATACTATAAAACAAAAAATAAAATTTTTGGGAGATAAAATAATAGAGATACACCAGATTCAATATCGATATCCTAGAAGGCAAGAAAAAGCTAGATCATGTGTTGTTAAGGGCCGCAAAGGACCAAAATTTCTAGGGCAGCAAAGCAAAGCAAGGTGCAGCACAGGGTATCATGAAAAGAGAAGCAATCAAGGTGTATAACAACTACAATAAGTTTAGCACATGAAGTCTTCAAGTGGGCAGCACTACATACAGTCATTGTAAAGGTATCATTGTGCTAAGTCATTGTAAATGCATCATTGTAAAAATTGTACTAGTGTCTATCTGCCAAGAGTTGAAGAGGCAGTGTCAGGAGATCTAGGATCATCATTAGGTGGTTATGTCATAGTTGGGGTTATGATCTAGTGTGTCTTCTTATTCTACATCATTCTATATCATTGTAAAGTGGACCATTTTCCCTGGTACAGAAGTCCATTCTTGTTTTATTCTTCTATAGGGTGGTAGGGTGGTGCTAGGCTAGTGCATGAAGTCACCAACAGGTTCAAGCTTGTGAAAAATTTAGGGTGGTAGGGTGGTACTAGGGTGAGTTGTAGCTCATTTGATGTTGGGGCATCCGTTCAGTTGACTACTGAAGAATCTCGGGCGTTGGAGCGTCCATCTAGTGGGATCTGGAGAAGAATGCTTTTCTAGATTCTAGGAAGTTGGAGCTTTATTTTCAATTGGAGTTTAATATTAAAGAATTATTAGAAAAGCATTCAGGAGGTTTTATTCCCGGAGAGGGTTTCCACCTTAAAAACTGTGTGCAGTTGTGTTCCTTTCGTTTACTGCTATCATTCTACAAACACTGATAATAATTGAAGATTAAATAATGCTCTGAAAGATTATTAATAATACTAATTTAAAGGAATACTGATTCATCCCCCCTCTCAATATTTCCAACACTGTCTCAAAACAATTCTGCAGGTGTCAAAGAAGAAACTAATCATCGTTGTGTTTGAAGGTATGACTTCACATAAAAATCCAAACAAGGGTGGCACTGTGGTCAGATATGAGCCCATGGATATGAGGCTAGTTACAGAAGACCCCGGCTTCTCACAAGATTTTTCAAATGCAGGTTGCATGCGGTTCTACCAAAAACTAAAAGGATATCACGCACAGGCGTCTAAAGATTTTGCTGTAAACTATATTGGTACAGATTCGAAGGTGGGCATCCTCAATTTTACTATGTCTCCTGAGATAATTGCACAGGAAACTGGGATTCCAAGGTCTAGATAGGAGTGGTTTAAAGCAACAAAGTTTAAGCTTCAAATATGATGAATTTCTAATGGAGGAGCACATAGGCATAAACATGTCTCGGTCATCTCCAGGACTTGTCTCAAGGGCAATTATTCAAAATTGTTGATGGTGATTCAGAAATACTTTACTTCTTAAGGTATATTTCACATGATCTATCAATACCACTTCATATTGTTGCTTCATTTCATAGGTAAACAACCTTTGGATTTACCATTTTTTCTGTTTAGGAGTTTAGGAAAAATGGCTGATAAGGTTCAAGTTAAACTTGAAAGAAATGACACTTCTATTTTTCACCATGGTTTGATCAAATTGTTAGTTATGGAGGAGTTAAAGAAGTTAAACATGGATTGGTCCAATTTTCTATTCTTAAGTGGGTATGAGGTGGATTTCCTCACTCCTAGAAAGACACCTAGATCAAAGACAAATACTCCAAGGAAAGATAAAGAATCTAGGGCTGAAACAGAGGTTGAACATGAGGTTGAAGTGCAGACAGAAATGCAGCCCATGGTGGAGCCTATGGAGGTAGAAATTGATCAATTGTAGGAGACAGTGGTGCCTCAACAAACCCCTACCATAATTAAAGCCAAAAGTGATATAAGAACCCATAGAAGTATCACTAGAAGTCAAACAGAGGGGAAAGGCAAGCTAGAAAATATCTTACAGGAAATTGACATTGATGAATCTACTATTGTGAAGCCTGTAGAATTTAAAGGAGAAAAAACCAAGAAAAAGAGTCTTAAAGATAAGAAACTAGACTTTCCCAAAGAAAGCTCAGGTTTTCTTTTTAAACCTAGGAATCCACTCACTAGGTCACAATTATCAAAGGGAGAAAATTATGAGAAGCTGCACAAGGAACCAGAAAAGGAAAAACAACCAGCAAGGGAAAAAATAATAGAGTTATCTCCAACAGACAGAGAGATGAGCAAGGCAAGGAAGGGCAAGGAAAATTTTCAAGAAAATATGAATTAGAGCTTTTAAAAGAAAATCTTAATGAAGCTAGACAAAATATTTTGGAAACTAAGCTGAAGTTAGCAGCACTTAAACAAGAAAGGCAGGAGCTCACAAACTTCAAAAAATAAGTGAGTAAACAGATAGATTTTTATGATGAGGTTGCATAAGGGTCAAGGAAGATGTTGAAGAGGACATTTCCTCTGCACGGAATGATGACACATAAGTTTAGGAGGAATAATTTATTGCAATCAGAAATAAGGAAGTTACAAAGACAAGTCATAGAATTGGAAATACAAATGGAAATGGTGCAAGCAAAGTTGAAGAAAAAAGGTTTAAATATGATTGTGATGGAAGATGACCCTATTGCTCCTTAAAATATGGTAAGGCACACCTTTTTTAGCCACTTTTTGTCTTAGGATATCATATCAAGTCATTTACAGGGTTTTAGGCATGTTTTTGGAGATAAGGAGAAAAATTACAAATTTTGGTGAAATTAGGAAAGTTTGTAGCGAGCTCCAAGCTTGAAGCCGAGTTTTCGCTACGAACTCACTGTAGAATTTTCTAAGGAAAAAATTCCCAAAAAATATGATGTTAGGGGTAAATGAAGGCATGTTTTTACCTTATTATACCCAATGAAGACCCTCTAACAGGTAGAAAAGTAAAAATTGTTGCAGAAGTTGGTGTTATGAAAATGCTACAAAAACTATGCTACAAACTTGCCTAAATATGTTGTTCTTCCAGCATGCTAAATTTTGGGTATTTTTGAGGTATTTAATGCATTTTAGGAAGGATATGAGCCATCAAAAGAGATTGTGAAGTATCATTGGGACATATGTTGATGAAGAAAACTCATCAATACACTTCATAAGGTTGACATGGTTGACAGAACATCACTTTTGTCACCTCACCAATAGACAACTCATCATCAAATTCGGTATATCAGGACCTAAAATCCAGTATGACAGTTTTCCACCTAAACATGGATGTTTTCCACCTAAAAAAGGTTGTTTGGTTTGATAGCCATCATGGGTTATTATAAGTTCTTGTTGATTCAGTTAATAGAGAGAGTCATTTTTTACTACAAGCTCTTTTAAACAGAATTATCTCTATTTTTTCTCAATGGAATGGAATCCTTATTGGATTATATCTCTAGATCAATTTCGAGAGTCTAGCCCAGGTGTTGGCAGACCTATGTAAAAGGGATTTCACTCTATAAGTAGTGGAGTTTTAGATTTATATAAGGTTGATGGATGTAATGACCAGAGCTATTATGTAATCTGTTTTCACTCAGTTAATAGACAGTTGCACCAGTGTTTTGTTCAGACCTAAGATTCTAATTGAGATTTTATGTGTTTGTTTCCTTTTTATCTTTTAAATATTGATTCAGCTTGCTTATACATGATTACTAGGAATTCATAAAACTTTATGCTCCAACTTCCTTTATGTATCATGTTTTTTGTCAAAGTTATTTTGTAAAAGCTCATGTGCCTCAGTTTCCATGAATGATACTTTTGTGTAATTGAATTTCCATGTTGACTCCATGCCCAATGGTAGCCCTCACTCATCTTCCACCTGCAAAAATAATCTTAAAAAACATATAAGAGTTATCCATCTTCATTATAATCTTGTGGATCTCTCTCTGGTCGGAAGGGCTAGCTTCCAACCCCAAGTGGTTTGAAATAGTTACATCAAATTGATTGTTGAACAGCCCAATTAGTCTTAGTTTGGTGATAACACTTATCAAGATTTTAGTAAAGTGGTTACAGGCTTTCAAGAAGTCACAATATCACCACTTTTAAGATTTGTGACATTTCATTCAAACAAACAATTTGCAATGTTATTAACAAAATTCAAGGGAAAAACAAACTCAAGGATGCAACTTACATGGTAAGACATTGAAATTATATGTTTGATTAATGTTAAATTTTTTTATTTATGTACAATTTAATTGAACTTTTACTATGTTATGTTACAGGCTGAAGTCAAATCTTGTTTCTTCCAAAGATCAACCTATTATAAATGACTGTGAGTTCATCCATGTTGAATGTCGGACAAAAAACGATATCTATAGGCCTATTATTCTGAATCAAGTAGATGGGAAGAGTCATAGCCAAGTACTGGTTCATGATGCTATTGTAAGAAAACTAACATATGAGGATAAAGATGCAAAAGCAGATATAGTTAACATTTATCAAAAACCACAAGCATTGATTAATTATCTTATAGATCTATGTTCAAATTAAGGAGACTGGGTTTTGGATTTATTCTTAGGTTTAGGTAAGTTTTATTATATAAAATTGAATTTAAATATTTATTTTTTAGTTTTTATGTGTTTATACTAATTTTCTTAATTATTTCTTACGTGCTTGATGATTAGGTACAACACTAGCATGTTGCCTAAAAAAGGAAGAAATTGCATTTCCATTGAGAAAGACTCAGTGCAATGCAAATTTATTCAAGAAAGAATTAATGCTCTTCAATTTCTTCCAAATGGAATGCAAGAAGTTGGTTTGAGGAAAGGGGATTTTAATGAATCATGTGTGGCAAAAAAGGCAAAGGAACCTCAACCATCGTTATATGGAATGATTGGAAAAGGACACTTTGGAAGATTTGCAGACATCAAAGACTCATTAGAAGATGAAAATGACCAAAATGAAGCAGAAAATGTTGTAGAAGACATTAATGGTGTTCTAGAAGATGTTGAACATGGATTAGTTGATATAATGGATTAGCTTTAAGTTATGCTTGCAAATAAAGCTCAATATTGAGAGTTATTAATCAGTTTTACTTGTAATGTTTAGACTTTGATATTTTATGAGAAGAACCCTTATTTTTTGCAAAAACAAAACTGTTATTACTATTAATTTTTGACATAAAATTCATAAAAATTTCTATTTTTAAACTTTTTTATTAAGATTTTCCCCAAAAAATCATTTATTTAACATGTTTTTTTTAACAAAAAGTTTCAAAATGTGTATTTTTTCATTGTATTTATATTGAAAATGTGTATTTTTTTTGTCATATGATTAAAATTATTGGTTTTTTAGCAAGAATTATTTCATGTTTATTGAAATATTAATTAACAAAACATAAACATATAGAAAATCGTAACTTTAAAATATTGACCCTTTTTTATATTTTTTTAACTATGTGAAAAAATGAAGATTTCATTACAAAAAAATAAAAACAATTACATAATACACTTAAAAATAAACATCTTGGTGAAGAACAAAACATTAGAAAATGTAAATTGTCAAAATCAACCCTCTAAAAAAAAGTGGGTGCTTCTACATCACCACTTTTGAAAATCGACATGAAAATCATGACATTTAAAAAAAAAGGTCATAAGATAATTTAAAGTGCCAAAACTATGCTAAAAAAAGGGTGATTATGCATCACCACTTTTCAAAATCGGGTGCTTTTTTGCTACCTCAAAAAAATGGGTACAAGGTAATTTTCTCGTTTGATCGGTAACTTTGTTCATAAAAGGATGGGACTTGGTGGATGTGTATTGATTACAAGGAACTGAACAAAGTCACACTCAAGAACATGAACCCCATACTGAGGATTAATGATTTATTGGATTAGTTTCAACAAGTGAAATATTTCACCAAACTGGACCTAAAGTCTGGATATCACCAGGTTCAAGTCAGAGAAGACGGTACCTGAAATGTAAAATTGTGGGACTTGTGCCTTAGTCAATGGAGACATTTGAAATTCCACATCATAAGAATGACTTGAGTTGCAGTTAGTAGGAGTGACATGACCACGTCTCTTAGTTAAATCAATCAATTGGATTTTTTTGGCTAGAAGTAGAGTTGTGCATGAGTTGATTTCTAAGATCTAGCAATCTAGTGGAGTTATATTTAGTGAAACTCGGTTACCTAATATCTAGTCTAGAATAGAGTCAGTAGGAGTTCATTTGATTAGTAGTAGTTGTTATTAACTCACTGATCTCTCAGTTAACTATTCAATTTACTAAAAGTAACCCTGCTCATGCATGCAATTTAAATTTCCTATCTGAGGTGGAGGAAAAGGCACATTGTAACTATCAATTGTATATTATTGAGTGTATAGGTTTTGCATTGGAGAATGTGATAAATTTATCTAGGACTTGTGCAAGGAAATATGGGATTTTCCTAATTTTTAGGAGCTATTTTCCTCAATAATTGCGCAAGGAAATAGGAGGAAGCTCGAGGTCTATTTGGCCAAGTGTTGATCAGAGCAGAATATTAGTATTGCAATGCAGGTTGAGCTTCAAGGATTGAAGTTGTCATTGTAATTGATCATTGTCCCATATGATATGATACAAAATAGAGGAGGGGTTTTTCCTAGTTGGTTTCCCCGGTAAAAATAATGTGTTCATTATGATTAAATTATTACATGTGTTTCTATTATATGTTTTCCTTTCTGAAGATTGAGTAGAAGAAGTTTGTGTCTATATTTTTCATCCTGAATTCATTAGAAATTGAAAATTTAGATTTATTTTTACATGGTATCATATCTATTGAAGACTTCATTGAAATTAGTTTAAAGATCTTCTCCCAGACAAATTTCTAATAACAAAGCTCTTAGAGAAATTTGTCTTCAGTGTAGGAACAATGTCTTTCAGTGGAATGAGGCTTTAGTATGCATTAAAGGGCACCTCATTTTTTTTTGCTTGGAAATATGGGATGGAATTTGTGTT
Source organism: Pinus albicaulis (assembly GCA_034641835.2). Classification (NCBI taxonomy): domain Eukaryota; kingdom Viridiplantae; phylum Streptophyta; class Pinopsida; order Pinales; family Pinaceae; genus Pinus; species Pinus albicaulis. Next base: position 521,733,574 of record CM076575.1, on the reverse strand, counting down.
GGTTGATAATGGAGTATGGGAATACACACAAACTGATATTCCAAAATCAAATGCACAATAGTTGGCTTAGTGAAAAAAATACACATCAAAATCAAGGAGGATTATCCTGGAGGGAGTTAGAGATCATGTGGTTTTGAATTTGCATAGAGATGAGACTCCATTTACAATGTGGAAAAATCTCACAGATCTATTCCAAAGCAATAATGATACCATGAAATTGGAATTCAGATATAAGTTCAGGAGAATTTCAATGCAGAAAAATGAAACCATTGTTTAGTACCTATGTAGATTCACTCAAGTTAGAGATGAACTTCGAGGAGTAGGAGAAATGTGTCATAATATGAACTTGTGATCTTAGCACTCCTTGACCTTCTGAAGTTATGGCATAGCTATTAGGATTCATTTAATGGAAGAAACAAACTCCCACATTGGGAGAGGATTTGGTATGATTTGGTGTAGGAGGAGATTAGAAGAAACACTATAGATGGTGTCACATCCAAAACTGAGGAGGAAGAAAAAAATTCTATAGAAGTAAAAGGAAATAAATACAAGGGAAAGAAGGCCCAAGGTAAGTCAGAATCCAGCCAGAACCATGGAAAGAAGAAATATATCACTAAAATTATATGTTTTCACTACCATTAGTATGGACACTATGCAACCAAGTGTCCACACAAGAAATCCAGTAAGAAGCTTGCAGGAGAAGCAAGAGGTGATGCTCTCACATCACAATACAAATTATATTTCACCCTCATTGCATGCATGGAAATTACTATACGAGGAAGTGTATGGTACTTATATTATGGTGCTTCATTTCATGTGATAAGAAGTAAGTATGTCGGTATTATGATGCTTGTGTTGTCCTTGATGGAAACCCACTTGTAATAGAACAAATATATGATAACCAGATGAGTTCACAGATCAGTTCAGTGGTGTCAATTTAAAGGAACAAAATAATAGAATTATGGGACAAAGTTTTGTAGGTCAGAGACAGAAGTTTATGAAAGTGAATATCTGAATAAATATACATGGGTTAGGTGAGGCGAAGTCGCACACACACATGAGTATGACAAAGAAAATTCGTGTACATATTGGCACACTAACTTATTAATACCAAGGGTCTTAACCATGGTATTATCCCACAATATTGAGTGGAGTAATGGCTATGTGATCCCGTCAAATATTACCACTGACATTAGTGTGGTTTTGGTTCATGGTATTGGCTAAGGCTTAAACTATATAATGAGGTTAATATCAAAGTGCTAAGTGTGCATGAGTGAGGGTAATGAATGAATACCTCAATCTGAAGTATATTTTCATGGTATGGGCTACAGTTGATTAGTATATCTAAAATAATGATGCACTCGTGAATGCAATGATGGATCAGGATCAATAGACCTGAAATTGCTATGTATTTGCATGATCTGTTTATAAGTTGTTTAGATCTGTGATCTACCGCATTTTTGTTGCAGTGAAGGTTATGGTATGAGTATGTATGAAGTTATGAAGTGTTGCACATTCATGCATTAGTTGCATATTTGTACGCGATTTCGACACATGGAAGGTGCATATACAAACGAGTTTTTTTTTTAAAAGTCATGTATGTATTCTGAAGTATGTTGAGATCTGTATGCGGGTTGTGTTCAGGATAAGCGCATATGTATGTGGAAAATACTTATGGAAGGCATGTATGACACCCAAGGTTTTTCTGAAGAATATGTTTGATCAGTTTATTCTGTATTTTTTTGTTTCTACTTTCTGTCAATGAAGTATTCATATATATCTGAGTTATTTTAGTATTGATAATGTTGCTAGTTGATTATTATTAGAGATCAGTAATTTGTTGATTGATTGGTGATTTAGTGGTTGTTTGATTGGTTATTCAATGATTGATGTGGTACATATCTATGTTTCAACTTGATGTATAGTATTGGGCTTTAATGAGTGTACTGGGTCCAGTCTGAAAATATGATAAAAGAGGCCTACAAGTTGTGATGTATTGAAGAAGGTGGATCCAGTGTGAAATTTTATGAAACGTGGTCCATGGTCCTACTGAGGTTTGGATCCTTCAGTGAGGAGGTCGTAGCTCCCTTCTAATGGGTGCTAGTAAACGAGATCAGGGGGTCATAGCTCCTTTCAAGTGAGTGATCGTAAACGAGATCAAGGGGTCGTAGCTCCCTTCCAATTGGAGTAGAAGAATAAGAGACGGTTGTAGCCTTCTACAGGGGGTGCCTGCATGTTGGTATGAGTTTGTTCCAGTACAAGATTGTAATTATTTTTCTATATAATAAATATTGAAGACAAAGACGACATGAGCGATGGTTTTCTCCCACATTGGGTTTCCACCTTAAATCCTGGTGTTCATATGTGTTTCTTATGTGTGATGATTTAATCTATTCTTGCTTCACATGTTTACTAAATTATGTCTTACTAAATGTATGATGAATCAATGATACAGTGGTTTAAGTAAAGTTACTGAATATTTATCTGAATTATAATTTTATTGGGCATACATTAGTTTTCTTGATGACAGTCATGTACATATGCTAGTTGGCTTGAGTAAAGTCACATACAGAATTCAGAAAAGAAAAAGAATAATTTGTGTGAGTTTTAAATATTTATTCACCCCCCTCCCCCACCCCTCCCTCTTAGTATTTTTCCCAACAATTGGTATCAGAGAAGGTCCTCTTGAAGAAGCTTGATCACTTGAAGGAGATTTGTCACAATGGGAAAGAAGAAAAAAAAGAAGTCTACTCAAAGGAACAAGACAAATCAGAAAATGTGTGCCAAAATAAATGAAGAAGATAAAGCAGGAATTGATTATGATCCACTTCCTTGTTCATGCAATATTGAAGATAGTGAATATGAAAGTGAAAGTAATGTTATGGATCTAGAAGTAGAAGTTTCAAAGCCCAAAAATGAAATTGAAGATCAACAAATTATATTTAATGAAATAGAATGTATCTACAAAGATGCGATTACTAGATTGAATAATCAATTACAGGAAAGAAAGTCAATTGAGCAAATGAACAAAGAAAATATAGAACAATGTCAAAGGGTGCAGGATGAAGTAACCAATCACAGTGAAGGACTTGAAGTAGAAATCATCTATCTCAAATCAGATTTGGAAAAAATAAAATAAGAGGAATGAAGAATTGCTTCAAACATTTGAAGAACAAGAAAATGGGTTGAAAGAAGATATTCTCAAATTAAAATAGCAAGTAGAAGAAGGAAGAAGGGTCAAAGAAGGTATGAAGAAGCAGTACCAAAGAAAGGAGGTTGAGATAAAAATTTTAAAAGGTAAATTAGAAGAAAAAGATAAACATTTGAGATTTCAATATAGTACTAAGATTCTTGATAATATTCTTAGTATTCAAAGGTCTCCTTCTATTAAATGTGGTCTCCGTTTTCACGAAATTGTTAAAGGAGAATCTAGTTCACAAGCCATTGCTAAATATTCAAAGGATATCAATGCAAAACCTAAAGTTTTTAAAGAGACAAAAATTCAACCTGATAAACAAGCAAGAATCTTGAATCCTCAAAGGAAATCATTCGCACCGAGCTATAGAAGTATCAATTAATTCTCTCCTCTGATCAATAATGTTGAATGCTTTATATGTCATAATTATGGACATGTTGCAACCAATTGTAGAAGTATATTTTTTGGGCTGCAGACAAATAGACACTACACAGATAGACCATCAGCTCCCATGTACTTAGGTTTCTTTAAGGGATATTGTTTTTTATGCAACAATTTTGGTCATAAAGTTGTTGATTGAATGAGACAATCATATTATGATTCCTATGTTCCCTTTTCTGGCCACATCATGTTTTATGCTTGTAACCAATTTGGGCATGTAGAAAAATAATATAGGTACATATCAATGAAACATCAAAGACAACATGGAAGACAAACATTTGATATCATGAGACTAAAGAAATATGGATCCACCAACGTTCTTGATATGAAGCAGAAATAAGGAGAGAAAAGATGTGGTCTTTCCCTCTATGCATTTAAAAATGAGGATGAATGGTACATCGACATCGAATTTTCTCATCACATGATTGGTGATAAGAGTAAGATGTAATATCTCAAGATAAGTCAATATGGTAAGGCTATTCTTTGAAATGATGCTTCAGAAAAAGTTTTGGGAAAAGGTAGAGCTCGAATTAAAAAAAATAGAAAGGAAGCTGATACTTTATTAGTTCAAGGCCTAAAACAAAACATATTGAATGTAGGCCAAATGGTAGATAAAGGAAATGTAATTGTGTTCACATCAACCAAATGCAAGGTCATGGATGAAGAAACTAGAAAGCTCATAGCAAGGGGATACAGAAACCCTGATAAATTATATGCGTTTAAAGATATGAACTCTCACAAATATAAGGAGTTAAAAGACTCAAACTGAAAGAATACAATTTTGATTGCAGTCCATCATTCTTGAAAGAATATTGTTAACAATAACTGCAATATATGATGGTTGGTTTATTAATTTTGGTTGTTTATAGTTCTAACAGTGCATTTGATGTTTCAACAAAAGACAGGTACAGACTGTACAAGCTCAGGGGGAGATGAAGCTGTGAAATTTTCAGTATTTCACTTTCTGTACGCAGGTTGCATGAACTATAGTCGTGTATATACGTGATTTCCTTTACATACATTCTAGTATGTTTTTCTCTGACAAAAAAACAGTGGGATAGACTCAAGAATATATTATGACATGTTGCAGATATTTATGATTTAATTGTCTTGGTCTGATGTTGATGGTTACAGTGTGCTGATGAGGTAGCATATGTTCAGGGGGGGAATTAGCCTTATAGATTATAATGCATTGTTGGAATTATGTTTGTAATAATTGTTGAAATATGAGGTTTGTTCATCTTGGTTATAAAAGTCATACCTGTAAATTCATGTAAAGGTCATGTGGAGACATATTATGTAATAATTGTCATATTCAATCATGTTTGAACTATTGAAGGTCAATTCATTTATGTATGTAATCCCATGATGGGAAGATGATGTTATTTAACCCCACTTGGTTGGGTGATTCAGTCAAATATGTAATCCCACTTGGTTGGGTGATTAAGTCAAATATGTAATCCCACTTGTTTGGGTGATTGATTTAAGTATGAATCCTTGGTGATAGGGAAGGTCATACTTTGTTAAGTTATAGAGTCGTGTAAATCATTTAAAATATTTCTAAATATTCAACATGTTCTCAGGGGGAGCATGGTCAATATAGTGCAAATCAGATCTATAGAGTTCTTGTATCTACAAGGAAATAAAAACCTTGTTTTAGCATTGGTCCGCCCTATGCCCTTCATGTCAAAGGGGGATACTAACTTGGTGTTTGAATAATGCTTATATTAATGTGTCTAACATGTATCTTAAGGTTATGGTGATCAAACACCAACATGGCTTCCATCAAGTCCAAAGGGGGGGATTGTTGGAATTATGATGCATGTGTTGTCCTTGATGGCCACCCACTTGTAACAGAACAATTATATGATAATAAGATGAGTTCACAGATCAGTTAAGAGGTGTCAAATTAATGTAACAGAATAATATAGTGATGGGACATAGGTTTGTAGGTCAAAGATAGAAGTTTAAAAAAGTGAATATTTGAAGAAATATACACAGGTTAGGTGAGTCCAAGTCGCGTACACACGCAGGTATGAAAAATAAAAGTTTGTGTGAGTTTTACATAATGATTCACTCCCCCCCCCCACTCTCGGTATTTTTCCCAACAAGGGAGTTCTTCAGCAGCTTAGAAGAGAAGGATCTACAATTACACATAGAACCTAGAGATGATGGGAGGTATAGTACCAAATGGATTGGCACTGTCACCTTTAAGATGGATTTAGGCTCTCATCTTCACCTAAAGAATTTAATGCATTTTCCTGATCTGAAGAAAAAAGTAGCTTTGGTATTTGTACTTTAATATTGTGGATATGATTTTGTGTTCAATAAGTGAAAAGCTTATCTGAATCATGTTGCTACTGGAAAAGTAAAACAAATTGGTGTTCAGGTTAAAAACCTCTACAAGCTAGAGGTGGATGCATCTATTGAATTGAGCATCAAAGTATAACATTTTCATTTTCAAGATGTTAGAGAGATATGGAATAGGTGCATGGGACACCTACACCATGGAGCTTTGAAAATAATGCATTCAATCACCGTTGGACTTCAAAATGCACCCTTGATCAACATGAGGTTTGCAAGAGATGCACTCTTAGAAAACATGTTAAATCCTCCTTCTAGGTTTTATATAGCATAGCTAGATCCATCGTGGAGTGAGTTCACTCAAATGTGTTTGGACCATTTTATACATCCTCATATGCAAATCACAAGTATTATGTGATCTTTGTAGATGATTTTTCCCGCAAGTGTTGGAACTATTTTATGAAGAAGAAAGTTGAGGTTTATTCAAATTTTGTTGAATTCAAAGTCTTAGTTGAAAATGAGACTTTATAGAAAATTAAATACATGAGAAGTGATGATGGAGAAGAGTATGTTTGTAATGCCTTCAAAGAATTATGTGCCAAGGAGGGTATTAGAAGGGATTTTCTTGCACCTCATAACCCATAGCAAAATGGGGTGGTACAGAGGAAAAATAAAATCATTGTATGGGTTGCAAGAGAAATGTTGCATGATCAAGGATTGACACTGTACATATAGGAAGAAGAATGCAATACAACTATTTATTTGTAGAACATGAGCCCTCACAAAATTCTTGTAATGCTCGCACCTGAAGATGATTTCTCTGGGAGGAAGCTAGATGTATCACATTTTCACATTTATGGATCCATGGTCTATTTTCATGTCTCCAAATATATAAGGAAAATGTTGGATCTTACTGTAGAGAGGGGGATCTTTTCCAAGGATACATAGACACCTCATATTTACTAGGTGTATATGCCTTCACTCAGGGTGACTATGATGACGAGAGATATAAAATTTGATGAGGATAAGGCCATGAGAATCTATCTAGATTGATAGCTGAGCATTCCACTAGAGGAGGAGTTTCTAGCTCTAGAGGAGGAGCCCCAAACATATCCACGAGATATTGTGGAGAAGCCACGCGTGGAGGAATAAATTAGAGTAGGCCAAGTGGATGCACCCACTCACACAGAGCCTTCAAGAGAAGGTAGGAAGAGAACCAAAGAAGCAGACAGATTGGTGTAGGATGCTCAAGAGAATGTTGGAGATCTTAATAAGCACCCAGACTATGGTGGGGCCCACAGTGTTATTTTTGGGTGCATTTCTATTTTTATTATCCCTTAATTAATATGGAAATTAAATTGTAATCTATTCTCAATGTGGACTTGAATGAGTTAACTGAAAGTGATAAATTCAGTTAGCTAGTGTATTTCGAGTTAGAGGTTGTTGGTGAGGCATGCAGAGTAATTCTAGTTGTAACAGAGTTCGAAGAGTAGTGGTGCAGGAGTTGGTGCAAGTTGTAGATCAGTTTAACTCAGTTAAGTGAGTTAAACTCAGTTTTGCTAGTTGTAATTGAAGATACACTAGTGATAGATTCAATGAATTGAATATTAATTGATTCACAATCAGTGATGTCACATGAAACTGAGGATTTACTATTATTAGTTGCATGCATATCAGATCTAGTGGAGACCCAGTTGAGTTCTAGGTGAAAGGGAAGTTGACTATTAGTTGTAGGACTATCTGCTTGAACACATGTAGGCAAACACCCATTGGAGTGCCCATGATACTTGTGCAGTCAAGGCAGGCAAGAATTCCTATATTTTAGGGATCTTTACCATCAGGGATTGCGCAAGCAAGGTAGGCTATCTAGAGGTTGAGAATTGGCTATGTGTTGGTCGTTTTTGCATATGATAGTGTGAGATAATTAGTTGAGTACTAGAGGGCTCTTGTGAGAAGAGTTTTGTATGTAATTGTTTCATGATCCATTCTTAATATACAATAGAAGATAGTGGGATTTTTAGCTATAATATTTCCCCAGGAAATTATCTCTTTTGTGTGTGATTGATCTTTCTTCATGTTCATGTGATTAGTGATTGTGTTTTTAATTCCGCAAAATATTTGTAGAAGCGATTCAGTATTGAAATTTAGTACATTGTTAGATCGGGTGAATCCAATATATACACGCATGTTTTATAATTTCTACATGGTATCAGACCACATGAAATTGTAGAAGTGAAGCAGGAGCTGAGTTTGTGACTGGATAGAATTTGAATTTGCAGAAATAATTTCTTGGTGCTACAGCAGATTCAAGATCGAAATGGATTTTAATGGCTTGATGTTAGAGTATGCACTTGAGGGAAGCTCGAATTACATTGCTTCGAAGGATAGGATGGAGGTAGTACTCGAAGAAAATGGCTTGAAGGAATTCATTGACAAAGATGTTCCTAAGCCAGATGTTGTAGATGTTGCAAATCTTGATGCATGGAAAAAGAAAGCGGCAAAGGCGAGGAGGATCCCGTTGGAGGGAGTACGAGACCAAATTGTCTCAAGCCTCCATGGGAAAGCCACACCATATGCAATGTGGAAGGCTTTGATGGATCTAGTCCAAAGCAACAACGACCATAGGAAATTGGCGCTCAAAGATAAACTCAGGAAGATCAAGATGGAAAAGGGTGACACCATTCCAAAATATCTAACAAAGTTTGTCCAATGTAAGGATGAACTGGGGAGTGTTGGAATAATAGTTGTTGATGATGATTTGGTGAGATTGGCTCTCCTAGGACTTCCCAAGAGTTGGCACAGTTATCAAGACTCTATCAATGGAAGGGGAAAATTTCCAGCTTGGGAACGATTGTGGTCAGATTTGGTGCAGGAGGAGTTCAGACGGAACACCAGAGATGGATCTTCATCTAAGAATGAGGATGAAGAGGACTGTGATTTGGCTTCCAAGGCGAGGAAGGGGAAGGGGAAGAAATTCCATTCTAAATCCGAGTCCAAGAATGGAAAGAAGCAGGACATATCCAAGGTGAAGTGTTTTCACTGTCACGAACATGGGCATTTTGCTACTAATTTTCCACAAAAGAAGAAGAACAAGAAGATTGTTGGATCTACAGCTGGTGAGGCCCTTGCCTCGCAATTTGATCTTGACTTCTCATTGATCCCATGCATGGTGTCTAGTGCATTGGGATTTGTCTGGTATTTGTATAGTGGCGCTTCCTTTCACATGACAGGAGATAAGGAACTTTTCAGTGACTTGGAGGAGAAAGATCTCCAGATGCATGTTGAGATGGGCAAAGACGGATGGTACAATGCTATTGAGATTGGTACCATTACATTTTAGAGGGAATCAGGTAAACCATTTCAATTAAAAGATGTAATGCATGTACTAGGTCTGAAGAAAAATTTGGTCTCAGTTGCAATGTTGGAGGATGGAGGCTATGACATTGTTTTAAGTGATGGAAAATATTTCATGCAACATAAAACAACGGGTCAATCCAAGAGGATAGGGATTCGAGTTAAGAATATCTACAAGTTGGAGGTAGATGGCTACGCAATAATGATGGGAAAGGAAAATCAAGTGGTGAGCCGGGATGAGGGCGAATTATGGCACAGGCGATTGGGACATCTTCACCGTGGAGCCTTGAAAGTCATGCAGCAGATTTATACTGGTCTTCCCAGGGGTACACTTGCGCAGTCAGACACATGAAAGGGATGTACTATGGGAAAATATGTAAAGGCCACCTTTCATGAGAAGGAAAATCAAGCTTCACGGATCCTTGAGAGAGTTCACACAGATGTGTGTGGTCCTTTCTCGGTTGCTTCAACAGCAAAACATAAGTACTATGTAATATTTGTTGATGAATTTTCTTGTAAGTGTTGGATCTTCTTCATGCAGAAGAAAGATCAAACATTCTCTAAGTTTTGTGAGTTTAAGGCACTGGTGGAGAAAGAGTTGAGGAAGCAAGTGAAGTCTCTTAGGAGCGATAATGATGGGGAATACATCTCTAAAGAATTCAAGAACTTATGCAGCAAAGAAGGAATTTGAAGAGAACTCAAAGTGCCTCATAACCCACAAAAGAATGGGGTCGCAGAGAGGAAGAACAGAACTATTGTGGGTGTAGCACTAGCGATGTTGCATGACCAAGGCTGACCGATGCATTTGTGGGCGGAAGCATGCAATACAGTGGTACATGTGCAAAATCGTTGTCCTCATAGAGTACTTGGCATGAGTACACCTGAAGATGCTTTCACTGGTAAGAAACCTGATGTTTCACACTTTAAGATTTTTGGCTCATATTTTTATGTGCATGTGACCAAGGACGCTAGGAAGAAGCTGGAACCAATGGTTGAGGTTGGGATTTTGGTGGGGTACACTGAAACACCCCATAATTATCGTGTGTATTTTCCAAACAATAGAATGATTGTTGTGCGACGTGATATCAAATTTGATGAGAAGAAAACCATGTGGTTGTCCCTTGAGAGGGAGTTAGACTTGCATGCAGAGAAGGAACTGCTAGTTCCCAAAGATGAGTCTCAAGATATGGATCAGCCACATGAGGAGGTTCATGGAGTGGAGGAAAACACTCATGCAAAGCCATCCATCAAAAATGGTAGAAGGTGCACCACAGAAGTTGATAGACTGAGACTTGATGCTGCACATAATGTAGGAGCCCCTACTTCACAGCGCAAATAGAGACAGTCTCATGACCAATTTATTGGATACATGGCTCTTATTAGAAAATGTATTGTGACTAAACCATCTTCCTTTTAAGAAGCAGTGCAGTAACCTACTTGGGTTGATGCAATGGTGGAGGAGTATGACTCCGTTTTCAAGAACAGTGCATGGCAGATAGTCCCAAGACCGATCGAAAAATCAGTGGTTGGATCGAGATGGATCTACAAGTTAAAGAAAGATGTTGATGGAAGTGTGGAGAAATACAAGGCTAGATTTGTGGCCCGGGATTCTCACAGATCGAGGGGATAGATTATGATGAGACTTTTGCGCCTGTCGCAAGGTACTCTTTTATAAGATCCATCCTTGCACTCTCAGTGCAGATGGGCTGGCGCATTCATCATATGGATGTGAAAATTGTGTTTCTCAATGGGATCATTGAGGAATAGGTGTACATAGAACAGCCTAAAGGTTTCAAGATCTTCAACAGTAAGTCGCATGTTTGCAGACTTGAAAGAGCATTGTATGGGTTGAAGCAAGCACCCTGTGCTTGATACACTCGGATATACAACTATTTTACCAGACTGGGCTTCACCAAAAGTGAAGCAGATGCAAACCTATACTAGATTGTGGTTGAGGGTAAGTTATTGATCATTTTTCTTTATGTTGATGATGTGATTTTGACTGGTGATGAGCATCTGATACACTCATGCAAGGAGGATCTTGCAAGGGAGTTCAAAATGAAGGACATGGGACTCCTTCATTATTTCCTTAGATTGGAACTATCGCAGCGGGATGGTGAACTTTTTGTTTCTCAAGGCAAGTATGAAAAGGAGATACTGGGTAATTCTAACATGGAGAGCTGAAAACCCATGGATGCTCCTCATCCAGGAAATTGGAGGAAAGAGGATGCTACTTCTGGAGAGGTAGTGGATGCTACTGTCTATCGACAATTAGTGGGTTCACTAATGTATCTAGTGAACACGAGACCGAACATTTGCTACACAGTTAACCAGTTGAGTCAAGCTATGGTTAAGCCTACCAAGATATTTTGGAAGGCAAGGAAGCATGTCCTGAGATACTTGAGGGGCACATCAGAGTATGGTATATGGTACAGACGGACGGATGGAGTGAAGTTGCATGGCTTAACGGATGCAGGTTGGGCTGCCAGTCCATCGGGCAGAAAGAGCACATCAGGGGGGGATCTTTAGCATTGGATCGACAGCTATAGCAGGAAATGACGATCCGTAGCACTCAGTTCAATGGAAGCAGAATACATGGCAGCAAGTCAAGTTGCATGTGAGACTATCTGGATGAGAAAGATCTTGGTTGGTTTGTTTGGTTCTCAGATGGATCCGACAGCGATTCATTGTGATAATCAGAGTTACATTAAACTCTCGATTAATGTTGTGTTTCATGATAGGTCCAAGCATATAGATATCTAGTACCATAATCTCAGAGATTGTGTGAAGAGAAGGATCATGTTGCTTCAGTACATTCCCACGGAAGATCAGGATGCAGATATTCTGACGAAGGCGCTCACTAGGAGCAAATTCGAATATCATAGAGACAGGACTAGGGTGAAGGATAATCCCTTTCTTGTTGAGAGGGAGTGTTGAGATTCAGCAAGAAGATTCAGCACCCATGCCTAATGAATTAAGCACCCAGACTAGGGTGGGGCCCATAGTGCTATTTTTGGGTGCATGTCTATTTTTATTATCCATTAATTAAGATGGACATTAAACTGTAATCTATTCTCAATGTGGACTTGAATGAGTTAACTGATAGTGATAAATTCAGTTAGCTAGTGGATTTCGAGTTAGAGGTTGTTGGTGAGGCATGCAGAGTAATTCTAGTTATAACAGAGTTCGAAGTGTAGTGGTGCAAGTTGTAAATCAGTTTAACTCAGTTAAGTGAGTTAAACTCAGTTGTGCCAGTTGTAACTAAAGATACACTAGTGAGAGATTCAGTGAATTAAATATTAATTAATTCACAACCAGTGATCTCACATGCAACTGAAGATTTACTATTATTAGCTGCATCCATGTCAGATCCAGTGGAGACCTATTTGAGTTCTAGGTGAAAGGGAAGTTGACTATCAGTTGTAGGATTATTTGCTTGCACACATGCAGGCAAGCACCCATTGGAGTGCCCATGATACTTGCGCAGTCAAGGTAGGCAAGAATTCCTATCTTTTAGGGATCTTTACCATCAGGGCTTGTGCAAGCAAGACAGGTTGTCTGGAGGCTGGGAATTGGCTATGCGTTGGTTAGTTTTGCATATGACAGTGTGAGACAATTAGCTGAGTACTGGAGGGCTCTTGTGAGAATATTTTTGTACATAATTTTTTCATGATCCATGCTTAATATACAATAGAAGATAGTGGGGTTTTTAGCTGTAATCTTTTCCAGGGAAATTATCTGTGTTGTGTGTGATTGATCTTTCTTCATGTTCATGTGATTAGCGATTGTGTTTTTAATTCTGCAAAATATTTGTAGAAGCGATTCAGTATTTAACTTTAGTGCATTGTTAGATCGAATGAATCCTAGATATATACGCAAGTTGTATAATTTCTACAATTAACCTATACAAAATATCCATTGAATAATTTTAGTAGTAGTCATGATAGAAGGTCTAGATTTATCTCAAATGCAGTTATGCCCTTTTTGAACATAGTTACTGATCAAACGGGAACTATTACCTCAAATCGAGAACTCTAGCCCAAAAAAAATAAAAATAAAATGAAAAAGAAACCCAAAAATGAAAAGTCTGTCTTCGAGAACGCACTTTTTTTTTTAGGGTCAAATTTCAACAATTTTTTTTTAAATTATGCTAAAAACCATTTTTTTTCTTGAAAAGGGGATTGAAAAAACACACTCGAAACAAAAAGTGTTGATGGTGGAATAACATCGCCAATTTTATGTGTGCAAAATAAACCTGAAAATGAAAAGTGTTGATGGTGGAATAACTTCCTCATTTTTGTGTGTGCAAAAAACACCTTGAAAACGAAGAGTGTTAATGTTGGAATAACACCTTTTTCTTTTTGGGGTAAATTGTCAACGTTATTTTATAATGACATTAAAGATAAAATATCATGACCCTGAAAAACCTTAAAATTTCAACGATAAACATGACATTAAAGATCAAATATCAAGTCTTAAAATTCCAACGATTTTTAGGCATGGTATTAAAGATAATCAATTATTGTGTCTCTAAAAAGCCTTAAAAAACCAAGGATGACATTAAAGATAAAATATCACATTTATGAAAATAAACTTCCATTGATTTTTAGGCATGGTATTAAAGATAAAATATCACCTGTAAAAAAATTTAAAAAATAAAACAAAAAAACAAAAAGAACAAAAAATTTCAAAAATAAAATATAAAAGGGAAAAATTCAAAAAAAACACAATTTAAAGAAAAAAAATAAAAATTAATTTTTTGAAACTTATAAAAAAAAAAAAAAAATAAACAGAATAATTAAAAAAAAAAAAGATAAAATAAAAAATTGTAAATTAGCTAAAATTGTAAATAAAAATTATTAAAATAAAAAATAATTTAAATTTCCAAATTTAAATTTAAAAAATTAATAAATTGAAAAGAAAAAAAAATAATAATAATTTAATTAAAAAAAAAATTAAATTAAAATTAAAAAAGAAATAATAATAATTTAAATTAAAAAACCAATTATATAAATATATGAAAAATAAAATTTTAGATTAAAATAATAATAATAATAATCATTTTTTTTATTAAAAAAACTTTAAAAAAATTAAATTAAATAATAAAAATAAAATCATTTTTAAATATAAAATTTTAAAAATAAATTTAAAAAACCCAAAAAAAAAACTAAATTTGAAAATATGAAATTAATTTAAATAAATAAATTAAAAAAAAATTAAAAAATATAAATTAATGAAAATAAATAAAAATAATAAACAAATGAGTTTAGCTGCGGGGCTCGGTTGACAAGCAGCATGAGAGCTGGCAGCTCTCCTGTTGGACGTCGACTGAGCTTTGTGGCCCCCACGGTAGTCGGGGTTGATTCTGGGAATCGACCCTTGCTGCCCTGGGGCTGCGGCGCTCGGCCGACAGCAACAAGAGAGCTGCCAAATCTCCTGTCGATCAAGCGCCGTGACCCCAGGGCGGTCGTTTAAACTCATATTTTAAAATTTTTTATTAATTTTATTTTCTTTTATTTTATTTTTTAATAATTTTATTACTTTTATTTTTTTTATTAATTTTAAAATTTTTCTATTTATTTAATTTATATTTTTAAATTTTAGTTTTAAAAAATGTGTTTTTATTATTTTTAATTTTTTTCAATTTTTTTATTTTTTTAATTAAAAAAAAAAACGAATTATGTTTGTTTTTTTATTCTTTGAAAATGTTGTATTTTTCATAGCTTTTTTTTTAATTATTTTCTTTTTAACTTTTCAATGTTTTTTTTTTAATTTTAATTTTTATTGTTTTATATTTTTTATTTTAATGTTCTTTGTAAAAAAAATTTAATTTAAATTTTCTGAATTTTAATTATTTGTAGTTTAGTATTTTAGTATTTTAACTTTTTTATTATTTTAATTAATTTTTAATTTTAGTTATTTTATTTTATCATTTTCTTTAATTATGTTGTTTTTTTAAAACTTAAAAGCAATAGTTTTTTTTGGGTTAGTTTTTATTTTTTTCTTTAAATTAAGAATTTTTAAAAGTTTTCCTTTTTTAAATTTAAAGTGCCAAAACTATGCTCCAAAAAAAAGGGGTGACTTTGCATCACCACTTTTCAAAATGGGGTGTTTTTTTTGCTACCTCAAAAAACAAGGTAATTTCCCTGTTTGATCGGTAACTATGTTTTTGTTTTTCAAATTAATTAAAAAATGTGATAGCACCAAAATAAAATAAATCTGAAGTCAATTGGATTTATCTCAAGTGGCTAGTAGGAAAGATTAGTATCCTCCCCACCTAGGTGCAAATCTTCCAAATAACATGAACTTTATTATGTATTCTTCAATTATTTTCCACTTAAGAAAATGAAGTTTTGTTTATAGGTTAAGAATGTTAATGATCTCCATGATAAGGTGGGGTGAATCTCCATGATTAAGAATATCGTTACAAGTTTATAGGTCAAGAGTCTTCATGATATAATTGAGGTGAATTTTCTGTTAGATATTATTTTAAATGCATATATATTTAACTCGCCTATTAATTTTTAATAATAAAAATATAGTCGTATTTTAGTTAATTTTTATGATTTTTTAATCTTGGCAATCTGAGATGTATCATTGATGAGCCATAATATTGTAACAAAGTCTATTTAAATGTTAATAATATCCATGATAAAGTGGGGCAAATCTCCATGATTAATAATATTGTTACATGTTTATCTGTTAAGAATCTTCATGATTAAATAGAGGTGAATAATTTTTTACATATTGGTTTAAATGCATATATATTAAACTCACTTATTAATTCTTTTTAACAATAATAATAATTCCCCAATTGTGGTTTTACATGATGTGACAAGGGTTCAAGAGGGGGAATTTACTCCCTACACAAATGGAAATTGAATGGGATGACGTCTCAATGAAGCTTCTGCTGGTAAGCTGGTTAAGAACGTTCACGAAGCAACTCTAGTTATTTTTGTAATTTAGTGGACAGAGGACCTTGACGGTTGTTTTCAAGGGATTGGAAGGGAATCATCGAAGGGGAGTCATGTTTTTGGAGAGCAGGGGGCTATCTATCGCAACACGTCCCTGCCCTTCACGTTGAAAGGATGAAATTGAGTGGAAATTCAGGGCTCAATGATTGTAATTCTGTTAGTGAGGAGGTTTTAGTCATAACCATTTGGGACCTTGGTTCACTATGGACAATGCTAGTTGTGGGGAGGTTTTTGGTGTCGAAGCACGTGGGTTTCCCGGGTGTCAGGGATGCCTTCGCGTCAATCGGGGATATATTATCATTTTCTTTGGGGAAGGTAACAGTTCCTTGTGTGTTCTTCTTTTCTGTTTAGTTTGTACTTGGTTGAGTATTTTTAGTGGTGCTCAGAGTGTTCTAGGCTTTGGTCGGTGTAACCATTGTAAGCATGCCTCACATGATTTTTCACTATAGTCATTATGGCAGAGTGTAAGCTTGTTGGGAGCTCTCGAAACTTCATTTCCTAGGGCGAGGTTTGGATTTCTATTGTTGGGTAAGGGGGTTTTCGTAGTTCAAGTTTAGGGTGGTGTTGCAAAGGGTATGGGTCTACAGAGCACGATAGATGTCTTAGTACTAGTTGGGGATCGAAGGGTGGTCATCTCTGCGAAAATGGGAATCATGGAATTTGGGTGGTCGGGAGGGAATTTGACTGGCTAGTTAGTGCGGTGCCTTGGTTTTGTGGGAATTTCATCCTTCCTGGCAGTTGGGTTTTTTATTTAGCTTTATCAGATGGATTGTGTGCAGTGACTAGCTAGAGTGCCAACATGTTCGAGCCCGAAGAGGTGTTGTTTCTCATGGCCAAGGGGCAAATCATTGAGTGGAGCAACATGATGACAGAGAAGGGGTTGAAAAACAACCAGCCACCTAGCCGAGTTGAGTGGATCTATCTTTTCCCTTCGATATTTTAGAGGTGCAGTTACGTTAGGTTTCGACGATGCTAGAGCAGTTGACCCGTGACTATCATGAGGACGAGAAAGAAGTCATTGCCTTTATGAATGACCTCCAACACAATCAATGACATATGATGGATCGGTTGGTCTCTCTTTGTCGAAGAGAGAAGCGATTACAAGAGCGACTAGACAACTTGGAAGGAAGGATGGCTCATATGGAGGCACACATACACAGATTTTTTTGTCCACCACATGGAAACGGTCTAGATGACTCGACTGTGGGTAATGTAGCAGATTAAGGATGACTATGCATTCCATTTTGATCATTGGGCAGTTTTAGTTATTTTATGCAATTTGTATATGGTCTATAAATTTTTTGTTGTTATTATTAGTTTTTTTTTTGTCTTTACCATCTAGCCAACAAGTCCAATAAGAATGAAATCACTGATGTTTTTGAACTCAAACTCAAACTCCTCACGAGGTAATTGTTTTCTGAATTAATAGATTACATAAACTTGTAATAATGATAATAATAATAAAATAATAGTATTTTAGTTAATTTTTACGATTTTTTAATATTGACTTGATATGAAATGTATCATAAAATATCTTAATGACTATCATGACCAACAATAAAATAAAATAATAATAAATTTAATAGAAAAGGCAAATTAAATTATTAACTTTTTCTAATTAAAATATTATTATCTTCTGCCTAATAGTTTTATATATATAGATATAGATATAATAACAAAATAAAATAAAATTAATTGTTAACTTGCTATTCTCTCTAATTAAAAAAATTATTAGTTTTTCATACTTTATTTGTTTATTTTTACATTAAAATATAAAAAACCAAGTATCGGAACTCTTTTGCTGATTTCAGTTATTCTGTGCTTGTTTTTTCTTTACAATTAACACTACTAAAATAATATACCTCCAAAGTTATTAATAATAAATACCAAATTGAGTGGCAGAAACAGTAGGCTTCTGAAGATAGAGTTGTTAATGGGTTTTGGGATTTGACAACGTGGTGCAATGCATCCGGAAAAGCTAAGTTGGCATCGTCACGCAATTGCATTTGCCATTAAACAATATCTAAAGTGCCCGATAGTGTGCTACTTTATTGTGGAAGAATAGATTGTGGTAGTTGAATATCCTGATCTATAAGTGTGAAAAAGGTAACTTATGGATACATTGCTGTGCTAAGCAAGAATCACACAGCACTACAATATTCACGATAATATTTTTTCTCATGTATTCTATTTTATTATTTTAAAGTATTTTTAAAATAATGGCGTATATGTATATTTTTTAAGTTGGTAAATGAGAATGTCAATGCTTTCGATGCATATTTTTTAAGTTGATAAACGAGAATGTTTAAATAATATGAGAAAAGCTTTATTTTAAAGTTATTAATTAAAATTAAAATGATATTATAATTAAAATGATTTTATTTAGAATAATTTTATTATTTTTCAATGACTTTTTTGAATTAATAGAATGTTATATATGTGTTTTTATATTTTTTAAGTTGGTAAATGGAATGTCTAAATAATATGAGAAAAGCTTTATATTAATGTTATTAATTAAAATTAAAATAATTTTATTTAGAATAATTTTATTATTATTTTGATGATTTTTTTGAATTAATAAAAAGTTATATATGTTTTTTATATTAATTTTATAATCAAAATTATGCAGATATTATAATTAGAATAATTTTGTTTAGAATTATTTCATTATTTAGTAAAGTATAGACTAGCAACTCTGCGATGCTCTGTGCACTGTGGTCGTGACCTAGGCGCTGGCGAGCTCCCTGCGAATTGCTGTTGTTGCTTGCTCTCGGAACCATGGCCCCTCCGATGGATATCTCGGAGACGGCCCCTCCGCCTGATCACGCCCAGGCTTTCTCAGCCTTGATCAGTTCTTTAAACCCTCCTCGACCTAGACCGGCAATAACCAAGTTCGTCAAGAAACTAGAGGGCATTTAGAAAGTCTCTCTTCCCCCTGTAATCCCCAGTATGTAGCTCTCTCGCTCACCAAAAAAGGACTCATTGGACAATTTACAGGTCTGTGGCCTTCGCTAAAGACTGTTCAAAAATGGGTCGAACAGAATTGGACAAACATGATCAGTGGGAAAATTTCAATTAGATTATGTGGCAGAGGCTATTTCACATTCCATTTCGAGACAAAAGAACACAAGGATCTGATATTCAGAAATGGACCATACTTCATGGACACCAGAGGGCTCTATCTAAACAAATGGACACCAGATTTTGATCCTGAGCTTGACATCCCCAATGTTGTTCCTGTCTGGGTTCACCTCCCTCACCTCCCCCTGCATTGTTGGGGTGACGACTCAATTCGGGCAATCGAGAATGCAGTAGGAAAGTTCATAGATAGAAGCGAGCCGAAGGAAAACATGCAAGCATGTGCCAAGATCTACGTTGAAGTGGATCTGGGGAAAGGTCTACCAGAGGCGATCAAACTGAAGGTTGACAACTGGACTCACATATAGTAGCTAGACTACGAACAAATTCCTTTCAAGTGTAATGTATGCCATGAGTACGGTCATTTTGCTAATAGATGCACCAAAGTTATTGAGGTTGAAAACTTTGATCCAGAAACCCAATGGGAAACTGTAAAAAAGAAGAAGACTATTCTGAACCCAAGAAACTTAGGCATCCCTCCTGCCCAACCCTCTCAACCTGTTGCCCCCCTTGGCTCCACCTTGTTCATCCCCTCTCCAACCCCTCAGCCTTCCCCTGGCCCCTCTCTTAATCCCTCCCCCATCCCTCCTCTTGCCTCCTCAAACCCCTTTTCTTCCCTTGCCACTTCAGATGAAGACCCCCCACAACCCTCCATTCCTCTTCTCGGATCTCCTCAGATCCCCCCTTCCAAGTACTGCCCTCTTTCCTCCTCTGTTGAACCTTCTTATGCCCGTATTTTCACTAGGAATGTAACCAAAGAACATGGGGTCATTCTAAAGATCCTTAAAAAGCCCGGCCCCGCAAGGAAATCAACAAAATACCATCGAGATGAAGTAGCCCAGAAGGACATTTCCCTTGGAATCCAGCACCCAATTGAATCCTTCATTGGAGAGAAAATCGGCAGAGAAACAAGCCAGAATGAATTAGGAGGGAAGACAGGTCCTCAACCTACATTCCTGAAATGATGAAAGCCCTCCCTTGGATTTGTAGGGGACTAGGGCACCCTCAAAAAACTCAACTCTAAGAGACCTTATCAATCAAGAAAAACCTGACATCATTCTCCTTCAAGAAACAAAGCAAGGAGAAAGAGAAATGGAAAATATTATAAACAAAGTGAAGAATTACATGGGCACTGTGATGGAATCCAGAGGTGCCTCCGGAGGATTAACCACCATTTGGAATCAAAATGCTTGGAAACATATTGCAACTGTCAAGACCCAAAACTAGATCAAAGTCAATCTTCAGAGCATTCAAGAGAACATTGTGATCACTATGTACAATATAAATGGGCCAAATCATTACAAGGATAAATAACTCTGTTGGAGCACCATGAAAGCATACATAAACAGTGAAGGTAATAAATATATCATCATTGGAGGAGACCTTAACTTGATCCTGCACACCAATGAAAAAAGAGGAGGAAGCTTTAACATTGATCCCTCAAGAGACCAGCTTGAATCTATAATCCAAGACCATGATTTGGTCGACATCGTTCCCAAAAATTGGAAATAACCTAGAGCAATCAAAGAGTTGGAGCTGGGAACATTATGGAGAGGCTCAACTGCTTTATTGTGGTTGTCCCCCTAATCTCTCATTTCTCTATTGTCTCTTCTTGTATCCTTTCTTTCTCTACCTCTGACCACTACCCCGTTACCCTCTCCCTAGGAGATACATCCTCCTTGGGACCTCTCCCTTTTAGACACAATCCTCTTTGGAATCATTACCCCAAAGTCAGACAGATCGTGCTTCCTCTTGGTAGCAGCACGTTGAGGGCTCCCCCATGTACATTTGGGAATTAAAACTAAAGCAAGTTCGTATGGCGCTAAAAAATTGGGCTAAAATTCAATATAATGAACCTGACAAAGTCAGAAATGAAATCAAAAGGAAGCTAGAAGAAGTTCATATCGACATTGACACTTATGGAGTGAACCAATAAAAGAAAGAGGAGGAGAAATGGAGGCTTAAATCAAGAAACCTTTGGCTTTAGGCTAGTGATAAAAACACTTCATTCTTTCATAAACAAACCACGGTAAGAAAGACAAGGAAGAACATCTCAGTCATTACTGATGATGAAGGGGAAGTCCATGAAAATCAGGAAGGTATCAAGGCTGCAGCTTACAACCATTATAAAAATCTGCTATATGAAACAACAGCTCCAAAGGATTACTCTTATCTCCTAAATTACATGCCCAAGCTAATTAGAGATGAGATTAATAATTCCCTCACAAAAGATATTGAGGAGACCGAAATTCTCAAAGCTATTTGGTCCTTGCATCTAGGCAAGTCTTCGGGACCGGATGGATTCTCCATTAGTTTCTTTCGGACCTTTTGGGAAGTCATAAAAAAATACCTTACCAAAATGATTCAGTGGGTTCAAAGAAAGAATAAGATCGGTGGCTTTACCAACTCCACCTTCTTCGCCCTTATACCCAAAGAGAGCCGTCCCTTCTCATTCTCCAAATTTAGACCCATTTCCCTCTGCAATTCTTCTTATAAAATCATAACTAAAATCCTCACAACCCGCCTTAAGCCACACCTCCCTAATCTCATATCTGAAAATCAATGGGGCTTCATCTCTCAAAGAAAAATCTCTGACTCTATCCTTTTGGTTCAAGAAGCCATTCACTCGAGTATAACGAGATCTGAGAAAGGATTTATCTTGAAACTTGACCTTGCTAATGCTTTTGATAGAGTAAGACATTCATTTCTCCTTTCTGTCCTCCAAATTATGGGATTTGAAAATGACTTCATATCTCTCATCAATGCCTGCATCTCCAACCCTTAGATCTCTCCCTTTGTCAATGGAAGGCCAGGGAAATTCTTTCAATCTACCCAAGGTCTCAGGCAAGGCTGCCCACTTTCTCCTTTCCTTTTCATCCTCATGGTAGAGTCTTTTAGCAGAGCCCTGGATCATAAGCGCAGAGTTTGTCTCATCACTGGAATCAAGTTCATCAACGGAGTTAAGAACATGAACTACTCTCAATTCGCTAATGACACCTTTTTGATGAGTGGAGCCACTTGCATTATTGCTTAGAGATTCAAAATTATTCTTGACAAGTTTATGCTTTTTTTAGGAGGATTGATTCACTATCATAAAAGTTGCATCTATGGGTGGAATGCTACAAATAGCACCATGCATAGCATTGCTCAAATTTTTGGAGTCTCCTACAAGATAAATTGGACCCATTTTAATTACCTTGTGATGCCAGTCAGTTCTGGACCCCTAAAGGTTGATGTTTGGAACATCACTATCGACAAATTGAAAAAGAGAGTGCATCAATGGGGATCTCCCTGGATTAATTTGGTTGGGCGCACAATCCTCTTAAAATATGTTCTCACTGCCTTGCCACTGTATCACTTCTCCTTGCTTCACACTCCTTCTAGCATTCATAAAAAAATAGAAGTTGTTCTAAGGAATTTCTTATGGCAGGGAGGAAAAAATGAAAAATAAATTCAATCTAATTAAATGGAGACGGATCACCCAAAATTATGATCATGGTGGACTTAGTATTCTCATTCCAAATCTTCTGAACAATGCCTTTAGGGGGGGTGGGGGGGATTGTGTGGCGCTTCATCACCGGACACAAATCTTGGTGGAAGCAAGTTTTGGAGACCAAATATCTCACCACTGCTAGACATAATCTTCTTGATCAAGCTATCCCAATTAGACCTTGTTCCAAAATTTGGACTCTATGCAAAAAGAGACATTCCATTTATCAGCAGGAATATTTCTAAAGTTCCTCAAGGAGGAAGCATCATTAACATCTGGGAGGATAAAATCATGGGACAGTCTCCCCTCACTGACAGCCAGAGCATCCATCGTATCCAAAACTTTCTTAGGAGTCAAGATATATATACCATGGATCAGATTTCCAAGTGGGAAGAGCACTCCAATGCATGGAATGGGTGGGTCTTCCCTATTCCTCCCCCTCATCTTGATGCCGAACTAGAAAAACTGAAAGCAATGCTACATGGAGTAGCTCCACTAGTTAAAGGCAACCAAGACAATTTTCGGTGGGATCCTTCAGGCTCGACATACTCAATAAAAGTGGCTTATGGATCCCTTCTTAAAGAATAGTTTTTCTATCCTCTGTGGCCCATTTGGAAGCTCATTTGGAAATCAGAAGTCGTTCCTGATATAAAAAAATTCATCTGGATTCTACTTAAATGCAAAATATTGACCTCTAATAACTTAAAAAAAGAGGTATTTGTGATCACTCCAGATGATCCCTTTGTCAAAAAGATGAAGAGACTGCACTCCATCTCTTTGTGAGGTGTCCCTTTGCCAAACAGTGCTGGAGTGACCTCACAAATCTCTCCCAAATCGATCTATCAACTATCAACTCGATCTCAAAGTTGATAATCAATTGGAAAAAAGGATATCCTTGGGGAAAAAAGAGCAAAAACATTGCCAAAAGGGTCTGGGACACCCTCCCATATGTACTTCTCTGAAGTATCTGGTTGGCGAGCAATAAGACGATTTTCTAGGATAAAAAAACCCTGCCCAAGGATCTCTCAAAGCAAGACCTAGAGCCTCAAGGTGGAGTCGATTTTATCCAAAAACAACAGCCATTTCAAATTCACTGACCTTCAAGCTGAAGAAAGAATATTTCTAGGGAAAGCTCTCGACAACCCTGGATATAACAACACTCCAATCAAGCAAACCCTTCAAAAAGAGCAATGGAAGATAAGGCTCATGGAAAAAGAATTCATTGAATGGATGGAGGAACACAATAGACCTGCATTTTTCTTTGATGGCGCATCAAAGCCCAACCCAGGCATTGTTGGGGTAGGAGGTCTCATAAAGGATGAGCACGGCAACATTATGACCTCCTTTGAATGGGGACTCGACTCACTGTCAAACAACAAAGTCGAGGCCTACACTCTACTCAAAGGACTCCAAATGATAAAGAGCCTCAATCTGTCTAACACTATGGTATTTGGAGACTCTGTCATTGTCATTATTATGATGATAAACGATAATCAAATCTCCAACATAGCTCTTTTTGTAGGCTCATCAACAGATGTCGTATTCTGATCAAAGATATGAAGGATCTCTCTTTCTATCATATTCTTAGAGTTAAGAATAAGCAAGCAGACAATTTGGCTAACAAAGCCTACAGTAGACCAGTCGGTCAATTGCTCAGTCAAGATGGCATTTCTTTCTCACCCCTACCATGATTCTCTCTCTGCCATCATATCTATCTCACATGATTCTATGCAAGATTTTGTCTGAGCTGATCAGAGCTCCCCATCCTTGCAGAAACGCCTCCCCCGTGACCCTATCTTCTCGTAATTCTCACCACAATCCTCCCCTCCTATCTGCCCGCTTTATTTATTTACTCTCATTCTTTGCAATGTCATTCTACCTCTTCCTCTGTGATTGCTCCCATCTATCCCGGCTAAGATATCGACCCTTTCTGCCTCCTAAGTGGTTGCGAGAACACCCTGTCTCTATTGCCTCACATTCCTTGCCTCTTGACTGCAGAAATTCCACTCCTTTGCGATCCAGAGCCCTTTGACAAACTTCTACTCTTGCTACACTACCTGCCTTCATTCACGCCCCCCTTGTGAACTATCCAAGCACAACCTCACCTCCTCCTTTTGTTGTGCAAGCCCTTGCTCAGTCATTGGTAACACCATGACAAGCGAAAATTGTTTTCACTGTGCAGATTTGCAAATAGAAATGGCCCAGATTCGAGGACAACTAAAGATCATGGAAGAAAATCATCAAGTGGATACAACCTTCCTTCAACAACAGGCTCAGCCCTATCAGAAGCAGCTCCTGGAAACCACAAATCGATGTGCTCACGTGGAAGAATATCTCAAGATTCTAAAATACATGTTAGACAAACACTCGGCTCCTAGTTCCATCTCAAACAATGTAAGAAATGCCAGTCCTTATGACAACACTGATGCATCAACTGGATGGCCAATCAACATTGACTAATCCTCATTCCTCCTCTCTCTTTTGCTCATATCTTTTAAATTTGCTCTCATGCTTTCGCAGTTTGTTAGAATCTATCTTGAATCTGTAATGTAGTATAGTGTGAACAGTTGACACAATGGAGGCTCAACATTTTGTTTTTGCATCCCTCCTTGGTTGTCCTCAGCACCATCGGAATGTAACAAGGAAAACTATCCATTTTTTTTCGAAATATAATATAGCAACCGACTTTGTAAAAAAAAATAAATTATTTCATTATTTTTTATAGTCATTTTTTATTGAAATTATTTTATTTAGAATTATTTCATTATTTTAAAATTAATAAAAAATTATATAATAATAATAATAATAATAATAAATTATAAATTTATTTTAAATAGTAATAATTATAAAAAATAAAATTAATATATAAGTTTTATATATATGATGATTAACTTTTACTAAAATCATAATAAATTTAATAATATTTCTAAATATTATATATATATATATATATATATATATATATATATATATATATATATATAATTTTTTTTTTTTTTTTAATTTATATATAAGTTTTATTATAATATTATGGATTAATGTTATGGTTTACTAATATTATATGATTAAAAACCATAATTCATATTCATATGATTTTTTTTTTAATTAATTTAATTAAATATGTAGAAAAAATATACAAACTTTTATGATAAGAAAAATATTTTCAAAATATTTTATGAAATTTACATTTTTACTATCTATTTAATTTTAACCCATTCCAAATTAAAAAATACTTAAGAGATGATCCTTAAAGCATAGATGAACTTATTGAAAATCTTAAAGGACTTTAGATTTTATTTCCAGATGGAAGACGACAACGGCCAATAGTGACAAGTGGCGGAGGAAGACATGCAAGAGTATTAAATGGGGGAGGCGGAGGCAATATCAACAAAGCCACTCAGACCGACGTCATGGTAGGTCGAAACCTGAAAAAAAACCGAGGGAGACAAGGACCGTTGTCAAAAGAGACAACAAAAGATGCAATTATAAGCGGTGTAGTCGGTGAATTTGAAGAATTTTATTAAAATATATTATTTTATTTTAAAATAATTAAAATTTAAAAAATATTAAAAAATAAAAATTAGATATAGATATATATAGGACATGCGTTTATACCTTGAACACCATTATTGTAAGAAAAATGGTAAGTGTTTTATGTCACATAACCTAAATGTAATAGTCATTTTAATTTTAATAACAAATATCATTTTTTCTGATTGAAAGTTTTTTACAAGGTCTTCTGTGGTTAAAGCATTGAGACTATTATGTTATATCATATGCCTTTTAATGTGGTTAAGTTGTGCGTGAATTAACTAATCAGTGGGTTGTAAATTCATTTTGGGATTGCCTTAAAGAGAACATAACTGGTGGTATTAGGTATAGTTACTAATAATTAGATAGATGGCCAAAAGTAAAGTGCATAAGGGTTAAAGCTAAGTGTTTTCTCGTAGGAAGTCTGTGTAGACTTTAACAGTAATACACCAATTGAATCCAATATGTAATAAAAGATCCCATATAGACACAATCTTCAGTGACAAAATGAAAATTATTCAACGTTTTTCTACTTCATAGAACTCTTGGAGGTATCTTCAGACTCTGGTAGGCTGTTTGTATATCCTCCTGTGATAGCTATTACATTTTGTGGTTACAATTCTTCATCTGCAGATGCCTAATTAAAGGTTAAAATACACTACAATTCTCAATGCAATAAACAGACAGCAAAGCCTCATGACTACCTTTAAATGACAGAAGAGATTCAGCGAAGTTACAGTCAATCATTCATCCAGGATGATGAGATCAAGGATATATATACCGCATTGTTCTACATCTATTCTTTTGTCATCATCTCTTCGATAGAACAATCTCAAAACAGGCTACCCTGCATAAGATGTTTCACAGTTGGGCTGCAAAAATTCCCTATTATATACACTAGAGGGAATGTGAAACTCAACTTGATTCTTGTTTTGAAGGCTATGCTACAGAACAACAGCTCATATGTGTGCTGCTATCGAGAGAGTGAGATTCTAGCTGTGTTATGACTTGTTACCAAATCTGGCTGGCGGATCTCCTGAATCCTGATGTCTTTGCTGAAAACCCAACATGTCTATTATTTGCCTGCAACTTTGTTCTTGGTGATTTGGGTGATAACAACTGCTTTTTTGCAAGGGATTGGTGAAATGTTTCCACTGGGATAGATGTATCTCCTGTTTGGAACAAACTGATAAAGCCAATATAAGATAGAGATCTAGTACTTCTCTGTGAATAAAATTTTGCAGTTCAGGAAGGTAAAGGGCATCACTGAACAGTGCTTTTAATATCGGCTATAAATTAAGATAAAGGTCACAAGTCTATGCCACATTTATTGTCACTAAATGGACATGTGCTAGTGCATACAGAAGGGGAAGCATATCTAAAAGCACTGGGATTCCTCTTGAGATGGGGAGACAAAGTGGTAGCTGCTTCCTTTCTAATTCGTTCATCTGTGCTGCAGGAAAGCAGCATTTCCACAACTTCCCTCATGGAAGGCCTGTTGATGGGCAGAGTGCTAGTGCATAACAAAGCCACCCTTAACACCAGCATCATTTCTTCTTTATATGAGTTTGCTTCTTGTGCATCCAGGACGTTATTGATATCGATGTGAATCTGATTCTGAACCCACCTAACAATGTCTGAGTAATCTCCAAATTCTACATCATTGGGCTTCTTGCCAGTCACGAGTTCCAGCAGGACCACACCAAAGCTGTATATGTCACTTTTCTCATTCACTTTCTGAGTGTAAGCATACTCTGCACACATGTCCATCAATTGAATCAGTTCATATAAAATTGATTATTTTCTGTTGACTCAGGCATATATATACACACATATATTCACATGCATTAACAATTCGGCTGTAAATTCTTACCTGGGGCAATATATCCATATGTTCCAAAAACCCCTGACATTACATTCATCTGACCCAGCTTCTCTACAATTCTAGCTAAACCAAAATCAGCAATATGGGCCTCCAATTCAGAATCCAGCAATATATTATATGATTTAACATCCCTATGTATTATTGGAGGGGAGCAGCCATGATGCAGGTAGGACATTCCCTTAGCAGCACCAAAAGCAATCTTATAACGAGTAGGCCAATCCAACGTTTCCCCTTGAGAAATATGAAGCCGTTCATACAGGCTCCCATGTGGCATGTATTCATACACTAACAAATTAGAATCTGAACTAGATATGCAGCAGAGCAGCTTGACAATGTTGGCATGCCTAATCTTCCCTAGAGTCTCCACCTCTGCTTGAAATCCCTTGTCTTGGGCAGACTGCAGTTTCCTGTTGTTCCAGATCTGTTTCACAGCAACAATATTATCATTTCCCAGTGTTGCCTTGTACACTTTGCCTGCACCTCCACTTCCAATAACATTATCTTCTGTCAACCTCTTCAGAATGTCTGACTCATCAAATTCTACCCTGTGAAAGGCTGTGAGATTCCATGACTCTGTATTTGATTTAACCCGAGCAAAATTCTTGCATGTCTTATACAAGAAAACTATACCAATCAAGCAAAGTACTACTATCACAGAAATAGCCGAAATTAATACCCTATATAGATGGCTTTCAGATCTTCCTTTCTGCTGGAAACATGAAGGTAGGATTAATGGCCCGCCTCCACAAAGGCCCGGATTGTCAAGAAAACTTTTATCATAGGCCGGATTATTGTAACCAAAAGGAACAGAGCCAGACAAAAGGTTGTCAGACACATTCAGAAAACTCAACTTGAGATTGTCTAACTCAGGAGGTATTTTCCCTGAAAGCAAATTGTTTGAGAGGTCAAGGCTGTTAAGAACAGGCAGCAACCCAAGCGATGCAGGAATTGATCCGGTGATGCGGTTGTTGGCAAGGTTAAGCTGAGAAAGACCTTTCCATGATATTATTGTCTCAGGAAGCTCCCCATACAACATATTGTGATCAAGAGAAAGCCTTGACAGTGAGGATAAACTAGTGAGTTCCACTGGAATAATCCCTGATATATTGTTGTGACTGGCCAGAAAGCTGCTGAGATTCCACAGTTGTCCAATGCCAGAGGGAATAGTTCCACTGAATTGATTGTTTGATATCTCCAACGCCCACAGACTGGCTGCTTTAGTGATTTGAGCAGGAATTTGGCCATGGAAAGCATTGTTTGTCAATCTGAATTCTCCAAGGAGAGGAGAAATCCATAACCCCAGAGGAACCTCACCACTTAGATGGTTATCCTGCACTTGGACACTGGTTAGACTAGGACAATCCCCTAGAAATTCAGGCAGGCTGCCATTAAATTTATTCGTAAAAACAATGAAAGCTATCAGTACTCCGCCTTTGCAGACATTCTGCGGAAGAGGACCCGAAAGCTCATTCGTTGATACATCAAACTCAACAATTTTAGAACCCATCCCAATTCCCGGGGGCACTAGTCCTGTCAGCCTGTTGGTAAAAAGCTTGAGATGGACTAAATTAGTAAGCTTATCAAGCCCAGAGGGTATAGACCCAGAGAGATGGTTTCTGTATAACTGCAGTGTCTGTATCTTTGTCAAATCTCCAATCCCATTGGGGATGCTTCCATTTAGCTCATTCATTGACAGATCCAAATTCACAAGACTCTTAAGATTGTTGATATTGTCTGGAATTGGTCCATATAAATTGTTCTTATATAGAAATAACTCTGTCATGTTTGAAAAGGACATCAATGTGTTGGGGATCCTTCCAGTCAGAAGATTAAGTGAGAGGTCCAAGTGTACCATATCTCTAATATTTCCTAATGACTCTGGAATTTCTCCTACTAAACTGCAATTTGTCATCCACAACTGCTGCAACTTTGTCAATTTCCCGAGCTCATGTGGGATTATCCCTTGAGCCAGAGGGTTGTATGCCAGTGTTAAGCTTTTCAACGAAGAGAGATTTCCAAGGAATGAGGGAACAGTACCATTCAACAGATTATAGTGCAAGAACAATACCTCAAGCTTGGGCAACCGTCCGAATCCAGCTGGAATGTCACCGGGAAAACTGTTGGACGAGAGGTCCAATATTACCAGCTCCTCAAGTTTATATATCTCATTCGGCAAAAGCCCACTGAACACGTTCTGAGACAAATTCAAGCTTCGCAGACGGGTGCAATTCAACAGCCCAGACGGAAAATCCCCCTCAAAATAATTCAAGTACAAGTTCAAGTCCCTCAGATTACTCAATTGACCGATACTGGGAGGAATTGTTCCACTGATATTTAAGTTTTGAAGGTCCAGACCCACAACAGACTTGTTGTTTCCATCACAGGTGACTCCAGTCCAGTTACAATGGGCGTCACTATTTGAATCACTTCTCCAATCACTAAGTTCCCCACTAGTATTCCAACTCGCCTTCAATTGCAACAGTAATTGGCCTTCCTCTGACAGGCAATTGCAATGGAAGCAGAGCAACAATCCAAGCAACAATACAAAGACAGAGCCATATGCATTCCCCATTTGGGTAACGGCCATTTTTCTTAATTTTTCCTTGCAAATCCTCTCAGTTGTCTGTAGAGGCCCCTTGTTCATCACAGAACTGATGAATATATTTGCAGAAGCAGGGGTCCATGAATTTGTAGCTATCTTTTGCGAGTCAACAAGTCAATGAGGCAGGTACAGGCAATTTGATTCCAGCCAATGAATATGAAGTTTCTGAGTCAGGAAATCGGGCAGCTACGGGCAATGTGATTCCATCGTGATTGCGACGCACTCACAAGAGTAAAATTGACATGTGCCATGGCTTCTTCCAAGAAGCCCACGAACGTGCGGACTCATTGACTTGACCCTGTATAGAAAAACGGAGGCATGGAGCCCGCAGTTCCGTGCTCGTTCTATTTAGTGATATATTATAATTTTAATTTGACCGTGAAATTAATCCGTGAATAACGTTCCGCATACTTTCCTTATGAAAGAAAAACACACGGCATCAGATTTTAGTGTGTGACCATTCTACGCATCCCATTTGAGTCTGGAAGACGCAGGGTGGAATTTTACGGCCAATTATTTAGTTTGATTTTCAAATACGGTCAATTATCTAATTGGATTGTGAAATACGGTAAAAAAAAGTGTAGTGTGCATCGTGAAAATTCATTGAAATATTTTAATGTTTATTAGATCGTCAAATTCATTACTTAGCCATAAATACTTCGCTCGGTGAGACGTCCAGATATTTTAATGCGAGTAGTTTTTAGTCAAATTATCTAGAATGATTGTTAAATACGGTCGGTGAGACGTCAAATTATCTAGAATGATTGTTAAATACGGTTAAAAAAATGGCGTCGTCTGTCGAGGTCACACTATTATCTAGATTGATTGTTAAATACGGTTAAAAAAATGGCATTGTCGGTCGAGCTCGAGCTCACAATTTCTTGTCTTCTCCAAAAAAATCGTATTTTAGGAGTGTTTAATTATTTATTTCGAGTATGTATTGATTGTTAAATACGGTTAAAAAAATGGAAAAATGATATTGTTTATTGAGTTAACAACTTTTCTTCAATTGTGATTTTTTTTCAAAAAATCTAAATTTTGGATTTTTAAATTTTTTTTAAATGAAAATAAATTTAATACTTTTCAAAATCTCTAAAATATTTAAATTCCTGAAACTTAATAATTACAATTATTTTTTTTACAAAATATTACATCTATTTTTTAAAAAAATTTATAAAGATTTCTATTATTTTCCAAACAAATTTATAATCTCAATTAAAAAAAATATGAAAATTCATCAAGATATTTAATATTCTTTTATTAAATCATTCCGGAACGATGTTTGAGTGGTAGAGACGCAGACCTAAAATTTGAGAATTAAATTGATGTTTGAGTAGTAGAGACGCAGGCATAAAATTTGACAATTAAGTAGTGTGGTGGTTAAATACAATAAAAATTGTTTTTGTGTCTATCATAAAAGTTGAACTTCAAAATCTTTAATTTGGAAGATTTTTTATAAAAGTTTCATGAGAACTTCAAAATCGTTTAAATTAGAACGGAATTTTTTTATTCTGAAGTGGTGTTTTGTTAAATTTTTATATATTTTTAAGTTGGATATAATTTTATTTATAATCTAGATTATAAGTTTTTTGTGTTAAGTTTTTGTATTTTACAATTTAGTGTAAGGGTAAAGTGTGATTCCATTAGTGTTCAGTATGAAGTTGAAATATGTTTTTTTTTTTTTTAAATAAAAAAAAATA
Organism: Pinus albicaulis; assembly: GCA_034641835.2. NCBI lineage: Eukaryota > Viridiplantae > Streptophyta > Pinopsida > Pinales > Pinaceae > Pinus > Pinus albicaulis. Next base: position 521,700,959 of record CM076575.1, on the reverse strand, counting down.
CAAGATCTATCTATTTCTAGATAAACTATGTATTAAATAAAACATTCTAATACAAAAATTAAAGTAATTATTTGAATATTATTGTCAATTAATTTAATATCAGCATAGATCTAGCTTAAATACAGATCTAACATGAGCCTAGAAGGATGGGCCTAGAAGGATCTAATTCCTTCACGTGCAAATTTTTTTATGCACATTATTTGAATGTTTTGTATAGTTATTTATTTATTTTTATTTTTAGAATTTTTAAATATTCTAATTCCTTCGCGTGCAAATTTTTTTATGCACATTATTTGAATGTTTTGTATAGTTATTTATTTATTTTTATTTTTAGAATTTTTAAATATTTTTATTTCGACTAACATGAGCTAAATTTAATTAGCTGGCGCTCTTACACATCATATAGGGATGTAGAACGAGCCTCTCCCTTACACATCATACAGGGATGTAAAACGAGCCCTCAATAAAATTAAAATATTAATAATAATTAAAAAAATCAAGGAATAATATGCAGGGTTAAATAGTATTAACATGTATTTAAATATATATTAATAATAGAAAAACATTTCATTGTGTACAATGTAATTTATAAATAAAAGGTGTAATCTAACTTCTAAATGAAATGAAATGGCCTTGTAAACAAAATCTAGCATAGATTTTTAAAAACTCTAGTTTAAGTTGTTTAACGTAGATTTTGAGTGGGTCCAAAAGTTGGCCTTGTAACCAAAATCTAGTAGAGATTTTTAAAAGCTCTAGTTTAAGTTGTTTAAAGTAGAATTTGAGTGGGTCATGTCTTTTTTTAGGGTGCTCAAGCCATTTATGCATTTTAAACAACAAAAAATTACATTATTTCTTGAAACTGTTGTACCCATTCCAGTGAAAAAAATTGTTAAGTAAAAAAGACTTACCTCAAGAGCATTGAACTTGTGACCTCTCAATAGCAAAGACATTTTAACAACATTGACACAACTAACTAAGTTAAGCCTCATATATATATATATATATATATATATATATATATATATATAGATAGATAGTGAGAAAAGGTGTTTTAACAACAATGACAACTAAGCTAAGCCATAAATTCCCCACATTTTGTGGATGTTAAATTGGGTAACTAACTAAACTAAGCCATAACTTCCCCACATTTCATGGATGGTAAATTGTGTAAAATATTTGGCTCTAAACCACTTGAGCTAACTCTTAGGGCTAAAATTTGGGGCACTAGGTACCTCTTGAGGAAGAAATTTTTGTTGACTGTGATCAACAACAACTTGCAACAATATCAATGAACTTCAGGGCTACGAGAAATTTTTGTTGACTGTGATCAACAATAACTTGCAACAATATCAAAGAACTTGAAGGCTACGAGTTCACTCAGGGAAGAAATTTTTGTTGACTGTGATCAACAACAACTAGGAGTTCGCTCAAGGAAGAAATTTTTGTTGACTGTTTTTTTACTGTGATCAATAGCAACTAGCAATATTATGATCAACAACAAATAGCAACAATATCAAATAACTTCACATTTCTCTCTAAGCAACTTGAGCTAACCCTTAGGGCTACGAGTTCACTTAAGCTAACTACGAGTTCAGCAGCAACTAGCAACAATATGAGTGTAAACATTCAACTTACTAGACTTGAAACTAGGTAGGGAGGATAAGAACTATTCTTCCCAACCACCCAAGCTAATCTCAATTGACCTTTTTCTTCTAGGAAAGAGATTCCCCTCCCTCTAAGCTCCAAGGCTAGAGTGAGGATGTCGAGGGCTAAAATTTTGGGCACTAGGTACGGAAGTCACTTAAGAGCACAACATAGTTACTCTATTCTAGAGTGTAAACAGTTCAACTTACTAGACTTGAAACTAGGTAGGGAGGATAAGAACTATTCTTCCCAACCACCCAAGCTAAACTCAATTAACTTTTTTTCTTCGAGGAAAGAGATTCCCCTCCCTCTAAGCTCCAAGGCTAGAGTGAGGATGTTTGAACCAGACTAACCCATAGGTGCTATGCTCACTTAATATTTCACAAGGTTCGAAGCCATTACAACGACATTATAGCTCATCTTGTCACTAGTAGGGATTTGAACTCACATAGGGAAGATAATAACCATTTCACTCAACCACCCAAGGTAACCCCAATCGACTTGTAAAATATATATACATTGAAAAAAATAATTCTTATGGGTAAAACATTTCACATAATCTCACTATTTTACATTTTAGCCCATTTTTAGGTATATTTCTTTGGTCAATTTTATCTAAAATCTAGCAATGATTTGTTGGAATAACAAGTTTAAGTTTTGTAGATTACAAAATCCAAATGTCCAAAGGTATTTTCAGGGCATTATTAAATCCATATATATATATATATATATATATATATATATATATATATAGAGTAACCACAAATTTATCAAGCATTAGGCACTAAGAGTGATCAAATCTCTCGAGATGCAAACATTTTTTCAAGTATTGCACTATAATATATATATGCACCTCAAAAGATTGGATCCCTCTTGACACATGCTAGATCCGTGGTTAAGATGGATCTATACGCGAATTAAATTCTCCATAAATAATATTTTACATTTTATATTAGAGTCCCTTCTTACTCATGGATTCCAAGAATAATATCATAAAATGTACATAATGTGTATTTCTATAGATACAATATTTAAAAATAATATATATATATATATATATATATATATATATATATATAATTTTTTTTTTTTATGTTAAAGAGTAAATAAATTTAAACTTTATTTTCATATCAATCACATTTACTTAGAATGTCGCTAGATGTGGTGACATCTAAATCACCCTAGATATGATGAAGCACAATCATAGTTCATTAATGTATGCCATTAAGTGGCCAGGATAAATGGAATTGAGAAGTGCCAAGTCTAGACATGTGTAAGATAAGTGGATGATGGTAATATATACCTCAATCAAGGTTACTATGCAAGTAGATCACTTGAATTGAACGTAGTGTTCATCGATCCTCCCCTTACTACATACACTCATTATGAAGTAGAATCAAGCAAATTCTTTGGCCACTTGTGAGAATCATGAGTTTGCAAGGTCGACTTCTTCAGACACAATGCACTTAGGTTAGGTCATGATTGGCTTGAAGTATATTTCCTTCTCTGAGTAGTTGTTTCTTTTTTCCCCACCCTAATTCTTAGTTGTAGGGAGCTCCTTATCCATAAATAGCTACCATATGCCCAGATTCGACAAGGTCCAATCCTTTTTACAATCTCTTATCACCTTGCAGTTTAATTTTGTTTCCATTTTGGTTGTATGTTTCCTCCCTTTAGTTACTCCTTTAACACCTACTTCCTCCTCCCTCAATACCCTGATTTCCTACTTCCCCCTAACTCTCTCCTTTCATTATACTTCCTCTTGTGTTGTCATAGCCCAACAAGGCTTAAGCCTCTTTTGAATTCTTGTGATTCTTTCCCAATCCCTCTTTCTTGGCCTTTTAGTATGCTCTTTGCATTTTGAGTCAAAACCAAACCTCTGTTTGGCCTTCCCTTAAGTTCTCCAATTCCCCTGTTTGAATTCATCAATGGTTAGAAAGCTCACTCTTGGTGAAAATTTCCCCTCGATGTAGAGTAGGTTGTTAGAGCATATAAAATTATGGAAATAGGGGCCCACCCCTATCTAGAGTATAAATTCATGCAATAGTTTAATAGCTTCTCACTATAGAAATACCCCCCACCCCTATAATTAAATAAAAGATAAATATAGTAGAGGAGGAGGCTGAAGTAGAGAGTGGGTTTTTGAGGATGACAAGGTCATTGACAATGTAGGTCAATGAATTCTAGACACATGAACCAAGATATGTAGGTCTAACGAATACATGCAAGTGGTTGACATATATTAGAAAATAAAAATAAATGCGGGGAAGGTCCTAGTTGAAGGAAGCAGAGCACAACAAGAGATCAAGTTGTGTTTAGACGCCATATAGCTATAGATGTAGAAGTTGGACATTAAAGTTAGTCAACTTGCAAAAAATATAGCCAATATGGAGCTCACGATGTTTGAATAAAAATAGGAAAAACTAGAGGAGGCCAATGAGGTAATAACATCTAATTAGGCATGCACAATATTTTTTTTTAATATGTTTTTATTTTATATTATAAATAATATTCATGCTAGTATATCAACTAAGCTTGATAAAAAAAACTCTAATCATGAGATCAATTTTGAGGCTATCCAATTTAGTTTAGCATCCAAGTTAGATAAACAATTTTTAACTATGACAATATTCTAGATGCCATGTTATTTGTTAGAAATTAAATAAGAACATTGTAATGGAACACAGAAAACGTTGTGGAAACAAAAATACAGAGAAACATAAAACAAGAGAAATGCATATATACATGGTTCACCTAATTTGGGCTATGTCCAGAGAGAAATAGCGAGTCCTTCCTTTTATATTATCCAAAAAGTTGAATGGATACAACCTACAACACATCCATTGTAACTTCCTCTCTGCTCTCACACAATCTTCTCTATTTTTCTCTCACTAAATACTACACAACCGCAATACAATTCCCTCATATAAAATGAGGGTTTCCTTCTAGGAAAAAAAAATATAAATTAACATAAATTCTATCATCAAATATTTCTCCTAATGAATAGCTCAGATTGACTATAACATGACAATATTTTATAGTGCAAATTTCTCTAAAAAATTTCTTTCAAGAGCATTGCCCCTGAACCCCCTGCTAGGGGAGGTTACAAAAATTGCTTCCGCCCCCCTGGAACCCCTAGAAGAAATAATGGGGGGGAAATCCCCCCTAGACCCTCCCATCAAGGACTGGGATCCAAACATAGTTGAAAAAAGACCTCTAAATCATGAAGGTAATCAGGGTCCACACCCAACATTATTTTGAATAAAAAAACTACTATTATGCTACAAGTATAATTTTTCTAATGGAAAAATAATAGCGAGACACTTGTTTTTTTATCATACCTTGATATAATACTAGAGAGGAACTTATACATAAAAAAGAAAACCATGTTTACTTAAAATGATTACTTACAAAAATTCTTAACATATCTTTTGAAGTAATTGTTAAAATGCTTTATGAAGAAATAAATAATTGAACTATCTTTAAAAGAATCTAGGTGAACTTGCAATAGGTTTATTACGCTAGCAGTGGGAGATCATTATTTCCATTTTTTTGGGTTTAAACATATCATTTTTTTACTAAAATTACTAAAATATAATTAAAATTTGAAAAAATAAAAATAAAAATAAAAAAAATTAAAAATAAATAATTAAAAATTAAAAAAATTGATTTTATTTTATTTTTTAACTATGATTTATTTGATTTTTCTGGTAAAGAAAAAATTTAAATTAAATTTTAGCACAGGGAAACATAAAAAAAATTAATTGGCTCTAGTATATCACTAGGAAAACTAAACCAACGACAAAACCATAATTTTTGTATCATCCATACAAAATAATTGTAACAATTCATCAACAAATGACCAAGAAAACTTAACAAAGTTTCTAGAAACCATAGTGTACCAACTAGGAAAAAGAAAATTTGATTGAAAAGAATGAGAAAAGTAGATCAAACAGGACGTTGCATTTGCACTTTAATGAGTTGGAGGTGTCCATGGCAATGGACTCCTTGTTGTTTCCAAGAGAGCATCCAAGATTTGGATGGAGGCTAATATTATCTTCAATGCGGCCTAGATGCTTATCCATACTCCTTATATTCAACTGCAATTCATCTATTATAAGAAGAATTTCCTCTTTGGTCTCATTTCTTTCAAGGAAAACCCAACCTAAGAGGAGCTTTAAGTGCCACTGAACGAAAATTGGATATATGTATTGGTTGTATTTCCCTTTGGTTTGCCCAATATTTTAATTTCAACCAATAATTATGTGTTCATAAAATTGCCTCGCTCAATAGATATATCCCATTTTTCCTCCTTGGTGATTTCTACTTGGGTATCTTAATATTATTTCTATAATGCTAGGCAAATATTTCAACACTTTGTTGAGCCTATGAGCCACCATGCTCACAAAAGTTGGCTACACCATGGAAGCTATGAGCCCTTTTATGAGGGATTGTCATCTATTCATAAACCATTAATGGAAGCTTGAGGAAATGAGAACAACAAGATGAAGATATTATATGGATTCATACCTCAAAATGTGAGGGCATAGGGAACCTTATAATGAGAGTGGGGAAAGGCCAAGAGAAAAGAGAGGCCAAAGAGGGAGGAAACTAGGTTAAAAAGAGCGAACCATCATTTTCCACCCTACTAGGCCAGAAGAAACACAAACCAAAAACCAGAGAAAATCATTAACAACGTTGGAGGATAAGGAAGGAAAAAATCAAGGTTCCAAAGGGAAATCTAAGGAGATAGGAATATAATTAAATAAAAAATAGAATAATACTCTAAAGAACCAAGAAGGATGAGTGTTCATTACTGGACAAAGTGGCAAAAATATAAGAGTAAAGCCCACCAAGAATAATGAAGTTTCTTCCCTTCCTCGCTGAGTCCCATAATTTTCCATTTCCTTAAGCCAATATCTCCCATTTAGGCACATGAATAACCACTCTTGCAAATAATGAAGTTTATGAATACGAGTACTAGCTTGTATTATTCTTGCCTTATATTAAAATCTTCCTAGATAGCGATGCCTTGAAGTACCTAAATTCCACTTTCTATCTGCCAACAAACACGTACTACATGAGGTGAGGTTTACCATCATTGGCCAGTCTACAAGAGATGATCATGAATGGAATGTTCATTTATGAGGGTGGTGAATGATTGGGGTGGTTTATGGCTACGTCCCTTGGCTTGCATGTGTTGTGGGGGTGGCAGCTACATGTCCCCCCCACATGATGCTCCTTTGACACCCCATCTAGTGGACTTACCTAAAATTTTATTTTTATTTTTGATAAATATTTTAAAATAAAAATATTCTAACAGTTTATGTCATTGTTTAGATGGAATTTAATTAGTTTCATTTATTGACAAAAAAGTGGCATAAATGCTTAGATAACCCCAAATCTAATACCCTACATCCACATTTATTGGAAACACAACTTGAGTGAATTATCACAATTTTGTTGTAGTTGTGCATAAGAAATTTGAGAGCAATAGTTTTCTATGCATGCTTTCAGCTAAACCCTCGTTATTGATCTACAGTGGTAGGGATGGAAAAAAAATGCTATGTGTTTTGTGATCAACAACCATAAATCAACTATCATGAAAAACTATAGTGTTTTTATCACAATTTCATTTGTAATGGTTTACAAAAAATGGAGACAAGGGATTTTGAGAATTATTAGGTTTTCTAATTTGAGGGATTTTATTGCCACCATGAAGTGGAAAATAGTTGTGACTATTTTCCTCGAAGGTTTTATTATTGAAGAAGATAGGAAATATGCAATTTGAAAATAATGGGACTTTGACCAAGAAATTATGAGACAAATGAATTCTCATCCTATGAACAAAATTGATGAAAATGAATCAATGAAGAGTCTAGGAGAGGCCTCACACCAAGTCGAGCATTGAGAGGTAAATAGGAATATAAACTATTCATGAGACTATAGGGCTAGGTTTACACACATGGATGATAGGTAGTAAGGACCATTGGCTTGGAATAACTACTACTATTTTGGTTACCCTTTGTTTCCCATTTAGGTTATGATGATAACTATGGCTAAGGGAGCTATGCTAGTAGGGATGTGAAAAAGGATCTTAGTGAGATATCTAACAATGGTGTTTTTTATGATGGTGGTTGTTGAGTTACTAACCAAAAGCTATATTTCCTTGTAGGTATCAAGATCAAAGGGCCAATTTTATGTTAGCATGTTCCTAAGCTCTTTCCAAGGAATAAAATTGTTCATGGTTGTGGTTGTTGTAACATTGTATCACATCTTAGCAATTTAAAATTTCATACCTATATTATTAGTGGGTTGGACAAAATCCATATGTGTTGGAAGACATGTTTTTATTGACCAAAGAAAAGACACATATATAGTTATCAATGACCCTGTCAAGTTATAATTCGTTTTTAGTTTGGTTTCATGTTTTTCTACAATTATGCTTGCTATATCCTTTTACAAATTTTCTTATGTGGATGCTTGACAAATTTAACTACAGTACACTGAGGATTTTCCAACAATGATGAATGTCTTGCATGTTGGATCCTTGATATTTTTTATCCATCAACATCCAATGAAACTTCAATGTTTTGGTTTGTAAAATAATGTACATTTATGTTAAGCCCTAAAAAAGCCCCATGTTAATGCGAAAAACACTTGTTAAACCTTATTTATAAAGTTATTAAATTTCTATTATTATATATTGTTATGTAGGCCAAAACCTTTCATTCTATACTTTGTCTTCTTTATATATACTTAGGATATCTAGTCTTAGGTTCATAAAATCTTGTCTTATACATTGTATTCATTGTAAAATAAGGTTCCCCCTCAAAGTGGATTATAATTATTGGGTTCTTATCATTTTTAAGATACATGGTTCATAAAATTTGGTATTGAAGCTTTGATCTTAAGGTTTTGATGCTTTAAAAAAATCATTGCGCCATTTTTACTATAAATATTTATTTTATTTCCTAGGAATATTCATACTATGAAAGTTTTGGCTTGATTGAGGAAAGATATAGAATTATATCTAATAAAAAATTCAAATTCTAGGTCACTATAATTTCATAGATATTCTCTATGGAAGTTAGGGTTTGTGAATGGTCTTGAAATTATTCTCAAATGAATAATGTTGGCATTTTTCGTATAATTATTTTCATGAGAAGATTTAGATCGTAAAATTTTGAGCTTGTTGGAGATATCTAGACATACTTGTTATCAAAATTTCATATTCTAGTTCATTATAATTTTAGAGATAAAACCTATGGAAGATAGGGTTTTTTCAAGACCTTTAAATCAATTTCAAACAGGTGATTTTGGAATTTTCACTACAGTTGTTGTTTTTTTTCCTGAGATATTTCAAACTATAAAATTTTTAAGAGAGTATGGAGAAACATCAATGTACAATCAATATTATTTTTAGATTCTAGTACACTATAGTTTTGGAGATATAGTCAATGGAAGTTACTTTTTATGAGTAGTCTAGAAATCACTTTCATAGGAGTGATCATGGAATTGTTGATGTAACTTTCACCTAGAGAAGTTGTTGACTATGAAATTTTCTAGAATTTTAGGAGACATACTAAGGTACTATAGGTAACAATTTTAGAATCACATTTGAAAAAATGAACATGTGGCATGCTATACATGTTGGTTGTTGGGAAGATGCCAAAAATCAGCAATTGTTGGGAAAGTTACCATAAATTTTACTTCGCAAATCAAAGTTTGTTTAGACCTATGGTTGTAGACAAGACACACCATAGTACTATAGGGAAAATAATTGTATTGGAAAGGGCTCAAATTTTAGAGATATATGAGGAAAAAGTTCAAGAATTTATATAATCTACAAATTAGGGTTCTGAAAGGAACATAATTGGCATACCTTTTGAATTGGAAGATCTAATTTTGGTGATTCAAAATTTGTGATAAAGCGAAAAATAGAAGAATTTTATTTTTCACATGTATCCTAAGGGTTCTTCAAAAGTTACTTCACCACTTAAGTTTACAGAAATTTCATCCATGAAGAATGAAGAAATATAAAATGTCTAGTACTAGGCATTCATGTTGGAAAGTCGGTTATCACACATGCAAGGATCAATGAAAAATATGGAGGAAAACATGGAACAAATATAGAAATCATTGAAGAAAGAAATAAAAAAATCTAAAAAAAATGACACAAAAGTGTATAAATTCTATCAAAAAGCTTCTCCACCCTTGTGGAAAAAACTAGAAATTTTAAATTACAATCTTTCAATATCGCTAAACTAATCAATTCTTGTCAATTGATTGAAGTATACCTTTTCCAAAGCTTTGTCATATTGTGCTCCTAAGTAACTTGTAATTAAACTCTAAGAATAATGATAATAGTGGGGCTAACTTTGATGGGGTTTTATCTCAAAATTCAAAATTTCCATTTGAATATTTTTCTTATCATCCGTAATATTATGCAATTCAAAATATTGTTATATTTGGTGCACCTTATTAAGTACCTCTATCCATAAAACTTCTTTCTATCAACATTGGGACGATTCAATAACTTAGGAAACCATCCATGAGTAGATCCCCAACTAGAGTTGAATCCACTTGAAACATTTGTATGATTGTTATCTTGTTCAACTTTAATACTACCTCTATTTTCACGAGTTCTTTCAGACATATGATCAATTTTAAGGATCTTCCTATTTACCGCTTCTATAATCTTTCATTCCATTTATTTCACATTATTATATGTTTCTTCCTTATTTTCATCCATATCCCTTTTACCTAATTCTTGCAACTTTGGCAAATCAAATTTCATAGTATTACTTATTTCCTTAACTTGAATTCCCAACTTGGATACATGGTATTGCATGTCTTCCATTTCTTCATGTGTGATGGATGAACTTTATAGAGGTTCATCTAGTGAAGTAAATTTTGAAGCAACCTTAGGAGCCATAATAATGCTTTTCTATTTCCTCTTTATCACAAATTTTGAATCACCAAAGATATATCTTCCAATCAAAATTTGTGACAATTGAATTTATGTACCTTTAAAACCCAAATTTGTAGACCATATAGATGGCTAACCATTATCCTGATATATCTTCAAAATTTGATCCAGGCTTCTAAATATAAAATTTGAGCATATAGTAATATGATATGCCTATTAGAATAAAGATTATACTGAGAGGGGGCATGAATCAATGTAATGGAATTTTTTTATGAATTTAAATAATTTACCAATCAATCAAATTAGTAATTATAATCATGCATTCTTAAGAACAATAAAACATCATTATAATAAGACACAAGATGTACGTGGAGCCCCTTGCAGGAGAAAACCACAAATTATTTTTATCTTATTCGCTTTCATTACATGGATTTGTAGGCACTAACCTGTTGGAGGCACCCATCCCCAAAAATAAATTTGCAGGCACCAACTTGCTTGAGGAACCAACCCCCAAATGTGCAAGCACCGACTTGCAATAGGCTACAACCTGATTGAGGCACCAACCTCGAAAATGTGCAACCACCAACTTTTAGTAGGCTTCAATCTCATTAATCAAATTTTGATTATGAATTGGATTTAATGTAACAAAGTTATATATATTTTTATATTGTCAAATTGAAAAGTTGATCTCCTTTCTATTTAAATTGAGAATGAAAATGGTAAAAAAGTTAGATCCTTGGGCTATAATCCCCCATGACCAATTCCTTAAAAATGGGAGTAATGTATGTTTTTGTTATGCTCTTGTGTGCCTTCCATTTTCTTATGTCAAATATAAATGTAATATGTTACAATTGTAGTTTTTTATGAGGGCTAACTAAATAATTAATTATATTGTCGTTGGGTTTGAATCACTCATTATTTTCAGAATCGTGGTTTAATTGTCAATCGCTCATTTCTTGTAGTCATTGAATAAATTTAAATTTTAGAGTTTTTCAATGCTTTATGTTATGGTAGTAGCTTTGAAAAATGAATTATTCATTTGATTCATTGGCTTGGGTTTTATGAAAACTATAGGTGCATGGGAGTTATACGCACTCATATATGACCTTTTGCTTGTATCATTTCATAAGAAATTAGATACTTGAATGATTTTGGTTCTCTTATTGTTTCAGTAACTAAGAACAACTCAACAACACATTCACTAAGAATTCTATGAATCCTCTCACTTCAGGTGACAAGGGCTGACCTCCCTCCACCTCAGGGGTATTCCTTGTTCTAATGTTAATTAAATAAATATTCTTTAAAAGTAAAATAATAAGTCCAAATTAATGATAAAAGTGTCTTTTAAATAAAAAAAAATTCTAGGGAAAGAAAGGTGGTAGATACATAAGTTATGAAACTTATCCAAATAAAATATCATTTATGACAAAAATGAGATTAAATTACATATCATAATTCACACATGACATTAGGCTTAGTAAAACTTAAAACTAAAATAAATGGAAAATAATGAATTATAACAAGTTGTTTTAAATGTATCTAATTGAAATGTGGAGTTAAAATACTATGACATCAAGTATCATTATTAATCTATCATGCAACAAAACAAATTGGGATATTGGATTTAATTATTTCTAAATAATAAATATTTGAGAAAAATTAAACCAATATAATTTGTGAAATATTAAACAATTTGATCAAAGTCATGCCATTGTTAATATACCACATATATCAGTGAAATAAATACAATGGAGAACAATAATAAAATTAAAAAGAGAAATAAAATAAAAGAATTGGTTTTTATAGTATTCAAGTTTAATGTGCAAATAAACCCTAGATAACATGTACCATTTTGAATTCAATCTGCAACAAATAAACTCAAATCTAATTTAAAACCCTTAAATATCATATATTCAAAAATTATTTAAATAATTTATGTCTTCAAAATTGCTATATAATTAAGTTAAACCAACAATCTTGCATAATTTTACCTCAAAATAAAGAAAAAGACATAAAAAGAAAAAAAATAAAATGAATAGTGATATCATTAATGAAAATCTCACAATCATAATGAAAAACCACTATAACAAGTACATTATGACTATATACAAAATAATAAGTTTCCACCTCCAAAGCCTATTATCCTCCAATCTGCAACCCTCATTTGTTAAATGAAATCAAGATAATTTATACCATTTTTTTTAATTGTTAGAGTAAATGTCTCTTAATTAAATGAAAATTTAATTTAAAAATTCCAAAAGTGTATGCAGGACAATTTGAATTTTCACATATGAAGATGAAACCCAAACATAATGCAGATACAAGGTAGAATAGGGGTTTTAATTAAATATTCTAAAACGAAATTAAAACCCTTTCGGATCCGTGGAAGGAGGGAGAAAAGGAAACACAAATTAAACATGACAAATCGTAATAGTTTGAAGATTTATGATGGACGATGGACATTCATGTCAAGTAAGAATAGGCTTGATGTTAATTTTCGTGTGTGACAAAGCTTTACATTTATATGTCGTGTAATATAACTAGACCCGCCTTATCATATGTTAAATTGAAAGTTTTTTAAGAGGTTCGTTCTTTCAAATTCTTTATGGAATAAAGAATGATGTAGTGCAAGGGTTTTATATATTTTATTCACATTTCTTATTTTTATTATATTGTATTTTAATTTATTTAATATTATATATTTGTTTGATTTTATTTCATCTCTATTATGTTTTCTCTATATTTTATTTAATTTATTTTGTTAAATTATGTTTGATTTTAATTTTAATTTTAATTTTTTTAATAATTGATTTAAATTATGTTTGATTTATATTTTAATTTTAATTTTTTTAATAATTAATTTTAATTTTTTTAATTTTTAATGTTCAAATAATTATAACTTATAATGAGGGTCATATGGATCAACCTCTATCACTAGATGACGATCTAGGTGTCTCAAGTTAAGCAAATGTTGAAGCTTTGGGATGGTGAGTTGTTTTTATGTTTTGGGTCAATTATGTTTATTTCGGAAGGCATGCATGGGATCTTGTAGTTTCATTTTGCTTTTGTGTATATGTTTTTGTTAGTATATCCAAGCCAACAAGTCTGGTCAGATACTCAGCTTCACATGAAGACAATGCTACAGTACTTTGCTTCTTGCTGCTCCATGCTATGACCCCGGATCCTATGTTGAATGCGTAACCTGTGATAGACCTTCGATCATCCAGGTTACCTGCCCAGTCTGAATCTGAAAAAACTGCTAGAATAACATCAGATGCATCAGTGTATAAAATGCCATAATTAATAGTACCACAAAGATACCTCAACACGCTTTTTGCTGCTACCCAATGACTTTTAAGCGGTCTTGACATGAACTGGCTCAACACACTAACAGAGTATGCCAAATCTGGTTTGGTTGTTGTAAGATATATCAAGCTGCCAACCAGCTGTCTGTACATCGTGGCATCCACTTCCTTAGTGCCATCGTCACCGCACAACTTCAAATTCTGCTGCAATGGTGTTGCTGCTAACCTACACTGATCCATGCCAAACTTATGCCAAACTTTTCCAACATATTTCTAGCATACTTCCCTTGGGTAAGAAAATTTTGCCCAGTATCTCTCCATACTTATAATCCCAGATAGTAATGGAGACTTCCGAGATCCTTCATTTCAAAAACTTGTGCCATAAGCCTTTTAATTTCTCTGATTAAATTATCTGCATTTCCTGTTATAATCATGTCATCTACATACAAGGAAATCAAAATGATCTGCCCCTGCTTATTGTACTTGGTATACAAATTTGGGTCATTTAAACTCCTATGAAAACCATGCTCTAAAAAGAAAGAATCAATCTTTTCGTACCAAGACTTGGGTGCTTGCTTTAAGCCATATAGTGCCTTTTTCAACCTGCAAACAAGATGTTCCTGCCCCTGCTTTACAAACCCTTCTGGCTGTACTAAATAAATTTGTTCTTTTAACTCACCATTTAAAAATGCAGATTTAACATCAAGCTGGTGTAGCTCCCAATTATGTTTAGTTGCTAGAGAAATAAGCATTCTGATCGTATTTAACTTTGCTACAGGTGCAAAGGTGTCATCAAAGTCTATACCTTCCTGCTGTGAATATCCTTTTGCAACCAGCCTAGCTTTTAATTTCTCTATACTTCCATCTGCATTCATTTTTGGTTTAAACAGCCATTTACATCCTATGGGTGTTTTATTTTTAGGCAGTTCAACTAAGTCCCAAGTGTCATTTCTAAGAATAGATTCTATCTCTTCATTCATTGCAGCCCTCCATTCCTCAAATTGACTAGCTTCTTTGTAATTAGTGGGCTCTACAATATTCAAAATATTTGACATCAAAGCATAGTCTTTCAATCTTAATGGTATTTTAGTCTTCCTACTTGATCTCCTTGGTAGGGGACTTACCTCAAATTTGTTTTCTTCAGATCTAATTGGGCTTGCATTATCACCTTCTTCCTATCCTTCTTTCTGCTCCTGTTTCTGCTCCTGCTCTCTTTCATCCTCGCTACTTTCATCCATCAACAATGGAATGTGCCAATCATCACCAATGTCATCTTTCCCTTCCTGAACCTGTTCATGAAACACTACATCCCTTCTTGCAAATATCTTATGAGTCTGAGGATTGAAAAACTTATATGCTTTAAATTCTGTGCCATAACCAACAAAGATGCATTTAATAGCTTTAGGGTCTAATTTCTTCCTATCAGCTTTGGGTATATGGGCAAATGCTTTTGACCCAAATACTCTTAAAAGGTTTACTGCTGGTTTGAGTCCATATAGAGCTTCAAAAGGGGTTTTGAAGCCTAGGTACTTGGTAGGACTTCTGTTCTTCAAATATATAGCAGTATTAATGGCCTCTGCCCAAAAACTATTAGATAGACCCTTACCTTGTAACATGCTTCTTGCGCACTCCACTAAGGTTCTGTTCTTGCGCTCTGCAACTCCATTCTGCTGTGGTGTGTGTGGCACTGTAAAATGCTGAACAATCCCGTGAGATTTGCAGAATTTTATGAATTCCCCTAACTTGTATTCTCCCCCTTGATCAGATCGGAGAATTTTTATACTTTTTCCAAGTTTTTTTTCCACCAAGGTTTTAAATTCTATAAAGCACTGGAAAGTCTGACTTTTTCTACTCAGAAAATAAACCCATGAATATCTAGTACAGTCATCAGTAAATAATAAAAAGTAATATGCTCCACCTAGCGACCTTGTCTGCATAGGTCCGCATATATCAGTGTGTACTAGTTCTAACACATCTGTTTCCTTCCTTCTATCATGCACAGGAAACTGTTCCCTACGCATTTTACCTAGGGCACATCCATCACAATTTAACTGAGTATTATGAAAGACAGGGAGTCCCACAACCATACCTTTTCTCTGCAATAACATGAGGTCCTGCAAATTCAAATGAACAAATCTCTGATGCCAGAGTTGTTCGGCTGTCGATCCACCTGCAACCATGGCTCGTTGTGGTATACTCTTTACATCCAACCTGTATAGGCTTCCAACGCGCACGCCTGTTGCAACAATTTATTTCCTGCAATCCTTTACTACACAATGAGTCTTGAAGAATTCGACTTGCATATATTGATCAGTTATCATGGATACAGAAATCAAATTTTTCTTAATTCCAGGTACATATAAAACATTCTTAAGATGACTGATTTTACCATTTGGTAACTTGACTGGAATATCCCCACAACCTCTAATCTCGTATCCACTATCATCTCCTAAATAAATATTTGATCCATATGTACTTTCTTCAAGATTTTCAAAAAATTCCTTTTTACCTGTCATATGTGAGGATGCACCGGAATCGACATACCAGATATCGTCCTCATTGGATGCTGAAAGGGCACAATTAGCTGTGAACAGTCGAAATTCGTGACTGAAGTCTTCATCTTCTTCAACATCTTCTTCAACAAAATATCCTATGTTCTTTGCTACCGCTAACTTTCTCTTTGCATCATCTGCCTGCTTCTTAAGACATTCATTCTGTATATGACCCTTCTTTCCACATTAATAACATTTTCTTATAGGATTATTTACAGACATACCTTCATACGGACTCTTCTGCGATATACCTCCTCTCTGCTGCTGTTGCGACTGTGATTGCTGTTGTACCTGCTTCCCTTTGAATGATCGCCTCTTTGCCATCAGAGCAAGATCATCGCTCCGAGGTTTCAAATTTCGCCACCGCTCCTCTTCTTGCAGCAAGATCCCTGTCAGATCTTCAAATGTGGGCGTTTTCTCCCTTGCTGCCAATCCAGTGATGAACATTTGAAATTCATCTGTCATTCCATTCAGAGTGATTGTGACCAGATCAGAATCAGACACCTTCTCCCCAATGTCCCCTAATCCGTCTTTCACATCTTTGATTCGTGCAATGAATGCAGCAGCAGTCTCATTTTCGTCCATCTTCATTGAAAAAAACTTGCTTTTGAGTGCCATAATTTGACTTGTGTTCTGGGTCTGATACAGACTTTTGATGGTCATCCAGATCTCCGCGGATGTTTTAAATTCTCTGATATGGGGGATAACGTTGTCCTTGACAGACATCTTCAGCAAAACTTTCGCCTTGTTTTCTTGTTTATCCCATTCTTGCTCCTGTGTCCCTGTGTTCGAATTCGGCCTCTACTCATCACCTGTAACTATCGAACATGCATTTGCACCCTCAAGCAAGGTTTGAATCTTAAACTTCCAATTTGTGAAGTTAGATCCATCGAGTTTGCCAGACTCATGGAGATAAGATACCATTGTATTACTCATCCTGAACTGATCTACAAGTAAATGAATCTACTCAATTGATTCAAGAGAGAAAAAAGAAACAAATACCTGTCAAATCTTGTCACCCTATCTGCCACTGCTCTGCCACTGATCTGCTGGTCTCCTGATCCACCCATTGTATCTTTGATTCAGATCCAACAACATCTGACAAGTCTGTAAAATAATCTTGCTCCAATGAGCAAATCTGTTGTTTTCCAATACAGCCACAGAATTGATCTAATCAAACTGATCCGATCTGCCTCTCCCGGATAGATCCGCAACTTCTCCGATATGCTCTTCTCGCAAATCGTCCAGCGAAGATGAGGCTTCCCGCGGATCCCCTTGAAGGTGATATG
Organism: Pinus albicaulis; assembly: GCA_034641835.2. Classification (NCBI taxonomy): domain Eukaryota; kingdom Viridiplantae; phylum Streptophyta; class Pinopsida; order Pinales; family Pinaceae; genus Pinus; species Pinus albicaulis. The sequence continues at coordinate 521,683,237 of CM076575.1, read as the reverse complement.
GCGCCCTCTTGAGCGAAAAATCCGCGCCCAAAGAAAATCGTTGGCGCGATTTTTCCGTGTGCCTCCGCGCCAATCCCGTGATTTGGCGCGTTGGCGCGGTTATGGGCCGGACAGACGCGCCAGTTGCGCTTCCTGGCGCGACTGTCAGCATGAAAATTGCACCAATCCCCTTCTGCTCAGAAAATTAAAAAATCATCTTAGTCTGTGAGCCAGGTGTTACTGCAGTCCACCTGCTCGGTCGAGCACAAAGCTCTGTGAGCACAAAGCTCTGTGAGCACAAAGCTCTGTGAGCACATAGCTCTCATGTACATGCGGCCACAAAGGCACTTTTAGCCATGAAGGCGATTCTGCCACAAAGGCAAACTGGCCACAAAGGCGATACAAGATCAGGCTCACCCAATCTGAGCTCTGATACCAAGATAAAATATGCACAGAATTGAAAAAAGAAGGAGATGTAGCTCACAGGTGAGGCCAGCACCTGGAGACTACACTCAAACTGAGAGATTACTCTCATACACTCTACATTCATGAATGAAAGATTACATCATTAAGTACAATACTAGAAATTAGGAAGTTGCAACCAAACCCCTAAACTCTAGGAACAAATCCTAAACTAAGGAGATACGTTACAACTTGTGTAACCTTTTCTCCATTAATACAAAGTAATATAATTATTTTCAAATACCTTTTTACTTTGATCTGACCACGTTATAATCATTTGAACAATTAATAGAAAACGTCAGTTTACAAATAATAATATTAGTATTATTATAGATTATAATTATATTTTTTTTTGCAATTTAAGATTAGAATTTCAAAATTTTCATTCAATACTATAATGATTTTTATGAGTTATAATGACCACTATAATAATAATCCTAATGTTGGGAAGACATGAAGATTTGAGCATGCAATTTGATCATAGCAATATAAGAGGAAGTCATATGATGAAGGAAACACAAGGTAAAACTCACAGAGATAGCTCAGTTCTAATGAGGGTTAACTTTAGTATCAAAAACTTATTAAGGCCAATCTAAAATGAAATACCTTAATGGATCTATCCATCCATTTAAGTCTCTTAATATGAATAATTGACTCTAATATATAATTGATGAAAACTATGTGACATCCCCTTGCTAATATTTTTCCATTGTAAATAAATTGTAATTAATTAAAGGTTGAGAGAAGGGACACATGTTCCAGATTGCTTGAGAAATGGACATTTTTAAAAATGAGTTATGGTTGGCTTAGTGGTTTTAATTGGGCTAGATGAGCAATAAATTTAATTGAAAAGAAGAGGACGGGTCTAGGTTTCCTTTAGCTCCAACCATAATCAAGGAAAATGACAAAACTTAATGGTAGCATGGTTTGTGTTGTCTTGAGTGGTTGACTGTATGGAGCTGGGATAAAGGTATACGATTAGTTTGTTTGGGGGTAGGGAATTCCCACATGGCCAGGAAGAGGATATGCATACACACAAGAGAAGGGCATAATCACTCTCTCATGTGAGAGAATAGAGAGTATGAATTGGCCATTGGATAAGAGCACTAAAAAAAAATTTCTCCAAGGGGGAGAGGTGAGAGTGCAAAGAATGAAGAGATCAATGATTACAATAATCCCTCTCTAGAGAAAATAAATCAAATGAAGAACCCTCATAGAGGATTGTTGGGTGAAAATCAATATATAGAGCAGTGGTTCACTTGTAAGGCTTAAGAACCCACTAGAATATTATGGATTAATGAACCTACGAGAGTGAGAAGAGACACTTAGGTTATTATGAGGGATAATGAGTCACCAATAGTTGTTTTAGGGTTGAAACTATAACATTTGACTCATTCATGAACCACCTACAGAGGTGATCTCTTTCCCCATCAATAGCTTATCCATTGATGAACCTTCTTTAATATGCACTCTCCTCTCTTGAAAGTGAGTTGAGACTCTTTGTACTATGTTATCCTAGCATGAATATTATTTATGCCTGAAAATATTGAGGGAAATCTTGTGTAGCTAGTGGATAAATGTATAGTGACCTTGTGGCATCCTGTTTCATCTATAAAATTGGTGAAGTTTCCCCTTAAAAGAAATCCACCTCAAGCATTGGAATCTAGCTCGGGGGTGACAACTACAAGTACTATGGTTGTAGCTTGTCTATGGTTGGGTGGAGAGTTAGAGCCCCACTCTCAATTTTTGAATCTCTTATAAGATAAGTATATACTCATGTTATTTGTTTGTGCCTCTTATGTCTTTGTTTATTTGTTGAACAATACAATGTTAATGATAGGGGTGTTGTTTCCTATTTGAACAAGAATGCCACTATTGTATGTACAAGATTTATGAAATGATTCTTCTTCCTCTGAAATGGTTTCTTAATCATGGATGTGTTGATCTCAAAGTAAATTAAGCTTGTCTGAACATGCAGAGATTGAAACCTCTGCAAATGGGTAAATTATCTATATTGACCTATTGGCATATTTGGTCTTTGTGTTATTCAATGGAACATGTTGATAGTGAGGAATGTGGATTTTTTGTGTAGAAATGCTCTTGAATGTTTTCTTTTAGAAACGACCACTTATGAAATTCTCCTAAGTTGTGGACTAGTCTGTATGACCTATGTGCGAAGAGGTAAGTAGAATCTGGTAACTAATTGGTTGACTAAATGAAATGAAGAGGCCAGTGGGTTCTGGTTTCTAAGTTGCAGTCTCAGGTGAATGGAATTTACATTTATGTGTGCTTGTGTGTATAAATACACACACACACACATATGTAGGAAGAGCTATACTAAGATATTGTAAGTTGGGAGGGATATATAAACACATACATACATATATATGTGTGTGTGTGTGTATTTATGCATGCATGTATGTATGTATAAAATAGGCGCAATATGAAGAGTCCTTTGAAAACCACTGACTTCAATCCATTATTCACAACGATCAAGAAAGGCCAAGCAACAGAGCCCTCAGTAAAAAGGAGCTTAACCCTGACAATGTAGAAATCCAAGGGGTGTAGGAAATATGGAAATGTGTCTCGGTGTAAAAGTACATCAATGCTAACACAATTTTATCGTGGATTGAAATAAATAATTGACAGTATGGATGTAATAGTGGAGCCCCCCCTCTCTCCGTGCTAAATTAAAGTCGGGCCCTCACATACCATATATCTGGTAGGTGAGATTGAAACCATTAGATCAACCCTGTGGAACTGGTCATGTAACTATCAATGAAAACCCTCCTTGGTGGCGTTAATAGGGAGGAGGGAGGGTCTGCAATCCAATTGAGATCGTCAATGATTATGGTGTTTTCTCCACCATTGGGTGGCCCCGAGACTTTGACCATGGAGGTTTCAAACATATCACCGAGGGAAACTCCTGCGATCAAATCTCCAAGATGATGTGGTAGTGGGGCCTACTTCCCAATTCAAAATCATGAAGGGAATACCCTTAGTTAAATTTTATGGGAAGGCACTATGGTGGAACCCACAGTTACATGGCGCATGTATGTAGGATGTGACAAGGGGTGATGTCACCCTGGAATTTTGGATCAGTGATGTTAACTCGAACCCCAGACCCTAGATATTTTGGGTGCAGGACTTAGTTCAAGGTTCAACATTGGACCTTGAATATACAGTGAGGCCTTGAAGCCTCTTAATGAGTGTTAGAAACCTGGTCGTTGTTATGGATTGATTATGTATAGTTTAGTGTATCTTTATATAGATGTAGCATGGCATTAATAATGCATTTTATTTTATTGATATTAGTGTTGTAGTTATCCTCACACCAACAAATTTCCATCGGTAAGCCAAGGTGATAATGTTTATTATGCATTTGAATTTTGTTAAAATATAACAGTGATGTGTGTGTATGAAATCAAATAAAATACACTAAGGTCCAAAGAGATGAAGGTCAAGGACCACAAGAACAACAAAGGGTGGTACAACATAGAACCAATGGACCAAGGAAGAAACAATAAAATGGTGTAGTATATCCTTGACTAATCACAACATGGACATGAAGAGGAAAGATCAGTTTAAAAAAAGAGAGGGGCAAACTCACCTAACTAGACAGACACATTGAGAAGCATAAGAGCATAAATAAGGATTTGTAAAGTTTTAAATGAGAGGCTTGTTAGATTGTAAGAAAAGCAAGCTGAAGTCAATGCAGTCATACTACAAATCTTATCATACTTGTAAAGACAGAGGCAACATGAAATGGGATCAACTATAGAGACATGTAAAGCTCATTGGGGAAAGAAGAAAGAACCAATGGGGAAAATGAAAGTTGATCGAGCAAGAGGCATTGATTGTCCAATTAAGACACTGTGGTAGGAGGCATTATATTAAGTACCCAAAAAGGGAACTTAAGCACCCATGCGTATTGATATGAGGACACTCATAGAAGGCCACATCGTCATCACTATCATCATCATCGTGGAAGAAGAAGGGAAAGAGAGTGCATAGTAGAGGAGTTTAAAAAGGCTAAGCCTCTTACATTTGATGACAAAATGAGGAAATCAGAGGGTGTCAAAGCCTGACTGCTAGGAATGAAGAATTTCTTTTAAATCCACAACTATTTAGAAAAAATTAAGGAAAAATTAGCTACTTTCAGTCTAAGAGGAAAGGTTGATATATGGTGGGAAGATTTGAAAAATGCAAAGGGAATAAGAGATGAAGAATTGTCTTGGAAGGAGTTTGAGGAGTATTTCAGGAGAAAATATCTATTTGAGAGATACTTCGACAACAAGGCGAAGGATTTCTATGAGATCAAATTGGGAAAAATGACAAATGATGAGTACATCACCAAATTATTAGAATTGATAAGGTAAGTTCCCTACCTTATGGAAGAGAAGGGAAATATTCAGAGGTATGTCAATGAACTACCAAAACCTTTCAAGGATAGAATCGAGCTTAATGAGCCCAAGTCACTAGAAGACACAATCTATAAATTGACGCACTGATATGAGAAATTCAACCACATATCTGGATATAAATTAGATTGGAAATTCAAGGGAAAAGGAAAAACGCAACCAAGGGAGCGAGTGTGACCCTTTTTAAATAAGAAAACCAACAGAAGTCCAACGCTTCCAGAAGAGGTCATTTTACTTTAATATGAATCCAAAATTTATGATAAGGGTCCATATAAGTGTTGGGCTTGTGGAGGAAATCACCATAAGAAATATTTCCCACAACACAAGCATGTCGGCTTGAGATTGTACAATGCACAAGAGGCAGAGATAGTCAAGGACGTAGCTCAAATTATACCTAGAATTTACACATTAGTGGATAATTTCCAAGCTAATCATCATGCAATGATTATAGTGATGGAATGTATTCTCCGTGACCAAAATATTTAAGTTTTAAATGACTGTGGTTCTAATTTTAGTTATATCAGTCTCGTTGTTATTGAGAAATGTGCACTAAAGAAAGAAGCACACTACGAGTGTTGGCTAGTTAAACTAGCCACATGGATGAAAATAAGAGTGGAGTATTGGGTGAAGGCTTTCCCAATCGAATTAAATGGGAGGCCAATTGTTGAAAATCTCAATGTGTTGCCATTGGGATCATAAAGCATATTGTTGGACATGGATTGGTTATGATGTGCATTGAACCAAGGTATATTGTTTTGAGAAGACCACTGAATGCTTGGATGAAGCTGGAAAGCCTAAAGTATAGCATGGAAATATGAAACCCACATTGGTGAGATTAATTTCAGCCATGTAAGCCAAGAGAATTCATAAAAAGGGATGTATTTTATTTTTTGTGCAAATATTTGGAAACATTGAAGCTAATTGCGGTTTTGAGGATGAAAATAGTGATATCCTATGGAAATATCTTGTTTTATAGTAGTTTAAATATGTATTTCCTAAATAAATCCTTGCTTTACCTCCTCATCAATAAGTATACTTTTCCATTGCATTAGTGAAAAGAGAAACGTGAACATCCAAAGCTTTGTATAGAATGAGCACTCCAAAATTATTTGAGTTGAAGATACAACTCAAGGAGATGTAAGGCCATGCGTGTATCCATGGGGAGCACTCATTCTATTTGTTAAGAAGAGGGATGTCAAACTCAGGTTTTGCATTGATCACAGACAATTAAACAAGGTGACCATCAAGAATTGGTATTCATTGCCATGGATTTATGATCTATTCAATCAATTAATATGAGCATCAATCTTCTCCAAAATTGATTTGAGATCAGACTATCATCAAGTGCATATAATGGATGAGTATATCCATAAAATAACCTTTAGAACAAGGTATGGGAATTATTAATTCGTGGTAGTTCCCTTTGGGCTTACCAATGCACCCACAACTTCTATGTGCCTCATGAATAATGTGTTGTGCCCTTGGATAAGTTTGTCATAGTTTTCATTAATGAAATTTTCGTATATTCAAAGATCAAGGAGGAACATGAAGAGCATATGGTCACATTGCTACAATTGCTAAGGGTGTATAAGCATTATGCTAATATTAGTAAATGTAGTTTATTTCAATCACAAATTAATTACTTGGGACACATTGTCTCGAGGGAGGGAGTAGCAGTTGATCAGAAAAAGATCAAGGCCATCATGGAATGGCCAACACCTATGAATGTGGTTGAACTCAGGTCCTTCTTGGGACTAGTAGGCTATTATAGGAGGTTCATCAAGAACTTATCTAAGATTGGACGCCCAATTATTACTTTTCAAAAGAAATGGAAGAGGTTTGAATGGATCGGTGATAGTGTTACGAGTTTTGACTAGCTTAAGTAGCTATTAACCCATGCACCAATTCTAAGAGTAGTAGTTCTTGAAAAATATTTCATTATATGTACAAATTCATACAAGTAGGGCCTTGGAGGGGTCCTAATGCATGAAGGCCAAATTATCTTCTATGAATCTTAAAAATTAAATGAACATGAACAAACCTATGTAATTGGCTGCTATCATTCATGCGTTGAAGATGTGGAGACACTGCATTCTTAGTAGAAGGCTTACTCTAACGACTAATCATGGATGGATAAAATATTTGTTGGAACACCCCCAAGGTAGCTTATATGGCTAGCCACACCCAGTGAATTCGACTTTGAAATCAAATATATAAAGGAAAAGATAATAAAGTAGTTAATGCACTCAATAGGAGGGTGAAAGTAAACCATTCGATAACCATAAGTTCTTATGGAACTAATCTTGAAGAAAGGATAAAAAATGTTGGACAATAGGACGAAAAATATATGCAAATAAAAAAGAAATTGTAGCAAGTTTCTAAGAGTACGAAAAGTAGGGAGTACAACCTTACTAAAAATAGGATGATCAAATTCAGAAGCCAAATTTATGTGCCAAATAATGAATTGAATAAAGTAATATTAAGAGAGTTTAATGTGAATCCATCTTTTTGAAACTCAGGTTATCAAAAGATGCTAACAACCATCAAAAAATTCTAATTATGACTTAATTATAAAATGGAGGTGGAAAATTTCATCTCCAAGTGCATAAAGTGTGAGGAAGTGAAGGTTGAGTGCAAGCTCTCAACTAGCTTATTGGAACCTCTTCTCATTCCATAATGGACGTGGGAAATGATCTCGATGGAATTCATTACAAGGTTTCCAAGGACTCCAAAACAACATGATGTAACCATGGTAGTGTTCGGCAAGTTGAGCAAGGTGGCTCACTTCATGGCTGTTAAATTTACAAATTCAACTAGTGAGGTAGCTCAAGTTTTCTTAAAGGATATTGAGACTACATGGAGTTCCCAAGAAAATATTCTCAAATAGAGATGCCAAATTTACTTCAAGGTTTTGGAAATAATTGTTGACAAGCTTAGGGAAATAGTTTCCTTTTAGCACAACATATCATCCTAAGACCAATGGTAAAACAGAGAGAACAAATAGAATTCTTGAAGACATGCTAATAATGTGTGTAATGCACCAACCCAAGAAGTGGGAAGAGTACCTTTCGCTTGTATAATTTGGATACAATAATGGGTAACTAGAGTTGCTAATAATGAGCCCTTTTGAAGGACTTTATGGGAGGTTTTTTAACATTCCTATCAGTTGGAGTGATCAAGTGAATAGGGTTGTTATTGGGCTTGATATATTGAAAGACATGGAGTAGGAAATGTAATCCACCAGAACAAATTTAAAAGTGGCATAGGGAAAGAAAAAAAGCTATGTCGACCAGGATAGAGTTCATGAGAGGTTTCAAGTTTGGAAACATGTTTTCTTGCGAGTTATACCAAAGAAGAGCTCCTTAAAATTTGGGTCATGTGCCAAGTTAGAACCATGGTTTTGTGGTCCCTTTGAAGTTCTTAAAAGGATAAGGATAATATCCTATAAGCTGGCTTTACCTCCATAAATTACAATGCATGATGTTTTCCATGTTTCACTGCATGTTAATCATGCTATTGATCAATTTTTTTTACAAGTAGAACCAGAGGGAGAGTTCCAATCGAAACCCCTATGCATCTTGGATTGCAAGAAACTCATGTTCTGGAATCAAGCAATAAAGTAATTCACAGTGTAGTAGAGGCACTTTGGGCCTAAGGAAGCCACATAGTAAATGGATGACGAGATGCAGGCGAAATATCCTTTCTTAATTGTTGAGTAGAAGAAAATGTAAATACAATGTAAATGTTGTATAGAGTTGTGTATATAGATCTCCATAATCCATGATGCTTGGTCTAAAGCATGTTTTTTTGTATATGGTTATTGAACACCAAGGATAGTGTCACCCCCAAGGGGATGGGACTGTGACATCCCCTATTGAATATTTTTTTCCACTGTAAAAAAATTGTAATTAATTAAAGGTTGAGAGAAGGAACAAAAAAATCAAAACAACTTTAGGATGGAGATTGCTTGAGGAATGAATTGTTTTAAATATATTTATAGTTGGTTGAGTGGATTTAATTGGGTTGACTAAGCAACACATTTTACTAAAAAGAATAGGATGGGTCCAGGTGTCCTTTAGCTCCAACCATAAGTAAGGAAAAAGACAAAACTTAATGGAAATATGGGTTGCGTTGTCCTAAGTGGTTGACAAGCATGGGGCTAAGATGAAGATAGATACTTAGCCTATCTAGGGGTAGGGGATTCCCACACAATCAGATAGAGGATGAATATTGATCCAGGGTAAAATCTTGATACCCTTAACCAAGACATTTTACTTCGGCTGATAAATTAGAATTGCATTAATTAAAGCATTAATGAACATAAATGAACAACTGCCTGCTGTAAAGAAGAGGAACATATCATGTCAAGATCAAAAATCATAAGAAAACATTGTTTGATAACAGAGTTCATCTAGGAGGGATTGCGTCTCCGACCCTCAGTGTCAAGATGGTGTAGGCCGCTGCATTAAGTGTTGTAAGAAGAAGATGTACATGGATGTGTTTCTCTAACACACAAGGAAAATGCCGTCACTCAGGAGTGGTTAGACCTCTCTACGAGATGTTCCATTGCGGAACTCCAATGCATAAGAAGGGCTCCTATCAGTTAGAAAATATCTCATGCATAAAGACTGTGAGTATTCCACTAAAATGGAAAACAAGGGACCTCAATGACATACATGTGACACGGAGTATCCCACCAACATGGCATAAAAGGGATCTCAAAAAACATACATGAGTACCCCGCAAATATGGCATCAAGGAATCTCAAACATAATACAATTCCATGACATAAAGTACATCAATACCAAAACAAGACAAGATCCCACGACTCATACATCAACAGGGATCTGTACAACACTAAGCATCTCAGGAACAAAGAAGTACATGAAATCAACTCATCATATACCTCATGCTGAATATGATTGAAGAATGGCTACTACTATTGCTGGATTTGAAATCACCATCAAAATCGTGGCGTCGAAAGGTGTGAAATCGACTGCTCACTCGCTGAAAACTGACACCTGCAACTTCACTTCAAAAAGTGACTGAAAAATATAAATCTTAGATGGAAAATTTGAATATGTCATCAGATTTGTAACGTCGAATAGTGAAAAATTGACTATCCATTTGCTGAATTCTGAGAAAGTGAAGATCTGGGTCAAAAAGGAATCTTTTAGATTCCCCTAGATTCCTCCATGTAGCTGCTCCATTGGTGGAATGGAAATATGAAACTCAAAAGGAGAATCTGACCTCGCCATTGTGTTCTCTACGAAAAACCGTGAAAAATGACTGTAAACTTGACTATATTCTAACATGGAGAAAATTTACCTCCTCGAGAAAATTTCAAGGCTTATGGTTTCGCTCCTTGTTTCTAAGCCTGCTCATGGTTCTGTCACCTTGATTTTCGTGCCCGTTCCTACTCTACCTGGCATGGGCGCACAGTGCAAATGAATGGTTTAAATAAAATATGATGGGAAAAGTTTACCAAGCGAGTTTGTTTAGAGTAGTGGAAAAATAGAAAATTTGTTGAAGAGGGGTCAGGGGTCAAATCTCGACCCTCCTAACATGGAACGTTGTTGATTAAAATGCCACATTTTAAAATTTTGTATGGCTCTGTTTTAATCACATAACCATGGTGTAACATTATGTTATATATGACACAACATATACGTTACGGTTGGCAACAAAAGGTTTACGGTTGGGTTGTTATGTTATGTTATATATATATATATATATATATATATATATATATATATATATATATATATATATAACATATATATATTTGTTGTGGGACAGTTGGGGCCCGCGGGGGTCATGACCCCCACCCCCTTTTCTTTAATATTTTTTTATTATTATTACAATAACTCATGCACTTTTGAAAAATCGTTAATTTGACCAAAGGAGTCAAAGTAACGACCCTAAAATTTTTCCCTGAATCTAGTTGGATCTAGCTGGAATCCGGTGGCCGGAAAAGTGTGAAATTGTGCCTTCCTTAAGCTTGCCTAGTCACCAAGTCAACCCGAAACTTTGACCAGCTTTAAATTTCTCATACAAGCTTGATTTGACAAACCGTTCACACCACTACGATTAGGACGATGAAATCTACACTCTGGTCCTGGTTTGAGAGAAATCCAAAAAAAATGATTTTTGAGCTTCCCTCAGCCCTCTTTGTCCTGTGTGTGTTGCTGGAGCCACCTAGATCAATCCTCTCCACTAAGGAGATTTTAGTCCTCCAAAAGCATCAACAAGAATCTGCACTGATGTGTACTATGTCTTCACCACAACCGTCCTGAAAAGGTCACCCTTCCATCCCCTTCACTTTTGTCCTTCAGAGCCTTAAGTGATGAACTGACACCTGCACCTCCTGCAAACCTGTTGTACAATCCCATGCAAATTACATGCTCAAATTGACCAATATATGGCCCAAAAAATTTCCATACTTTCCACGAGCTTATAGCATGTACTCGGTGGTCAAATTTACATCGAGATGGAAATCACCCCCTGCTATCATTGCAAGACCAACAACATCGTCGTCGCATTTCGAAGTGATGGTAAATACATCATCACTTTTACATGAAAGAAATGCATCACACGACTCATAAAATCAGGCCAACAACATCATCGACGCATTTCGAAGTGATGGCAAACACATCATCACTTTTACATGAGAGAAATGCAACACACGACTTATAAAACCAGGCCAACAACATCATCGTTACATTTCAAAGTGATGGAAAACACCTCATCACTTTTACATGAAAGAAATGCATCACATGGCTCATAAAACAAGCCCAATAAATATCATTGTCGCTTAAACAAGTAATGGAAAACACATCAACACTTTCACAATTAAAAATGCGACAAATGATTTACAAACACGGCCATGACAAGCTAACATCTCTAGAAAAAAGGAATCTAGAAGAACCATCTCTCACTTATCAAAGTGAGTGGATCATTTCACTGTGGAAAACTTGCTTTTCGATCAGCTCTTTCAACTGGTGTATGCACAGACACTTTGTCTTTAAGGCCCTGATTTGGATGTAGTCTCCAGCACGTGGCTCTTTGGTGGCCACTTCGGTCACAATGGGTGCAAAAGGTCTTTTGCCTCCAAAATTTCTTAACTCATTTCTTTCCCTGCTGTGGAGAAGGCTTTTCATGCCTCATCCTCCTTTCTGCTGCCATCCTTCTCCAACACTTAGAAATCACATGGTTATTTAAACCACAAAAATGACATGTTTTGCGATGCCGTGATTTATGACCGTGGTTATCAACATTCTTATAATCAAAATTCACTTTGGAATAATGAGACTTATTATACCTTCTATGGTGGTCTCTGGTGTGATCATTGTGATGGGAGCTCACCTCGGCTCTTTCACTGCAACATGCGCTGCCATGGGACGATGGAAAAGTGTCCCCATCATTCCTCTTCCCTAGAGAGTTCATCAATATTTGTTTCCCCTTGATTTCCTTCAAGCATCCTTCTTTAGTGTACCCCAAACTTGCATAACAAGGTCACTGCAGAACCTCCAATGGTTCGATTATGTCTTGGCCACGAACGCCAAGTCCTCCTCCCCTGTACCCCATCTTGGTGAGGAGTCTCATGCTGGTACATGTGATGGGTATCTCCACACTTCCAAATAAAATGATATCATGTGAAGAAACTGAAGAGAAATCAACATTTTTTACCTTAGCTTTCGATTGCGAAACAGATGAAGAAGGCTCCCGTAAGCCTTCATTGCGCTTCACTTCCTCCAAGGCCTCTGCCGTAGCTTGTAGCTGAAGCTGAAACTACTGCTTCTCCTCCTTCTCTTCCTATAGGAATTCCTTCAATGCATCATGATCTGCTTGTATAATTTCGTTGTTGTGCTTCAATTCTTCCCACGCCTCTATCACAGCTTGCAATTGAAGCTACAACTGTTGCTTCTCCTCCTTCTCTTCCTATAGGAATGCCTTCAATGCATCATGATCTACTTGCAGAATTTTGTTGTTGCACTTCAATTCTTCCCACGCCTCTATCGTGGCTTGCAACTAAAGTTACAATCAATGTTTTTCCTCCTTCTCTTCTTGTAGGAGTGTCTTCAATTCATCATTCCCTGTTGCTTGTTTTTCATACGCCTCATACAACATGTATTCTTTCTCAGACACTCAAAGCATTGTTTCGTACATGTCCTTGACATTCTCCATGGCTCAACTCAGCATACGTTCAATGTTCACGCCTACAATCCAAATCAGCAAGAAGACCTGCTCTGATACCACTTGATCTAAGGTAAAATCTTGATACCCTTAACTATTTTTCAATTTTAACCAACTCCGCCAACTGCTTAGATTGGTAATTCTGCCCAGCGAACACCATTTAAACTCGAAATTTGCCTAGTGTGCCCATGCCAGACTAGTGCAGAGGCGGGCATGAATTTCGAGGAAGAAATTAGAGGAGTGTGCACATAGTTCGAGGCGAGCACAATTTTCCATGCAGATGGAACCATGAACAGGCCCAGAAACAGGGAGCAGAACCATGAGCCTTGAAATTTTCCCGGGGAGGTAATTTTTCTCCATGTCGGATTATAGTCAAGTTTACAATCATTTTTCATGGTTTTCCACAGGGAACGTGATGGCGAGGTTAGATTCGCCTTTTGAGTCGCAGTTTTCCATTCCACCCATGGAGCAACTATGTGGAGGAATTTAGGGGGAATCTAAAAGATTCCTTTTTGCCCCAGATCTTCACTTTCTCAGAATTCAACTAATGGACAGTCAATTTTGCACTATTCGATGTCACGAATATGATGGCATATTCACATTTTCCATCTGAGATTTATATTTATTAGTCATTTTTTGAAGTGAAGTTGCATGTGTCAGTTTTCAGCGAGTGAGCAGTCGATTTCACACCTTTCGATGTCATGATTGTGATGGTGATTTCAGATTTAGCAATAGCAGCAGCCATTCTTCAGTCATCTTCAACGTGAGGTATATGATGATTTGATTTCATGTACTTCTTTGTTCCTGAGATGCTTAGTGCTGTACATATCCATGTTGATGTATGAGTCATGGGATCTTGTCTTATTTTGGTATTGATGTACTTTCTGTCATGGACTTGTATTATGTTTGAGATCCCTTGATGCCATATTTGCAGGATACTCATGTATGTTGTTTGATAACCATTTTATGCCATGTTTGAGGGATACTCCATGTCACAAGTATGTCATTGAGGTACCTTGTTTGCCATGTTGGCAAGATACTCACAGTCTTTATGCGTGAGCGATTATCATACTGATAGGAGTCATTCTTATGCATGAGAGTTCCACAATGGAACATCTCGTAGAGAGGTCTAGCCACTCCTGCATGAGGGAATTTTCCTTGTATGTCAGAGAAACACATCCATGTACATCTTCTTACAACACTTAATGCAGTGACCTACATCATCTTGACACCGAGACCCGAAGATGTAGTCCCTCTTGGACGAATTTCGTTATCAAACGACGTATTCTTATGATTGCTGATATTGGCATGATATGTTCCTTTTTTTTACAGTAGGAAGTTGTTCATTTATGTTCATTAACGCTTTAATTAATGAAATTCTAATTTATCAGTTGAAGTAAAGGGTCTTGGTTAAGGGTATCAAGATTTTACCTTGGATCACCTATACACAACAATAGAAGAGAATTCTTACTCTCTCATTTGAGTGGATAGAGAGTATGCATTGGCCATTGATTGGCCTCTAAATTAGACATAAATGAAGGCCCATCTAACCTTTCTTAGGCCCATCTATATTTCTTATGCACATAACAAGATATATTAAATCTCTCCTTCTGCACTTAATAATGTTTTCTTATGCTTTAATATTTTCTTAGGAAGGTTTGAAGGTAATTTCATATTTGTGCCAAATATTGGTTATTTTTGTAGAATATTGTGAGAATATTGGGTAGATTATGTAGATTTGTAGAAGGAGATAATTTAGGGAATTGCTCCATGTCACTGGAAGATCAAGAGTGAAGAATAAATGAGCACAATATCTGGAAATTAGGGAGAAATCTTGGAGAGATTCAAGGGGGTTGTCCACCCTCCTTAAATCTCAAAGGAAACCAAAGGATCCTCGTGAGATCCCCTCCATCAATTCGAATTCCAGAGGCAGCCAAGCAACTCAAGACCAAGTGCAATCAAGCCATACTTCACTTGGAGTCAAGTGGAATCATAACCTATTTTTTAGGGAGCTGTTGGTAGCTTCCCTTGAGGATAAATAAAGCTAATCAAGAGCTAATTAGGGTCGATTCTGGTGGATTTTGGTCCATTCAATGCAATCCATTCCATTCCATCCCATGCCATTCATTTTCCATTCTATTAGGCTTTTTCTATTTAAGACCTTTGGGATGTAATAAGATTGTATTTTTAATGCAATGCATATTCAAATGAATTTTTATTGATCTAGTTCCAGAGAGCTGGGCTCATGGGTTAGGGCCCAACCCATGTGCCTCATCTTCTCTGTTGTTTTTGTTCTTTCCTTTCTCTCATTTAGATAGTTTTATTTTTGTTATTTAGTTAGTTCTGCTTCTGATAGTTTCATTGCTATTTAGTTTTCCTTCAGTTTTCTGTTGTAATTCTTCATTTACTTACGAGAGTAATAGAGTAGAGGAAAAATCCAAAAGCTATGGTCAAGCCTTCCCTTCTCTTCTCTGTCAATAGAGCTCGAGGGGGGTAGACTTTCCCACAGGCCAAAAAACTACTTTCTGTTCACATTTTTTATCACCTACTTGTTTGTTTTTTTTTTGCATAAGTAGGCAGGGTTGATCGCAGGTACAAGAATATTAACCCAGAAGAAGTTCATTGACACCTCCCTGATTCATTTTCCATCTCCCTTCCATCTCTGCTATTATGCTTCTATTCTCTTCTATCTCACTTATTGCAGCTGCCACACCCTTTTTATTCACAAAACCATCAAAGTTGGACCTCAGCCCTTGCTCCTCAAACTTACCGCTACCGTACTTCGCTCACCGCAAATCGCAACCTTTATTTAGTTCCTATTAATACTTATTGCTCCCGACGCCGTTTGCGATATCCTCCGTACTTCGCCACATCACAAATCGCAATTGCATTTTTATTTTGTTCTCGTTAATACTTATCGCTCTCGACACTGATTGCGATATCCTCTGTATTCCGCCGCATCGTAAATCACAATCGCATTTTTATTTGGTACCTATTAACACTTAGTACCGCTTCGAATGCCGATTGCGATATTGTTATCGTACTTCGCCACCAGTCCCACCGCCACATCACCCATTGCATTTCACAGTCTGTATCCTGTCGCAAATCACATTTCACAATCTTTATTCGCTCCTTGTTAACACTTACCGCTCCTGTCTGTCGATTACGATATTGCGACATCGCATATCACAAATCACAACCTTTTCCCTTTTCGCAAATTGCATTTCACTCCCACTCCCGAACTGTACTCCTGCTTCTCCGCCATCACACTTTTCAAAGCATTCCGCTCCAAAGCATTTTTACACTATAATAAAGTTCTAGTAAGTTTTAAACCCCCCTTTTCACTCCTTTAAGCCTTGTTTTGTGTGTTAAGCCTTCCATTAGCATCTTTAGCCCTTTCCCTCCGGACTACAATCAACACTTTTTCAATTAGAATTAAGCCATGGATAGCTTAGCTGCATGGATAGAAGCATGGTAGATAGAGCACAAATTAAATTAGTTTCCTTCCTGTCATTTTTGATCTGCCATTTATTTTCAACAAGTTAAATTAGTTTCATTTATCTCATTTCCTTTCTGCAATTTAAATTAGTTTCTTTTCAGCAATTTAAATTAGTTTCATTTCTTTTCATTTATTTTCATCAATTTAGTTTAGTTTCTTTTCTGTCATTTCCTTTCTGCAATTTATTTTAGTTTAATTGAAGTGTGACAGACTTCATTGAGAACCATTGAAGTAGCACCCTTTCGTAGAGCGGAAGAGGATGACATGAGCAGAATGCATATGTGTGTATATAGCACTGTCACTTCCAAGTTTGTACGAACCCTAGGTTGATAAAGTAAACTAGGGCATCCCTTGGGAGTTTCAGCACTCTTGGTGCAATACCATGGCTCACCAACCATTAGAGAATAGCGTTACAGAAAATTTCTCCAACGGGGAGAGGTGAGAGTGCAAGGAAGGAAAAGATAAGATGTTGAAACAATCCCACTCTAGAGAGTGATCTAAAATGGGTGGATAATTTTTTATTCTTTGCAAGCACCTCCCACTTAGTTAAACAAATTAAGATCTATCTTATACTTGACTATGCAGAATTGAATTCTTGATTCAGGTGTATGTGTTTTAAACTGTTTTAAGTCTTTACGTGTGAGGATTTAAAAATTTATTTTTTCTGATAGTAAGCATGTAAAAAAACCATAAAGCTTAGCAAATAATAATCAACACATAACAACAAATTTAATAAATGATTTCACCCGAATGTCGTGGGCTACGTCTCCTTGAGCCCTTGTCAATTGACTTGGCTCTTTGGGATTATGATGGAAAATTTATTTTACACGTTACTAAATCAACTCCAATGGTTATTTATACTGTACCATTGGTTTTATAATGTCATTATACCCCTGGAATGGCTGCTATCTCTCTAGAAATGGATCTTGGATTCCTCAGACTTGACCTCTTTTGTCGGTGCCCTTAAGCTTCCATGAGCTTCTTTGTGGCACTAAATCCTTAATAAATCCTTTTCTGTGCCTAAAAAATTTTCTACTGTCTCTAGCATATAACAGACATCCAAAATAGACTCTTCATTTTCTCCAAATGAGCTCTGGCTCCCCAATCTAGGCCTCCAACCCCTGGTGGCCCTAGGCTGCCCGAAACTTCCCTTTGGCTTCTTCAGCTCTAGAAGTCTCCAAATGGTTCTAAAAATCCATTAATTGCATTCATAATGTCCAAAATAGTCATAATAGACTATTCAATTGCTGAAAAAGGCCTCTGGCTTCTCTGGTTACGCCCCCAACACCTTGTGGCACCCTGTGGCTCTAAGCTCACTGAAAACTTTTCTGAAGCATATATGCCTTTAAAGGTCTCCAAAATCTTCTGAAAATTATTCCATTTGATTCATAAGGTTCAAGATAGTCAGAATAGACTATTGGTTTGCTAAAACTTCCCTCTGGCTGCCTTGGCTAAGCCCCATTCTCCTGTTGGCCCCTCGTGGCCCAACGAAATATCGACCTTCTAAAGTCGTCTACTAGCTTTGAAAACCTCACCAATAGATCTAGAATGTCTGAAACATCCAAAAATTACTGTTGGTTTCCTGAGTAATGCCTCTAGTTGCCCTGGCTAGGCCTCATTCTGCTGCTGGCTCCTGATGGCCCTAGTGGCCCCTAGAACTTCTCTAAAGAAAAATCTCACCAAGAAGTTCTCTGATGGCTCTAAAAACCTACCCAAAAGCTCTGGAATGCCAAATAAATTCGAAATTGACTATTCACACTCTCATAATGGTCGAATAATGCTCAAGATAGAGCATAATCAATTTTTTCAAGTAACCCCTAGAACAACTCCACCAATTGTGGAGAACTTCAGTTAGCTGGAGTCATTTTTGGCATTTTCTGCACAAAATTAGGGCTGGCTAAACCTCCTCCAGTCTTGACTATCGAGCAATCCACTAGCATTTAAGATAGTGGTTAGGCACATGACCCCAAACCACATGGTTACGGTGACTGTTGGGTGGAACCCAAGGCACAAACTCCGACATAAGGTTCCCGAAATGGAGTTTAAAACTGTGTGTTAAATGAAACTGTCAGCGGAGTAGTTGTAAATTGCGACATGTGAACAATTACACACGGAATTCATTACGGAGACTGCAACATTAAACCGTCAGTTATAACACTTATTTCAACGCGCCATGTGAACATACTGCATGACAACTGGAGGTTAGGGGCTTAAGCCCTTGGCCCAAGGTCACGGGCTAGAGGCCACGTGGGGAGGGGCTGGCCCCTCCAGACCCCCAAATGTGCACATTGGAAACTTTAAATATAATTTGCCTACATTGATAGTTAAAAACCATATGTAGCATGTTGGCATGTGGGCGCGCTAGTCGGGGTGAGGTCTCACGTTCGATTCTCGGGACCCAATTTTTTTTTGCTATGTTGTTTATGGGCCACGTGGCGACCTCAGGGATGGCCACGTGGCACCTTCCAATTGGCCATTCAAACCATTCGACTAATAAAAATTGAACACTTATCAACATATACCTAGCTCGGAAGGAATATTTTGAGGAATATTCCAAGAATATTCCCTAGAATATTCTTTTTGCTGACTGTAAAAATGCCCAGTCAAACTTGGTCAGCTGCCAAAATTTGTAGTTTACTAGACTTTTCAAATCGTGATAACTTCTTCATATGGTGTCAGTTTTTTGAACTGTTCACGGCGCTGGAATTAGGAAGACGAGATCTATCCATTCGCTCACGTTTGGAACACTTTTGAACACCTTGAAATTTGAGCTATCACTTAAGTCCTTGATTCAAATCTGATCACTCCTCCCCATTGGGAATATTTTGGACCCAAAAATACTGATTACCTGTTCAGTAGATGAGAGTAAAACACCCTCACATTTCCAGCCTCCATTCACTTTGCCTTGCTTGGCTTAGTTCCTTTGAGCCCAACTCGAAGGTAGTCAACACTTCCCTTCTTGGATGCTCTTGTCCTCCTGTCAAGAATTGTGTCTTCCTTGCTCATCCAGAAATTCTGGCGAGAAATATTCAATAAAAGGTAGCTGAACATCATGTCCTTGGTCATCAATCGAAGGTGGGTCAAACAAATGTAAGTTTCCAATAGAAATACATGCATACATGAATAGAATTTTCATATGTACAAATGAATTTATGTCTTACTGGGTCAAGAAGTCAAACCACTTCTTACCAAGCCACTTTCATAGCAATTTTTGCTGCTGAAAATCTTCTTCATGTGAAACCTCTGTTGTCACATCAATTATGGAATATTTCGTTCCACTTGTAGAAATTATATGTACTAAGCATGCATATGTCCTAGATCCACCTGATCTCACACTATTTAAATTTATGCAAGATACATAATCTATTCCACTTGTTAATCTTTTACGAAAAAATTAATTGCACACACATGTGAAGCATAAACAAAAGTAATCAATCACACATAATACCGTTTTTAACCGGGAAAGCCTGAAGTTGAAAACCCCAACTATATATTATGTAACATGGAGATCATATTAAAATCTCATACAAAGCATTCAAAGCTTATCACAAGCTCTCAGTACGGTACAATCGTCATACATTAATCAGGACTAATCTTGAAAATCCATGCATCGATCTTTGCCTCCTGCTAGCCTGCCTCCACTACGCAATCCCTGCTGAAGAAATAGCTCTGAATGAATTCGAATTACCCTTGCCTTGACTGCACAATCCTCATTGGCAACTCCAATGTGTGTGTGATGCAATCAATGCATCACTATAGTCACAACAGATAGTCTATCTTGCCCTTTCACCTATCTCTCCACTGGGTCTCCACTGAAACTGCCATGCACTGTAGTTAACTGTTGTATTTTTGAGTTGATTAATGAGTTATTATTTGTGAATTAATTAACTAATTAATTCACTCCGCTCTCACTAGTGTATCAATCAGTTAGACTAGATACAACTAGCTCAACTGAGTCTAAAGAGTTAAACTGAATACAAATCCATAACTACTTCTTCCAACTGTGTCATAACTCTGCCACTTGAGTTATAACTGAGTCCTCCATCCATTAGCTCCAGTAAACCCTTGGGAATTTTGTAATTCCCTTAGTCCACTGATGTGCCACATCTGTGCACTGAACTGAAGTGCTCCAAGAGAATAAGTTGATGTTTAGTGTCTGATTATTATTAAGAGCTAATAATAATCGGCATGCATCTATTTTTAGATCAACGATCTATAAATAAACTTCGCCCAATATTCTAAAAATAGAATTTCATTTATTTTTCCAACTTGATCAACCATCCAAAAATAGCATCCTGCAACTTCTGAAATATGATCATCATGTCTAAAAATAGACTTGTGCCAAAAATACCCTGTGGGCCCACTTAGTGAAGGCGACTCTTTTCACTAAGCTCATCATCTTGTTGAATCTCAACACTCCCTCTCAACAAGATAGGGATTATCCTTCACCCCGAACCTGCCTCTATGGTATTCGAATTTGCTCCTGGTGAGCGCCTTCGTCAGAAATTAGAATATCTGCATCCTGATCCTCCGTAGGAATGTACTGAAGCAACATGATCTTCTGCTGCACACAATCTCTGATATGATGATACTGTATATCAATATGTTTAGATCTATCATGAAACACAGGATTAACCAAGAGTTTAATGCAACTCTGATTATCACAATGTATCACCATGGGATCTAAATGTGAACCAAACAAACCAACCAGGATCTTCCTCATCCAGATAGCCTCACATGCAACTTGACTTGCTTCCATGTATTCTTCTTCCACTGAACTGGGTGCCATGGATATTTGTTTCCTGCTGTGCCAAGAAACTGCCATAGATCCGATATTGAAAATCCCCCCTGACATGCTCTTTCTATCTGTTGGGCTTCCTGCCCAATCTGCATCCGTGAAGCCATGCAACTTCATCTCATTCGTCTTTCTGTACCATAAACCATACTCAGATGTGCCCATGAGATATCTCAGGACATGCTTGCCTACCTTCCAAAAGAGCTTGGTAGGCTTAACCATTGCTTGTGAAAGCTGTTTCACCGCATAGCATATGTCCGGTCTTGTATTGACTAAATACATGAACGAACCCACCAACTGTCAATAAACAGTGGCATCCACTACCTCTGCCGATGTAGCATCATTTTTCTTCCAATTTACTAGAAGAGGAGTGTCGATAGGCTTGCTGCCTTGCATGTGAAACTTCTCCAGTATCTCCCGAGCATACTTGCCTTGAGACACAAACAGTTCAACTTCCCCCTGCCATATTTCCAATCCAAGGAAATAATGAAGGAGGCCCAAATCCTTCATCTCAAACTCCTTTGCAAGATCTGCCTTGCATGAGTGTATCAATTTCTCATCACCTGTTAGTATTAAATCATCAACATAAAGTACAATGATTAAAATCTTACTCTCCACCACAATCTGGTACAGGTTTTCATCCGCCTCACTCTTGGTGAAGCCAAGTCCAGTGAAATAGTTGTCGATTCGAGTGTACCAAGCACGGGGTGCTTGTTTCAGCCCATACAACGCTCTTTTGAGCCTGCACACATGCGACTCGTTGCTGAAGATCTCAAATCATTCAGGCTGCTCAATGTACACCTCTTCCTCAATGATCCCATTAAGGAACACAATCTTCACATTGATGAATGTGCCAACCCATCTGCGCTGAGAGAGAAAGGATGGTTCGTATGGAAGAATACCGTGCGACAGGTGCAAAGGTTTCTTCATAGTCAATCCCCTCGATCTGTGAGAAGCCCCGGGCAACAAATCTTGCCTTATACTTCTTGACACTCCCATCAGCAGCTTGCGTTACCTTGTAGATCCATCTTGATCCTACAACTGATTTTCCCACCGGCCTTGGAACAATCTCCCAAGCACTGTTTCCGACAATGGAGTCATACTCCTCCACCATGGCATCTACCCATGTGGGCTCCTGCACTGCTTCTTCGAAATAAGATGGCTCTGTCACGATACACTTTCTCATAAGAGTCATGTATCTAGTAAATCGGTCAGGTGACTGTCTCTATCTGCACTGTGATGTAGGAACTCCTACATTTTGTGCCACATCAAGCTTCAGTCTCTCAGCTTCTGTGGTACGCTTTCTGCCTTGTTTGATGTTTGGTTCTGCATGAGTGGACTCCTCCACTCCATGAATCTCCTCCTATGGCTGATCCACATCCATAGGCTCATCTTTGGGAACAAGAAGTTCCTCCTCCGCATGCAAGTGTAGCCCCCTCTCAAGCGACAACTTCATGGCTTTCACCTCATTGAATTTTATATCCAGTCACACAACAGTCATCTGTCTGTTTGGAAAATACACACGATAGTTATGGGTTGTTTTTGTGTACCCCACAAATATCCCAACTTTTGTAGTCGGCTCCAACTTATTCCTAGTGGCCTTCGTCACATGATTGTAAACAAGTGAGCCAAAAACCTTCAAATGAGAAATATCAAGCTTCTTACCAGTAAAAGCTTCTTCGGGTGTACTTATGCCAAGTACTCTATGAGGACAATGGTTTTGCACATAAACCGTAGTGTTGCATGCTTCCGAACACAAGTGCATCGGTAGGCCCTGGTCATGTAGCATCGCTCGTGCAACACCCACGATTGTTCTGTTCTTTCTCTCCGCGACCCCATTCTGCTGTGGGTTATGAGGCACTATGAGTTCTCTTCGAATTCCTTCTTTGCTACACAAGTCTTTGAATTCGCCCAAGATGTATTCACCACCATTATCGCTATGTAGAGATTTCACTTGCTTCCCTGACTCCTTCTCCACCTATGCCTTGAACTCACAGAACTTTGAGAACGTTTCACTCTTCTTTTGCATGAAGAAGATCCAACATCTACGAGAATAGTCATAAAAAAAGATCACATAATACTTGTGTTTTGTTGTTTAAGTGACCGAGAATGGTCCACAAACGTCTGTGTGAATTATCTCCAGGATCACCGAAGCACGGTTCTCCTTCTCATGAAAGGTGGTCTTCACAAACTTACCCATAGTACATCCCTTGCACTAATCTGACTGTGCAAGAGTACCCTTGGGAATTCTAGTAGAAATTTGCTACAAAATATTCAAAGCTCCATGGTGAATATGGCCCAATCTCCTGTGCCATAATTCACCCTCATCCCAGCTCACCACTTCTTCTGCTTTTCCCACCATTGCAACGCAACCATCTACCTCTAGCTTGTAGATATTCTTAATTCGAACCCCTATCTTCTTGGTTTGACCCGTTGTTTTATGTCGAAGGAAGGATTTTCCCTCATTGAAAACAACATCATAACCTTTGTCTTCCAGCATTGTGACTGAGACCAAGTTCTTCTTCAGACCTAGAACATGCATGACATTCTTCAACAAGAATGGATTACCGAACTCCCTCTCAAACGTAATGGTCCCAATTCCAGTCGCACTGTATCGACCATCATTGCCCATCTCTATATGCATCTGGAGGTCCTTCTCCTCCAAGTCACTAAAAAAATATTTGTCTCCCATCATATGGAAATACGCACCACTATCAAGATACCACACTGATCCCATGCAGCTTGAAACCAAGCAAGTGATTTTTTATCACTTGAATTGGACCCCAGGCTGAAGAGGAAAAACAGGGTAACAAACTAAACCACGCTCAGCCTTGTAGCTAGCCCTACAAGGACAAGAGAGGGCTCTCTCTGTGAAATAATATTCAATGGAATACAATAAATGGACTAATATTAGGCTAGGTAAAATGATGGGAAAAGGCTTTAATAAAATAAATGATTTTTCAGGGATGTGTGGGACAAAAACGGGACAGCTAAAACCGGGAATTAAATCAGGACACAGGGTATTTCATGGGGCAAGATAGGAAGGAAACTTAGAAAATAAAATTTAATGAGGATAGGATGGAAATACTGGCGAGGAGCTGAAAAGGGCACAGTAAATGGATCCTTTTCAAACAGAAGAAAAACACAGAGCATGAATAATTTCCCAAGGCAGAGCATATAAAATGGATTATACCTTTCTATCTTGAAAGCATTCAAAAGGAAATGTTTATGAATGAGAGGTGACACATAATTTTTTTTAATTTACATATGAAACCAAAGAGAGAAACAAATGCTAAATCTCATACCACATGGATCCCACAAATCAAAGCTGCATCTTTTATTAATTCCCTGTCAGACTGTACAATGGAGCACAAAGTTTTCTTCCACACTATTCCCCTACTTTTGAATTACAGACTTTAGATTTTCCAATTCAGACTCCTTACAAATGATTTACAATTACAATAAATAAACTAAACTGGGGAACCATAGATCCACAGAAAAGGGAGCTGTTCTAATAGCTCAAAAATTGAAGTACAATCATAGAAAAGAAATACAATAATCTGCCCCTAAAAATAAGGGACAACATTACATTTGACCACTTGGAGATTTCGTTGTTATGCTGTATGAAAGAAAATAGGTAATCCGATGAACAATTTTCCTATTTTGCTGTTGCTGTAACAATATTTTTTTTAAATAAGCTTTCTCGGCCTTTGACTGTCGCTTTGCTTTACTTCGCTGAAAAAAAACTGACTTTAATAAAAATATTTTTTGAAGATAAAAATGAATTGAAATTATGATTTAGTGAAGGGAAAATCAAATTTTGGTTGAATGGGAACAAAGGAAAGGAGGCGGGACCCGCATTACAATCGCAATCAGAATGGGCTAGGTGGAGGGATATAATATAATAAAACAGTTGTGATATAATAAATGGCGGTGCCATCGTAATCAGAATCAGAGGTAAAAGGGGAGCAGAGTGCAACATATGTGAAACGCTGATGCCGATGGCCCGATTGACTTTGAGCTGTCGGATCGGCGGAGACAGATCAACGGTGGGGACATCAATCGGAGGTTTTGCCATCAGGAGTAGGCCATTAGGAGTAAAACAATGATAAGAGCCGATGGGAATTCTCCGATCGGCTGTGAGTCGTCGGATTAGCGGGGGTGGATCGACGGTCGGATGTGCATCGGAGGGGAACAATACAATCGCATCGGAGGGAGAGGTGTTGCGATCGGGAGATCAGAGGAGGGGCTGCGATCAATCGCATCATAGCTTTTTTTGACTGGCCAATCGGAGGGTTCTTACAAAATGTGCGATGCGATCGGGGGTGCGGATTGGGCGCAGAACTTTTGCGATGCGATTGGATCAGGGGAGAGAAGGGAATGGTTATGATTGCGACAGGGTTTTTTATAATAAAACCTTTGAACTTTATATTATAATGTATGATGGGGAAGTGGTTTGGGAACGACGGGGAGTTTATAACATAAAATTTATTATAAAGTTTAGGGGTAATGGTGGGAAAGTGGTTTTTGAATCGGGTTTAATGTATTAATGCGATTTTTTCCATTGGATGGGGAAAAAGGGATTTTCTAAGTAAAATATTACACTTTAAACAAAAAATTTCTGGGAAACATGGGAAATAGGGGAAGTTTAGGGTATATGGGACTTTTTACTTCACTTAAGCATAAATTTCAATTCAGAAGTCAGTTTTAAGAGTGTAATATACCGTTGGAAATCTCTTTCCGGGCTCCTTCTGATGGATCTACTTGGAGGATGATTTGGCACTGAAAATGCTATGAAAAACTACTCAGAAGGCAGGAGGATGACGTTGTGGAGAAAACAACTTTTGAATTGCAACTTTGAGTTTATTGACTTTCTCATGACCTTGCTGATATTTATTGATACTTGACTCATTAATTTGACCATGGTGAGACCCTAGAAACTAATGAGACCCATCCTATGACCTACTGACATGACTTTTGAGAATGAAAGTGACTAATGACTAAAGACCATAGAAAGGAAAATCAGCAAGTACCTTATGAGGGAAAACTGATGAAAAATTACTACCATCAATGAATCCATGACCTAGCAGAATGGTGAAATTTATTTGGTATGAGACACCTAATATGCAAATGCAAAAGAGCAGTTTTGATCACTGATGTCAGTATGAATAGACTGACACTAACACGATCAAGGAGAAATCAAGCTCAAATTGCGAGGCTAAGGCCTCTCCAGCTGCAGATCCAACAACCTGCTTGTTCTTCTTCTTCTGTAGACAGTTATTGGTGAAATTTCCATGCTCATGACAGTGAAAACAGTTAACTTTGGAAAAATCCCGTTTCTTGCCTTTGGCACCAGATTTTGAAGGATTTTTCTTCCCCTTCCCTTTCATTTCTTTGGAAACCAAATAAAAATTCTCTTCATATTCATTCTTCGATGAATATCCATCCTTGGTACCCCGCCTTATCTCCTCCTGCACAAGATTCAACCAAATTTTCTCCCATCCCAGCAGTTTCTCTCGTCCATTGAAAAAGTCTTAGTAGCTATGCCAACTCTTCGAAAGCCCAAGGAGAGCCAAGATCACCAAGTCTTCATCATAAATAGTAACCCCCACACTTCCCAGTTCATCCTTGTAGTGGACAAACTTCGTGAGGTATTTTGGAATACTGTCGCCTTTCTCCATTTTTATTTTTCTGAGCTTGTCTTTAAGCGTCAACTTCCTCTGGTCAGTTCTGCTTTGGAAAAAGTCTGTCAAAGCCTTCCAAATTAAGAATGGAGTGGCTTTCTCGTGAAGGCTGGACACAATATGGTCCTTCACAGCTTCCAACAGAATCTTTCTCGTCTTTGCTATCTTCTTTTGCCATGCATCAAGTAATGCAACATCGCTAGATCCCGGCTTAGGAACATCGCTATCGATGAACTCCTTCAGCCCATTATCCTCCAGCACCGCCTCCATCATGTCCTTCCAGGCTATGTAATTCGAGCTCCCATCAAGGGCATACTCCAATATCAACCCGTTGAAAGACATTTCAATGTATACTCGATTTCTGCACCAAGAATCTTCTGTAGCAAATTCGAATTGTCCACCAGCACAAACTCACTTCACAATTGCAATCTTCAATCAACAATGCTCCGATACCATGTAGAAATTATATGCACTAAGCATGCATATGTCCTAGATCCACCTGATCTCACACTATTTAACTTTATGCAAGATACTAAATCTATTCCACTTGTTAATCTTTTGCAGAAAAATTAATTGTACACACATGTGAAGCATAAACAAAAATAATCAATCGCACATAACACAGTTTTTAACTGGGAAAGCTTGAAGATGAAAACCCCAACTATATTTTATGTAACATGGAGATCATATGAAAATCTCATAAAAAGCATACAAAGCTTATCACAATCTCTCAGTACAGTACAATCTTCATACACTAATGAGGACCAATCTTGCAAATGCATGCACCGATCTTTGCCTCCTACTAGCCTGCCTCCACTGCGCAATCCCTATTGAAGAAATAGCTCTGAATGAATTCAAATTACCCTTGCCTTGACTGCACAATCCTCATTGGAAAATCCAATGTGTGTGTGATGCAATCAATGCATCACTATAGTCACAACAGATAGTCTATCTTGCCCTTTCACCTATCTCTCCACTTGGTCTCCACTAAAACTGCCATGCACTGTAGTTAACTATTGTATTTTTTAGTTGATTAATGAGTTATTAATTGTGAATTAATTAACTAATTAATTCACTCCACTCTCACTAGTGTATCAATTAGTTAGACTAGATACAACTAGCTCAACTAAGTCTAATTGAGTTAAACTGAATACAATTCCATAACTACTTCTTCCAACTGTGTCATAACTCTGCCACTTGACTTCTAAATGAGTCTTCCATGCATTAGCTCCAGTAAACCCTTGGGAATTGCGTAATTCCCTCAGTCCACTGATGTGCCACATCTGTGCACTGAACCGAAGTGCTCCAAGAGAATAAGTTGCTATTTAGTGTCTGATTATTATTAAGAGCTAATAATAATCGACATGCATCTATTGTTAGATCAACGATATATAAATAGACTTCGCCCAATATTCTAGAAATATAATTTCATCTATTTTTCCAACTTGATCAACCATCCACAAATAGCATCCTGCAACTTCTGAAATATGATCATCATGTCTAAAAATAGACATAGTCTAAAAATAGACTTGTGCCAAAAATAGCCTGTGAGCCCACTTAGTGAAGGCGACTCTTTTCACTAAGCTCATCATCTTGTTGAATCTCAACACCACTTTGCCAGTATTTTTATCCTCTTTCTTCATGTGCTTGGGATGATTAGTTGGATGCAATTTTCAACATTGGGAAATGAAATGTCCCTTCTTCTGGCAATGTGTGCAAGTATTTTGCACCTTTTTTCAATTTTCCCTCGCTTTAACTATTTCCTGCATGCCTTCATCCTCTTCCAGCATTGTGAAACTTCATGGTTACACATACCGCAATAGGAGCAACAACTCTTTCTTCCATTCACGCATGCAGATTTGACATGCTTAACATAAACATAACTGACTTGACTATGGGAAGAATTATACCTCACATGTTGCCTTGCATGTCCATCCCTTTTACCTTCTTGAGGAGATGAACTTGTAGAGTTTCCAACTTTATTTTGAAGACCAACACTAGTGTTCATTTCTTGATAGCTTTCAGAACTCTCTTGCTCACCATAAGCTACCTGTCTACAAACATCTTGTTGCAACATAGGCTTCAAACAATGCCATTCATCCTAAGAACAAACTTGTTGCACTTCTTCCTCTTCATGAGTCATTGTAGACTATTCTGAGGGCTTAATGGGTGTTGAATTATTTTTATAAGGCATTTTAGAACCCAATACTAATATCTGTGCTCCAATATGCCCTTGGAATCACTTCAAATTGATTTTTCAAACAAGACTTATGCAATTTGAAAAAAACATACACACATTTTTCTTGCTTTTGAGTAGATCAATATTGAAACTAAATTATCTTTGTGATTTGAGATCTTCAATATCTGAAATTGGGTCCTCTAGTATCCCTCTGAATCATATTTCGAATGTCATAGGTCTAACCTGATTTGGATCCTTCAAGGCAAATTTATGCCCAATATCCCACAATGACCTAATTATGTACTAGTTCCATAGAGAGAAATTGTACGGTGTGCCACATGTCACTGTTTCCTCCTTCAGCCCTAAAATTGATATACAGGAAACTACAATCTGTGTACTTTCTGAAAATTTTTACAGAATTCCAATTTGATGCTCAGAGTCAGAGTTATGACGATTTTCCCAAGGTCACCTCTTTTAGATGAAATCCAGGAGCCTACAAAAACCCTAACTTCCATAGATCATATCTCTAAAAATTTTGCGAACCAAGATTTGAAATTTTTACACAAATTTTCTCAAGATTTCGAATTCGCGTGGTAATAATTTCAGCTTCTGATCCTTCATATAAAAAAAATTACAGCGAAAATGCCACGATGCCCTGTTTGGAGCAACAAAACACTAGAATCCAAAGCTCTAATACCAAATGTTTTGAAACCAACTCCAAAAATAGAAGAAAAGAGAGATGAACGCCTTATAAATCAACCACTTAGAGGGGGAAACCTCCATTACAGTACATAATTGAACAATTATTGGATGATACAAATGAAATAACCTCATTTCCATATGTAGGAGTCCATGGGGTCACAATATAATCCTAGCCGACCTAAGAATAATAATGTAAGGGCACAATAATAACAATATGGGGGTTACAGGGGTACAACAATAACAATAAGGGCGCTACACTAACAAAAATAAGGGACTACACTAGTAATATATGGACCTAGCATTATGATAGTCAAACAGAGATCGTATGCCAAAGTTATGACCCCGTGAAGTTGGAGGTCCAAATTACTCATTTATACAAACACTTTGTGTACATAGTACCTGTAGATTATAAATACATATATGTTCATTAATTCAATAATCTCACCATAGAATCATTGAGAAGGCCCTATGCCCTCCCCACATAAATGCAACACCACTTGTTAGTCCATACAGTCATTAACTGATCAATAGCTAAACAATTCATGACAAGGTCCATAGAAGATACACATCATATGCCAACAACATATAACCAAAATATAAAACATGGAAACCCAACCATAATATCACCAACATAATGCCAAAAATTATACATGAATCATCATAAAATAATAACTCTTATTAACATATGATAATTTCAACCAAATCATGGATTTCCATGTACCACCTGAACATAGATTGGGCTGAACCAAATCTTTCTTTCAACCAATCACCCCCACGCCATATTCTAAGCATGGATGTGGGATCTCATGGAATAAACCAAACAAAACCAAACTAGAGCTTCTAAAGGAAAAACCACCTCAACCCTAAATGTTAAATTATGAAGATGTTCTATGCTTAGATGCAATTATACTTTAACCTTCTAGGGCACAATGAAAGTAAGATGCAGATAGAACATACCAATAGATCAATGGAAGATAAGCCAAAACAAAGATAGAGAATGGTGGTGTTACGGAGATCAACAAGATGCTTCAACTAGAAAAGTCTTCATAAGTTCAGCCAACATGTGTCACACAACCCCAAGACGTTTCATAAAGAATACACCATCAAGACACTACACCAAGAATCCCTAAACACAGAACCAAGTACGCTGCTCCATCACCATCCAAGAGAGAAGAAAATGCCTCCACAAAAATGTGTGTGTAAAATGAAATTCAAGTCTCTCCAATATATAGGCATCTATGGGGGTGTGTGACACATCTTTTATGCATGTGGGATAAAACAGGCCGACTTTGCAGATGTGGAATAAATTCAAAATACATGTTCTGCTCATCCGATCTAGATGTTCTTTAGATCGATATTGTACCTCTCCGAAAGAGGAATCCAATAAAAATATTGGCATAGTCATTTGAGCTTCAGAACATGAGGTTTGGACCTAGTTTCCCAAAATTAACCCTCCCTCTCAACTAGGGAGAACTCCATCCACCAGTGCCATCCAAACATCATGCGTCATCCCGCTGTAAATTACTTCGCTGGCTTCTCTATTTCAAAACAAAAGGTGAGTCACAAAGACATCACTCACAGCTAACCCGAAGTCAGCTCAGAGGTTTGAAACCTCTATAGGACCAAGTCAGTTGGAGGTCCGAAACCTCACTTGGACTTGAGAGAGGTATATACTAACCTGAATTTAGTTTCAGTGACCCGAAGTCAGTTGGAGGTTCGAAACCTTGCTAGACTTGATCCCAGATCAAGTGGTTGGACACGTGCCATCCTAGACATAGAGAGTATGGAAATCTCTAATGCGTCCATCGGTCTTGCTATGGTCTCTATTCATATTTCCCACCTCATTTCCCAAATGAGAGGTAATTCCCATGAGTCTGAAACTCCATGGGTAGGATGTTGTTGTGTAACCAACTCCAAAAAGAGAAGAAAAGAGATATCAACGCCTTAGAAATGAGCCACTTCGAGGGGGAAACCTCCAATACATTACATAAATGAACAATTCTTGGATGATACAATTTACAAAACCTCCTTTTCATATATAGGAGTCCATGGGGCCATAATGTAATCCTAGCCAACCTAACAATAATAATTTAAGGGCACAATAATAACAAAATGGGGGTTACAAGGGTTCAATAATAACAATAAGGGGGTTACACTAACAATAATAAGGGACTATACTAGTGATATAGGGACCTAACATGCCCCTCTCCTCCAAAAAAGTGTTGTCCTCAACGCTTGAGTAGCTTCGGGTGCTTCTGTATAAAATTCTCATCCTCCCATGTAGAATCTTCAGTGGGTAAGTTCTTCCACTTGATGAGATACTCTGAAATTGATCGATTCCGTAGCTGTCGAGTTCTTGTTTCCATGACTGCTTCAGGTTCCAATATGATTTTTCCTTCCTCATCAAGTTCTGGCAATATTGTTTGAACCGGAAGATTTTCACCTATAACCTTCTTTAAGCATGAAACATGGAAAACTGGATGTACTCGTGAAGAAGCAGGAAGCTCCAATTTGTATGCCATAGAACCAATATTTTGCAACACCTTGTAAGGACCATAGTACTTTGGTGATAGTTTATTATCCTTCTTAGCTTGCTTGAGGGACATTTGTTTGTATGGTTGTAGCCGTAAAAATACCTAATCTCCTACATCAAAACTTCTCTCGCTGCGATGTTGATCTGCCTGTTGTTTCATTCGATTTTGTGCCAAATTCAGGTTATCCTTTAAGAGTTGGAGAACTTCTTGCCGATGCTTGATGTGATCTTCCACTGCTTGAACCTTCGAATTTTCCCTTAAATATGATGTGATGGATGGTGGATGATATCCATAAAGTGCCATAAATGGGGTCATTTTTGCCGTAGTATGGAAGGAAGTGTTATACCACCATTCAGCGAGAGGTAACCACTTGACCTATTGTGTTTGTTTATCAGATACAAAACAACGAAGATATCCTTCCAAACATTTATTTACTATCTCAGTTTGACCATCAGATTGAGGATGATAAGATGAGCTATGAGCTCATTGAGTACCCAAACAAGAAAATAACTCCGTCCAAAAATTTCCAGTAAAAATGGGATCTCTGTCGCTCACGATAACCCTTGGGCTTCCATGTAGCTTTTGAATTCTATCCATAAATGTAGTAGCAACTGTACTTGCTTTAAATGGATGAGATAATGCACAAAAGTGTGCATACTTAGTAAGTCTATCAACTACCACCATGATGACACTCTTTCCTTCGGACTTAGGTAAACATGTGATAAAATCCATTGAAATCTCCTCCCAACGTTGACTTGGAATGGATAAAGGTTGTAGAAGTCCCGGGGTCTTAATTGTCTCCACTTTATTCTGCTGGCAAACCAAACATTCCGCCACAAACTTTTGAATATCAGATTTAAGGCCATCCCAAAAAAATTCTTTCTTCACCCAGTGGTAAGTTTTTAAAAATCCCGAGTGTCCTCCTAAAGGAGAAGTGTGCAATTCCAGAAGAATCTTTTGTTTTAGTTGGGAATTCTTACAAAGATATAAGCAATCTTTGTACCATAAGGAATCATTTTTCCAACTAAATGTATCGGATGTACTAGGATCTTGCTGCAACTTTTGAATGAGTGTCCATACATCTTTTTCCTTCTTCCATTCATCTCTTTCTTCGGTTATCCAATCTGGTTGGATAATAGAAATAGCACAAAGCAATGCTTCCACCTCTTCATTCTTTCTTGAGAGTGCATCTGCAACAACATTAAGCTTTCCTTTTTTGTAGATTATTTCAAAGTCATAACCCAACATCCTTGTGACCCATTTTTGCTGCTCTTCTGAAGATAGTCTTTGTTCCAAAAAGTGTTTCAGACTATCATGATCAGTTTTTACCTTGAAGTGTCTTCCCATTAGGTAAGTTCTCCATTTCTTTAGTGCATGCAGTATTGCTAACATTTCCTTCTCATAAATAGGTTACTGTAAATACTTTCCTTTGATTGGACGACTTTCAAAAGCAATGGGTCTTCCTTCCTGCATTAAAACTGCACCAATTCCATTTCCTGAGGCATCACATTCCACAATAAAGGTTTTTGTGAAGTCTGGTGTAGCTAAGACCGGTGCTAGACACATTGCCTCTTTAAGACGTTCAAAGGCCTTAGTTGCTTCAGGAGTCCATGAAAATGCATCTTTCTTCAATAATGTTGTTAGAGGTGCTGCTAGTCTCCCATAATTCTTAACAAACTTGCGATAATACCCTGTTAACCCGAGAAATCCTCGCAACTGCTTTATGGTTGTGGGAACTTTCCATTCCTTAATGGCTTTAATTTTGTTAGGGTCCACTTTAACCCCCTTGTGAGATACAATATGACCCAGATATTCCACCTCTTGTACTCCAAAGAAACATTTGGACTTTTTTGCATATAATTGTTTCTCCTGCAATAGTTTGAGCACCCTGTCAACATGTTCAACATGATCCTTCCAAGACCTGCTGTAGATTAGTATATCATCAAAAAATACTAGCACAAATTTTCTAAGGAAGGGTTCGAAAATGGAATTCATCAACCCTTGAAATGTAGAAGGTGCATTGGTAAGACCAAAAGGCATGACCAAAAATTCATAATGACCCTCATGAGTTCGAAATGCTGTTTTTGGAATATCTTCAGTCTTCATTCTAATTTGATGATATCCTGAATGAAGATCCAACTTGGTAAAATAAATCGCTCCATGTAATTCATCCAATAATTCATCAATCACAGGAATGGGAAATTTATCTTTAATGGTGAGCTTATTGAGCTCCCTATAATCCGGACACATTCGCCATGATCCATCCTTCTTGTGTACCAATACTACAGGAGCAGAGAAAGAACTTTGACTAGGTTGAATTATACCGCCTCTAACATTTCTGCAATCATACGTTCAATTTCGCTCTTTTGGAAGTAAGGATATCTATAAGGCCTGATGTTTGGAGGAACACTTCCTGGAATCAAATGAATAGCATGATCATGATCAGGAATAGGTGGGAGTCCTTTGGGAGTTTCAAACACCTTGGAATGATTGTCCAAGACTTGTTGGAGATCTGCAAAAATAGATGATTTTGATGTTGGAACTTCTAGTGAGCATAATTGTGTAATTACGCCTCGTTGTTCTTTCTTTAGAAGCTTTGTCATGCCATTAGAGCTTATTATCCTTCCTGGCTTCCCTTCAATACCCCGTAATTCGACTTCCTTTCCTTATGAAAAGAATTTCAAGAAAAGTTCTTGAAAATTAAAAGCTACCGTCCCCAAAGATTGTAACCATTGTACTCCTAGTACAACATCAGCACCTCCCATAGGAATGGAAAGCATTGGACTGTTCAATACATATTCCCCCATGGTTAGCTTGATATTATGGCATTTTCCAGAGCAATTTATAGTTCCTCCATTTGCAACCATCACTTGACATTCTGTTGCTAGGTATAGGAAACAATTTAATTCCTTGGCTACCTTACAATGAATAAAATTATGGGTGCTACTGAATCAATCAACACTATTACCTTTTTCTTCTTGATATGTCCTTCTATCTTGAGAGTTTGAGGAGTGGTAATTCCTGCCAATGCATTACACGATATGGTCGGATTCATTTCTTCCTCTTCTAGGGCTGGTTTTTGGTGTATATCCTCTTCTTGTTCATTTTCTTCTTCCTCTTCACAATCTATGTAAAATAATTTCTTCTCAGCACACTTATGACCTTTAGTGTATTTGCTATCACAACTGTTGCAAAGCCCTTTTGCTCTTTTTTCTTCCAATTGTTGTGGTGTCAACCTTGTAGGTTGTGGAAATCTAGGCGTAGCAACACTTCCTTCTTTATAGAATTGAGTGGTAGGCTTCCTTTTCGCCATTATTTTACATTCAACTTTTCTTGCCAACCTGAATGCCTTCTCCAATGAATCTGGTTCCAAAACGCTAACTTCATGTTGGATGTTATCCTTTAAAGTGCCTATGAAGAGATCGATCCTGTGTTCCTCTGGAATATCAGTTACCCTTATATTCAATTTTTGGAAGTCCTCAATGTGCTGCCCCACTAAACCCTTTTGTTTGAGATTTATCAATTGGCTAAAGAAGGTGTTGCTCTTTGTATCCTCATAATGTGCTATCATTTCCTTTGTAAAAATTGACCAAGTGACAATTTTTTTACGGGAGCAAAGCCATCGATACCATACAAATGTATTTTGTTCTAAATGTAAAGTTGCAATGCGTACCTTTTGGGTGTTTTGCACGTTATGGAGATCAAAATATTGCTCCATCTGTAGTATCCATGTTACAGGATCCTTTCCATCAAACTTCCTCATATCCATCTTTGGAATATGGTGGTTCTTCCCACCAACATTAGAGTTTATGAAATCACAATTAACATTTATTTTGTTCTTATCATGAGGTTCTTCTACTATCTTTTCACCATTAGGAAACCTTTCTCGTATCAACTTTGTCAAACCTTCCATGTCTGCTTTTAGAAAATTCTTCATGTTTTCCATTTTCTCATCGATCTTAGCTTCCATGTCATCCATCTTAGATTCCATGCCAGCCTCCATGCCATCCATCTTAACTTCCATGCCTTTCTTCAAACCATCCATCTTAGTTTCCACGCCCTTCTTCAAAACTTCCATTTCATTTTTTGTTGTTCTTTGCAAGAGCGAAATTTGTTGCACTTGCTCTTGTAATTTTGATATGTCATGTTGCCATTCTTCGTCTTCATGAGTCATAGTAGAGCCTTCTAAAGGCTTAATGGGTGTTGAATTATTTTTAGGGGCCATTTTAGACTCCAATATTGATATCTATTCTACAATAGGCCCTTGCAATCAATTCAACTTGATTCTTCAAACAAGACTTATGCAATTCGGAAAAAATACACACCTTTTACTTGCTTTGAGGAGCTCGATATTGAAATTGTATTATCTATGTGATTGTGGATCTTAAATATCTAAAATTCAGCACTAAAGTAGCCCTCTAAATTTTATTTTTAATGCCACAGGTCTGACCTGATTTGGATTCTCCAAGACAAAGTTGTGTCCAATCTCCCACAATGACCTAATTATGGACTGGTTCAGTAGAGCGAACTTTTACAACTTGCCATGTGTCGCTGTTTCGTCCTTTGTCTCTGAAATTAATAACCAAGAAACTATAGTCTGTGTACTTATGACCACTTTTTACGGCACTCCAATCTGATGCCCAGAGAGAGAGTTATTGAACTTTTTCCACGATCACCTCTTTGAGATGCAATTCAGGAGCCTGAAAAAGCACTACCTTCCAAAGATCATATCTCAAAAAATATTGCGAACCAAGCTCTGAATTTTTTTGAAGAATTTCCTCAGGATTTCAGCTTTGCACCATATGAATTTCAGATTCTGAACCTTCGTAGAAAAAAATTTGTAGCGCAAATGCCACGATGACCTGTTTAGGTGCCTGAAAAAAGACCTAACTTCCACAGATCATATCTCCGCAAATATTGTGAACCAGACTCTGAAATTTTTAGAAAATCTTCCTCAGGATTTCGGCTTTGTACCCTAAAATTTTTAGCTTCTGAAACTTCGTAGAAAAAATGTTATAGCGCAAATTCCACGATGACCTGTTTGGAGCAGCGAAACCCTAGAATCCAAAGCTCTGATACCAAATGTTGTGTAACCAGCTCCAAAAAGAGAAGAAAAGAGATATCAACGCCTTAGAAATGAGCCAATTCGAGGGGGAAACCTCCAATACATTACATAAATGAACAATTTTTGGATGATACAATTTACAAAACCTCCTTTCTATATATAAGACTCCATGGGGCCATAATGTAATCCTAGCCGACCTAACAATAATAATTTAAGGGCACAATAATAACAAAATGGGGGTTACAAGGGTTCAATAATAACAATAAGGGGGTTACACTAACAATAATAAGGGACTATACTAGTGATATAGGGACCTAACAGATGCTTACATGGCACAAATCAAAGAGAGGTAAACCAACTCAATATGATCATGGTGGGACAGAAGCACACCAACAAGGTTTGGCAAGACTAGCCCTGTGGTTGCTCATAGCTCCAAGAAACTATCCCCAAATCCCCCCTAGAGCTCCCAGAGCTCATCGTCCAACAGGACCCTCCAAATAGGGTCATCCCACGATTCCAATATTCTCACAGAAGGCTTAGGAACATGACCTTCGCCAAGGGCTCTGTGAGAATATCCATGACCTGCTCATCAGTTCCTATATGATCGAGCCTTAGGGCGCCTCGCTGTACCATATCCCAAATAAGTGGTACTAGATATCAACATGCTTGGATCGATCATGGAACATGGGATTCTCTGACAAACGAATCCCCCTCTAGTTATCACAAAGGATAACGGTGGCATCTAGCACATGCTTGAACAACTCACTGAAAAGATTTCGCAACCAAGTGTCTTCACAACATGCCATGCATGCTGCAATGTATTCGGCCCTAGCGATGCCCGAAGCTACCAACTTCTGCTTCCTTATCGAAACAGACCCAAGTGTGAAGCAGCATCCAGATGTGCTCATGTGATCCACCACACTACCAGCCCAATAGGCATCAGTATATCCATAGAGTCTCAAACTCTCGGTAGTGTATCTCGGCTCATGGTCTATCGTGCCCCAGAGATATCGCAAGAGATTCTTGGCACCAATCTAGTGAATGTCATGAGGATCAACCCTACATTGAATCAAAGTTTTCACTCCACAACATACGTCTGAACGGGTGTTCCCTAAGAACATAAAGGCCCCTACAAGTTGACAGTACTTGGTAGGATTTGCTGGCACAGGCCCAACAAAGATTTCACTCAACTTCTTAAGGTTGAGTTCCATCAGTGTCGACGTGGACTTACAGCCCACCATACCAAATATTTCCAGCAGCTTCACAATATATTTTCTTTGAGAGAGGAAAATCTTGCCAAGTCTCTACCAGAACTCCAGGCCTAGGAAGTAATGTATCAGTCCTAGGTCCTTCATCTTGAACTCAGAAGCGAGCTCCCTCTTCCACTGATAAGTGAGAGGGTCAACACCTGTCAGGAAGATATCGTCCATATAGAGAACCAGAATGAGAGGATTTTTCTCTATCAACCTTGAAGTAAAGGCTCAGATTAGCATTACTACGAGTGAAGCCCAACTTCATCAAGTAGCTATATATCCTCTTGGACCAAGCCCTGGGGGATAGCTTCAACCCATAGAGGGCTTTCTTAAA
This sequence comes from Pinus albicaulis, assembly GCA_034641835.2. NCBI lineage: Eukaryota > Viridiplantae > Streptophyta > Pinopsida > Pinales > Pinaceae > Pinus > Pinus albicaulis. The sequence continues at coordinate 521,644,134 of CM076575.1, read as the reverse complement.
CCTACAAACATGGGTGTCTTGATCCTGGACTTCAAACCCTAGAGGTTTCTTTACATACACCTCTTCTTTTATCGCACCATGTAGAAAGGCAGTCTTAACATCCATCTGATGAATATTCCATCCTTTTGTAGCAACAAGGCTAATAATAGATCACATGTGTAATCATAATCAATGCATTTCTAGAGAGAAGTATCAGGCAACACATCTTGCCTTGTACTTTTCAGCACTCCCATCAGATCCATGCTTGATCTTATAGAGCCATATTGAGCTGACCACAACTTTTTCCTCTTGTCTCGAGACCAAATCCAAAACATCATCCTTCATATAGCATCCTTCCTGATTTGATGCTTTATGGCTTCTTCACATAGTACTCATGGATGCTAGATACCCTTGGTATCTATCTTGGCTTCTTGCTTTCTTGGAATGTCCCCCTTTGGGGTCATATGACTCTCGACATCTTTGAGAGTGTCTCAGAGCCAAGAGGGTCTCTTCTTCTTTCTTCCAACAATGTTATTTTATCAGGAGTATATATTTTTGAGGTCTCCCTCTTAATGCCAGATCCTCTACAAAGGTGCCATTATCAGTCCTTGGATTCTTGATCTTCTTCTTTAAGAAATATAACCAGAATGCATTAACTGCTAGACATCAGACTGTGATACTTGAGGGAAGGGAAGGAAGTCCCCTTTGCAGCACAACTCTGATATATGCCTTCATGATTATTTTGAATTTGGGCTCCCAGACACCAAATCAGAATGGGCTTTGTAATCATGGGCCTAAATATTGCTCACCCACTATCAAGGCCATTCAAGAATCATAGCCATATACTGCCATATGTTTGTCATGCATCTTGAAAGGTATCATATTTTTTTATTTTCATACATATCACTATCATATTCATCACTTCCTGACATAATTGAAGATATCAAACTTCATTGTTATATATGATTTTTTATATGCCTCAAAGATATCATAGATCAAGATCATATATAGATTCTCCCATATGTTACTATCCATATCTTCCTACACAACAAGAACAAATAAAGTGACTTACTTTCTGAAGATTCACTTCACTTACATCCCTTTAGAATCTTGTCCTTGATTTACCAGGCATGTCCTTTGCCTCCTGTACCTGCAGAGAGTATTGTTGCTCCAATACCTTTGCCTCAGCTGCTCACAAGCTCCTCTGGTGCTTCAGGTATACTTACACATATCAGCTAATCAATCTACCTTCTATCAATGAAAATTCTCCTCCAATGTCATTGAACATAGGCCTATATCAGTGTGCCCTCTAACAATGATTTTCCATATCATAAGCATTGTTCAGAGGGTCTTAATATCTCTGCCTTCTAACAGTCCCCTTGTTGCTTTAAGATGATTGAACTTAGGGCACAATTCCACCAGCAATTTCACAATAGTTAGTTGCTCCTATACCACTGTATATCAGCTCCAACACACTACTATCCTCTCACTCCTTCAAGGACCGACTTCCATGGAGAAGATTCTGCAACCATCTACACAAGACTTAGCCACTACACACCCTTACCTTACCTCAGGGATCTCAGTTTCTGTGGCACTTTACTCAAGAAATTCAGCCCTGGACAAGTCTTTTGCGGCCACTTCAGACTAGGGTCTAAATCACCTGTGGCTACCTCAGTCAGACCATAAAATTGGATCTACCATCACTATAACAGCCTCTGGAAAGGTAGAGGTAACTTGGCCCTATATTCTACTAGACCTTTCATCCTCCCTTTCCACAAAACATAAGAGCTACAGCCCTCTCCAATACTTTTAGGAAGAACATGCACCAGTTATTTGTTCATTTACCCACAAACACATACATCAAACCATAGAACCATGCCTTCTTTACTAACCTTTCCTCAGGTCTGAAGAAGTTCGATATCACCACAGGTGCAAACACTTTTGAGCCTCACAACACTATTGTGAAACCGTAATACTACCACTGTTCTTTTCCAATTCTGAGCCTTAAATTGAGCTTGAAATCCAAGCCTCTTTTAATGATAACTTTCTGATCTACTACCACGTACAACCCTTAACACAGTCCTCAAACAAATCCTTATCCTCTCGGCTCAACAACCCTTCAATCTTGCCCTAAACCGCACTTAAGACAACCCTGATTAGTCGTAAACACATATGTTGTACCTAAAACAACCTAGAATTCTCCCATGTTGTTCCTGTAGCAGATGTACTATGCTATCCTTAATTCTCCTCGGCCTCCTAATATCCATGCTGTCAAGCCCTCCAAAAACACCATTGTTTTGGACCTGCAATCAGTGATATTTTCGACCCTATCTAGGGCTTACTAATTTTTCACTACCTTCAACGAATAGCACCCTAAAGCCCTTAAAACAAATCCATTGTCACTTACACGACTTCTCCATGCTGAAGGTTGGGGTTGCACGTGGAGAAATCTAATTCAGTTCAAAGTTATCCAAGACAGTAGATATAGGCACCATGACTAAACACAATTTCTCTGACCAACATCACAATTGACTGTTGATTTTCTTAGTTTAAGCGGAACTTATTAAACCCAGAATGCATCCATACATATCAGAACTTAGTGAGCTATTGCATGAGAATACAATACACAGGAAATAGGAGAAGAAATTGGAACAGGTTTATGTCATGACACTCCAATCCTTGGTTCAAAGAAACACTGTCCATATTTGAGTTAATAGTTCAAGCTTCCAGCACAACATAATATTATGTTACTCAATACTTGTATAGAGACTAGAAATAACTTTTGTGTAGACAATGACCTCCTCCTTCAATAAAAAAACGTGCCTAGCTCGGTTCACCTGGGATCTCTGTGACTCGAAAATAATTGTTTGGCACAAAAAACTCGTGCTCTGAACTCGGCCCACCTTAATTTCCAGAATTCATCATTCTGAGGGAAATGTTAATCCTTTTGGCTATGGCTGGGCTTCTTCTAGCTGTGTTTATGCTTTTTCCAGCTGTAGCTAGGCTTTTCTACTTAAAAAAAATCATTGTCTCTTATAGTACTCGACCTTCACTACAGGAATGACCACGCTGTTCCTAGGCCTCCTTCACGCTGACGGTTAGGGCACCAACAAGCCCCAACAGACCTGAAGCCGAGGTCTCCTCACTCGACCTTATTCCAGCAGCTCAGTCACTAGAAACATATCCTTATCTTGCTACCCTAGATTCTCAACTAGAATGGGCTTTGTCTTCTTCTAGCTCTGATACCATGTTAAATTCTGAAGATGTTCTATGCTTAGATGCAAATATACTTTAACCTTCTAGGGCATATTGAAAGTAAGACGTAGATAGAACGTACCATTATATCAATGGAAGACAACCCAAAACAGTGATAAAGAATGATGGTGTTACGAAGATTAGCAGGATGCTTCAACCACCAAAGTCTTCATAAGGTCAGCCACTCACATATGTCACACAACCCCAAGACATTTCATCAAGAATAATCCATCAAGACCCTGCATCAAGAAGCCCTAAATGCATAACCAAGAACGTTGCTCCTCACCATCCAAGAGAGAAGAAAATTCCTCCACAAAAATTTGTGTGTAAAATGAACTCCAAGTCTCTCCAATATATAGCCATATGTGGGGGTGTGTGACACATCTCTTATGCATATGGGATAAAACAGGTCGACCTTGCAAATGTGGAATAAATTCAAAATACATGTCTTGTTCATCATTTCAAGATGATCTTTAGATCGATATCGCACCTCTCCGAAAGAGTAATCCAATAAAAATATTGGCATCATCATTTGAGCATCACAACATGGAGTTTGGACCTAGTTACCCAAAATTAACACTAAACCAGTGATTCTGGCTCATGATCGGACACCACTAACACAACTATCCAAGGCTCTAGAGTGTTTGTTCTGACCCAGCTCCAAAACTGGTAACTCAACCCACAACCGCCATAGGGCTCTAAAGCATTTGTCCAAAAAAGGCTCCAGGACTAGTAAATCAAGCCACCAAGGGCTCTAGAGTGATTTTCCAACCAAGGCTTCTAGGAATAGTAACTCAATCCAGGGAATCCTCCATGACAATGCTAGATCATAACTAAATAACCTCATGCATACACCATGCATGCAAAAACTAGCAAGTAAATCATATATGCAACTCGGTACCTACAAAGCAATCCAACTGGAGTTGTTGATCCCACTGTCCCCTTGCAATTTCCTACTTTCCTTTGCCTTCCTTCTCCATATCCAATGAATACTAGAGTTTTCCAAGCATACTCTAAGTGTGCAAGAGTATGCGAGAGAGAGAATAAAAGAGAGCCCCAAGTTAAACTGACAAAAGCCTCACACTTAGAAAAAAGCCATGAATTGATCCTTAGAAGCCTTTTTATCATTAAGGTCTTTAATTCCTTCATTTTTCCTTCAATTTTCCTCACATTCAATTTTGTGACCTTTCACCTTCCTTTTCTCCTATTTTCCATTATTTTCATAAATAAATTCTAATTAATGTCTCTTTATATTTACCAATTCCTTTGCCAATTTATTAGCCATAAATAAACCGAAATGACACCCACTAAGATGTTTTTCCCACCATTTAACTTGGAATACGTGTCCCGTGACCTTGATTTTTAACTGAGATTGTTACACTTGGACTGTCAATAGTTGTCAATCAAAATCCTAATAGATTAGGTGTCCAACATTCCCCCCTTAATCCAAAGCAGTGTTCACGAGTCCAAGAAGAGAGTTAAAATGCAAAAATGCATGGCATCTAATGGCTATATGTGCTCTCTAAAATGGTGATTTAAGGAATACCAAAAACCAAATGAGGTAGAAGAACAAAATATTCCAACCAGTGGTGGTTTAAGGCTAGCCACCAACTTTGGCACTAAAGCTCAAAGTAGTGCCTAAAACAATTCCAAATCCTATTAGAAGCTGAAGTATTTTGCTGGTGCAAGTGCTCCCTGATGCTTGTTTAAAGATAACCACAAACTATTGAAAATGGTGGTTTGAAGTTGACCACAAACTGTTGGAACTTGGCTCCAATGCTTAACAGTTCTCGAAACATTTCCAAATCTGGCAAGAAGTTGTTGTCTTCCACTTATTGGAACTGCTCACATATGGAAATTTGAAGATAACCACAAACTAATGTTAGTTTGAGGATAACCGAAAAATTAATCATGCTCATAAATTTGACTTTGGTTACAACTCTCATTCTGGTTCAGGCTTAAGGCTTTGGTTTTGGTGCATTCCAATGAAAATTTCCATTACATTTAGGGAAAAAATATTTGCAGTTTGATGGGAAGAAATCTATTTTGTTTGAATTTTTTGAAGTCTTTCTATATTTAATTTTTCTACTTTTTGACCATCCTTGACTCTATTTTGGTGTTTTTTTGGGACCATGGAAGTAAAGAAAAATGGTGGTGAGTTCTGTCCCAAGAATTCTATAGCTTTGGAGAAAACTAAAGCAAATTATATTGAAACTATGGGAAATAAATTGACCTGGAAGCATCATTTTGTGGATGAGAGGTGTACGAGGCCGTAGGGTTTGTACCAAAAGAGGGTTGATCATTACAAAATTATGAGGAAGTTGATTCTTGATGCCAACCTCTATTGGATCAAGTAAGTTATTGGTTGCCTACCTTGCGGGGGCTTATTCATCTACAAGATGATGAGGTATTGGTAGATGCATGCTAGGCTCTGTTATATCTTTATGATGGCCTATATTTCAAGTTCAAGCTGTGATCAATGCCAAAAATATTTAATCCACTTATATTCCTTCTAACAAATGTCGAATTTGATATAAATAAAGAGGCAATGCTTGCTATTTAGACTTAGATTTAGACCTCTCTCCTAAGGTTTAAACTTTATTTGGTTCTAAATTTCCACTCTCTCCCTCCTCCTCATGGGGAGTGGTGCTTAACTATAAATGTCACACTACACACTAGTTTTGATAGGTTTATTCAATGTCACACTACATGTTCACACTTTTGGATGATTCATTTCAAAGTCTAGGAGCTGGAAAATGATGAGCAAGCATTGATTTCAAGGAGACAAGGTGGTGAATTGGACTCATAAGGCTAAGGATTATATAGTCTTGCAGAACAAAAAATGATGTAGGATATGCATTTGTACCTTGACAACTATCGTTGTAAGGAAAATGATAACTGTGTTTTGTGGCACATAAGTTAGATCTAATAATCAATTTAATCTCAATAACAAACCTCATATTTTTTCATAAGGGTTTTTTCGAGTTAAAGAATTAAGACTATTGTGTCATCATACGTACATTTTCATTTCAGTTGTGTATGAATTAACTAATCACTAGGTTGTTAATCCATTTTGCAAGTGGTTTTAGGAGATTATGACTCAACCCACTAGAGATAACAGGTCAATGGTAGTAAAGTTACTACATGGCAAGATGCCCAAAAGAAAAATAATATATCGTGAAAATATCAATCAAAATGATATGAGAGATGATGTAATGTAATAAAACATTTCATATAGGCAAAGGCTTCATTAACAAAAAGAAGTTATTCATTGTTGTACTACTTCAAACAACTTCTGAAGGTATCTTTAAAGTCTGGTAGGTTGTTTGTATATCCTCTGGTGCTTACAATTCTTCATGTGCTGGTGAGTAATAAAAAGGCTAAATTACACTACAATTCTTGGAATAAAAAGACATCTAAGCTTCATGACTACACCATTAAATGGTAGAGGAGATTCAATGAAGTTAATGCCAATTAACCATCCATGATGATGAGCTCAATAATACATGGACCACATTGTGTGACATCTATTTCATCATCACTATCTCTTATGTAGAACAATCTCAAAATAGGCTACCCTACATAAGATGTTTTATATTTGGGCTGCCAAAATGCCCTAATATGAACTCTTTTCTGTGACAGAGAGAATGGGAAACACAAAGGATTGTTTGTTTCAAAATCTATGCTAGAGAACCAACTCATATTATCGATGCTATTGAGAGACTGAGATTCTAGTTGTGTTGTGACTTGTTACCAAATTTGGATGGCTGATCTCCTATTGTCTTTGCTGAAGATCCACTGGGCCTATTCTTTGCCTGCAACATTGCTCTTGGTGTACTGGTAGGGCATAACAAACACTTTTGCGCAAGGAACTGATGAAATGCTTCCATTGGGATGTGTGAATCATATTCTCCTACAGTCCAGCAAGGTAAAGGTCATCAATGAACAGTGCTTTTAATATGGGTGATAAAATTAAGATAAAGGTCACAAGATTATGCCACATCTATGATAAAAATAATAAAATTTAAAAATTTAAATATGATTAAATAATAAAATATAAAGATTTATTTTCTAAAAACGGAAAAGGAAGATTAATCTAAACTTGGATATTAGAATGATATATATAAAATATATGTACCAATGATATGATAATAGGTGGGTGGGATGGTAAAAGTAAACTTATTTAGGTTAATGTGTAAGCAAAATCAAAATTGTTTTTTTTTTCAATAAATTATTTATATAATTTTAAAATAATTTTTTAATATTAAGAATTTTTAATAAAGATAAATAATTTAATTTTACTATGTATAAATAATGAAGATGAACTTGTGATAAGATTTTTTTGCAAGAAAAAAATTGTAAATTTTATTTATTCGTAATAAATTTTTCGATAAGTATATGACTATAGCATTATGTTGGACCACGTGCTTTAAAATATTGTAAAACTTTCAATAGTCAGCATAAAAATCCCCTTTTCAATACTTACAAAAACAACAAATTTATCATATGCCATGTGAAAATGTCCACTACCCAAAATCCCCTTTTCAATACTTACAAAAACAATAAATTTATGATATGCCATGTGAAAATGTCCACTACCCATATTGGTGCGAGAAAAAACAAAAGAAACAGTTAAAATTCCACACATATTGTGCAATCCGTGTGATGGGAAATAGTCCATTGGTAGCATATTCTTTGTATATGAGCAGAGTAGATGCACAAACATAAGTTGGAATTAATTAGACCCAAAGGTCAAAAATAAATTCTTGTTGGTTTCCCTCTTTAACTTCAAGGATAGAGCATGTGTCATATCCAACCCAATTTTTGACAAGTGATTGGCTTCCTTGTTTTGTGCCTATAAATATGATCAAAGAAGATAAAAGAGAAATTTGTTAGATTTTGTTTGAGTTTTTGATAAAGAGGAAGCAATGTGCAGTTTTTGATTGTTGTTGTTCCTTTCATTCATTTTATAACATTTTGGGAATTACCATAGTTATGAATAGAATAAAGTCCATATTTTTGAGCCAGGAGAAGAGTGACATGTAAGGCGAGAGTTCAACATAATTATTTGTAGGAGGACCAATGTTTGCATCTAGAAGGAGAGAAAATGTGAGGCAAAAACATATAATATTCCCCCCATTCCTCTCCAAGGAGGGGTGCCTTAAGCAGCTCAATCGAAAAAGGCTCATGCAAAATCAATTTGTATTTCGATTGGTGGATGTACATTTTTTGATCCATTTGAGGAAGACTGAGGAAAAGAAGATGCAATAGCTAGACTAGTGATGGACACCTTGGTCAAATATGGAGGGAAGTTTCAAAAATAGCAACATTTTGTTCCAACTATATCTACTAGAAAATGCACAAAATAAGTGCTTTTACATTGTTCAAGAGATTTTCATAGAGCCAAAATTTGAGACAATTGTTTATATTTTATACTTCCTAGGGGATAGATAAATTTTCCTAATGTTTGTCGATATTTCTCAAGAAAAAGGAAAAGTGATGAAGAGATGAGAGATTGTTTATGAGTCCATCCAATATAAGGGGAAAATATTAGGGCCCTGAAATATTTTTTTGTAGGTTATCTTAGGTAGGTACTTTGTTCCAAAGTATTAGCCACACGACTAGATTTGCTTTTGAGGGCAACTAAGTTTCCATAATATTTTACAACACCATGTGGGATTTTCCAGTCCTTGAAGAAGGGAGAGGTAACCAAACTTTGGAGCATACAAATTGTCGAATTGATGACACAAATTAGTTGATCTTTAGAGTCTAAATAGAAATATTATTGAATTTGAATTCTCTAATATATTGAACTTGGGATAACACCCCTTCTCCTTATAAATGAAGGTCATTGGAATACGTCCATGACTGAGAGAAAAGATAAACATTAGGGAAATTTTGAGGTCTAAAATAGACCTCCTAAGGAAAATAATAAAATAATAGTTAAAATAATAAAATAAGAGTTATGACTTTTAAAAGGAAAAGAAAGGAACCTAATTTTTTTAATTGTGTTTTTGGCTCATCTCATTGTATGTTTACTCAAATATCAAGTGTAGACACCCGTTGGATGTGGAATTTAAAAGTAGAAAACATTAGGGGAATTTTTAGGTCTAAAATGAGCCTCCTAAGCAAAATAATAAAATAAGAGTTAAAATAGTAAAATAAGAGTTATGAATATTTAAAGAAAAATAAAGGAAACTACTTTTTAATTTGTATTTTTGGCTCATCTCATTGTAGGTTTACTCAAATGTCAAATGAAGATACTTGTTGGATGAAAAATTAAACTCCACATCCAATGGGAACTCACTATGCATACTTCCAATCAGACCCACATCGAAAAAAAATGAAAATGCATGAAAAAAGCATATTCACACACTTTTTCATTTTTTTCAATGTGGGTCTACTCGTAAGTATGCAAAGTGGGTACCCATTGGATGTGGAATTTAATTATGCATCCAATAGGTGTCTACACTTCAAATTTGAGTAAACCTATAAGGATATGAGTCGAAAATACAATTAAATAAAGCACTTTTCTTCTTTTTCCTCTAAAATATTTTTCCCTGGGATGACATCATCTTTTTGAACCCTCCTCATTCTTTTTAAGTTATTTTTTTTAGTACAACTTTTGTTTTTAGGCCCATTTTTTACCTCAAAATTCCCATAATGATGTGGATGGAAGACCTTATTAAGGGTGGAAAAATTTGCATCAAATAATTGTTGGATGAGTGAGTCAGGCAAGGGGAAAAATGTCAATTACCTATCCATGGGTCTTTCCCTAGAAGAATATTTTTGCCCTTCCCAAATTTCCATCATAGATGATTTCTAATGAGAGAGAAAGCCTTCAATACTCTTTTCCAAACAACATATACATTTTAAAAGTATTTTTGGGGAGGTATGATCCATTCAAGTGTAGATAAGGTTGCATCACATAAGACCAAAGGCCTTCTCTTTGAATACTTTTCCACATTCCTTTAGCTGCCAAAGCCTTTGCATACATTGGAAAACATCTTAATCCCCATTCTCCATGAGATTTTCGAATAAAAACAGAGTGCTATGCTGTAAAGGCGAAAGTTTGTTTTTCAAATTTTCCAAAGCTAAAGAAACTAAAGGGACATCTTTTCTATCCTCTAAAGTACACCCAGAGGAATCCATGCTAGTGAGGCCCAGTAAACAAGAATGACCTTGACTATTGACTTGCATAGAACCTATTTCCCTACTCTAAATAGCCATCTATTTGTTGATATTCTGATTCATTTTCAAAATTTTCTAACATCTAAGACCAATTTGAGATTTTGTAGCTATAGGGCTTGAGAATGAATCTCACATATTTGAATCCTTAATCAATTCCTTCTACCGAGTAGGAGAAAAATCCATCTATTTCTCTTTTTTCATCTCCAAAGATCGTCCAACCTATAATAAAATACTTTGGAGGGTTTACTTGCATTCATGTAGCCTCATTGATGGTTTCCAATGTATCCTTTAAGGTTCTGAGACGTGGGAAAGGATAATCAGAGAAGATGAGGACATCATCAATAAAGAGGATATGTGTCAGGGAACAATTAAGGGAGATTTCCCCCCTCTAAATATGCCTCTTAAGACCGCATAAAAAAAGAGTCTTCTTAATCCATCAACCACCGTGAAAAAAAGAAGGGGAGAGAGTGGGAAGCCTTTTCCTATTCCTCTCTCACCATGAAAATAAGTGGAAGGTGCCCCATTGATTAGAATAGAAAATGTGGATGTGATGATATAGTTCATGACCCGTGTCACAAAGGAATGATAGAAATATAAGTGCATCAAAAGAAGTGAGAGTTATAACTAGTTCATTCAATCAAAGGATTTTGAGAGGTCAACCTTATATACTAGGGATTTTTGACATTTTATATGAATAAAGTGAAGCCATTCCTCAGAGAGGTCAATGTCTTCATGAATTTTCCTATAATACAAAAACCCAAATTGTTCAAAAGAGATGTTAGAAGAAAGGAGATCCTTTAATTTTGGTGAAATGAGATTTGAAATGGTTTTATAAATAGAATTAGAAAGGGATATAGGTCTGAACTGGTTAAAGATATCCACATTATTTATTTTGGAATAATTTTGATTAAGTGGAGTTAAAAGGGATTTGTATCAGGCTACAGGTTCTAGAGTATTCAACAACTGATAGAAGGTCTTCACCAATGAAGTTTAGAAAGCTAGTATAAAATTCAATAGGGATACCATTCAACCCAAGGCTCTTACTCGTTTCAAACATGTGGAGAAATCTCTGAAGTTCTTGTTTCAATACCTTTGTCATTAGAGAAACGATTCCTTCTTGATCCACGAAGTTGGGAAAAATCCTTTCCACTTCTGGAATTTTTTGTATGGTGGCACAATTTTCTTGGAAGAATATATTTTTAAAATATGAACAACCCTATTCTACAACTTCTAAGAAAAAGGTGGAAAGGTATCCATTAGAGCCTTGATTCCCCAAATAGTATCTACAAATTTCCTGTAGTTTTCCATCCCATCGAAGTATTTTTTTCTTTTGTCTCCAAATTGTAGCCAGAGCGTGCAACTTTTCATCCTCCATTCCTTCTCTTGATTAAGGAGGATTTTCCTTTTATACTTTTCAAGATCCGAAATTATGACTTTCAAGTTTTCAAGTAATTTTGAAGAGGTTTCCAATTCCCATAGGTCATGTAGTTGGGAATCAATATTTGAGAGGGCTTTGGAGTCTACATCTCTTTTTCATTTATCCCATTCAATAATAATTCCCTTTGAGCATTTGAGATTGCTTTGGAACTAAATGGTCGGGGATTCAAGATGCCTTGAGGATAGATGTATCCAGTTGAGTTTGAGGATATATAGAAGTGAGGGGTCCTCTAACAAGGATGGGTTGAGCTTGAAAGGATTGGGGGATTTTGCAAGAAAGGGAACCAATTCCAAAAGAATAGGGGAATGGTCTAAGTCACCCCCCACCAAGATCCATAGTTGAATTTTTATGTTGGTACCGAGTAGGGTGTTTCAGATGAGGAAGTGACCCAATCATTTAGCAATTTTGATCAATCTAGATATGCTGATTTTACATGTTGGAATTAGCTTGGGAGGTAGGACATCATTAAGTTTTAATTTTTCCACAAGGGCTATTAAAAAGTTTAAGAGTGGATCTGTTGTGGAAGAGGGGATCTGCTCTAGGACAGGGGCCCTAGAATTCCAAGTTTCGTAGAGTGAAGTAAAGATCCCCTATGATTATAAACTGCACAGAGGGACAAATAAGAAGAGAATAAATTTTTTCCCAAAATTCCTTCTTCTCTACATATGGTCCATAAAAATTGATGCATAAGAAATACATGTCTAGGTTTGAAGAATCGATATATAGAACTAGGCTCAATCTGATGGACGGGGTTGAAGAAATATGGATAGACTGACGGGGTTGAAGAAATATGGATAGACTAAGTGTTCCATCCCAAGATGAGCCCACCTGAACTTCCAGCGACATATGTGGCCAAACAATTGTAGTCTAGAAGTATGGGTTTTAGGATATTGATAGCCTTGTCCCCTTCCAACATCATTTCTTATAAAAATATAAAATGGGGGGAGTGAGATTCACTGAATATTTAATTTCCATTTTTTTGTAGGACTAACAAGTCCCCTAAAATTTAAAAAGAGGAGCTTAATTTGATCACTTTTATAGGGTCCATCACTCTAAGTTCCCTAATAATAGATGATTTATTCCTAGTTTTGATTTTATATGAGACCTTTCTCTAAGCCTTAGAAAAAAAATATTTACATCCTTTGGAGATAGAAGGACGAGAGGTATCTTTGAGAGAGTTGATGTCCCCCTCCCAAATTAATCGAGATAGGAGCATCATAGAAAGAAGGGGAGGAGGAAACGAAGGAAAGCCCTAATAAAAAAAGGTTATAATGTGGATGAGGGGAGGGGGGGGGGGGGGGAGAGGAGTCATCATATTTTGGGAAAGGGGAGAGAAAAGGGTAAGAGAGGCAATAGGAGAAGAAAATGGGTAAGTGAGGTTATAAGGAGAAATGGAAAATAAGGGGAGCGAGATGGGGGAGGAGACACTATAGAGAGGCTTGAGAGCTTTAGTAGGCATGCCAATTTTAAGGGAAGAAGAAACATCACAATATGGAGGGTCACCCCTCATTTCATAATTAGAAACATGAACAGTAGGATCTGTAAGAATGAATTTTTTCATACCTAGGGAGGGAGGGCCCTCATAGAGAGTATTTATCTACTATATTTTAGAGAGGGTTGTTCAGGAAGAGACCCTAGGGCCATGCATGTTGGTAGACTAGCTGAGGGGGCCACAACCTAATGATCTAAACCTCTACCTTCCACCAAATATTTCAAATCTAAAGGAAATCTAGAACTATGTTGACCTAAATTTTCTAGAGGGGAACTATGATGTTGTTGAAAGGCAAGTGATAAATGCAAAAAAACTGAAAACAAAGAGTACCTGCACACCCATTTTTTCCCCTTTCCTTTCTCGATTTATGTATTTGTTCTCAGGTGACCATGGGCATGATAACGAGCACACTTGAAGGGAATTCCCTCATAGTCAATATTCTAGTGATGTGTGATGTCTCCAATGCAAATAGATATGCACTCGGGGAGACCCAAATAAATATTTATACCAACAAATATATGAGCCATATCCATATACATTTTTTGTTGGTAAGAGGAATTTACATCATAATAAACCCCTAGAGTGTTTCCTACCTCCTTGAAAAATCCTTCTGACTAGACAAACAGTGATACACCAGGAAGAGAACCCAAATGGGAACAATGTTTAGCTTCTTCGAGCATGCATCAAAGGTTATTAACTCGTTCTCTAAGAATAAGGCTTGAGAACCCCAATACCATTTCCCATTTAAGAGTTTTGAGGTGTTCTCCTCTGAAGAAGTGATCAAACCCAATTAATCCTTCTCGAGGATCATACATATAGGCAAATAACCAACTATATAATGAAATATTTTCTCTATCTAGTGCCAAAGGACCACCATAGACATGCATTTACTATCAAAATTCCATGCTACTTCTCATTTTTCCAGCTTTTATATGTCATTCAATTGAAAATACTTCCAATGTACTAGGAGAGACTCTTCATGCTTCATTTTTATACATATATGGCTTTGTTTCTAGGAAAAAATGATGGGGGGGGGTCATAAGGTTTGACAAACGTTGAGAAGAGCCTCCATCGCTAACAATTTCTAGTGTGAAAATGTAGTTAAGGAAATTATAAGGCACAGAGGAATCATAGTTTAAAGAGAAATTGAGCGGAGTGAAACCAATCCTCCCTAGTAAGGGTTATGAGCAGCTCTAATTTGAAAGAGAAATTTGTGAAAGGGAAAAGTCAAGGGAGGTAGGTGGCAGGATGGAAGGAGAGGTAATTAATCCTGAAGGAGGTCATCTTGTAGTGACCTTAAAATTACTAGATGCCATCATATCAGAGGGACGACATGATTTTGTAAGGAGTGGTTTTAGGGGGACTACTTTATCAGATATAGACCTAACCCATCCTGTACCATTGGTAGACACCCTTGCTCTGGGTCAACATCATTTGATAGAGGGTTTGTAATAGATTAGATCAAGGCTATCCATATGTTGATGCCTTCTCAGGGATTTGGAAAATAATCTACCATATCTTCATACATATTCCCTATAGATTGACCATGACCTACTAAATAAAGTGTCTGTGTTGCATCTTACTACCTCCATTCTCACTCTTACAAAATCTCTTCTTGTATTGTCATCCTTAAACCCCCTAAAATCTGAAGGGAAAATTTTTCCTCCTCTCCTTTTGTTTAATTTTATATTATTATCTTTGCTATATTTGTGATAGGTTTGCTACTGATATTAAGTTCATAGCAAAACTTCAATAAATTGATAGGAAATTCTCAAAGAAACTATATAGAGCTTGATAAGATTATAAAGGAGTTTCATGAATAACCCAAGAGAACTTACGAATTCAAAGTTGATGACATGGTTTGGTTGTACCTTGACAAGGAAATATTGAAAGGTGAAGGTGAAAAAATAAGCCAATGTTATATGGGCATCTCAATATTATATAGAAAATGGGAGATAATTCTCTTAAAACTGACAGACTTATTTGCATGAGAATCTACTTTGTTATCGATGAAGAGAAGTTGTGATCCAAGAGGATTCCCAAAATTTATCCAAATTTATGGTTTCAAATGATGATGAAAAGGTCTCCATGTCAAAGAAATCGTCAATAGTTTTCTAATGCAATTTGAATGGAATCAAACAAACACCATATATGAAAGTCATGGCCTTCAAAAGTTTAAGGAAAAATAGGAGTGAGACAGACAAGGATGACACATAACACATCTGAGGATGACACATGTCACACCTAGAGGATTTTTGTGCTCAACTTAGTGTTCCTAAATTGAGGTCATAAATTATCAACCAGGGTCAGTAAACTGCTGAAGTGTGGTGCACTATATGTGCCTAGGTATCTGTTTCTCACTACACTATGTTTAGTGTTTTTCTGATGTTTTTTGGTTTTATGGTTTTATGTTAAAAAGGAAAAGAACTAAGTGCTGGTAAAGAGAGATGGATGGTTACACTAAAACAAAGCAAAACTTGTTCTAAACTGTGTATGACACTAAAGAACAGAAAATGCAAAGCTTGATAATGACTCCAAGTAAGGAAATAAATCACAATCATGAACTCAATAACTCATAGCATGAACTCATCCAATTCATTCATTAGGAATATGTTGGAATAGTTTGAGAAAAGGACAAGTTTAGTACAAATGAGGCTCTCCTAAGTACACAATCATCTTACAATATTACAAAGAATCTCATCCATGGCTAGAAGTTTATTGGAACACAATTGGAAAAAGAATATTTGTAACACAATAAGATTTCTACTTTTAATTAACTTGTCATGCTAAGATCAATTCACTCTGCAGCTCAACTTGTCACCACTAAACCTTATTCAAAAGTTAGAGATTTTCTAAAATAGTTTTTGGAAAGAAAGGTTTAATTGTGAAATTGCAAAGGATTGCAGAACAATCAAGGCCTTAAACTGATATCACTAACTTATTCCTGTTCCTATGATGACACATTAATAGAAAGTCAGAAAAAAATTAGTTTGTAAACAATGAAGGCCGTGAAGTCTAATTTTGACAGTCAACACAACTTAAGGAACAATGGATGACACTAAACTAGAATGCAATTGATCAAACTTGAAACACAGTGATCACAACTAAACTAGAATGCTTTTAGCCTAACTTTGAAACACAGTGAACTGGAACTGAGCTAGAATATCACTAATCTAACTTAAAGTACAGTGAACAGAGTTATACTAGAGTGCCATTATCAAACTTGAAATATAGTGACAGAATTAAACTAAAGTGACATCTACCTCCGGAGTTCTACAACTAGACTAAAGATGCAACTAATCACTAAAATGTCTCAGCTTTGTCTTATTCGGAATTAGTGGTATTTTGGAATAGTTTGTAGAACAGGACTGGCTGCAACATGTTATGTAAATGAGCATGAAAGCATAAAATTCAACAAAACACAACAAAGCTCTAAAACACCACAACTATGTCTCATCCGAAATTAGTGATATTTTGGAAGAGTTTATAAGATCATGGCTAGCTATAACAACTAATGTAATTGAGCATACGAATGTAAAACTAACTCCTAAAATACTACAGTTACACCTCATTCAACATTAGTGATATTTTGGAAGAGTACGTAAGAACGAGACTAAACTGTAGCATCCAATGCAAGTGAATATAAAACGCAAAGTTCAGAAAGTCAATTGAACTAGGAATGAAACGAGGCTAAGTTACTTATCTAAATCATATGAAAAAAGCTTCTCAGGTAGCAGGGGCCCTCTACCATCGGAGTAGCATGCAAATCTATTCAAGATTGACTCAGCTCGTGCAATAAAATGATGTTTCTTTCATTAAAGGAGAAATTCTTCAAAACAGAGTATTTACGGTCTTCAAAGATCTAGCAACAAAACCAAATCTAACCAGCTGTTTCTCGGTCTCCCGAGTCATACTTATAATGAAGTTACATAACTAATCTTGCGAAAAACAAGGATACGTGTCTTTCCCACTTCTAATCAAATAAAAACTCTTATTAACAGTCATGTACTTTACTGCGGACATCTGTAGAGTCCGTGTCTTGATAGGAGACTGCTTCTCCTCTACGTGCATAACTGCTTGGAGACTTTAACTCAGACTTCATGGGGAGCAGGAGATGATGGGGAAGTGTTTTGGATTTCACCCATATGCCTTTTTCTTTGCAGTGACACCTGGAACCTACGTAAACATGAGGATGGCTGCAGAACAGACGACTGGATACGGAATGCCTGTATTCTGTAGCTGAGTCTTAGTAAAAAATTACTACACCAACAAAATCATGAAAATATAACAAGTTAGTCATTATATAAATTCTTAAAGAAAATTTAATTAATATTATTGATCATTTAATCCTGTAATTGATGAGGGACAAAGAAAATGAAGTAGAATGTGGTGAAAGAGAAGAACATCTTTGGGGTTCAACATACCCCCACTGCAAAGTTTTTGCATGTCCTCATGCAACTACTCCATGTACTCTGAGACCTCTACTAGGACATCCAACCCTCTTATTCTGCTTTGTCTGACAGTCAATGGTCTTCTGGGCTTTCTTATGACTAACTTGAATCTTAAATTTGTAAGTGCCCTGATTAGCTTTTTGTTTTTCTTCTTCAATTTTTTACTAGCCTTGTACAATTTCTCCATTTGTAGAGACAAAGTTGAATTCATATCACTTTTTAGTTTCACCTGCTCCCTCAAAATGTCATTCTCATTCTTGATATGCCTATTGAGTACTTCTAACTCATACTTATCTCTTCTTAGCACATCAATTTCAGATTTTGGTGGGCTAGGAGTTTTGTCTCTACTTTCTGAAGCTCTCCTCTCTAATGACTCAATATAATTGTAAATTTGTTGTTGTGCTGGGTCAATTTCTGGAGTTTCTTCATCCTCAATGTTTATGATCCCTATTTGTCTAACCTCTGTTTTCTTTAGTATACCTCTAATTCTGTGGCTCTGTCTTGATTGAGATGGCCCTTCTCCTCTGTCTTTGGCATATTTTCTTATTATTCTCTCCTTCTTAAGCTGCTTCTTTATTTGAGCCAATTTCTTAGAAATCATATCTTCACTGTCCTCTTGAATTGATTTACCAGTTTCAACTTCAATAGCTTTGGAAATTTCCCTTCTCATGCTTCTTCTTGTAGGTTTGATTTCAGGTGGAGATTCTTTGGGTTCCTCACTAGAAATTTTTCCCAATTATCTCCCATTTTCCTCAAATGATGTTCAATTAAGATTTTGACTAAACCATGGTGATACAAAGTTGTTTCTAGAAATTGAACCCTTTTTTGAACATTTGAGGCCATTCTTTTCAGACTATGAAGTAGTAAAAAGGGAAAATTAATTTCCTCATCTAAGAAATGCATCATTAACCGAATATGATAGACATAGAGGGTACCAAATCTGTCTTCACAAGTTATAATTTTTTGTAAAATGAGCAACATGTTCCTCCACTTATTCTTTAATTCCGAGCTAGGAATACCCTTTTTAAAAATGGAAACATCCATACCTAGAGTTTTAAGCATTTGCCTCCATGCTTCGTTATGGAATTCCCTATTTTTGAACCACCTTTCTCCTTGTCTAGGTAATTCTGTTGCCTCTGCAATGAAAGCCTCTGTAACAGTGAATTTAATATCTCTTATTTCGACCTCTGCTCCATTGAAGGACCTTGCAAATGTTTTAGTCACCTCTTTGTGAAAACCACGAAATTTCTCCAAAAATTGCAACCAACCAGCCTGCTGTAGCATTTCTCTGATTTGTGGATAACCTTCCAAGTACTTGGCTCCAACTAGTTCGGTCCTCACTATGAGACCCATAGCTTCTCTTTTCAACCTTCATATTACTGTACCTCTGCTCACGGTGAAAATGGCTATTAAAGAGATGTTTCTGCCCCAAAGATGTTTCCTTTGTTTTACAGATCGGAATGGCTAAGTACTGGCTGCGGAAATGAATGATATGGAGTGGTTTTGAAACGAGTGTAATGCGGTGAGGATAATTCACACGGATTAATGAGTTGAAAGCTATCACGGAAGAAAATACCGCGAAGATATTTCGTTAAGCAATTCAAAATCATCATTAAATACTTTGGCCTAGTGACGTGACTGATTAAATCACTTCAATACTTTAACCGTTAAGTTTTAAATGATGATCGAATATGGTAAGATGGAAGGGTTTTTTGTCCAAATTTTTTATGATATGGTTGATAGGCATGATCAACACGACTAATTAAAATAACCTTTTCGAATCATATATGACTTAACTATGCTAAAATTTTCATGATTTGCCACCATAATAATTTCATACCTTTGCCTTTCCGTTGATTTTCTTTATGGTTTTGATATGCCTTGTCCTCAATCATTGATCTTCAGTTCCTCATAACTCCTTTGATTTTTGAATATGCAGGATCAATTTGTTGTTAAATCAAATGATTACTGGATAGTGCCTTCAGGGTCTCTGGCTGCAGAATGTTTGTCTGGTTGCATAATGTCTTCCTAGCTGTAGAATGTTTGATTGATTGCAGAATGTACCTGTAGAAGTCTTGAAACATGAAATGGAATGGTTTGAAGCATGAATGGAATGATGGAATATTGTATGAAATGAATTAAAAATGGATAATGAAATATGGTGTAATGGAGTATGAGTGAAGTGAATGATGGAATGGAATGAATCACAACTATGAAGTGGAGTGAAAAAGTGGCCTGCAACTTCTGATGTGTATTCTTCAATTGCAGAAAAGATCAAATTTAAAAATCTGGGATGGAAATGAGGTTGACCATGGAATGAATGAAGTATGGAATGAAGTGGAGTATGGATGAATGGAATGAAATGGAGTATGGATGAATGGAATGAAATGAATCATAAGTGAAATATGGATTTGTACTTATGATTTTGTAATAGCTACTTGCAGAAAATAACAAAATGGAAAAGTTAAAGTGTCAGAAAGATTATGATTTTCACTCTATATTTTCTGTATAAACATGCTAATCAGTGATTAGTTTTCATGTTTATACTTTATTTTATTTTTTATTTTATTTTTTAATTTTTTTTCAAATATCTGACTTCAGAAAATTCAATTAAGTTGATGAAGAAGAAAAATTATTCTTCATTAACTTCACATCATTGTTTTCCTGGAATCTTTTGACAAATTCTTCTCTTGAAACAGGTTTGTGATACAGCTTCAATCTATGACCATTCACAAGAAAAGTGACCTTTTCTTCATCTATTGTCCTGATTTTTATTGCTCCATTGTAAAAAATTCTCATAATTTCATATGGTCCAAGCCAATGTGTTTGGAATTTACCTCGAAAATCTTTGAACCTTGAATCAAACAAGAGAGCCCAGTCACCTTCTTTGAACTCCTTTTCCTTGATATACTTATCATGCTATCTAGTCCTTTGTTGTTGGAATATACTTGTTTTCTGAACTGCATCTTGTCTGATCTCATCCAATTCATTAATCTGTTCAAATCTGTGCTTTTGTGCCTCTGTTAGATCAAGTCCTAGCTGAACTGCCATTTTGAAAGTTTGAATCTGGAACTCTATGGGAAACAAAACTTTCTTTCCATAAACAAGTTCATAAGGAGTATGGCCTGTTGTGCTTCTCCATGTAGTTTTATAGGCCCACAAAGCTTCAGGAAGCCTATCTGCCCAATCTCTTCTATGCAAATGAACAGTCTTTGTTAGGATCCCTTCAATGACCTTATTAGTAGATTCCACTTGACCATTTGCTTGTGGATGATAGGGAGTAGATTTTCTGTGTCTAATTTTGTACTTCTCCATCATTTGTTCCAGTAGCCTTGATGTAAATTGAGCTCCTTGATCTGTAACAATTTCCCTTGGGACACCAAAACGAGTAAAAATATCCTCAAAAACAAAATTAACTACAGATGCTTCAGTAGCAGAAAGTAATGGCTTGGCCTCTACCCATTTGGTAACATAATTAGTGCAAACTAATATATATTTCTTTTGTCTTGATGGAGGAATAATAGGTCCTACAAAATCCAAAGCCCATTTTTCAAAAGGTTCAATATGTACCTGAGGCTGCAATGGCATCTCACCTGAAGGAGAAGGTTTCCCTACCCTTTGGCAACTGTCACACCTTTTGACATACTCTTTAGTATCTTTAAAAAGGGATGGCCAATAATATCCTAAATGAAGGATCTTATAAGCTATTCTTTTATCAGCAAAGTGTTCGCCATAAGGTTCATCATGACATGCCTTGAGAATCTCAGGCATCTCATCTTCCCGAACACATATCCTAATGATAAAATCTGGACCTGTTTTGTATAACTCATTAGCAACCCATGAATATTTTTCACTGTCATAAATGATATTTCTTTTGTCTCTTGCATTCATTATTGAAGGAAATTTCCCTGAAACTAAATAATTAGCAATGTCAGCAAACCAAGGAGTTTGAGTAGAAATTGCAAAAAGATATTCATCAGGGAATTGATCTTCAATTGGAGTATTGTCTTTGATGTTTTGGAGTCTAGATAGGAAATCAGCTACTGTGTTTTGTTTTCCAGGCCTATCTAGAATGGTAATGTTGAATTCTTGTAAAAGAAATAACCATCTTATGACTCTGCCATTAGTAATTGATTTTTTCATTAGATATCTAATTGCAGAGTGATCTGTGTGAACAAAAGTTTCATAGCTTGTTATATAGTGTCTGAATTTGTTTATGGCATGAACAACAGCTAAAAACTCTTTTTCAGTTACAGTATAGTTTAACTCTGAAGGAGTCAAATTTTTACTGGTATAGTAGATGGCATAAGGAATCAGGTATTTTTGTCCCAATACTGCTCCTAGAGTTGTATCTAAGGCATCTGTTGAAATATGAAAAGGTAACTTCAGTTAGGTCCCCTTAAAATAGGTGCTTCAGATATTTTTGTTTTCAGGGTCTCAAAGGCTAACTGGCAATCAGGATTCCACTTGAATTCACAGTCTTTGGTAAGTAATTTGAAAAGTGGAGATGCTATCTTGGTGAAGTTTTCTATAAACCTTTGATAATATCCTGTAAATCCTAGAAAACTCCTAACATATTTTTGACAACTTGGAATAGATAAGTTAGAGATGACTTCAACTTTTGACTCATCAACTCTAATCCCATCCCCTGAAATGTGATGTCCCAAAACAATTCCTTTAGTAAACATCATAAAACACTTTTCATGACTTAGTGAAATATTTGCTTCTTTACATCTCTTTAAGACTTTTCCCAAGTTTTCTAAGGCTTCTTCAAATGTGTTTCCATAAACTGTGAAATCATCCATATATAACTCTACACAATCATATATTAGATCTGAAAATATTCCTAGTATTGCCCTTTGAAATGTTGCTGGTGCATTACATAATCCAAATGGCAATACTCGGTAAGCATAGGTACCCCAAGGACAGGTAAATGTGGTTTTGTCTTGATCTTCCAGTGCTACTTGGATTTGATTATAACCACTAAACCCATCTAAAAATGAGAAGTACTTTTTGCCAGCTAATGTATCTAACACTTGATCTATGAAAGGAAAGGGAAAATGATCTTTAAGAGTAGCTTTATTTAATTCCCAGTAGTCAATACATACCCTCCATTTACCATTTTTCTTTGGCACAATCACCAAAGGAGAAACCCACTGACTATCTGAAATGGGATAGATGAAGTTGACATTCAATAATTTCTGCAATTCTTCTTTAACAATCTCCCTAAGATTTGGATTCATCCTTCTCTGAGGTTGTCTGATTGGTTTAAAATTTTCCTCTATGTAGATGTGATGAGTGCAAGTCTTGGGGCTTATCCGTTTCATATCAGTGTACTCCCATGCATATGCAGAAGAATGTCTCTGTAATATCTTGACTAGCTCTTCTTGTTGAGATTTCTCTAGGTTCTTGTTTATGTTTAAAGTTTTGCCTGGAAATATCTCAGTTGTAGAGCTGCCAAATTTATCCATGGAATAGAGAAACATCTACCTTGATGACAAAAACTCAATGTTGGATTCGTCTTGAAATTGTTCATGTTTATATTCCAAAGAGGATTCAAAATTTTCCAAGGTATTCAGAATCTGGCTATCTTCACTAATTTCTGAAATTGTGAAGAGAGGTTGTAAGTCTTCTTCATCCTCTATCCATTGAGTATCATCTAATTCTGTAATCGTTCTTGCTAGAGGATACAAGGTAAATTTCTTGGTTGAACTACCATCATAGATGTACATATCACCAGATCTACAGCTAATGAAAGCATCAGCTGTAGCTAACCAAGGTATTCCTAATATAATAGGGTGTCCTCCTAGATTATTCTTAGGAGTTAGGATCATAAAGTCCACAGGATACTCCCAAGAATCTAGGGACACTGGAATGTCTTCTATTACCCCATCAGTTTTAATCACAGATTTGTCTGCTAATTGTAATAATGTGGGTGTAAAAAGAAGATTAGGAAGTTTCAGTTTATCCATGATTTGTCTACTCATAATATTGATTGCTGCTCCTAAATCAATGAGTGTGTTTTGGATTTCAATTCCATTGATGTGAATTTTAACAACTGGATTTCCTGGGTCTAGATACTTTGGAATAACAATCTTACCCATCATGATATCTGCTATTTTTCCTGCCAGTTGAATTTTCTTTATCTCTCTTATTATTTTTCTTGTTTTCTTCATGCTCAACTCATTTATTGTCTTTGCTAAGATTGGAATTTCCTTGATGGCTTGCAATAATGGGATCTTAATACAAACATTTCTCATCTCATCTAGGAAATCATAATTAGGCACCATGATTTGTTTTTCTACACCCTTATCAATTTGTAATCTTTCTGGAAAGGGAGGTGTAGAAGTGGATGTTGATGGCTGCTCTAATATAGGAGTTGAAATTATTGGTTCTTTTTGTTTTGATTTTTCAATGTTTGGGTCTTGGAAAGTTGTGTTCTTTTCAAGACTTTTATTTACCCATAAAGAATCTTCCTCAGAATTGTCTTTCTCTTGTATGATTACAGAAGGTTTCCTCTTTTCAAGTATTCTTCCAGACCTAAGTTGAACATCACTAAGGTCTAAAGGAGTGATCAAATAAGTTGGAAACTGTTGGCCTTCTATCATGTATGTGTTCTGAGGATTTTTATTGTTGGGTTTTGGTATGGGTTGGGCAGGCAACTGATTTGTTTTCTGAGGAAATGGTAATGGAAGTGGTTGATTTTGATGTTGTGGATTTTGAGGATTTTGTTGAAAATTTTGTTGAGGAGGGAAATGTGGATATGGTGGATAGGATGGTGGATATTGATAATATTGAGAGTATCTTCCATAGGGATTTTGTGCTCCTTGCGCCCAAGTTTGTGATTGATTTTGAAATTGGGGCCAAGGTTGCTGCCAAGAATTCCAATTTAGTGGGGGTTGATTGTACAACTGATCATGAAATCCTTGTGTTTGAGGTCCTTGCCAAGGCCTCCTGGAGACAAAATTGAGAGATTCTATGGAACTTGTAGGAGTTTCTTCTTGAAAGACAGCTTTAAGACCAGGAAGTGAAGGACAACTCTTGGTCTCATGTTTTTCTGAACAAATTACACAAGTCTCCACAACTTTGGCATCCAAAGGGCACTCTCTCAAGGCATGTTTCTTTCTACATTTGGGACAAAAGATTGCTAAGGCATCAAATTCAGCTTTTTTCTTGTTTTGTAACTTAAGGGTGTCTATTTGTTCACTAAGACTCCCCAAGATATCAGATTTGAATTCATCAAGAATATGTCCTATTTCTGCCCTACTTACTGTCCCAGAAGCAGACTTACTTGCCCTTGCAAGAGCAGGGTCTCTTGGTCCTTTTACAGTTTTAGATTTCCCTCTTGAAAGGTTGATACATAATTAAGCTATTTCAGGTAATGTAAGCTGAGATATATCCCCTTTTCCCATCATGTTAAGGATATCTAACCATTCATCCCTAATTGTCTTCAACAAGAGAGCTTTCAAGGTGTCTTGGTCTAAGTTTTCCATTTTTTCTCTTTTGATGTTGTAGTGAAATCTCTCCAATAAATCTTCCAATTTTTCATCCTCTTTTTGTAACATTTTAAACACTTCCTCCTTATGGTTGAATAGCATAAAATAATCCAAATACCTCTCTAGAAATTCTTGTTTCATGTCTTCCCATGTCCTAATAGAACTGTTGATCAAACTCATAAACCACTTCAATGTTGCTCCTTTCAATGTTGAAGGAAATAGTTTAAGTTTTTGAGCATCTTGTAAGTAGTCATAGGTTCTACATAGGAATTCAAATTCAAATAGGAAGGTTTCAGGATCTTCAGTTTTAAGTCCATAAAAGTTTGGAAGGACAGAGGGTGAAATGTTTTTCATAGTTGTATTGGTTTCTTCATCTACTATAGGAAACCCAAAAGAGCTTCCCATTTCTCTTCTTCCTCTTCCTCTGCCTCCTTCTGCATCTCTACCTCCTTCTCCTCTACCTCTACCTCTACCCCCTCCAAATAGTGTGTGTTCTCCATTAAAAACTCCTCCTCCCCCTTCTTCTGCCATAGTTGATTCTTCTGTGGAAGTTGAAAGGTTTAAGTCCCTAGCAGGGGTTCCCGAATCTTCTTCCAAGACAGGTTCAGTGGGTAAGGTGGAAGGTATTTCTGATGGAATATCTGATCTTAAGTCCTATGGAAGTCTAGGATCAGTAAAGGATGGAATGTGGGTTTGAGTTGGAGGTGTACTGTCTCTTGGTCTTGGTGAAACAAGTGGTGTTCTAGGAATCAAGCTTCTGCTTCTTATGAATCTATCCCTTGAGTCTCTTTCTCTACGCATATCATTGTTTTTAGGTGGTAATAAACAAGGCTACCTAGCTACACTTCCCCGACAACGGTGCCAAAATGTTGTGCTCAACTTAGTGTTCCTAAATTGAGGTCATAAATTATCAACCAGGGTCAGTAAACTGCTGAAGTGTGGTGCACTATATGTGTCTAGGTATCTGTTTCTCACTATGTTGTGTTTAGTGTTTTTTTTTTGATGTTTTTTGGTTTTATGGTTTTATGTTAAAAAGGAAAAGAACTAAGTGTTGGTAAAGAGAGATGGATGGTTACACTAAAACAAAGAAAAACCTGTTCTAAACTGTGTATGACACTAAAGAACAGAAAATGAAAAGCTTGATAATGATTCCTAGTAAGGAAATAAATCACAATCATGAACTCATCCAATTCATTCATTAGGAATATGTTGGAATAGTTTGAGAAAAGGACAAGTTTAGTACAAATGAGGCTCTCCTAAGTACACAATCATCTTACAATATTACAAAGAATCTCATCCATGGCTAGAAGTTTATTGGAACACAATTGGAAAAAGAATATTTGTAACACAATAAGATTTATACTATGAATTAACTTGTCATGCTAAGATCAATTCATTCTGCAGCTCAACTTGTCACCACTAAACCTTATTCAAAAGTTAGAGATTTTCTAAAATAGTTTTTGGAAAGAAAGGTTTAATTGTGAAATTACAAAGGATTGCAGAACAATCAAGGCCTTAAACTGATATCACTAACTTATTCCTGTTCATATGATGATACATTAATAGAAAGTCGGAACAAAATTAGTTTGTAAATAATGAAGGCCGTGAATTCCAATTTTGACAGTCAACACAACTTAAGGAACAATGGATGACACTAAACTAGAATGCAATTGATCAAACTTGAAACACAGTGATCACAATTAAACTAGAATGCTTTTAGCCTAACTTTGAAACACAGTGAACTCGAACTGAACTAGAATATCACTAATATAACTTAAAGTACAGTGAACAGAGTTATACTAGAGTGCCATTATCAAACTTGAAATATA
This sequence comes from Pinus albicaulis, assembly GCA_034641835.2. Classification (NCBI taxonomy): domain Eukaryota; kingdom Viridiplantae; phylum Streptophyta; class Pinopsida; order Pinales; family Pinaceae; genus Pinus; species Pinus albicaulis. Next base: position 521,617,003 of record CM076575.1, on the reverse strand, counting down.
GTGACATCTACCTCCGGAGTACTACAAATAGACTAAAGATGCAACTAATCACTAAAATGTCTCAGCTCTGTCTTATTCGGAATTAGTGGTATTTTGGAATAGTTTGTAGAATAGGACTGGCTGCAACATGTTATGTAAATGAGCATGAAAGCATAACATTCAAAAAAACACAACAAAGCTCTAAAACGCCACAGCTATGTCTCATCCGAAATTAGTGATATTTTGGAAGAGTTTATAAGATCATGACTAGCTATAACAACTGATGTAATTGAGCATAAGAACGTAAAAATAACTCCTAAAATACTACAGTTACACCTCATTCGACATTAGTGATATTTTGGAAGAGTACGTAAGAACGAGACTAAACTGTAGCATCCAATGCAAGTGAATATAAAACACAAAGTTCAGAGAGTCAATTGAACTAGGAATGAAACGAGGCTAAGTTACTTATCTAAATCATATGAACAAAGCTTCGCAGGTAGCAGGGGCCCTCTACCACCAGAGTAGCATGCAAATCTACTCAATATTGACTCGGCTCGTGCAATAAAATGATGTTTCTTTCATTAAAGGAGAAATTCTTCAAAACAGAGTATTTACGGTCTTCAAAGATCTAGCAACAAAACAAAATCTAACCAGTTTTTTCTCGGTCTCCCGAGTCATACTTATAATGAAGTTACATAAATACTCTTGCGAAAAACAGGGATAAGTGTCTTTCCCACTTCTAATCAAATAAAAACTCTTATTAATAGTCGTGTACTTTACTGTGGACATCTGTAGAGTCTGTGTCTTGATAGGAGACTGCTTCTCCTCTACGCGCATAACCGCTTGGAGAATTTAACTCAGACTTCATGGGGAGCAAGAGATGATGGAGAAGTGTTGTGGATTTCACCCATATGCCTTTTTCTTTGCAGTGACACCTGGAACCTACGTGAACATGAGGATGGTTGCAAAACAGACGACTGGCTATGGAATGCCTGTATTCTGTAGCCGAGTCTTAGTAAAAAATTACTACACCAAAAAAATCATGAAAATATAACAAGTTAGTCATTATATAAATTCTTAAAGAAAATTTAATTAATCTTATTGATCATTTAAGCCTGTAATTGATGAGGGACAAAGAAAATGAAGTAGAATGTGGTGAAAGAGAAGAACATCTTTGGGGCTCAACAAGGATCACACATGAAACACCTAGAGGATCACACATGACACACCTAGAGGATCACACATGGCACACCCACACATGTGGAACAAAAGATAGTGACATGGCATGACCACAGGGTGACACATGGCATGGATACCGTGGCTTAATGGAAGGATGATTGTGTGGCACGATGTGGACTGACTAGAGGTTTCCAAGTGGACCAAAATGAATCTTCCACATGAAACCTCTAGAAGGTATATGTGGATTTGATGTGTGGAAGATCAAAGTTTTATTGCAAATTTGTATCAATGGAAATATTTGAAACCCCAACCTCACAAATGCTTTCTCTTACCACTAGGGAAAGATGTGTGTTATGTTAAATTGGGAAAAGGTTCTATTATTTATGTTTTTTGTTGCAAATGAAATCCCACAAAATATGCACTTGCAAGATTCAAACCATTGACCTCCCATATTCCAACCACAAGTCTTACCATCTATGCCAAAAGCTACAAGTGTGTTAAGTTATCCACCAGTTTATTTCGATAAATATTATTTATTAGGTATTATGCCAAAAAATGATAATATATCCCAAAATTCATGGACAATTGAGAATTGAACTCACAACCTCACCTTTATTAACTGTGTGCTTTATCATTGCACCACAATTTGGAGTTGTGAAGTATATTGTATAGAAATTATTTTAAGATGTATTTTCTAACAAACTTTTGGGAAGTAAGGGAAATAAAGCCATTTTTCTTACGGGAAGTGGACATAAATAGTATTTCAATAGTCTTATAGTCTTCCTAAAGGGGTCTTGAATGCATTTTTATTATATTTTGGAGATCAATGTTGATGTAAGAAATCATTTGAAGTGTTTTGCATCATTTTTATGGATCATTTGCTTATTTGAAGTAGCCCCGAAGATGTATTGCAAGAAGGGTGAACTTCGCTATCAAATTGTTCTTATGGTATTTCTTATTGTTGTTTGTTTTGCATGTACATATTTTAATTTCTCAATTAAAATTTATTTATAAATTTACATGAAGTTACATTTAACATACAAAAGTATTTCAAGATTTAATTCATATCAAGTTTGGTACCAAAGTAGGTTTGATCTAGGATTTAAAAAGTGTTGAATGCTTTGTAAGCTCAAGTTTGGAGAAGGATCACTTGATGCGTTCAAACCTGAGATTTGTATAATAAAAAAATTTCCATGACAAGTAATGGAACATAAAGGAGAAGAAATCCTCACTAAGTATGAAAGGGAGTTTCAACAAATTTTTCTTGACGTGAGAGTCATGGTGGAAGAGTTGTAAAAAGAATGAAGAAAAGAGGGAGAAGGCCCAAGTAAAGTTAAATATGAAGGAGTTGTTGGTGAACCTATATTGTAACAACATCTAGTTTGGAGTGTGCAAGATCGATTGATTTAATTAAAATAAATAAAAAAATCAATTGAATGTAATGTATTTGAATCTACCACCCAAATTTTAACTTTCGAGTAGCTTTGGCAGTGTGGGATTATGTTTAATATGTAAGATAGAGTGGAAGCCATGTTGGGACTTCCCGAGTCTCTAAAGCTTAATTACGGGGGAGGAGGGGGGGTGTCTGAAATCATTTTTGAGCAGTAAACCGCCGAACATGTGTCATGGTGCAGGTTCTATCTCCCCCTAGGGATTTTAAAAATAGTCTTGTGCCCCCTTGATATCACCTAGATAACATGACATGTGGACCCCGCAGTTGGTTAGTGGCCATTGAAATAAACAAAGGGAATTTGGTGTACAATCCCTCTCTAGGTGGCATCCACATGGCACAAAACCATTCATCCACATGTCAAAAAGCATCAAGATGATGTCAACTTGTGAATAAGTAAGAACCTATTGTTCATTTCAAATAATAAATATTAAGTCCAATAGAATAGTTCCATATGTACCAATAGTTTGGAAATACATTAAAAATAAAAGAATGGGGTTTTTGTATTTCTTTAGCTATGAACAACAAAGTTTTGCATGTTGAAGAAATTGGTTGTAGTGAAAAATTCACCCAGGTTAGCACATAATTAACTCATAAATTTTCTCAGGTAATTCTTAGCTAAAAAACTTTGTTTATATAGTCATAATGAATATTATAGTTACCAAAAATCAATTAATTAATTCTTCCCGCCTAGTGAACTATTAGGACTTTCCACTAAATGACAGTGTGGATAATTCACATGAAACCTACTATGGATTGAATCTCTATTAGCTCAGCGAGTGGGATTTTTATTGCTTCAAGGATCAATAAGATATTTCTTTGACATAGGAGTCTTAGCACAATTTATCATTCCTCAAACAAATACCTCTCTAGAATTTGACTCCTAGTTTTTTGAGAAATATCTACCTAGTAAGCAAGCCATTATGTCAAAAAATGGTTGTGTTCTGTTTTGTATTAATTATGTGTCTACCTAAGAAATGCTTAAATTAGTTTTACCAATTGAAACCCATCCTCTAAATGAAGATGTTATTATTTAGTCCTATAATGAATTAGATTCTAAAGAAAAAATTATTACCTTAGAATCCTTTATACTTATAAATTCTCAATTACCAGAATATGTCTCCCCTTACCCCTCTAGTATGTTTCCTGAAATATCAAGGAAAATTATATCAATGGTCTTTTGTTAGCTAGGGCATGATGATGATTAAATTGCAGATGAGACTGTCATAAGATTCCTCACTTCTTTATCACTAGCCAAAAATTCCTTTATTAGGTTCCATTTAGTGAGTATTTGGCCGAAGTTGTTAATTTCCAATTGGCCTAGTATAGTCTCACTAAGTCTTTTAGATATAAGCTAGTTCGAGTATATCATTTTCTGTACTTTTAGGAGGACATTTTTTTTTCTTCATTTGAATACTCAAGATCAAGATGGAAATGTAATCTATGATATTAATTGGACACCAATGGTGGAAAAACGTTCTCAGGACTCCAACTTTTCAGATCTTGTAAATAAGTTTGTGTGAGTTGTATATGCTCTATTGTTTAATGAATATCCTCTAAGAATGCTTATAGAAGCTAAGAAAATTCTAAATCTAATTCCAAATACCAAAGTAGGTGATTGGTATTTGTACAAAGGTTTTACAAAGATAAGGATTTATGGTTGTGAGTTACCACCTTATAGGCTTCCAATTTTCTTCCTTATGGTGATTTTTGCATTAGAATTTATCAAATAGGCCTTAACTCATATTAGATGCATGTCCTGTCTAAAAAGAACCCAAAATTATTTAAATTGAAAAAGTAGGTTGGGACTTAGTTAACACAAGAGGGACATTTCAAGATGTATATGAAGTTTCCTTAGAGGTAACTCTGGGAATATGATCCTCATGAGATCATATCAAAGAGAAAAGTAAAGCAGGGAGAAATCCCATATAAACATGTTTCTAATATATATTATTTTGAAAATAGAAAAGTATGGGAGAAATATCTAGTTCAAAATGAACTAATTAGTCAAGAATAGGAAAATATTCACAACAAACAACTTTGGAAACACCACAACCAAAAGAAAAGGATCTTAAAAGAGCGATTGAGGAGATTCAACAATATTTTGCAACTTCAAGTATTAAACATGAAGATAAAAGATCATGGATAAGGAAACGAGTAGATGATGAGAAGGATTCTCTAACAACCCCAAAATTAAAATATACAACTAATTGTATCAATCATGCGGTTAGTAATCAACTCACAACTATTCAACTAATTAGCATAGAATTTCCTGAAAACATGAGTAGAGAAGACTTACCTGTAACGATGATGTTCCTTACTTCTGACTGTGAATTTGAACTTTATTTGAATCTCGCTAACCACGAAATTTTTTTGTGGGTGTCTTTCCACTCAACCATAGGCTTAGCTGCACATAATCATTTTATGACTGGCCACCCCCAAGCCCTCAATCAACGTACTACTTCCAGGGTATCCTTTGTCTCAAATTAATTTTTCTCCCCGGAGAATGGATGAATCTGATCCTCCTCATCGTCCTTTAAATAGACCAAAAAATGGAAAGGGATCCGCATGAACACATTCCATGTGTCAACATGCCAACTTTTATTTCTTTATTTTAAGCTTTACTTAATTTAATATTTCTCTTAATTTAAATCTTTCTTATTTTATTCATTTGAACTTTTTGTTAACTTTACATATTCTTACTATTTTTATAGTATATATATATATATATATATATATATATATATATATATATATATATATAGATATCTATATATATAATTCCTATTTATTATTTACTATTTCATTTATTTATTATTATTATATTCTCTTATTTATTTATTATTTATATTTTTATTATTATTAGGGTCATTACATACTTCCCCTCTTTAAGGAGTTTCATCTCGAAGTTAAGTTGAATCATTTAACATTTTATTTTATTCAATTATTTATTACTTCACATTTTCCCTACATCCTCTGCTAAACTAGTATAACCAGCAGACATCGAAAGTTTCCACATCACTCGAGAAATCCCAAGCAATATCTGTATTTTTTCCCAACTTTCGGAACTAGGCATAAGAATCATTAGTCTATACCATAGCCTATGGATGGCCCCAAGGCTCATGCCAAGGCTTAGACCTCATCTTACCTAAGGCATGCATCCAGTATCAGTACTCAATGACACTGGAAATCTCGCATGGCTGAACCACTCCCTCCAAACTCACTAAGGTGCAAAACTCTCGACATAAAAGTCCTTACACCTCCACCATACTTCGACATCCCAATCCAATATTAGGTACTTGGCCTACAATATCAGGCACTTGGCCTCCTCAAGATCGTCCTATAGCCCCTCAAGGTTTATCCATCAAGAGATATATAAAACAAAGGAACCACTGGAATATGTAGTGTTGATTGAGTTTTTCCCCAACCCATATGGTGTTACATATTATCCCTCTCATGTATGGACTCCCATGAGATCATCAAATAAACTGACCCTCTCGTCCCATTTGTGGATTTCCTGTCAATCACCACATCTCAAGATACATGAAATGCATTATCTATAACATCATAGTATCATATAAAATAATCCACATGCCAAGTATTGCATGTCGTCACGAGAACATAACATCATTGTTATGACAAAATTCTGAATGTCATAAATCTACATACAATTACCACATGCTTCACATCATAATATCCTCCTAAGTTATAACATCAACATATCAACATCAAGACTTATAATAACATAATAAATGAACTGCATATCAATATACCTCATATCATAACATCATAATCCCTATGCATATCATATTCATCATAAGCATAAAAAAACTATATAAATAATAACCACTTATGCATCATTATCCTCATACCATCATATCATGAACCTCATCCCAACATTATACTCAACAACCTTATTTTGACATAACAGCTAACAAAAACTATAATTGAAATAATAGTGTATGATTTAGATGTATCAATAAAATTTAAACAATAAGACATGATCTAGATGCTCCATAAAAGTATCTATCTTAGCTAAGTTATCCACTCCTATCTATTTTACCATATGATTTAATCAAATAGATAATGAAATTCATTAAAATTAACATATGCATCTTCCCAGGTAACTGACCTTGGGCTATATTGGTCCCACAAGACCTTGACTTTCTCAAACTCACAATACTTGAAACGATGAACTCGACGGTCCAATATATAGAATGGTTCAACCTGAAGGACACCCTCCCTAGAAATATGTAATTTCTCAAATTTCAGCACATGGGGTGGGACAAGTACACATTTTCTAATCATAGAAACATGAAACACATTATTCATATTTCTTAGATGGAATGGAAACTCGAGTTTATAAGCAACTGGTCTAATCCTCTCTAGGATCTTAAATGGGCCGAAAAATCTAGGGATAGCCTTGATCCCTTTCCAAATCTAAAGGAACTCTTAAAGGGTTTGTAGAAATTTATAAACACAATAATGTATTTCCGGATTCTCCTGATATAAAAAATTAATATTATGTTAAATATAGAATCCTTCCATTTAATTCTTTGCAGAAATTAAATCGCCAATTGCAAAACACATATGAAGCAAATCAATCTCACATAACAAGATGTTTTACCTGGAAAGCTTAAAGCTAAAAACCCCAACTATCATATATTATGTATATCAATGGATCATGTAGAAATCTCATACAAAGCTTAGCTCATAGAGCTCTCAGTACAATATACAATCGTCACACACTGTCGTGAAAAAATTTGCATATCTATGCACCAATTTCTTGCCTCCTGACAACCTGCCTCCACTAGTGCGCAATCCCTGCTGAAGAAGAACCCTAAATGAATTCGACCTTACCTTCCCTTGACTGCACAATCCTCATAAGCATCTCCAATGTGTGCGTAGATGCATTGAATGCATCACTATAGTCACAACTGATAGTCCATCTCACCCTTTCACCTATCTTTCCACTCGGTCTCCACTGGATCTGACATGCAAGTAGTTAACCGCTGTATTTATTTAGTTGCAAGTAAGACACTACTTGTGAATTAATTAAATAATTAATTCAATCATCTTTCACTAGTGTATGTTCAGTTACAACTATCACAACTGAGTTTAACTCAATGAACTTAGTTAAAATAAATAACAACTCACATAACTACTCTTCCAACTCAGTTACAACTTGCCACAATCAGTTATAACAAAGCCTTCCATGCATGAGTCACCAACCACCCTAGGAATTGCGTAATTCCTTCAGCCCACTGATGTGCCACATCTGTTCACTGAAATAAAGTGCTCCAAGAGAATAAGTTACTATTTATTGTCTGATTATTATTAAGGGCTAATAATAATTGACAGGCATTCTATTTTTAGATTAGTGATCTATAAATAGACTTCTCCCATCTTCTAAAAATAGAAATTCATCCAAAGATGGAATTTGCTCAACCATCTAGAATCAGCCTCCTGCTAATTTTAGAATATACTCACCATTCTAAAAATAGACATACACCTAAAAATAGCCTGTGTGGGCCCCACCTAGTTTAGGTGCTTATTTTTCACTACGATCAAGGATGATGTTTCTGGATGCCACTTTCAATGTTTCTTGTTGCAACATTCAACAATCCCTCTCAAAAAGAAAGGATTGTCTTTGCATGTACCCTGCAACTCCATGCATCCGCCCTGCAATACTTGCATGCAACACTTCTGAAACTGAATAGCCTACAAACAATTGAATCAGTATAATGCATCTATCGTCAAAGTCTTCTGACTTCTGCTGCTACCAATTGCACATGTCTTCTGGAACCACTACACTATTGAACTCTGCAACCATGCACTCTGCACTTGTTGTCAACTCTAATCCGCTCTCTAGTATCTGAAACTGTCACTTTGATATGACTTCATCAATCCAACTGATCATGCTACTGTTGTTCTGTGGGTGCCTCGTAGCAAGGTTCAATTCATGATATCCACACCATCTCAATGAATCCTGCCCAGAAATATCTTCTTGGGATTACTCATGCATGTTGCCCTACCTCTTAACTGGTGGTATAGCTGAATGCACTCCCTCCGCCCATCTGGCATGAAATTTCTCTGCATGAGTGGTTGCTCCCACTCCATGATCCTCATCTTGTGGCTTCTCCACATCCCGAGGTTCACTCTTACCTGCATGCAAATCCTGCTCCCTCTGAAGCTTCAATTGTATGTCTTCCTCGCACTTCCCAACAGTAGGAAGCTCTGTAGAAATCCCATCTACTTCAAGTGTTTAGAGATTCTTAACTCGAATTCCAACCTTCTTGGCTTTCCCTGTTGCTTTGTGTCGCAGGAAAAATTTTCCTTCACTAAATACAATATCATAGCCTCTATCCTCTAACATTGCGACTGAGATTAAATTCTTCTTTAAACCTGGAACATGCACAACATATTTTAAATGAAAGAGTTTACCTAATGCCCTCTGAAAGGTAATGGTACCAATGCTGGTCGAACTGTATCATCCATCATCACCCAACTCAACATGCATCTAGATATCTTTCTCCACCAAGTCACTGAACAATTTATCATCTCTCGTCATGTGAAAGGAAGCACCACTATCAAAGTACCACCCCGATCCAAATGCACTAGACACCATGCATGCGATCAATGAGAATTCAAGCTCAAATTGAGAGGCAAGAGCCTCACCAGCTATATCTCTAGCAACCATCTTGTTCTTCTTCTTATGTAGACAATTTTTGGCAATATGTCCAAACTCGTGATAGTGAAAACACTTCACTTTGGACATGTTGTGCTCCTTTCCATCTTCATCGGCCTCATATTTTGAATTGAATTTCTTCCCCTTCTTCTTCTTCGCCTTGGCAGACAAACCACAATCTCCTTCATAATCATGCATTGATGAAGATACATCTATGGTGTTCATCCTAAATTCTTCCTGCACTAGATCCGACCACAGTCGTTCCCAATCTGACAGTTTTTCCCATCCATTGACAGAGTCTTGATAACTGTGCCAACTCTTCGAAAGCCCAAGGAGAGCCAAGCTCACCAATTCATCATTCACAACACTGGCTCCTACACTCCCAAGCTCATCCCTGCATTGGAAAAACTTTGTCAAGTGTATTGGAATATCATCGTTCTTCTCCATCTTGATTTTTCTGAGTTTATCCTTCAGCACCAATTTCCTATGGTAGCTGTTGCTTTGGAAAATATCTGTCAAATCCTTCCACATTGCAAATAAAGTGGCTTTCCCATGAAGAATTGACACAATATGGTATTACACACCTTCCAACAGGATCCTCCTCACCCTTGCTACTTTCTTTTACCATGCGTCAAGTACTGCAGCATCCGTCGAAGTGGGCTTAGGAACATCGCTATCGATGAACTCCTTCAAGCCATTATCTTCAAGCACTTCCTCCATCCTATCCTTCCAGGCTATCTAGTTTGAGTTTCCCTCGAGTGCATACTCCAACCGCAACCCATTGAAATCCATTTCAATGTTTACTCAACTATCGCACCAAGAAATTCTTGCAGCAAATTCGAATTTTCCACTAGCACAAAACTCAGCACCGCTTCAATATTGCAATCTCCAGTGATTAACACTGCTCTGATACCATGTAGAGATTTATAAACACAATAATGTATTTCTATATTCTCCTGATCTAACATATTAATATTATGTTAATTACAAAATCCTTCCACTTAATTCTTTGCATAAATTAAATCGCCAATTGCAAAACACATATGAAGCAAATCAATCGCACATAACAAGATGTTTTACCAGAAAAGCTTAAAGATAAAAACCCCAACTATCATATATTGTGTATATCAATGGATCATTTAACAATATCATACAAAGCTCCGCTCATAGAGCTCTCAGTACAATACAAAATCATCACACACTGTCATGCAGAAATTTGCATATCTATGCACCAATTTCTTGCCTCTTGACAGCCTGCCTCCACTGTGCAATCCTTGTTGAAGAAGAACCCTGAATGAATTCGACCTTACCTTTCCTTGACTGCTCAATCCTCATAAGCATCTCCAATGTGTGTGTAGATGCATTGAATGGATCACTATAGTCACAAATGATATTCCATCTCACCCTTTCACCTATCTCTCCACTCGGTCTCCATTGGATCTAACATGCAAGTATTTAATTGTTGTATTTCTTCAGTTGCAAGTAAGACACTACTTGTGAATTAATTAACTCATCTTTCACTAGTGTATGTTCAGTTACAACTAGCACAACTGATTTTAACTCACTGAACTTAGTTAAACTAAATAACAACTCACATAACTACTCTTCTAACTCGGTTACAACTTGCCACAATCAGTTATAACGAAGTCCTCCATGGATGAGTCACCAATCACCCTAGGAATTGCGTAATTCTTTCAGCCCACCGACGTGCCACATATGTTCACTAAAATAAAGTGCTCCAAGAGAATAAGTTATTATTTAATCTCTGATTATTATTAAGGGCTAATAATAATCGACATGCATTCTATTTTTAGATTAGCGATCTATGAATAGACTTCACCCATCTTCTAAAAATATAAATTCATCCAAAGATATAATTTTCTCAACCATATAGAATCAGCCTCCTGCTAATTTTAGAATATGCTCACCATTCTAAAAATAGACATACACCTAAAAATAGCCTGTGTGGGCCCCACCTAGTTTAGGTGCTTATTTTTCACTAGGATCAAGGATGATGTTTCTGGATGCCACTTTCACTGTTTCTTGTTGCAACATTCAACAGGGTTTGAATCTAATAAAAACTTGCCTACCTTCCTTAAAGCTTCTATCAATTCTCTTTGTATCAATATAACTTTTCTGGCGATCACTCACTTCCTTTAGCCTTTGTTTAATTGAAGCCATTTGTTCTTCCATTTCTTGGAGAATTTTAGGTCCCAATATGACTCTATCCTCTAATTGATCCTACCTTAATGGAGCACGACATGGTCTTCCATATAAGACTTCGAAGGGATTTTCCTGAATTGAACTGTGATAACTATAGTTGTATGCAAATTCAACTAAGGGAAGGTATTTCTCCCATTTATTTTGTTGATCCATGACATCCATTATTAGCATGTCCTCTAATACTTGGTTTACTCCCTCTATTTTCTCATCTATCTCTGGATGATATGAAATACTAAAGTTGAGTTGTGTTCGCATAGATTGTAAAAGGATTTGCCAAAATATAGAAGTAAAACATGCATCTCTGTCGAATATTACTCTCCGGGGAAATCCATGAAGGAAAATTATTACTTTTAGGAAAACTCCAGAGATAGTTGGTGCCTCCAAGGTCCTCTTAGGTCGAATGAAGTGAGCAGTCTTAGTTAATTTATCAACCGTTGACCATAATTTAATCATGTATTTTGGAAGTCATAGGTAAGCTTCCCACAAAATCCATCAAAACAACTTCCCACTTAGTTTCTGGTATATCATGGGGTTGTAAAATACCTTTACGGTGGAAATGTTTATCTTTAACCCGTTGAAATTCTAAAAATCAAGCCACAAACTGTGTTATATCGTTTTTCATTCCTGTCTAGAAAAATAGTTGTTTTAAATCCACATACATTTTCTGGACTCCTGGATGTGTAACATATGGAGATTGGTGGGCTTCCATCATTATTAATTTATGAAGTTCATCATCAGCGACACACATCTTACCTTTGTATTAAAAATCCACCATTATCTAAAATGTATCCTTCCCACTTGGATGCCAGTAGTAATCATTCTTGTAAGAAACTTTTTACTTTTTGGTATTATGGGTCCCCTATTAGGTGGTTTAGAATCCAGCTTCTCAAGCCTATATTCAATGATAATATTAAATGAACTCTTGGTCTCCTGCTTAAAGCATCTACAAATTTATTTTCTTTCCCCTTGATGTATGTGTTGCACCCCATATATGTTATAACATTTTCTATCCAAACCTTCCATTTACAAGCCATATTCATGCCCTTACAACATAGTCCGTAACTATTATATTACCAATTTTCACTAAATGCATTCGTTCTACCTTGTGGTTTATTATTAATGATTTCTTTTAATTTTAATGATTAAACATGTCTTTAGTATGGTTTTATCAATGATGGGTTAATAATGTGGTTATGTGGCCAAGGATCATGTTCAACTACAAATATTTATATCTTTGTATTAGTTCTGGAAGTTTGATACTAGTTCAATCTAGTTTAGTAGTTCGGTACCAGTTCAGTCCAGTTCAACAGTTCGGTACTTGATTTTGCACCTGTGCACCAACAACTATGGGCATTTATGTCTAGATTTATAGTTACATCCAAACTTGGAATTAAGTCAAACTAATGCCAAGTGGCATCATTTCCATATCCAACGAATGATTTGTCACAATCCCAAATCATAACAAGTTACTTAAAGAGCATTCCTTGTTTTAATCATAGTATGACACATTATATTTTTATGGAAGTCGATATGTTCCTTTGGATCATCACTTCCTTTCTATTGTATTATAAAAACAGGTCTGTACTAAAGAAAACAAAGAGGTTGGAGAGGACGCAAAGAGACTTTATTTTGAAGCTAGTTATCATAATAAATTTGAACCTTCACTTGTAAACAAAAGTTGAAGGTTTTGGTAATGAAGATTTAAATATTGAAATTTGAGCATCTTATTGGTTTGAATTAGTTGTTGGGAATGTTTTCAAGTCAGGAAGGGCCCCTCGACTCACTTAACGCCATGGTTTTTACTTTTAGAGTAGGTTAATATTCATTTTTAGTTTTTTTCTAATTGCAGATTATTTATTTATTTATTATATATATATTTCCTTAGATTTGTATTTCGTACAATCTTAGATCTATTTTTCTACCTTTCGATTTTTTAAGTAAGAGTCATTATGACTAGATTATAATTAATTTTCTCAAGCTTAAGAGTTAAGAAAACTTGAATTGGTTTCTTAATATGCTTTGGTACCCGGAATTTTTAATCTACAAAATTTATGTACTTCATTTGGTACTAATATTCATAATTTCAATTTCCAGACTTTTCGTACTTAATTCAATACCAATTTTTGTACTAGATTAGGGTATTAAAAAAAAGTACGTAATTTTTAGTTTAGGGTTCTTTAATTAATTGGAGCTTTGAAGCTACTTTGTAAAATATTCCTACAACGAATAAGAACCTATAATATATCATTATGAATCTAATCCTACTTGTCATTTATTTTTTATATTTTAGTAATGAATTTCTTGTAGTTTATAGCCTTGTCTTCGTTACTTTCCTCGCATGATTTTTCTTATAGTTGCTGGCATTTATTTTTTTGCAATTTACTTTTTTTGCACCATGTTTAATGGGATTTCATCACTAGAGAATTATGACCACTGAAGTCTCAAGACCTAATAAGCTACATAAATAAAACCACATGAACATTATCTATTGGTAATGAAAGACTGTGGTTCATAGCTTTATAAGCATTAATGTCCCACAATCCCGTGACAAGTTATAATCCTTCGCATTTAATTATTTCTAGTATTAGTTGTTAACATAGGTCAGAATAGGCTATAATCCTGCATTTCCTATGCCTGCATCTCTAAGTCTTATGATACTTGATTAGATAATTAAATGTTGGAATTACAATACATATAATTCCACCAACATTTTTTTCAGTGTTGCCGGGGAGGTGCTAAATGTGTTAGAGCATAGTTTCTTTCACAAGTTTTTTTGCATGATTTTAGTTACAGGGACAACTTGGGGGTGGAGATAAAATGATAATACGAGAGGTAATAACTTGTGCGTCCACTGTGGCGGGGTTGCTCCAAATTCTTGTTGTTTCCTTCTTTTTCTTTACTAGTGCGTTTACCTTTATATTAATTCATGAAAATAAGAGAAGCCTAACTTGTGTGAACATATATCTTGGTGACAACAAGGTCATAGTAGCATGGTGGCGATTCAAGTACATGATTGGTTTGCTATCATTTGTTTTAAGTGTTTCCTTATTATTTATTTAGGATTTTTAAGAACTATATAAACTAATCCATGTGAAGGACAAAGATTAACAACCAACAAAGCAATATTCAAGGATGATCAAGAGTTTGGAAAAACTCTCTCAAATCCTAGTAGCAGTTGGGATCTCTTCTTCTCAGGAAGAATAAATATTGGCAGTAGCCAAGAAATTCTCTTCCTTCCCATAAGCGATAGAAGAAAAACAAGTCCATGAATCACATCCACATGAAGATCTTTACCCTTGCAAAGTTGTTGAGGAAACTGAAGAATCATGGAGTGCATCTGATGGAGAGAACGGGTTAGAACTTGAAATTGAAGAATTTTTGACATGCTTATCTATAGATCCTCTAAGAACATAAGAGGATAATCATCTAATAATAGAATATATGCATGACATGGTAAAGGAGGATATGATAAATGATCCAAATAAAGAGGTGAACCAAGAACATTTTTATTTTATTAAAAGTTGGTTTCAAGCAACTATAAGACCATATCACTTCTTCATTCTTCAATACTTCTTGACATCATCACCAAAACTGTTGGTTCTTTGTACTCAGGTATACATTAAACACTATATTTTAAACTTGAGTATGAATTGATTTTTATAGTTTTTACGCACATGGTTACATTGGAAATACTCCTATAATTGAGGAGAGGAATTTATTTTTCTCAAGTAGAGAAAATAGTAAATAAATAAATAAATGTTGCATATAGAAATTAGTTTAGTTATGACATTTAGTGCAACATATTTTTGTATAAGTGGGGATGTTAATAGCTAAAAACAAATTAGTTCAAAATGGAAGATAATTTGGGTAGGGGGAACCTGTTCTTGAGCATAATTTTTTTCAATGTCTTGTAATTTATACATATTAAACCAAGTCCCATCCTTCTTTGGCACAATGATGATGGGTGATCCACATGGTGATGTACTTAGTCAAATGACACCCTATTCTGGTATATTATACAATTGTTTCTTCACCTCACTTACCTCTATAATAGATTGCATGTATAACTCAATGTTTGGAAATGGGGATTTTCGCAATAAATAGATCATGTGCTCCCCTTCCTGCTTGGGTGGTTTTCCTTTAATATCTTGTAACACATCCCTCTATGCCTATAACAACTCTTCTAGTTGTTGCATTTGTTCTTCAGTACACACTTCTAGGGATTCATTTTCTCTTGAAAACACTTATATAGAATTGTTTTCTCCTAAAAATAGTAAAACATACTTCTTGCTATAGTTGATCAAGCATTTCTTGGCCATGTTGACACTTACCAACAAAATTTTTGACTTGAGTTTGTGTGCATTGATAGTGAACAATTTCAAAATTTGGTGATAATGCATTGGTTGGCTCTTCGCATGAATATTGCATCCTGCACTTTCATGTAGGGACTTCGAAACACCACTCCACATACATCAAAGGGAGCTACATCTAGTTCTGCTTCATCAATAAAATCAATGCTAATATCAAATCTAATTTTACGCTATTTTGTAACCTTTATCTTTGCATCCTTATTGACCCATCCCAATGGATATGGGATTGGAGTATCATGAACTTCCAATCCCAAATTTTTGACCAGCTCTCCTATAATGAGATTCACTTGTGATCCTTACTCAAACAAAGCATTAATAATTCTCTTTTTAACCATTACCTTTATATGGAAGATTTTGATCTTTTCATTCTCTTCTTGTTGCTAAAGGCTACTTAGATTCACTCCTTCTACACTAATGTACATACGATCTTCTCATCTAAGTATTAGCTATTTTCAACCTGGTTGCTTGAATACGTGGTCATACTATTCTTCTTCTTATTAATAATATTTCTTTCTATTCTTCAGGTTAAGCTCTGGATGAAAATTCCAATACTTCTCATCTATATGATTATTAATGTTATAGTGGCTGCAGTGGTTGTTGGGTTCTTTGCACTCGTGCATTGTGGTTTTTGTCTTTTTATCTTTTCCTCCTTTTAAATTCTTCTTCCCCTCCTCAGAAGCATCCTGGTGCTCCTTTTGCTTCAATCCACTTGATTTCTCATTATTTTGGCCTATGTTCTCCAGGTACTATGCATGTACACAAGCCTCATCCACTGATATGGGCTTGAACAACATATGGTTGTGTAGACCCCCCAGATACTTGAGGAGTACAATTGTGTTCTTTGGGGAGATAACCAACATTATGTCTATATTTATAAAAAAATTGTGTCCTCATGTATACTTTTCCCTTACGTTTACTTGAAGTAGTGCCACTAGATCCACTGGTCCTTTACATACCCGATAGGGTAAAATTGTGACTTTATGAGAGCTTTAAATTATGTAATGTCCCTTTCAACTCCATATAAGCACGAGAGTTTTGGAATCATAGTATATATAGATCCCATGGTCTATTGACAAAATAAAAGGGATCAATAGAATAAAATAATAAATAATTAAATAAAGGTGGTAAAAAGTCACTTTAGAAAAATAAAGTTAACCATAGTTTTCACTTACCACTAATGGTTTTAGGAGGAGGAAAATATTGTAAAAATGAGAAGGATACTCTAAGGGGGACATGATAAGAATTATTTGTGTATTGGAAAGAGCTTGAACAACTTTCTGAGCGAGGGAAAAAAAAAACCTTGATATTTACCAGTTTCGGTGTTGGAATATACAACCTAGCTGGTGGTGGTTATTTTCAATGATTATAAAGCCACCCTAGCAATTAATTTGTGATATTTTTAGGGATACCAAGTTGTTCCATTAGGAGTTTGATTTGCGTAGTGAGGATCAATTTCAACTAAAGGAAGCCAAATCACATTTCATTCTAGTAGGTCGAATTAGGTTGTAATTCCGAGTGTGGAATTATTGTCTTCTTCATAAGAGAGCGAGAAAATTAATCGTGGAGGGGTCAAAATTTCTTAATTGAGAGGGAAAAATTAGTAAAAATTTGAGGTTTGAGTTGATTTTATCAAAGAGGTTGAATTACTCAATTTAGGGAGGCTAAAATTATTGTGGAAATTATAGTACTCCAAAAGGTTGAATTGTTGTTGAATTATGAGGGCCAATCTTCTAAGGATATTGATTTACTAAGTGAATTGGAGGCCTAATTACGTGAGCAAAGTGGAAGTCAAATTTCTCTTCTCTAATGGGCCAATCTGATCAACCAGTAAGGGATCTGAGCTATCGAAATTTTGAGGCTGAATTTGTATCAACAAGGAGGGGTGAATTGATATTATTGGGGACCGAAATCACATTGAAAATTAAGGATGAGTTTCATGTTGCAGAGAGGATGAAATATTTTATTTTGGGGCAAAATCATCAAGAAGTTCACGGGCAAGCATTCTCATGAGTTTATTCATCAATTTTGATTCAAGATTTTATGTAAATTTCCTCCAAATAATTCCATTAATAATAATGGCTAAAGTTGCAATATCTTTTTAATTTCTAGGTTCTTACATTTTCAGGTTTTATTTGAAGTGTTGGTAATGTCTATTGTGAAAACTTGTGCAATTCGTATTGTGTTGACATGAAAGAAATTAATGATGTATTTTTGTAAAGAAATTTTTTGAAAGTTTGTCGTCAATTAATATTAAGGGATATTATAGTTGTATCAAAGCTAAGGATCCTAACAATATGAAAGTGTTATCATAGTTGATGACTACAAGGGACTGGAATTTTTTTACTTATAGGAGGGAGAAGAAGGAAAATGAGAACCATTACCCAAAATCAGAGGAAGAAGGAGGAGGAATGAAAGATCATGAGGATCAACCCTTGGAAAATATTAAGCATGCCCTAAATCATTTATCCAAAGGACTACATGAGATAGCCAAATGAGAGCATAATATGGTCTACACTATGAAAAACTATAATATTCCCAATTTTCCACAAGATAATTGGAATATTAGAGTTCTTTATTTTCATGCTTAGTTAAGTAAATAAGAGGGTGGAGGGACCCACAAACCCCATAGATGAATAAAATCCACTTTTGATGTGTTTCTGTGGATATTTTAGATCTAGATATACATTATGGAGTGGTGGAGCAACTTCTTAATGTGAAAGGAGTGGAGATCATGTCTCATGTATGAGAAATATCATGGAGGTTGAAGAAGTCAACTAAGATCATGGAAGGAATCAAATGTAAGATCATAAAGCATTTATGATGAGATGATGGAGGAAGCGGTGCATTTAATGCACACATGATGGAGAGAGTGATCATTACATGCATACATGATGGAGATCATGGAGAGACAACACAGTCAACATGGCGACCTATGTCCACATGTACAGTGTAGTTATGAGGTGGGCCAAGGTATGGGAAGGTTCAAAAACTATATAATGAAGATGAAGGAAACATTAGAGGCAGGATTTGTATTATTATTTTTGATATTTTTAGATCTGGATTTGTTATTTGACATTTCTATGCACGCTTATGTTGTTTAGCTAAGTCTGCAATGTTGTTTAGCACAGGGTGTTTCCAAGTGAAAATCCCACCCTTAACCATGGGGGACTTCGAGTGCCTACTCTGGGAAGGTATTCTTAGCTGCTATTTGTCATCAGGAATTAGTTCCACACTATTCCTACTCTCTGTAGAACACATATATTCAGAAATAATGCATTTCTAAAGAAGGATTTGAGAGGAGGAGGTTGTCTTCAGTATTTCAGCTGAGGAAACAATGAAGGATTTTTCCTTTCACCTTGTAATTCAAGATCAGTATTCTGGGAGCCTCATTCCAGATCTAGCATCAGACTAAACATTATTCACCTCCTATTAGTAGCAGTCCCATAGAGGATTGCGCAGTCCATCATTGTAGATCTAGAGGAGGAAGGAAGTTTCTAGCACTTCAGTTAGGAATCCTATGAGGGATCATTCCCTCACCTTTCGGTCACTATTTCCATTAGCCTGGAGCTTATTTGCAGTATATATCAGCAGCCTTGAGCCTCTCCCTCCTATACAGTGTAATTTTACAATTTGTTGTGTTTTGCAACAATTGCATCTTGAGGAGGAGGAGGAAGAAGCAAGATCTCGAGCTTCGAGCTTGGCTCTGCAAGAGGGATCAGCCCTCAAAGAATAAATATGATTTGTACTTCAGTTCAGCCATATTACATTCAGATCTAGCTTCAGATCTACAAACCCAACATTTCTATAGTGAAGCCCTAAAAGGGTGATTTTTCTAGATTCATAGATATGGAAAATTCTTTCTGGATTATCTTGGGTATCCATAATAGTGCCAAGATCTAGAATCTTTTCATCATTAAAGCTCCAGATTTCCATAGATCTGTATTTCCCTTTTCAGCCAACAGTCATATATACATCATCTACTAAAGGGACAACGCAATATTTGCTCCAAAATCTCTCCAGTTACGGAGTGCTTGCTTTGGCATGTTTTCATGGTCATTCTAGCCTATGTATTTGGCTTGAGTGTATCTATTTGAGCACTGTTATAATCTAAAATCCATCTCCAATAATAATAAAAGGCTCACCTATTCTATATATTTATGTGATTGTTAAATCTTTATGTATATGTGTTTCAGTTTCAAATATTGTGTTTTTGTATTACGGCAATCCCCCTTTTGGGATACTACAGTTGTATCAGAGCATGATCTTTGGCTTAGCTTGTGGAAATTATTGACATTAGAAGAAAAATAGATAGTAGAGATCTACTATGGAGAGACTAAGTTTTGTAACTTCTCTCTTTAGAACTATGAAGGATCTCTCCAAGGAGATCAATGAAATGAAGAGAGAAAGGCAAAGATAAACCTCTATAGTGTTTCAAAATGAAGAAGGTCCCAGTACTTCTTATCAGCAACAAATAAGACCGGAGAGGAAAAAAGCTTCACACCATTCTTCTAGATCCCCTTTATTTGAGAAGGAAGGTGAATGGTCTGACTATGAAGGAGGCTTGGGGCATGAGACCCTAATTAAATATCTGTCTGAATACAAAGCACATCCAAGAGCATTGAAGGAGAATCTCTCTCTCAACAGTTTTTGCAGTTCAAAGAAGAGAGGAGATCTTGAAGAAGCAATAGAAGAAAGAGTCATAGATTCTTCTTGCCTACATTTGATGGATCTTCAAAAGCACATTGAGGGCTTGGAGGGAAGAATTGGATACCTTATTTCTGAAATATCCTATATCAGAAAGAGAGGATGTGGATTTTGCTGTGATGTACCTCGAGGGTGAAGTAAGAGATTGGTGGTTCAGTAATTTGTCACACATGAAACTGTCTACTTATGCCAACTTTATTCAAATACTGAAGAAGAGGTATGGTAGAAAGAAACTAGAGACATATCACATAGTGACATCTCCCATCATCAAGGAGATAGTTCATGAAGAACACAAGGCAGATGTCCGCATTATCACTCAAGAGGAGGAGCCTCTACCACCACCAGTTGTAGATGTACTTACATCAAGAGGAGGATCACTTGCATCTTTGCAAGATGGTCTTGATTTTTTGACATTTGTAGCCACATGCATGATTGATGAGATGCATGATGAGGAGGAGATGGATACCAACGCTGGTACAATTGTAGAAGAGTAGCCATCACTCTTAACAGTAGTTGGAGAGTCCATTATCCGGTTGGAGGAACTCTTGTGGTCTTGCAAGAGGTTCCCACACATCAGTTGATCCAAGGTTTTCATTCATTTCCATCTCATATTGTTTCAATATCTCTTATTGAAACTTATGAGGATATTCCATAAGGGCTAATGCATAACCATGGGTTAGAGTAGCATGCTAATTTGAAGCAACAACATATCACCGCATAGAGGACCCTTGATTTAATCAAGGAAGAGATGAAGAACTATCCCAGTTTTTCATTGATGAGCTACATTCAACCCTTTGAGTTGAAAAGCGGAGTTTTAGAAAATGGGATGAGTATGATCCTATGTACAATGGTTGGCTATGAGTTCACCATTGTGCCTTGCAATGAGACAACTGATACAATGATGTTAGTGTGCAACCGTGATGAGAAGAGGACCCATTCATTGATGGAGCATTCCAATGGCAGCTCCATTCATGAAGCATTGGAGAATAAGATGATAGATGGTAGACACCTTGAGATGGGAAATCTTTTCCCTTTTCAATTTGACACTCTCTCAATGAGCATCTCACAGCTCAAAGAGAGACTTCTACCTACAACATTTTCAGAACCTTATGGGTTTTGGAGGGCCAATGATGAGAGGATCTCATGGAGAGACCTCAATGGAGGTGCACTTCAACATATCATGGAGTGCAAAGCTATTCAGTTGGAGGATGTTGGTGTTCTACAATGGGAGGATACCAATTTTGATCTTGGCATGATTCATCACCCACATTGGGATGAATGTGTTAGCCTCCTATATCAATAGGTTTCATCTTTCATGATTGTCTTGATGGAAGTATGGAATATGTTCAAACCTTCTTACTTGAGCAAAGGTGTTCCATATTCTTGAAAAACCAAAAAATCAAAAAATTTAAAAAATGTAAAGAGGGTATACCCTAAAAGAAAGATCAAAGGGTAAAAAGAATAAAATGGTCAAAAAAGTGAAAGAAATGAACCCAAAAAAAAAAAAAAATAGACCAAGGAAAGTGTGCAAATCTAAATGCCACTACTATTTCATTTTTGTAAATAAGTGATTGTGTGCAACTTGTCAAACCTTTGCCACAATTCATGAATAAGTCAAACTGTTTAAACTTGGCTTACTCATATTTCAATTTCATGTTATAGATTAGAGAATAAATATCTAGCCAAACAGTTTAATCTTGGCAGATAAGTAGCTAGGTAGAGTGAATAAAAGGTGATCAACAGTTTAATCTGAGCCCTTGGATGTAATAAGGGTAGAAATAGATAGATCTATCATGTAAAAAGGAAAAGATTGAAAAGGGTTTGCAAGTCTAAATGCACCCTAATAAAGAAGAGAAAATGGTAGTGTTAAGTAGATAGGGTAGGTAGATGGTGCTGCAAAGTGTTATCTGATGAATGGTGTTGCTACATGTTGGTTAATCATTTACTTTCATCACAAGTACTAAAGCAGGAAATACACTGGAAAATCACAGCAAGCAAAGTCAAATTCATTAACCTCCCTCATCATTTTTCCCCCTCAAGAGTTTTACTAATTTCCCCCAAAAAAGTACTAAGGTAATTTGAGATCAAAGGGGCTCAAGGCATTTCCTTGACTTCTGGAGGGACCGGACCCTCGGCCTAATGATCAAAAAGACCTAAGCACTTGAAATAATCCATCATTGTTATCTTCCATCTTTAACTTTTTTCTAAGTAAAATCCTATTTTACTTAGGAAACTGATGCAAAATTCCATAAGAAGTTCCTCAAAATAATTTGTTATTCTAAGTTAAGTGTTGAAGATAAAATGTTGCAATTTACTTCATAAGTTATCACTTTCTTAGATGTACAAAGATGTTTTGATTTTCCTTGTCCTTTACCATATTAAAATTTAATTCTACTATATTAAATCCCTAGTGAAATCCCTTTTCCTAAGTTTATAACTCCCTTTTCTATAAATATCCCCAAAACCCTTTATTATAATGTTTTACCAAAGTATTATGTCCCCGCACATTGAAAATAAAACCCCGTCTTATAAACCCTTCGGTGAAATATATCTTTATAACATTTATCCCGCCCTTATGATGAAATAATTGTATTAATTAATTCATCATATAATAAAAATATAAAACGTTAGACATACAATATGTGTGTTTAATACCAAAAACACCAATAAAACTTTGCGAAAAGTCTCGCGCCACCGTGGTCCGTCCACGTGGCATTCCACATAAGCAAACCCCCGCCAAAACCCCTTTCTTTCGCATACAGGATTAATTAAGTCGCCTGGACTAATTAATAACTGTCTCCGCCTATTAAAAAGCCCCCGGAGCAATTAAAAAACATGTAAAAGTGTTTAAATGTACGACGGGGCCCACACGAAACCTCCGCTCATCTTCCCATCACGCTAGCCGTTGGATCAGCCCCCCGCAGATCAACGGCCAGCGTTGATCCCGCTGCCCATCCCTTGTCAGCATGTTAACCAGTGGGGGATGGGTGGTTTCAGAATAGTCAACCATCCACGTGGCGACTATCCTATGGAATCGCTCCCCCCGCGATTAATACCGCCCTCGACCAAAAGCGGTGCGGGCACTTCCCGCTTACCACTTACCGCCTGACGATGCACACGTCATCCCGTACTACCCTGACGTCACACCTCGAAAAATAAAAAAACCTTTTAACTTGTAAATAAACCATTTTTTCGTGTTTTTTTAGCTATTTTCATTATTCAGAGAAGAACGTTGCTCCCGCTGCGATTTTCGAAATTTCTGTTGTAATTAACCATTTCGCCCCAAAATTCTGCTACGCCCGTGTTGAAGACGTCCCCGCCATTGCTCATTACCTGTTAAAGAACAAGTTTCCGTCTAAAATACAGGTATTTATCATTTCACGCCCCGACTGCGAATCAAACTTAATTTCCTTTGTTTTCTCTGAAAAAGTGGTTAAAAAGCATCGCTGAGTCCTCCCTGAAGATTTCAAACCTGTGAAGTTGCTTCCCAAACTTGCAAATTGTTTCAACTTCCTCCATTTCAGATATCCCGGTCACTCTGTAAGGAAAAAACGAAAACCTCCATTTTGAATCCACAAGAACCAAAATGGAATTAATGGAGGTCCGGCACAGCCTTCCCGTATCACTCCATTGAATGTTCCTCACGCGTGATTTGGACTTCCTCTACCTCCCAAATAGATGAAGTTTTCAAATAAAAGACAAGGAGTTCGTTTGAAAAGTCTGGAATGGCTTCACTTGTCTCGTGCAGAAAAACCCTGCTCAGCAATAAAGCAGGGTTATGGAATCTAGTTAAGGATATCTTATTCACCCAAGTCCATTTTCCAGAAATCCATTCATGCTGTCATGCAACTATGACCACAGAAACTGTATACATTTCCGTCAAAAATCAACTTTCTTCCTATCACACCTAGAGACTATCGATGCTATGTTACACTTTGAGCCACGAGAATTAGCACCATTGTCCGCGGAGGGATTGATTGAGAAAACCATACGATTAACCGGAAGGGTAAAATCAGCAACTAATAGGTATATCATGCTACGAGCATACGACCAAAAGGCTCCCCTGTGGTTTTACTATTTCAATACATTGGGAAGAGCTAGTTGTTAACATAATATCCTTTGTCCTAGGATTCAATACCAGTGAGTATGTAGACCAGATAACTTTGGCTTTGCTATCCATCTTTACACCTGGGCAGCCTCCTGAGATTAAGTATGATTATGCTTCCTTCATTGCCAACAAAATCCATGATCAATTCTTAAAGCTAGATACTGAAAAAGTTTTTAAGTACTCCTCAATTATCTATCATCTCATGATCTATTATCAGTCAGATAGGTTCCCTTTCCCTGTTCAGAAACTTGATGCTAAGGGTAATCCCAGGTCTGTCATTTTTTGGTCCCCTATCATTCATTTTTCCTTTGATTCTCCCTACTCCTATTCAGAATTCATTGATCAGTTTGTACATCCTGCTACAACTTTGTTAACAGGAATTTCTCCTCCCAGACTCAGTAGTGAAATTAGAAAGACCTTGCAATTTTCAAAGAGTTATAAAGTTGGGGATTGGTACTTGTACCAAAACCATACAGTCATCAGGATTTATGGATGTGAATTACATCCATTCAAGTTACCCAGATATGTACCAATGAGAATTTTTGCTTTGGAATACTTTGAACGGATGAATGGTCGGATGTGATCCATTTATGATAGCAAAAGCACGATTAAGGATCAAAAACGATTAGGTCCTTTCATTTTTAATTCTAGGGAAAGAGCGAGAGAGAAAGCGAACTTTTTATTAGAAGAAGTTCCGGACATCTTTCCGTTGGTCCCTTATGACCCCTTTGGTTTCATTGTGAAAAAAAGATTAAAGAATAAGTCATCTCCCTATACACCACAAGATTCCTGATCTAGAACAGTATGCAAATCAAGATGAATGGGTTGAAGGAACTCTTGTTGAAGAAGAAAGTGAAGCAGACAGAATGAATAAGATTATGAAAGATGTTGAGAAGAAATTTGACCTAGAAACATGTGGTCAAATGCAGGTACCCTATATTGGCACATCTTCAGCAGCCACTCTACAGCAAGCATTACAGGAAGGCAGTCCATCAGTAGCAGCAGAACCCAAGGGTAAAGTAAAGGAACCTGTAATCCAGGTTATTGAAACTTTGGTCATGGCTGAAAAACCACAGAGTTCCAAAGCACCGGAACAATCTCAGGCTTCTCCCACGTGACAAAACAAATCTGAAGTTCCAGAGGATACACAAGCTCACTTTCGAATGTGGAAATAGGAAGAACTGTTCCCGGATACCCACACCTTCGAAAAGGAGCCCCACGAGTTTATCAAGATAAAACACCGATCGATCCACCTCCGGATGTAGAAATTATAGATGAAGTATTTGATGATGGTAGAGAAGATTGTCAGCAAACTGGCACAGCAAGTGAAACAACCATAAGCCAGAAAGGGAAAGCTTTGCAAAAACAATTAAGCACTGAAGTATCTTCTTTCAGACCGCCAAAGACAGATACTGGAGACATTAAAAGAACCTTCATTAATATTAAAACAAAGAATGATCCATTGAAAATGAAGGTGTATGATCAGTATATGAAGATGACTCCTCAAAATCAAGAAAGGTTGATGTCAGCGTTTGACCTGTCACAAGGTAAAATGCTAATGAGCCATTTCAAAGCAAAGGTGCCAAAGCCCACTTCAGCAGCTGATTACCTTAGGACAAATTTTGAAGTTTTAGCAAAAGATATCCATCCTCTGGATCAGATAGAGCTTCACAGGCAAACAGGGGAAATGGTTTATTCTACTCTCACCAACAAAGCCATGGCAGCTTTAAGTTCTTCGAGGTTGTGAATAATACTGCGCACAATTGAAGAAAGGATAGTACATATCACGAGGCCAAGGACAATATAATAAAGTCTGCGAAGAGATCATCATTGGTTTAGGTCACAATCCCAAAGACATTAAAGGTATTGAGGCATTGGTAAAAAAGAAAGAGGATGATATAGCTGCACTCAGAAAACAGCTGAAACTACCAGCCTCGAGGCACCCTCAGACACAGGAAGTTATAAAAGGAAATTCACAGGAAGAAATGATGGAGTTGCTCTTGAATATGACAGAGCGACTAAATGAAACAGAGAAAGAGTTGGAAAAAGCATTGCAGGAACAAGAAATTATCAAGCAGACTTCAACAACAGGACAGCAGGAACAACCATCTCAGGTGAACATTTCTAATTTGAATTCTGAGGATTTAGTTAAACAGATGGAGAGTTTGCAGCTAAAGGTCACAGAACTCCAAGAAACAAAATTGCAATTAACAAAATTGGAGGAAAAATATGACACATCCAAAAAGACAGCTGCTGACAACCTCAGTGAAATAAAAAGATTGGAAAAATTGGTTGAGGCTTTGCAAAAAGATCTTTCACTGGAAAAGCCTCTGAATGAAATAAATGATATTCTTTGGTGCAACATCATTGAATTAATAAGAGATATTTGGCCCTCCATTCAAGCTATTTTTGAGCAAAATGAGTTAGTCAAGATAGCATAAGAAGAAATAAATAAAACCAGACATGAATTAAGAGGCAGGCCTGAGCAGGCCCAGCAGCTCATTCAATTTTTGAATTCCAGAACAAAACAACAGCTTGCATTGTTAGGAATTGATGACAGGACAGGTGCAGTTTTGGAAGCAAAGAGAGTTTTCACCAAGAGGACTTTCATGCAAAATTTAGAAAGGAAGTGCACAGACATTTTGGTTGATATCAACGTTTTCAGAGAGAAATTTCAAGCTTTGCTGGATAGTGGGTTACCAAGTCCCATGCTCACAGAAGATCAAATAGTAGACTTAGAAACCTATGAGAAGAGAATAAAGGCTCATGCTAAAAATACAGCTGTAGGTTCTACTAGCTCATCAGAACCTGCAGTACCAACTGGGAAGAGTATTTATGATAAGGTGAGGGATTTATTTCATCTGGAGCATGAAATAAAGTATCTATTTCCGAATGATCCCACTTTTTATAAACTTACTGAAGCAGATGAAACTTTAAGGAAGCTCAGAAGAACTATGATACCAGATGATCAATGGTGGCAGGAAATGTTGGAGATTCTATGAGAGTTATTTTCAGAATGAGAATTTATCTTTACTGTCAAGTAAATGGTAAAAACAGGAAGACAGATGAAAGAGTATCAGATGAAAAGGTTAAAGAGTATCCGTGAGAATAAAGAGTGTTCAACAAGCCAAAGAAATACTACAAAGGACAGCACAGAACTCTATTTTAGCACTTACCTCCAGCACATCCACGGAAAAAGGAACATCACATCGGCAGTTGCACATTATTCTATCCACGAGACCGTTTGTCTCTTGTTTGTTTGTAAAATATGCTTTAAGTCAGCCTAGATTATTGGCTAAGATAGTGTAAGATTGTTTAAGATTATTTTATGTATAAATAAACCCTCAAAGAGAGTGTTGAGGGTGGATTCTATTACTCTGCTGTAACACTGAGATTTTCGGAATAAAAGCTTTTGGAGAAATTTACTTGTGGCTTACTGGATGACGATTTGAAGCACTGGACTTGTTGCGGGATTCATGTGTTGGACTACAGTTCAATAAGTGTTTCTACCCTTTGTTTGAAATTTTATATTAGTTTATAATACCATCATATCCATTTCTGAATAATTTACATAAAGGATTGAAACAGAATTTGCTTAATTGTACTCTGTTTTCAAATGTGATTGTTCCTAAATTTTTTCTTCTAAATTAGCTATAAGCATGAATTCTTAAATGCTCCTGCTTCGCTAATTTAAGCACTGTTGATTGCTATAATAAAGAATCCTTTATTGCTCTTTGTTTGTAGTCAATTCACTTCTTTCCTTTGAACATGGTGAAAGATTCTTAGTTGCCTTTCATCCCTTCAAGATCACCCCACCCACTTTAAATTTTAAGGATTGTTCTCTGTCTAGCTATCTTGCCCTATAGTACCATCTTGTGCGTAGAATAGAAGTCGAGTAAAGCTATCCTTTGACTCCATAGCCCAATGGACTGAAAGCTCTCAGCCTTGCCCTTAGTTTGCGGATTCCACCATTTTCCCAAAACAAACTTTGAATCTATAACTAGCCTAAAACCTTTAAAGAACAAAGATAAATCATAAAGAGAGAGCCCTCTCTGGATGCAGATTGGCTAGATTCTGCATCTAAAAGGTTGGTTTGTGGTTACCTCGGGTATACTTTCCTCTTACACAACTTCTAGGAAAACCTGAGTGATAACATAGTGGCGACCATACTGGGGACCTGAATCATTTTATTGATGCTATTGTTTGATTTATAATCTACAGACAGAGTCTGAAAATCAGCCAGGAAGCCTTTGAAATTGCTTTTGCTATGCAATTGCAAAAGTAAATAAATGCTGTTTCAGTCTATCTCTGATTTAGCTTATAAGTTGAAATCTTAGTTTCAAATTTTTCAATCAGATTCTCTAGTTTAAACAGATCTTTGAGGAAATCTTAATCACATATCATTATTTCTTAAATAATTTGTAGAAGTTGTATTTATTTTACAATTAAAACCCAAAATCCAAAAACATATATTCTAAGAAAACTGGCTTCAGAAAGGATTCGACATACTAGGTCAAACCCTGACCCCAATCCACCACCAATATTTGAAAATCCAAACCTGATCCCTAGGATTCTTAGAAGACAAGGAAGTCAAGAAAGTTCTGAAAGAGGAAGTCAGGAAAGTACAAGTAGTTCTAGACCACTCTCTAGATCTGCATCTTGTCCTGTGAAAATTATTTATATTGATGACATTCCTTTTGATGCACGATTTGAAACATCTTTGTTTGTGAATTTCTCTGAGACCGAATTATCTAGATTAATTCCAGATCCTTTGTTCTTTGAAGATTTGCAATACAGATTTGTTTCACATCATCTTGACAGAGAATTGCATAACTCCATTCAATCTGAGCAAGCCTTTGAAGAAAGCTCAAACATTTCTGTGATAACTGAAACCTCTCCTAGCTCAGTCACTTTCCAAACACCTGTTAGACCTCCATCTCCTCCCGTGAGACCACCTTATCCTCCTACTAGACCGGTTACTCCTGTCACTTCACTTTATCTTCCAATGGCTAATCGATATGCCCCTTTACAGTTACCAGCAAACCCTCCAGCTCTACCACAAGATTACCAAAGTAAAATCACACCTTTTGACGGATCAGGTACCTACACAGCTCAACAACACACCAAAAGGATGACAGATTACTTTGAGTTTTATGAGATTGATACTGATGATATCCGTATGAGAATTTTCGTACAAAGTCTTACCGGAGAAGTTAGAACTTGGTTTAGGGCTCTCACCCCGAACAGTATTGCTGATCTAGAAGCTTTGTATAGGGCATTTTTGAACAGATGGGAGAAAAAGAAGGATCCTCTCCAGATCCTTTCAGAATTTGAAAAATTAAGAAGAAGACCAAATGAAACCGTACAAGATTACATCATAAGATTCAATGAATCATATAATGCAGTACCTCTAAACCTAAGGCCCCCACCTAATAACGTGTTGGTCAAATTTCCAGATGGTTTTGACTCCGATATAGCTTATTCCCTTAGGGAAAGAGCTCCACAAACACTAGAGGAAATGCAAAGCATAGTGGTGAGTGTAGAAGCAAATCTGATAGAAAAACGGGCCAGAGCTAGGGCAGAGAGAAGAATGCCTATGAATGAAGAACCTTCAGCTTTTGAAAAGAAGCTGGATGTAATCATTAAAGGTATGGAAAGATTAGGAGACAGAGTGGAAACCATTGAAAGAAATTCTTCTACTGATAATCAGAATGTTGCAAGAAACCCAAACTTTAGGAGAAATCTGAACCAAAATATTGGAAAGAATGTCCCTGATCAAAACATTAGGCCACCTTTCCAAGAAAACTTTGTTGAAGGTTCAACTTCTGAAGAACCTACAGAAGATGTAGAAATAAACAATGTAGATGATGACAAAGATGAACCAGAAGTCTTCCTATCCCAGGATGATCAAGAGAATCATATCCTTGAAACATTCCAAACTCGTTCAGGTGAGACTTTTGATTTCAAAGAAGGCTATGACACGGCAATCTACGAGGTTCATAAACAGTACAACTTGAGAAGTAGACGGATAGATGTACCAGAGAAAAATAAACAGAAAACCACAAAACAAAATGTCAAAGGTAAACAAAACATTCCCCCTGTACAAAACATTCCCCAAGTACAAATTTTGCCTAGGATAACTCCCAGTTTTTCAAATCCAATAATTGAAGATGTCTCTGACAACCAACCAATCAACAGACAACAATCCAATACATCTCCTCATGTGGGAAATGTAGAATACACAGTAGAAGTTAGTCCAGAAACATCTTCAAAACAAAACTTTATTCATGAAAAAGAGAAAAATATCGAAGACCCAAAAAACAGAGAGGACCCAACTGTGCAAAACATTAAAACTCAAACGGAAAAACCTTTTAATCTAGAGGCTGAAATAGGCAAACTCAAGATAGTTGTTCCTTTATCAGAATTGGCTAAACATGATGTCTATAGGAGTCAGATAACCAAGTCCTTAAACATTAACATTACTGGATTGGATGATTCAGTAAACATTCTTGATGATCAACCCAAACTTCTTTTTGGCCCTGAGGTTAATGGCAAACCAGAAAGTGGAGGGACTCCTCCATTTTATGTAAGCCTAAATGTTCACGACAAGATACTTCATAATGCAATGCTTGATTCTGGAGCATCTCACAATTTGATGCCAAAAGCAGTAATGGAAAGATTGAATCTAGACATTACCAGACCGTACAAAGATTTGTTTTCATTTGATTCCAGTCAGGTAAAATGTTTAGGTTTAATTAAATATCTGTGTGTCACTTTGGTCCAATACCCTGCTAAGTCTGTTTTAATGGACATAGTAGTTGCTGATATTCCACCTAAATATGGTATGTTATTGTCTAGATCTTGGGGTGCTAAACTTGGAGGATCTATTCAACTAGACATGTCTTATGCAACTATTTCAGTATTTGGTCAGCCTAAAAGGTTATATAGAGAAACCTTGATGAAGTACTTAGTGAGTAGCCATGAGAAGCCTGAAAACTTCCCTGTTTATTCTGTACATTCTGACATGGATTCTTTTATTTTATACAATGCTGAGTTAGATCTTCCTACTGAAATAGAAGCTCCTGAAATGGAAATCATAAACAAAACCACGGTTAAAATTGAAGAAATCTCTGAAAACAATGAAACACCAGATGACCGAGAAATACCTAAAAAAACTAAACAACTAGCTCTTGTCAAAAAATACGTTAAAACAGTTGATGAAGATTATGAACATGAAATTCTATGGCATTTAGAGTTTGATGGCTCAGTGAACAAACTAGGTGCAGGAGCTGGGATTTGGTTACACAATGTGGAGAACAATCATGCAGAGGGTCATGCTTATAGGTTGAATTTTAAATGCACTAACAACATGGCAGAGTATGAAGCTCTTTTATTAGGGCTTAAACATGTCAAGAAGTTAGGAGGTATTAGGGTATCAATCATAGGTGACTCTGAACTAATCATCCAACAGATTAAAGGAGAATGTGCAACAAAAGACATGAGACTGAAACAATACCGAGAGACAGTTGTAGAGATTCTCAACACATTTTTACAAGCCCAACTTGCCAAGATTCCCAGGAAACAAAACTTGCATGCTCACAGTTTAGCAATGTTTGCTAGTACATGTAAGTTGCCTTTTGATCCTAATCATCAGTTTTCAGCTGAGATAAGACACAGGCCTGCAATACCCAACAATGTTTTGAATTGGCAAGTATTTGTGAATAACCATCAAATCAATAGTTTTTTGACACTTCAGAATGAGTTTTCTAACGGTAATATAGATGAAGACATGACTGCTGATAAATTTGATCTAGAAAAAGAACAAAAAATGGAAATTTCAAGAGAAAATGCAATTCATATGCTGCATCCAACCACATTCACTGAAAAAGACATGCAAAATTTGAAACAAATGGAATTTGATGAGATCATAGATGAAACAGAAATCATCAATTTAAAAGATAATCAATTACCCGAAGGATTAACACCTTTGGAAGATCTATTCGACTCTAATGATATTCCATTCAGACCTAAAATGGAACCTGTTAAGGCTGAAATGGAGGAATGCAACTTAGGAACACCAGAACATCCTAAAATTGTTAAGTTGTCCAAATCCCTCCCAAAAGAACAAAAGGTGAAATATGTTGAACTATTAAAAGAATTTCAGGATGTTTTTGCCTGGAGTTATGAAGACCTCAAATCTTATGATACATCCATCATTCAACATACTATACCTTTGAAACCAGACCAGAAACCTTTTAAACAAAAGCTTAGGAGAATTAATCCTGTTTTATTACCCTCAATTGAAAAGGAAATCAAAATAATGTTTGAGGCAGGGATTATAGCTCCTATCAGATTTTCAGAATGGGTTTCTAACCTGGTACCAACAAGAAAAAAGACAGGAGAAATTAGACTGTGTGTCGACTTAAGAAATTTGAATAAAGTTTCTTTAAAGGACAACTATCCTCTGCCGAAAATGGACCACATTCTGCAAAGGGTAGTAGGATCTTCGAGAATATCATTACTGGATGGATTTTCAGGGTACAACCAGATTCTGGTTCATCCTGATGATCAGGATAAAACATCATTTACCACACCATGGGGTACGTTTAAATATGTCAAAATGCCATTTGGGCTCAAGAATGCAGGAGCTACATTTCAAAGAGCGATGGACATTTCTTTTGCTAAAGAGATACATGATTTTCTGGTTATTTACTTAGATGATTTGACTGTTTTTTCTAAAACAGATCAAGAACATTTAGATCACCTAAGGCGAGTATTTATAAAGTGCAGAAAATATGGAATTTCTTTAAACCCTAAGAAGTCATTGTTTGGCTTGGAAGAAGGAAAACTTTTATGGCATATCATTTCTAAAGATGGCATTAGGATTGATCCAGAAAGAATTCAAGCAATTTTGCAAATACCCCACCCCAGAAACATAAAAGAATTGCAAGCATTTATAGGAAAAATCAACTTCTTGAGAAGATTTATTTCTAGTCTAGCAGAGTTACTTAGATTACTGACTAACATGTTGAGGAAAGATTCGAGCATTGACTGGACTGTAGAAGCCAAGCAATCATTCGAGGAAATTAAAATGGCTTTAACAAGGACACCAGTTCTGACCAGTCCTAAATTTGATAGAGACTTTATTATTTTTTCATTTGCTTCTGAACATACTGTTGCAGTTGTTTTACTTCAAAAAGATGACCAAGGGTGTGAAAAGCCAATAACATTTTTTAGTAAAGCACTGAGGGATGCATCTCTAAAATACAATATTATGGAAAAACAGGCTTTTGCATTGGTAAAAGCAATCAAAGATTTCAGAGTTTACATATTATATTCTCATGTGATAGCATATGTGCCTAATGCGGTAGTTAAAGATATTTTGACTCAAGATGGCATTGAAGGTAAACGAGGTAAGTGGATAGCTACCATTTTGGAATATGATATTGAGATTAAACCAACCAAACTGATAAAAGGCCAAGGTCTAGCACAACTTATGACAGAAACCAATTGCCAAGCCTTAGATATCAATGAACTGGATAACGAGCAGGAGATGACGACTCCTCAGATCAGTCAAGCTTTCTTAGATTCACCCTGGTATACTGATATAATTCATGTTTTATTAAACCTGCAAGCTCCTCCAGGGTTGTCCAGAACCAAGCAAAGATTTTTAAAAATGACATCTTTGAAATATTGTATTTTAGATAGCACTCTATTTTGGAAAAATCATGAAGGAATCTTGTTGAATTGTCTCTTAAAAGATGAAGCTGATAAAGTGCTTAATGAATTTCATGCAGGGGATTGTGGAGGACATCTCTACTGGAAATCTACTGCAGACAAGATCTTAAGGGTTGGCTTTTACTGGCCAACATTATTTTCTGATGTAAAGAAATTTGTAACAAGTTGTCACAAGTGTCAGATATTTGAGGGTAAAAGAAAGTTGTTACCTCTGCCTTTAAAACCAGTTTCCACAGAAAGACCCTTTCAACAATGGGGATTAGATTTTATTGGAGAAATTCACCCCCCTTCTTCGGGGCAACATAGATGGATTTTAACTGCTACAGACTATTTCACCAAATGGATTGAAGCCATCCCATGTAGACAGTCCAATGATTCTGTAATCATAGGGTTTCTAGAAACCAACATACTTTCAAGATTTGGCTGTCCAGAAAAGATTATAACAGACAATGCTGCTGCATTTAAATCAAAGAAAATGATTAGTTTCTGCCATAAATATCATATTACTTTAGGCCATTCAACAGCTTATTACCCTCAGGGTAATGGACTAGCAGAATCCTCCAATAAAAGCTTGATCAATATCATTAAGAAATTGTTGGAGGGAAATAAAAAGAACTGGCACAAGAAACTGACCAATGCATTATGGGCAGACACACTTACAACTAATAAATCCATTGGGACTAGTCCATATGAGTTAGTTTATGGCATTGAAGCAAGATTCCCATCATATTTAGGAATCCCTGTTATGAAATTACTTCAGGAAGCTCATGTAGAGCCAAATGACATTCAAAGAAGAATTAATCAAACAATCCACCTGCAACAAACCAGGGAATAAGTATTCCAAAGATCACAAGTCTTACAGGAAAAGCTAAAGAAAATGTTTGATAAAAGGACTAAAGTAGAGGATTTTTAATTAGGAGACAAGGTCCTAAGATGGGATTCTAGAAGAGAAGAAAAAGGGAAACATGGAAAGTTTGATTTCTTGTGGAAAGGGCCTTATATCATTCATGCCTTGCAGGGAAAAAACACTTACTTTTTGAAGGACTTGGACAATTCAGAAGTTGAAGAAGGACCAGTCAATGGTCGAATGCTCAAGCATTATTTTGATCCAATTTACTAGAATGTTTTAATGTTTCTAACTTGTACATAATATATTGTTTTCTTGTTTTATTTTGTTAATGCAGTTTGGATTGGATGGTGACTTCTTGGAATTGAAGCCCGAAGTGAAGGCCCTAAGTTCCAAAAGTTTCACTATCATATGTAAAATAAAGCTACCAGAAGGAGGAAGACTTCATATTTCCAGTTTGAATACACTTTGAGGCATCTGACCTGTTGTTCTTGACTTTTCACAAAGAAAAGCCATCCCCAAGTGGAGCCAGTGTTAGCCTCCTATATCAATAGGTTTCATCTTTCATGATTGTCTTGATTAAACCATGGAATATGTTCAAACCTTCTTTCTTGAGCAAAGGTGTTCCATATTCTTGAAAAACAAAAAAATCAAAAAATTTAAAAAATGTAAAGAGGGTATACCCTAAAAGAAAGATCAAAGGGTAAAAAGAATAAAATGGTCAAAAAAGTGAAAGAAATGAACCCCAAGCAAAAAATAGACCAAGGAAAGTGTGCAAATCTAAATTCCACTACTATTTCATTTTTGTAAATAAGTGATTGTGTGCAACTTGTCAAACCTTTGCCACAACTCATGAATAAGTCAAACTGTTTAAACGTGGCTTACTCATATTTCAATTTCATGTTATAGATTAGAGAATAAATATCTAGCCAAACAGTTTAATCTTGGCAGATAAGTAGCTAGGTAGAGTGAATAAAAGGTGCTCAACAGTTTAATTTGAGCCCTTGGATGTAATAAGGGTAGAAATAGATAGATCTATCATGTAAAAAGGAAAAGATTGAAAAGGGTTTGCAAGTCTAAATGCACCCTAATAAAGAAAAGAAAATGGTAGTGTTAAGTAGATAGGGTAGGTAGATGGTGCTGCAAAGTGTTATCTGATGAATGATGCTGCTACATGTTTTTGATCATTCACTTTCATCACAAGTACTAAAGCAGGAAATACACTGGAAAATCACAGCAAACAAAGTCAAATTCATTAACCTCCCTCATCATTTTCCCCCTCAAGAGTTTTACTAATTTCCCCCAAAAGTACTAAGGTATTTGGAGATCAAAAGGGCTCAAGGCATTTCCTTGACTTCTGGAGGGACCGGACCCTCGGCCTAATGATCAAAAAGACCTAAGCACTTGAAATAATCCATCATTGTTATCTTCCATCTTTAACTTTTCCTAAGTAAAATCCTATTTTACTTAGGAAACTGATGCAAAATTCCATAAGAAGTTCCTCAAAATAATTTGTTATTCTAAGTTAAGTGTTGAAGATAAAATGTTGCAATTTACTTCATAAGTTATCACTTTCTTAGATGTACAAAGATGTTTTGATTTTCCTTGTCCTTTACCATATTAACATTTAATTCTACTATATTAAATCCCTAGTGAAATGTCTTTTCCTAAGTATATAACTCCCTTTTCTATAAATATCCCCAAAACCCTTTATTATAATGTTTTACCAAAGTATTATATCCCCGCACATTGAAAATAAAACCCCGTCTTATAAACCCTTTGGTGAAATATATCTTTATAACATTAATCCCGCCCTTATGATGAAATAATTGTGTTAATTAATTCATCATATAATAAAATATATATAAAAAACGTTAAACATACAATATGTGTGTTTAATACCAAAAACATTAATAAAACTTTGCGAAAAGTCTTGTGCCACCGTGGTCCGTCCACGTGGCATTCCACCTAGCCAACTCCGCCGCAACCCATTTCATTATATACCTGGGATTAATTAGTCATTCGGACTAATTAACAACCTTCTCCGCCTATTAACTTTTCCCCGGGGTGATTAGATTACGCATTAAAATCCTTTAAAACCCGACGGGCCCACCTATCAAACCTCCGCATGTTCCCCATCCCTTCAGCCATTGGATCGCTCATTCGATGATCAACGGTTATTGTTAATCCCGCTGCCCATCCCTTGCCAGCATGTTAACCAGCGGGGGATGGGCGGTTTATGAATAGTCAACCATCCACGTGGCGACTATCCTATGGAATCGCTCCCTTCGCGATCAATACCGCCCTCGACCAAAAAGCGGTGCGGGCACTTCCCGCTTACCACTTACCGCCTGACGCTGCACACGTCATCCCGTACTACCATGACGTCACACCTCGAAAAAAAACAAAAAACCCTTTTAACTTGTAAATAAGCCATTTTTCGTGTTTTTTAGTCATTTTCATTATTCTGAGAAGAACGTTGCTCCCGCTGCGATTTTCAAAATTTCCGCTGTAATTGACCATTTCGCCCCAAAATTCTGCTACGCCCGTGTTGAAGAACGTCCCTGCCATTGCTCATTACCTGTCAAAGAAACAGTTTCCGTCTAAAAACAGGTATTTATCATTTTACGCCCCGACTGCACGAAAAACTCAGTTTCCTTGGTTTTTTCGCTTAGAAAGTGGTTAAAAATCATTGCTGAGTCCTCCCTGAAGATTTTAAACCTGTGAAATTGCCCCCAAAACCTGCAAATTGTTCCAATTTCCTCCTTTTTCAGATATCCCATCCGGTCTGTAAGAAAAAACGAAAACCTCCATTTTGAATCCACAAGAACCAAAATGGAGGTCCCGACAGCTCTAAATATCACTCCATTGAATGCTCCTCACCGTGATTTGGACTATCTACCTCTGATAGATGAATATTTCCAAATAAAAGACCTGGGTTTCGATGAAAGTCCCCGATTGAGCTTCTGTCGCTGCAGAGACGAATTCTCAAAAGGGCAAGACCTTATAGGGTTATGGGAATCCAATCTCCCAAGGTATCTTATTCCTTCAGTCCACATTTTCCCTGAAGTCATTCATTACTGTCATGCAAACTATGACCCTGCACAGAGAGTTGTCTTAACTCCTGATCAAAGTGTTCTATTTCCTATCACACCTCGGGCTATCAATGCTATGTTACACTTTGAGCCAGAGCAAGAATTAGCACCATTATCCATGGAGGGACTGATTGAGAAAACCACACAGTTAACCCCAGAGAAATTAAAATCCATGTGTCAGTATTTCATGCTACCTGAGCATCAGCCAAAAGGGGCTCCCCCCTATGGTTTTTACTATTTCAATACATTGGGAAGGCTAGTTGTTAACATAATATCCTTTGTCCTAGGATTCAATACCAGTGAGTATGTAGAACATATAACTTTGGCTTTGCTATCTATCTTTACCCCTGGGCAGCCTCCTGAGATTAAGTATGATTATGCTTCCTTCATTGCCAACAAAATCCATGATCAATTTTTAAGGCTAGATACTGAAAAGGTTTTTAAGTACTCCTCATTTATCTATCATCTCATGATCTTTTATCAGTCAGACAGATTCCCTTTCCCTGTTCAGAAACTTGATGCTAAAGGTAATCCCAGGTCTGTCATTTTTTGGTCCCCCATCATTCATTTTTCCTCTGATTCTCCCTACTCCT
Source organism: Pinus albicaulis (assembly GCA_034641835.2). Classification (NCBI taxonomy): domain Eukaryota; kingdom Viridiplantae; phylum Streptophyta; class Pinopsida; order Pinales; family Pinaceae; genus Pinus; species Pinus albicaulis. The sequence continues at coordinate 521,578,026 of CM076575.1, read as the reverse complement.
ATTCAGAATTCATTGATCAGTTTGTACAACCTGCCACAACTCTGTTAACAGGAATTTCTCCCCCCAGACTCAGTACTGAAATTAGAAAGACCTTGCAATTATCAAAGAGTTATAAAGTTGGGGATTGGTACTTGTACCAAAATCATACAGTCATCAGGATTTATGGATGTGAATTACGTCCATTCAAGTTACCCAGATATGTACCAATGAGAATTTTTGCTTTGGAATACTTTAGACAGATGAATAATTCAGATGCGATCCATTTCTGCAATGTAAAGAAGAAAGCACAGTTAAGGATCAAAAGTCAGTTAGGTCCTTTCATTTGCAATTCTAGGGAAGCTGAGAGAGAAGCAGAACTTTTATTAGAGAGAAAGTTCCAGACATCTTTCCGTTGGGTCCCTTATGACCCCTTTGGTTTTATTTGTGAAAAAAGATTAAAGAATAAATCATCTCCTTATATACACCACAAGATTCCTGATCTAGAACAGTATGCAAATCAAGATGAATGGGTTGAAGGAACACTTGTTGAAGAAGAAAGTGAAGCTGACAAAATGAATAAGATTATGAAAGATGTTGAGAAGAACTTTGACCTAGAAACATGTGGTCCAATGCAGGTACCCTATATTGGCACATCTTCAGCAGCCACTCTACAGCAAGCATTACAGGAAAACAGTCCATCAGTAGCAGCAGAACCCAAGGGTAAAGGAAAAGAACCTGTAGTTCAGGTCATTGAAACTTTGGTCATGGCGGAAAAACCACAGACTTCCAAAGCACCGGAACAATCACAGGTTTCTCCCACACAGGCAAAGCACATCCAAGTTCCAGAGTTGCAAACTCCATTAAATGTGGAAATAGGGAAAAAGAGGCAGGTTCCAGATACCACACCTCCAAAAGGAACATCACAGGCACATCCAACTAAAAAACACAAGTCAGATCCTCTTCCAGATGTAGAAATTATAGATGAAGTATTTGATGATGGGAGGGAAGATAGTCGGCAAACAGGTACGGCCATGGAAACAAACATAAGCCGATATCATACGAAAACAGTGCTTCGAGGTATCTTTCGGACACGAACGGATACGGAGACATTGAAAGCCTTCCGGTCTGTACTCAAAAAAGATGATCCATTGAAAATGAAGGTATACGATCGGTATGTGAGATGACTCCTCACCTGTAGTAGGCAAGGGCCGGTGTACGCATTCAGAGTCTTTCACCGAGCAAAATGCTAATGAGCCACTTCAAAACAAAAGGTGCCAAAGCCAGGCTTCGGTGACCGGATTACATCGGATCAGAATTTTGAGAAGTTTAGCGAATGTCCATCCCCTAGGATGGGATGAAACTTCATAGACAAACAGGGGAAATGGTTTATTCTACTCTCACCAACAAAGCCATGGCAGCTTTAACGCTGCAAGATTCCTTGAATAATACTACTGCACAATTGAAGATTGAAAGGGCCTCCTCACAGGCCAAGGACAATAGAATAAAGTCGCTAGAAGAGATCATCATTGGTTTGGGTCACAATCCCAAAGACATTAAAGGTATTGAGGCATTGGTAAAAAAGAAAGAGGATGATATAGCTGCACTCTGAAAACAACTGAAACTACCAGCCTCAAGGCACCCTCAGACACAGGAAGTTATAAAAGGAAATTCACAGGAAGAAATGATGGAGTTGCTCTTGAATATGACAGAGCGACTAAATGAAACAGAGAAAGAGTTGGAAAAAGCATTGCAGGAACAGGAAATTATCAAGCAGACTTCAACAACAGGTACTACAACCACAGGGCAGCAGGAACAACCATCTCAAGTGAACACTTCTAATTTGAGTTCTGAGGACTTAATAAAACAGATGGAGAGTTTGCAGCTAAGGGTCACAGAACTCCAAGAAACAAAATTGCAATTAGTAAAATTGGAGGAAAAATATGACACATCTAAAAAAACAGCTGCTGATAACACCAGAGAGATAAAAAGATTGGAAAAATTGGTTGAGGCTTTGGAAAAGGATCTTTCTTTGGAAAAGCCTCTAAAGGAAATAAATGACATTCTTTGGGGAAACATCATAGAGTTAATAAAGGTCATATGGCCCTCCATTCAAGCTATCTTTGAACAAAATGAGCTGGTTAAAATTGCCCAAGAAGAAATAAACAGGACCAGAAATGAATTAAGAGAGCGGGCGGAAAACGGGCCAGTGACTCATTGGTTTTGAATTCCAGAACAAAACAACAGCTTGCATTGTTAGGAATTGATGACAGGACAGGTGCAGTTTTGGAAGCAAAGAGAGTTTTCACCAAGAGGACTTTCATGCAAAATCTAGAAAAAAAGTGTACAGACATTTTGGTTGATATCAACGTTTTCAGAGAGAAGTTTCAAGCTTTGCTGGACAGTGGATTGCCAAGTCCCATGCTCACAGAGGATCAAATAGTAGACTTGGAAACCTATGAGAAAAGAATAAAAGCTCATGCTAAAAATACAGCTATAGGTTCTATTAGCTCATCAGAACCTGCATTACCAACTGGGAAAAGTATCTATGAAAAAGTGAGGAATCTATTTCATCTGGAGCATGAATTAAAGTATCTATTTCCGAACGAGCCCACTTTTTATAAACTTACTGAAGTAGATGAAACTTTAAGGAAACTCAGAAGAACAATGATACCAGATGATCAGTGGTGGAAAGAAATGCTGGAAGTTTTGTAAAAAAATGTTTTCAGGATGAAAGTTTATCTTTACTATTGAGTAAATGGTAAAAAACAGAAAAGCAGATGAAAGAGTATCAGATGAAAGGTTAAAGAGTATCCGTGAGAAGAAAGAGTATTCAACAAGTCAAAGGAATACGCAAAGGACAACACAGAGCCCTATTTTAAGCACTTATCCTTAGCACGTCCATGAAGAAAGGAACATCACATCAACCGTTACTCATTATTCTATTTTACGAGACCATGTGTCTCTTGTTTGTTTGTAAATATGCTTTAAGTCAGCCTGGATTATTGGCTAGGATAGAGTAAGATTGTTAGGATTATTTTTTGTATAAATAAACCCTCAAAGAGAGAGTTGAGGGGTGGATTCTATTACTCTGCTGTAACATTGAGATTTTCGGAATAAAAGCTTTTGGAGAAATTTACTTGTGGCTTACTGGATGACGATTTAAAGCACTGGACTTGTTACAGGATTCATGTGTTGGACTACAGTTCAATAAGTGTTTCTGCCCTTTGTTTGAAATTTTATATTAGTTTATAATACCATCATATCCATTTCTGAATAATTTACATAAAGGATTGAAACAGAATTTGCTTAATTGTACTCTGTTTTCAAATGTGATTATTCTTAATGTTTTCTTCTAAATTATTTATAAGCATGAATTCTTAAATGCTCCTGCTTTGCTAATTTAAACATTGTTGATTACTATAATAAAGAATTCTTCATTGCTCTTTGTTTGTAGTCATCTCATTTCTTTCTTTTGAACATGGTGAAAGATTCTTAGCTGCCTTTCATCCCTTCAAGATCATCCCACCCACTTTAAATTTTAAGGATTGTTCTCTGTCTAGCTATCTTGCCCTGTAATACCATCTTGTGCGTAGAATAGAAATCCAGTAAAGCCATCCTTTGACTCCATAGCCCAATGGACTGAAAGCTCTCAACCTTGCCCTTAGTTTGTGGATTCCACCATTTTCCCAAAACAAACTTTGAATCTATAACTAACCTAAAACCTTAAAAGAACAAAGATAAATCATAAAGAGAGAGCCCTCTCTAGATGCAGATTGGCTAGATTCTGCATCTAAAAGGTTGGTTTGTGGTTACCTCGGGTATACTTTCCTCTTACACAACTTCTAGGAAAACCTGAGTGATAACATAGTGGCGACCATACTGGGGACCTGAATCATTTTATTGATACTATCGTTTGATTTGTAAGCTATAGACAGAGTCTGAAAATCAGCCAGGAAGCCTTTGAAATTGCTTTTGCTCTGCAAATGCAAAAGTAAATAAATGTTGTTTCAGTCTATCTCTGATTTAGCTTATATGTTGAATCTTAGTTTCAAATTTTTCAATCAGATTCTCTAGTTTAAACAGATCTTTGAGGAAATCTTAATCACATATCATTATTTCTTAAAATAATTTGTAGAAGTTGTATTTATTTTTCAATTAAAATCCAAAATCCAAAAACACATAGTCTAAGAAAACTGGCTTCAGAAAGGATTCGACATACTAGGTCAAACCCTGACCCCAATCCACCACCAATATTTGAAAATCCAAATCTGATCCCTAGGATTCTTAGAAGACAAGGAAGTCAAGAAAGTTCTGAAAGAGGAAGTCAGGAGAGTACAGGTAGTTCTAGACCACTCTCTAGATCTTCATCTTGTCCTGTGAAAATTATTTATATTGATGACATTCCTTTTGATGCACGATTTGAAACATCTTTATTTGTGAATTTTTCTGAGACTGAATTATCTAGATTAATTCCAGATCCTTTGTTCTTTGAAGATTTGCAATACAGATTTGTTTCACATCATCTTGACAGAGAATTGCATAACTCCATTCAGTCTGAGCAAACCTTTGAAGAAAGCTCAAACATTTCTGTGATAACTGAAGCATCTCTGAGCTCAGTCACTTTTCAAACACCTGTTAGACCTCCATCTCCTCCTGTTAGACCTCCATCTCCTCCCGTGAGACCACCTTCTCCTCCTACTAGACCGGCTACTCCTGTAACTCCACTTTATCTTCCAATGGCTAATCGATATGCCCCTTTACAGTTACCAGCCAACCCTCCAGCTTTACCACAGGACTACCAAAGTAAGATCACACCTTTTGACGGATCAGGTACCTACACAACTCAACAACACACCAAAAGAATGACAGATTACTTTGAGTTTTATGAGATTGATACTGATAATATCCGTATGAGAATTTTTGTACAGAGTCTTACTGGAGAAGTTAGAACTTGGTTTAGGGCTCTCACCCCGAACAGTATTGCTGATATAGAAGCTTTGTATAGGGCATTTTTGAACAGATGGGAGAAAAAGAAGGATCCTCTCCAGATCCTTTCAGAATTTGAAAAATTAAGAAGAAGACCAAATGAAATCGTACAAGATTACATCATAAGATTCAATGAATCATATAATGCAGTTCCTCTAAACCTAAGGCCCCCACCTAATAACGTGTTGGTCAAATTTCCAGATGGTTTTGACTCCGATATAGCTTATTCCCTTAGGGAAAGAGCTCCACAAACACTAGAGGAAATGCAAAGCATAGTGGTGAGTGTAGAAGCAAATCTAATAGAAAAATGAGCCAGAGCTAGGGCAGAGAGAAGAATGCCTATGAATGAAGAACCTTCAGCTTTTGAAAAGAAGCTGGATGTAATCATTAAAGGTATGGAAATATTAGGTGACAGAGTGGAAACCATTGAAAGAAAGTCTTCTACTGATAACCAGAATGTTGCAAGAAACCCAAACTTTAGGAGGAATCTGAGCCAAAATATTGGAAAGAATGTCCCTGATCAAAACATTAGACCACCTTTCCAAGAAAACTTTGTTGAAGGTTCAACCTCAGAAGAACCTACAGAAGATGTAGAAATAAACAATGTCAATGAGGACAAAGATGAACCAGAAGTCTTCCTATCTTAGGATGATCAAGAGAATCATATCCTTGAAACATTCCACACTCATTCAGGTGAGACTTTTGATTTCAAAGAAGGCTATGACACAGAAATCTATGAGGTTCATAAGCAGTACAACTTGAGAAGCAGACGGATAGATGTACCAGAGAAAAATAAACAGAAAACCACAAAACAAAATGTCAAAGGAAAACAAAACATTCCCCCTGTACAAAACATTCCCCAAATACAAATTTTGCCTAGGATAACTCCTAGTTTTTCAAATCCAATAATTGAAGATGTCTCTGACAACCAACCAATCAACAAACAACAATCCAATACATCTCCTCATGTAGGAACTGTAGAAGAAACAATAGAAGTTAGTCCTGAAACATCTTCAAAACAAAACTTCATTCATGAAAAAAAGAAAAACATTGAAGACCCAATAAACAGAGAAAACCCAACTGTGCAAAACACTAAAGCTCAAACAGAAAAACCTTTTAATCTAGGGGCTGAAATAGGCAAACTCAAGATAGCTATTCCTTTATCAGAATTGGCTAAACATGATGTCTATAGGAGTCAGATTTCCAAGTCTTTAAACATTAACATTACTGGATTGGATGATTCAGTAAACATTCTTGATGATCAACCCAAACTTCTTTTTGGCCCTGAGGTTAATGGCAAACCAGAAAGTGGAGGAACTCCTCCATTTTATGTAAGCCTAAATTTTCACGACAAGATACTCCATAATGCAATGCTTGATTCTGGAGCATCTCACAATTTGATGCCAAAAGCAGTAATGGAAAGATTGAATCTAGATATTACCGAATCTTCAATTTGGGTAATCGAATAGTCACACGATCGGGTAAAATGTTTATAAATAATTAAAGATACTGTGTCCGCTTTGGTCCAATACCACCTTCCCTTCTTGTTTTAATGGACATAGTGATTCTTTGATATTCCACTAAATATGGTATGTTATTGTCTAGATCTTGGGGTACTAAACTTGGAGGATCTATTCAATTAGACATGTCTTATGCAACTATTTCAGTATTTGGTCAGCCTAAAAGATTATATAGAGAAACTTTGATGAAGTACTTAGTGAGTAGCCATGAGAAGCCTGAAAACTTCCCTATTTATTCTGTACATTCTGACATGGATTCTTTTATTTTATACAATGCTGAGTCAGATCTTCCTACTGAAATAGAAGCTCCCGAAATGGAAATCATAAACAAAACCACGGTTAAAATTGAAGAAATCTCTGAAAACAATGAAACACCAGATGACCAAGAAATACCTAAAAAAACTAAACAACTAGCTCTTGTCAAAAAATACGTTAAAACAGTTGATAAAGATTATGAACATGAAATTCTATGGCATTTAGAGTTTGATGGCTCAGTGAACAGACTAGGTGCAGGAGCTGGGATTTGGTTACACAATGTGGAAAACAATCATGCAGAGGGTCATGCTTATAGGTTAAATTTCAAATGCACTAACAACATGGCAGAGTATGAAGCTCTTTTATTAGGGCTTAAACATGTCAAGAAGTTAGGAGGCATTAGGGTATCAATCATAGGTAACTCTGAACTAATCATCCAACAGATTAAAGGAGAATGTGCAACAAAGGACATGAGACTGAAACAATACCGAGAGACAGTTGTAGAGATTCTCAACACATTTCTACAAGCCCAACTTGCCAAAATTCCCAGGAAACAAAACTTGCATGCTCACGGTTTAGCAATGTTTGCTAGTACATGCAAGTTGCCTTTTGATCCTAATCATCAGTTTTCAGCTGAGATAAGGCACAGGCCTGCAATACCAGACAATCTTTTGAATTGGCAAGTATTTGTGAATAACAATCAAATCAATAATTTTTTGACACTTCAGAATGAGTTTTCCAACTGTAATATAGATGAAGACATAACCGTTGATAAATTTGATCAAGAAAAAGAACAAAAAATAGAAATTTCAATAGAAAATGCAATTCATATGCTGCATCCAACCACGTTCACTGAAAAAGACATACAAAATTTGAAACAAATGGAATTTGATGAGATCATAGATGAAACAGAAATCATTAATTTAAAAGATAATCAATTACCCAAAGGATTAACACCTTTGGAAGATCTATTCGACTCAAATGATATTCCATTCAGACCTAAAATGGAACCTGTTAAGGCTGATATGGAAGAATGCAACTTAGGAACACCAGAACATCCTAAAATTGTTAAGTTGTCCAAATCTCTCCCAAAAGAACAAAAGGTGAAATATATTGAATTATTAAAAGAATTCCAGGATGTTTTTGCCTGGAGTTATGAAGACCTCAAATCTTACGATACATCCATCATTCAACATACTATGCACAGCCACAAACCGGACCGAAACCTTTTAAACAAAAGCTTGGGAGAATTAATCTGTTTTGTTACCCTCGATTGAAAAGGAAATCAAAAAATAATGTTTGAAGCAGGGATTATAGCTCCTGTCAGATTCTCAGAATGGGTTTCTAACCTGGTACCAACAAGGAAAAAGACAGGAGAAATTAGACTGTGTGTTGACTTAAAAAATTTGAATAAAGTTTCTTTAAAAGACAACTATCCTCTGCCGAAAATGGATCATATTCTGCAAAGGGGTAGTAGGATCTTCGAGAATATCATTACTGGATGGATTTTCAGGGTACAACCAGATTCTGGTTCATCCTGATGATCAGGATAAAACAGCATTTACCACACCATGGGGTACGTTTAAATATGTCAAAATGCCATTTGGGCTCAAGAATGAAGGAGCTACATTTCAAAGAGCAATGGACATTGCTTTTGCTAAAGAGATACATGATTTTCTGGTTATTTACTTAGATGATTTGACTGTTTTTTCTAAAACAGATCAAGAACATTTAAATCACCTAAGGCAAGTATTTATAAAGTGCAGAAAATATGGAATTTCTTTAAACCCTAAGAAGTCATTGTTTGGTTTGGAAGAAGGAAAGCTTTTAGGGCATATCATTTCTAAATATGGCATTAGGATTGATCGAGAAAGAATTCAAGCAATTTTGCAAATACCCCACCCCAGAAACATAAAAGAATTGCAAGCATTTATAGGAAAAATCAACTTCTTGAGAAGATTTATTTCTAGTCTAGCAGAGTTACTTAGATTACTGACTAACATGTTGAGGAAAGATTAAAGCATTGACTGGACTGTAGAAGCCAAGCAATCATTCGAGGAAATTAAAATGGCTTTAACAAGGACACCAGTTCTGACCAGTCCTAAATTTGATAGAGACTTTATTATTTTTTCATTTGCTTCTGAACATACTGTTGCAGCTGTTTTACTTAAAAAAGATGACCAAGGGTGTGAAAAGCCAATAGCATTTTTTAGTAAAGCACTGAGGGATGCATCTCTAAAATACAATATTATGGAAAAACAGGCTTTTGCATTGGTAAAAGCAATCAAAGATTTCAGAGTTTACATATTATATTCTCATGTGATAGCATATGTACCTAATGCAGTAGTTAAAGATATTTTGACTCAAGATGGCATTGAAGGTAAACGAGGTAAGTGGATAGCTACCATTTTTTAACATGATATTGAGATCAAACCAACAAAACTTATAAAGGGCCAAGGTTTAGCACAACTTATGACAGAAACCAATTGCCAAGCCTTAGACCTCAATGAACTGGATAACGAGCAGGAGATGGCGACTCCTCAGATCAGTCAAGATTTCTTAGATTCACCCTGGTACACTGATATAATTCATGTTTTATTAAACCTGCAAGCTCCTCCAGGGTTGTCCAGAACCAAACAAAGATTTTTAAAAATGACATCTTTGAAATATTGTATTTTAGATAGCACTTTATTTTGGAAAAATCATGAAGGAATCTTGTTGAATTGTCTCTTAAAAGATGAAGCTGATAAAGTACTTAATGAATTTCATGCAGGGGATTGTGGAGGAAATCTCTACTGGAAATCTACTGCAGACAAGATCTTAAGGGCTGGTTTTTACTGGCCAACATTATTTTCTGATGTAAATAAATTTGTAACAAGTTGTCACAAGTGTCAGATATTTGAAGGTAAAAGAAAGTTGTTACCTCTGCCTTTAAAACCAGTTTCCACAGAAAGACCTTTTCAACAATGGGGATTAGATTTTATTGGAGAAATTCACCCCCCTTCTTCAGGGCAAAATAGATGGATTTTAACTGCTACAGACTATTTCACCAAATGGATTGAAGCCATCCCATGTAGACAGTCCAATGATTCTGTAATCATGGGGTTTCTAGAAACCAACATACTTTCAAGATTTGGCTGTCCAGAAAAGATTATAACAGACAATGCTGCTGCATTTAAATCAAAGAAAATGATTAGTTTCTGCCATAACTATCATATTACTTTAGGCCATTCAACAGCCTATTACCCCCAGGGTAATGGACTAGCAGAATCCTCCAATAAGAGTTTGATCAATATCATTAAGAAATTGTTGGAGGAAAATAAAAGGAACTGGCATAAGAAACTGACCAATGCATTATGGGCAGACAGACTTACAACCAAGAAATCCATTGGGACTAGTCCATATGAGTTAGTTTATGGTCTGGAAGCAAGATTCCCATCATCTTTAGGAATCCCTGTCATGAAATTACTTTAGGAGGCTCAAGTGGAGCCAAATGACATTCAAAGAAGAATTAATCAAACAATCCACCTGCAAAAAACCAGAGAAGAAGTATACCAAAGATCACAAGTCTTACAGGAAAAGCTAAAGAAAATATTTGATAAAAGGACTAAAGCAGAGGATTTTCAGTTAGGAGACAAGGTCCTAAGATGGGATTCTAGGAGAGAAGAAAAAGGGAAACATGGAAAGTTTGATTTCTTGTGGAAAGGGCCTTATATCATTCATGCCTTACAGGGAAACGACACTTACTTTTTGAAGGACTTGGACAATTCAGAAGTTGAAGAAGGACCAGTCAATGGTCGAATGCTTAAGCATTATTTTGATCCAATTTATTAGAATGTTTTAATGTTTCTAACTTGTACATAATATATTGTTTTCTTGTTTTATTTTTGTTAATGCAGTTTGGATTGGATGGTGACTTCTTGGAATTGAAGCCCGAAGTGAAGGCCCTAAGTTCCAAAAGCTTCACTATCATATGTAAAATAAAGCTACAAGAAGAAGGAAGATTTCATACTTTCAGTTTGAAGACATTCTGAGGCATCTGATCTACTGTTCTTGACTTTCCACAAGGAAAAGCCATCCCCAAGTGGAGCCAGTGTTAGCCTCCTATATCGATAGGTTTCATCCTTCATGATTGTCTTGATGGAAGTGTGGAATATGTTCAAACCTTCTTACTTGAGCAAAGGTGTTCCATATTCTTGAAAAACCAAAAAATCAAAAAATTTAAAAAAATGTAAAGAGGGTATACCCTAAAAGAAAAATCAAAGGGTAAAAAGAATAAAAATGGTCAAAAAGAGAAAGAAATGAACCCCAAGCAAAAAAAAAATAGACCAAGGAAAGTGTGCAAGTCTAAATGCCACTACTTTTTTCATCTGTTGTAATAAAATAATTGTGTGCAGCTTGTGAAACTTTTGCCACAATTCATGAATAAGTCAAACTGTTTAAACTTGGCTTAGTCATATTTCAATTTCATGTTATAGATTAGAGAATAAATATCTAGCCAAACAGTTTAATCTTGGCAGGTAAGTAGCTAGGTAGAGTGAATAAAAGGTGCTCAACAGTTTAATCTGAGCCCTTGGATGTAATAAGGGTAGAAATAGATAGATTTATCATGTAAAAAGAAAAAGATTGAAAAGGGTTTGCAAGTCTAAATGCACCCTAATAAAGAAGAAAAAATGGTAGTGTTAAGTAGATAGGGTAGGTAGATGGTGCTGCAAAGTGTTATCTGATGAATGGTGCTGCTACATGTTGGTTAATCATTTACTTTCATCACAAGTATTAAAGCAGGAAATACACTGGAAAATCACAGCAAGCAAAGTCAAATTCATTAACCTCCCTCATCATTTTTCCCCCTCAAGAGTTTTACTAATTTCCCCAAAAAAAAGTACTAAGGTAATTTGAGATCAAAAGGGCTCAAGGCATTTCCTTGACTTCTGGAGGGACCGGACCCTCGGCCTAATGATCAAAAAGACCTAAGCACTTGAAATAATCCATCATTGTTATCTTCCATCTTTAACTTTTTCCTAAGTAAAATCCTATTTTACTTAGGAAACTGATGCAAAATTCCATAAGAAGTTCCTCAAAATAATTTGTTATTCTAAGTTAAGTGTTGAAGATAAAATGTTTATAATTACTTCATAAATTGTGCTTTCTTAGATGTACAAAGATGTTTTGATTTTCCTTGTCCTTTACCATGTTAACATTAATTCTACTATATTAAATCCCTAGTGGAAATCCCTTTTCCTAAGTATATAACTCCCTTTTCTATAAATATCCCCAAAACCCTTTATTATAATGTTTTACCAAAGTATTATATCCCCGCACATTGAAAATAAAACCCGTCTTATAAACCCTTTGGTGAAATATATCTTTATAACATTAATCCCGCCCTTATGATGAAATAATTGTATTAATTAATTCATCATATAATAAAATATATATAAAAAGCATTAGACATACAATATGTGTGTTTAATACCAAAACATATCAATAAAATTTGCGAAAGTCTATGCCACCGTCAGCATTCCACGTGGCATTCCACCTGGCCAAGCTCCGCCGCAATCCATTTCATAATTTCACGGGGTTAATTAATCATTTGGACTAATTAATAACTGTCTCCGCCTATTAAAAAGCCCCCGGAGCAATTAAAAAACATGTAAAAGTGTTTAAATATACGACGGGGCCCACACGAAACCTCCGCTCATCTTCCCATCATGCTAGCCGTTGGATCAGCCTCCCGCAGATCAACGGCCAGCGTTGATCCCGCTGCCCATCCCTTGTCAGCATGTTAACCAGCGGGGGATGGGTGGTTTCAGAATAGTCAACCATCCACGTGGCGACTATCCTATGGAATCGCTCCCCCCCCGATTAATACCGCCCTCGACCAAAAGCGGTGCGGGCACTTCCCGCTTACCACTTACCGCCTGACGATGCACACGTCATCCCGTACTACCCTGACGTCACACCTCGAAAAAAAAAAAAAACCTTTTAACTTGTAAATAAGCCATTTTTTTCGTGTTTTTTAGCTATTTTCATTATTCAGAAAAGAACGTTGCTCCCGCTGCGATTTTCGAAATTCTACTGTAATTAACCATTTCGCCCCAAAATTCTGCTACGCCCGTGTTGAAGACGTCCCCGCCATTGCTCATTACCTGTTAAAGAACAAGTTTCCGTCTAAAATACAGGTATTTATCATTTCACGCCTCGACTGCTAGTCAAACTTAATTTCCTTTGTTTTTCTCTGAAAAAGTGGTTAAAAAGCATCGGAGTCCTCCCTGAAGAGTTCAAACCTGTGAATTTGCCCCCAAAACTTGCAAATTGTTTCAACTTCCTCCATTTCAGATATCCCGGTCAGTCTGTAAGGAAAAAACGAAAACCTCCATTTTGAATCCACAAGAACCAAAATGGAGGTCCAGCACTGATAAATATCACTCCATTGAATGCTCTCATGGTGATTTGGACTCTCTTCACTGATGAGTGAAGATTTCCAAATAAAGACACCAGGTTTCGATAGAAGTCCCCCCGGTCCAAACACCCTTCGGCGGAGAGACGAATTACTCAAAGAGCAAGACCGTATATGGGGTTGTAAGTCCAATCTCCCAAGGTATCTTGTTCCTTCATTCGGTCCACATTTTCCACAATCATTCATTATTTGTCATGCAAACTATGACCACAGCACGAAGGCTGTCTTAACTCACGATCAAAATGTTCTGTTCCTGTCACACCTCGGTATCCAATGCTATGTTACACTTTGAGCCAGAGCAAGAATTAGCACCATTATCCATGGAGGGATTGATTGAGAAAACCAGACAGTTAACCCCAGAGAAATTAAAATCCATGTGTCAGTATTTCATGCTACCTGAGCATCAGCCAAAAGGAGCTCCCCCCTATGGTTTTTACTATTTCAATACATTGGGAAGGCTAGTTGTTAACATAATATCCTTTGTCCTAGGATTCAATACCAGTGAGTATGTAGACCAAATAACTTTGGCTTTGCTATCCATCTTTACCCCTGGGCAGCCTCCTGAGATTAAGTATGATTATGCTTCCTTCATTGCCAACAAAATCCATGATCAATTCTTAAAGCTAGATACTGAAAAAGTTTTCAAGTACTCCTCAGTTATCTATCATCTCATGATCTGTTATCAGTCAGACAGGTTCCCCTTCCCTGTTCAGAAACTTGATGCTAAGGGTAATCCCAGGTCTGTCATTTTTTGGTCCCCCATCATTCATTTTTCTTTTGATTCTCCCTACTCCTATTCAGAATTCATTGATCAGTTTGTACATCCTGCCACAACTCTGTTAACAGGAATTTCTCCCCCCAGACTCAGTACTGAAATTAGAAAGACCTTGCAATTGTCAAAGAGTTATAAAGTTGGGGATTGGTACTTGTACCAAAACCATACAGTCATCAGGATTTATGGATGTGAATTACGTCCATTCAAGTTACCCAGATATGTACCAATGAGAATTTTTGCTGTGGAATACTTTAGACAGATGAATAATTCAGATGTGATCCATTTCTGCAATGTAAAGAAGAAAGCACAGTTAAGGATCAAAAGCCAGTTAGGTCCTTTCATTTGCAATTCTAGGGAAGCTGAGAAAGAAGCAGAACTTTTATTAGAGAGAAAGTTCCATACATCTTTCCGTTGGGTCCCTTATGACCCCTTTGGTTTCATTTGTGCAAAAAGATTAAAGAATAAGTCATCTCCCTATATACACCACAAAATTCCTGGTTTAGAACAATATGCAAATCAAGATGAATGGGTTGAAGGAACTCTTGTTGAAGAGGAAAGTGGAGCTGACAAATTGAATAAACTTATGAAAGATGTTGAGAATAATTTTGACCTAGAAACATATGATCAAATGCAGGTACCCTACATTGGCACATCTTCAGCAACCACTCTACATCAAGCGTTACAGGAAAACAGTCCATCAGTAGCAGCAGAACCCAAGGGTAAAGGAAAAGAACCTGTAGTTCAGGTTATTGAAACCTTGGTCATGGCAGAAAAACCACAGAGTTCCAAAACACCAGAACCATCTCAGGCTTCTCCCACGCCAGCAAAACAAATCCAAGTTCCAGAGATGCAAACTCCACCGAATGTGGAAATAGGGAAAAAGAGGCTAGCTCCAGATACCACACCTTCAAAAGGAGCCCCACAAGTTTATCAAGCTAAAAAACACAAGTCTGATCCACCTCCAGATGTAGAAATTATAGATGAAGTATTTGATGATGGTAGGGAGGATAGTCAGCAAACAGGTACAGCAAGCGAAACAAACATAAGCCAGAAAGGGATACAAAAGCAATTAAGCACTGAGGTATCTTCTTTCAGACCGCCAAAGACAGATACTGGAGACATTAAGAAAACCTTCATTAATATCAAAAAAAAGAATGATCCATTGAAAATGAAGGTATACGATCAGTATATGAAGATGGCTCCTCATAATCAGCAAAGGCTGATGTCTGCATTTGATCTTTCACAAGGTAAAATGCTAATGAGCCACTTCAAAGCAAAGGTGCCAAAGCCAACTTCAGCAGCAGATTACATCAGATCAAATTTTGAAGTTTTAGCAAAAGATATCCATCCCCTGGATCAGATAGAGCTTCATAGACAAACAGGGGAAATGGTTTATTCTGCTCTCACCAACAAAGCCATGGCAGCTTTAACGCTGCAAGATTCCTTGAATAATACTACTGCACAATTGAAGATTGAGAGGGCCTCCTCACAGGCCAAGGACAATAGAATAAAGTCTCTAGAAGAGATCATCATTGGTTTGGGTCACAATCCCAAAGACATTAAAGGTATTGAGGCATTGGTAAAAAGAAAGAGGATGATATAGCTGCACTCAGAAAACAGCTGAAACTACCAGCCTCGAGGCACCCTCAGACACAGGAAGTTATAAAAGGAAATTCCCAGGAAGAAATGATGGAGTTGCTCTTGAATATGACAGAGCGACTAAATGAAACAAAGAAAGAGTTGGAAAAAGCATTGCAGGAACAGGAAATTATCAAGCAGACTTCAACAACGAGGCCAAAGGCGCGAACAACCATCTCGGTTGAACGGCTAGCTATGAATTACGAGGATTTGATTCAACAGATGGAGGTTTTGCAGCTAAGGTCGAGAACTCAAAGAAACAAAAATTGCAATTAATTATGGAGGAGGCAAGCACATCCAAAAACACGATTTGGCGACAACCTCGAGGAAATAAAAGAATTGGAAAAAAATTGGTTGAGGCTTTGCAAAAAGATCTTTCACGGGAAAAGCCTCTGAACGAAATAAATGATATTCTTTGGGGTAACATCATTGAATTAATAAGGGATATTTGGCTCTCGATTCAAGCTATTTTTGAGCAAAATGAGTTAGTCAAAATAGCACAAGAAGAAATAAATAGAACCAGACATGAATTAAGAGGCAGGCCTGAGCAGGCCCAGCAGCTCATTCAATTTTTGAATTCCAGAACAAAACAACAACTTGCATTGTTAGGAATTGATGACAGGACAGGTGCAGTTTTGGAAGCAAAGAGAGTTTTCACCAAGAGGACTTTCATGCAAAATCTAGAAAGAAAGTGTACAGACATTTTGGTTGATATCAACGTTTTCAGAGAGAAGTTTCAAGCTTTGCTGGATAGTGGATTGCCAAGTCCCATGTTCACAGAGGATCAAATAGTAGACTTGGAAACCTATGAGAAAAGAATAAAAGCTCATGCTAAAAATACAGCTGTAGGTTCTACTAGCTCATCAGAACCTGCATTACCAACTGGGAAAAGTATTTATGATAAAGTGAGGAATCTATTTCATATGGAGCATGAAATAAAGTATCTATTTCCGAACGAGCCCACTTTTTATAAACTTACTGAAGCAGATGAAACTTTAAGGAAACTCAGAAGAACTATGATACCAGATGATCAATGGTGGAAGGAAATGCTGGAAGTTCTGTAAAAGTTGTTTTCAGGATGAGATTTTATCTTTACTATCAAGTAAATGGGAAAAACAGAAAGACAGATGAAAGAGTATCAGATGAAAGGTTAAAGAGTATCCGTGAGAAGAAAGAGTATTCAACAGGTCAAAGAAATATGCAAGGGACAGCACAGAGTCCTATTTTAAGCACTTATCTCTAGCACGTCCATGAAGAAAGGAACAACACATCAGCCGTTACCCATTATTCTATTTACGAGACCATGTGTCTCTTGTTTGTTTGTAAATATGCTTTAAGTCAGCCTGGATTATTGGCTAGGATAGCGTAAGATTGTTAGGATTATTTTGTGTATAAATAAACCCTCAAAGAGAGTGTTGAGGGTGGATTCTATTACTCTGCTGTAACATTGAGATTTTCGGAATAAAAGCTTTTTGGAGAAATTTACTTGTGGCTTGCTGGATGACGATTTGAAAGCACTGGACTTGTTGCGGGATTCATGTGTTGGACTACAGTTCAATAAGTGTTTCTACCTTTTGTCTGAAATTTTATATTAGTTTTTAATACCATCATATCCATTTCTGAATAATTTACATAAGAGATTGAAACAGAATTTTCTTAATTGTACTCTGTTTTCAAATGTGATTGTTCCTAAATGTTTTCTTCTAAATTAGCTATAAGCATGAATTCTTAAATGCTCCTGCTTCACTAATTTAAGCACTGTTGATTGCTATAATAAAGAATCCTTTATTGCTCTTTGTTTGTATTCAATTCACTTCTTTCCTTTGAACACGGTGAAAGATTCTTAGTTGCCTTTCATCCCTTCAAGATCATCCCACCCACTTTAAATTTTAAGGATTGTTCTCTGTCTAGCTATCTTGCCCTGTAATACCATCTTGTGCGTAGAATAGAAGTCCAGTAAAGCCATCCTTTGACTCCCTAGCCCAATGGACTGAAAGCTCTCAGCCTTGCCCTTAGTTTGCGGATTCCACCATTTTCCCAAAACAAACTTTGAATCTATAACTAGCCTAAAACCTTAAAAGAACAAAGATAAATCATAAAGAGAGAGCCCTCTCTAGATGCAGATTGGCTAGATTCTGCATCTAAAAGGTTGGTTTGTGGTTACCTCGGGTATACTTTCCTCTTACACAACTTCTAGGAAAACCTGAGTGATAACAGAATGGATCTAGATGAGGAATAGGAGGTTTTCTACCTTCCTATAGATCTATGATACCGGGTAGCAAAAAGCATGGTTGCACTGTTTGCTTTTGGGTGAGTTTGGATACTACCCAACATCTCACATTTCTAGGACCCATGCCATGTATATCACTAATGAAATGTAGCATAGGAGGCATGGCTGCACTAGTTATTAATAAGAGAGTTTGGACATCTCATGATATATCTTATGTCCATGTATTTTCTCTTGTTTGGGATATGTCTCATGTCTTTACATGTATTTATGTTTGGGATATATCCCATGTTCATGTATGTACTTGGGTTTGGGAGAAAGCATAACTCTCACATGATGTGGCATAAGGGAGCTTGTTTGTATTATTTTGATGAGACATTTCACATGTCCATTACTATGTTGTTGCTCCATGACTTGCATCATGATGATGTAAGGAGGCAACAAGAATCCTTGTTTCTTTGCTTACTCTTAGGATAGTATGGATTGATTTCTTCCTAGACGTTGCATGACATTGATGGAGGATGGAAATAGGAAGCCTTACAATGTTGGCTTCTGTTGGGGGATTATGGTCATTGTACATGGTATGATGATGATGTGATGGGGCAGAAAGATGCCTTACTACGGTGGCTTCTCTTGAGAGAATATGGCCACTATATTTGGTACAATGATGATGTGGTGTGGCAGCAAGAGGTATTGTTGCGGTGACTTCTATTGAGAGAGTATGGGTCTCATATCTATATTGATGTTGCTATGGCATGGTAGCAAGAAGCATTGTTGTGGTGGCTCCTATTGAGAGAGTATGTCTCACTTACTTGTTTACATGATGATCTAACATGGCAGTAGAAGGCCTTGGTGAGTTGGTTGTTATTGGGAGAATATGGTTTGACATTGTTCATGTTTTTCCATATGTCTCTACTTCTTGTTTTTCACTGTGTTGATGTTATGTTTAGATCCTACATGGCCAACAGGGCTAATGATGATTTCATTGATAGATGCAATCTACTCTATGTATCATGGGTTGGCGAGATAGTTCATGAGTTGGGACCTTCTGCTTTGGGAAGAAACCACTTCATTTCATGTATCTCATGTATAAAGGAGATCTTTGGACATCATATGGTTTCCACTTGGAGATTCATTGATGAAGGTGGGTATCTAATTTTTCAGTTGGAGGCCATTCTAGACATTATAGAGAAGCAACTTTGGAGTTGAACATGCTTGAAACATTGTGTCGGATTGGGAGGCCTTCCATATGAGGATTCCATTTGGAGGGGGGAATTTTGCTGTAGCATCCACTTTTGCAGTTGCTTGAGGACAAGAAACATTTTTCTGGAGAGGACTGTAATCATTCTCAATTTTCCACAAGATAATTGGAATATTAGATTTCTTAATTTTCATTCTTAATTAAGTAAATCAAAGGGTGGAGGGACCCACAAACCCCATAAATGAATAAAATCCACTTTTTATGTGTGTATGTGGATATTTTAGATCTATATCTACATTATGGAGTAGTGGAGCAACTTCTTAATGTGAAAGGAGTGTAGATAATGTCTCATTTATGAGAAAGATCATGGAGATTGAAGCAGTCAACTAAGATCATGGAGGGAATCAAATGTAAGATCATAAAGCATTTATGATGAGATGATGGAGGAAGTAGTGCATTTAATGCACACATGATGGAGAGAGTGATCTTTACATGCATACATGATGGAGATCATGGAGAGAACTCACAGTCAACATGGAGATGTATGTCCACATGTACAACCCAGTTATGAGGTGGGTAAGGCATGGGAAGGTTCACAAACTATACAATGAAGATGAAGGAAAAATTAGAGGTAGGCTTTGTATTATTATTTTTGATCTATTTAGATCTGGATTTGTCATTTGAAATTTCTATGCATGCTTATGCTATTTAGATAAGTCTGCAATGTTGTTTAGCACAGGGTGTTTCCGAGGGGAGATCCCACCCTTACCCACGGGGGACTTCGAGTGCCTACTATGGAAAGGTATTATGAGCTACTATTCATCATCGGGAATTGGTACCACACTATTCCTACTCTCTGCAGAACACATACGTTTAGAAATTATGCATTTCTGAAGAAGGGTTTGAGAAGAGGAGGTTGTCTTTAGTATTTCAGCTGAGGAACTGGTGAAGGATTTTTCCTGTCACCTTGTACTTCAAGATCATTATTTTGGGAGCCTCATTCAAGATCTAGCATCATGCCAAAAATTATTCACCTCCTATCAGAAGAAGTCCCATCAAGGATTGTGCAGTCCATCATTGCAGATCTAGAGGAGGAAGGAAGTTTCTAGCACTTGAGCTAGGAATCCTGTGAGGGATCATTCCCTCACCTTTCCATCACTGTTTCCATCAACCTGGAGCTTATTTGGAGTATATATTATCAGGCTTGAGCCTCTCCCTCTTATACATTGCAATTTTCCCAGTTGTTGTGTTTTGCAACAGTTGCATATTGAGGAGGAGGAAGAAGAAGCAAGATCTCAAGATTTGAGCTTGAAGATCTGTAGGAGAGATCAGCCCTCAAAGCATAGATCTAATTTTTGCTTGAGTTCAGCCATCTTACATTCAAATCTAGCTTCAGATTTGCATGCCCAACAGTTGTATAGTGAAGCCCTAAGAGGGTGATTTTCCTAGATTCATAGATCTGGAAAATCCTTTCTGGGTTACGTTGGGTATCCATCATAGTTCCTAGATCTAGAATCTTGGCATCATCAGAGCTCCAGATTTCCATAGATCTGCATTTACCTTTTCAGCTACCAGTCATATGTACATCATCTATTGAAGGGACAGCATTGTATTTGCTCCAGTAGCTCTCCAGTTACGGAGTGCCCTCTTTGGAATGTTTTCATGGTCATTCTAGCCTATGTATTTGGCTTAAGTGTATGTATTTGAGCATTGTTGTAATTTTAAATCCATCTCCAATAATAATAAAAGGCTCACCTATTTAGTATATTTCTGTGATTGTTAAATCTTTATGTATACTTGTTGCAGTTTCAAATATTGTGTTTGTGTATTACTACATTACCCCTTTTGGGATACTACAGTGGTATCAGAGCATGATATTTGGCTCAGCTTGTGGACATTATTGACATCAGAAGAAAAATAAATAGTAGAGGTATACTATGGAAGGATTAAGTTTTGCAACTTCTCTATTTATAACTACGAAGGATCTCTCCAAGGAGATCAATGAAATGAAGAGAGAAAGGCAAAGAGAAACCTCTAAAAGGTTTCAAAATGAAGAAGGTCCCAATACTTCTTATCAGCACCAAAGAATATCGGAGAAGAAAAAATCTTCACACCATTCTTCTAGATCCACTTTCTTTGAGAAGGAAGGTGAATGGTCTGAATATGAAGGAGGCTTGGGGCATGAGATGCTAATTAGATATTTGTCTGAATACAAAGCACAACCAAGAGCATTGAAGGAGAATCTCTCTCTCCAATAGTTTTTGCAATTCAAAGAAGAGAGGAGATCCTGAAGCAACAATAGAATAATTAGGCATAGATTCTTCTTGCCTACATTTGATGGATCTTCCACAAGAACGTTGAGGGCATGGAGGGAAGAAGTGGCTAAATTATTTCTGAAATATCCTATATCAGAAAGAGAGGCTATGGATTTTGCAGCACTGCATCTAGAGGGTGAAGCAAGAGATTGGTGGTTCAATCATTTGTCACACATGAAAGTGTCTGCTTATGCCGACTTTATTCAAATACTGAAGAAGAGGTATAGTAGAAAGAAAATAGAGACATATCACGTAGTGACATCTCCCAGCATCAAGGAGATAGTTCATGAAGAACCCAAGATAGATGTCCTCATTATCACTCAGGAGGAGGAGCCTCTACCACCACGAGCTACAAATGTACTTACATCAAGAGGAGGATCACCTTCATCTTTGCAAGATTTTCTTGAGTTCTTGATATTTAGAGCCCCATGCATGATTGATGAGATGCATGATGAGGACGAGACAGATACCAACGCTGGTACAATTTTAGAAGAGAAGCCATCACTCTTACCAGAGGTTGGAGAGTCCATTTTTCCAGTTGGAGGAACTCTTGTGGTCTTGCAAGAGGTTCCCAAACATCATTTGACCCAAGGTTTGCATTCATTTCCATATCATATTGTTTTAGTACCTCTTATTGAAACTTATGAGGACATGTCGTCAGGGATAATGCATAACCATGGGTTCGAGTAGCATGTTGATTTGAAGCAACAACATATCACTGCGCAGAGGACCCTTGATCTAATCAAGGAAGAGATGAAGAACTATCCTAGTTTGTCATTGATGAGCTACATTCAACCCTTTGAGTTGGAATGTGGAGTTTCAGAAGATGGGATGAGTATGATCATATGTACAATGGCTGGCTATGAGTTCACCATTATGCCTTGCTATGAGACAGGTGATACAACACTGTTAATGATCAACAATGATGAGAAGAGGACCCATTCATTGGTGGAGCATTCCAATGGCAGCTTCATTCATGAAGCATTGGAGAATCATATGATAGATGGTAGACATCTTGAGATGGGAAATCTTTTCTCTTTTCAAGTTGACACTTTCTCAATGAGAATCTCACAGCTCAAAGAGAGACTTCTACCTATAACATTTTCAGAACCTTATGGGTTTTGGAGGGCCAATGATAGGATAATCTCATGGAGAGACCTCAATGGAGGTGCACTTAAACATATCATGGAGTGCAAAGCTATTCAGTTGGAGGATTTTGGTGTTCTACAATGGGAGGATACCAAGTTTGATCTTCGCATGATTCATCATCCACATTAGGATGAATGGATTCGGATGAGGAATGGGAGGTTTCCTACCTTCCTGCTGATCTATGATACTAGGCAACAAGAAGCATGGCTGCACTGGTTGCTTTTGGGTGAGTATGGATACAACCCAACATCTCACATTTCCAGGATCCATGCCATGTATATCACGAATAACATGCAGTAGCTGAGGAGGCATGGATGCGCTGGTTATTGATGAGAGAGTTTGGACATCTCATGATATATCTTATGTCCTTGTATTTGATCTTGTTTGGGATATGTCTCATTTCTTTACATGTATTTCTGTTTGGGATATATCTCATGTTCATGTATGTACTTGGGTTTGGTCAGAAAGCATAACTCTCACATGATGTGGCATAAGGGAGCTTGTTTGTATTATTCTAATGAGACATTTCACATGTCTATTACTATGCTGTTGCTCCATGACTTGCATCATGATGGTTTAAGGAGGCAGCAAGAATCCTTGTTTCTTTGGTTACTCTTGGGAGAGTATGGACTGATTTCTTCCCATACGTTGCATGACATTGACGGAGGATGGCAACAGGAAGCCTTACAATGTTGGCTTCTATTGGGGGATTATGGTCATTGTACATGGTATGATGATGAAGTGATGGGATAACAAGATGCCTTACTATGGTGGCTTCTCTTGAGAGAATATGGCCCCTACATTTGGTACAATGATGATGTGGTGTGACAACAAGAGGCATTAATACGGTGGTTTATATTGAGAGAGTATGGCACTCATATCTATATTGATGCTGATTTGGCATGGCAGCAAGAAGAATTATTGTGGTGGCTCCTATTGAAAGAGTATCACTCACTTACTTGTTTTCATGATGATCTAACATGGCAGCAGAAGGCCTTGTTGAGTTGGTTGTTATTGGGAGAATATTGTTTGACATTGTTCATGTTTTTCCATATGTCTCTACTTCTTGTTTTTCACTATGTTGATGTTATGTTTGGATCCTACATGGCCAACAGGGCTAATGATGAGATCATTGATATATGCAATCTACTTTATTTGTCATGGGTTGGAGAGATAGTTCATGAGCTGGGACCTTTCACTTTGGGAAGAAACCACTTAATTTCATGTATCTCATGTATAAAGGAGATCTTTGGACATCATATTGTTGCCACTTGGAGATTCAATGATGAGGGTGGGTATCTAACTTTTCAATTGGAGGCCATTCTAGACATTATAGAGAGGCAACTTTGGAGTTGGACATGCATGACATATTGTGACCGCTGGGGAGGCCTTCCATATGAGGATGCCATTTGGAGGGAGGATTTTTGTTGTAGCATCCACTTTTGCAATTGCTTGAGGACAAGAAACATTTTTCCGAGGATGATTGTAATATTCCAAATTTTCCACAAAGATAATTGGAATATTAGAGTTCTTAATTCCCATGCTTAATTAAGTAAATAAGAGGGTGGAGGGACCCACGAAATCCATAGATGAATAAAATACACTTTTGATGTGTGTATGTGGATATTTTAGATATATATCTACGTTATGGAGTAGTGGAGCAACTTCTTAATGTGAATAGAGTGGAGATCATGTCTCATTTATGAGAAAGATCAGGAGGTTGAAGCAGTCAACTAAGATCATGGAAGGAATCAAATGTAAGATCATAAAGCATTTATGATGAGATGATGGATGAAGTAGTGCATTTAATGCACACATGATGGAGAGAGTGATCATTACATGCATACATGATGGAGATCATGGAGAGAAAGCACAATCAGCATGGATACCTATGTCTACATGTACAACACAGTTATGCGGTGGGCCAAGGCATGGGAAGTTTCACAAAATATATAATGAAGATGAAGGAAAAATTATAGGCAGGCTTTGTATTATTATTGTTGATCTGTTTAGATCTGGATTTTTCACTTGACATTTCTATGCACGCTAATGCTGTTTAGCTAAGTCTGCAATGTTGTTTAGCACCAGGTATTTCCAAGTGGAAATCCCACCCTTACCCACAGGGGACTTCAAGTGCCTACTCTGGGAAGGTATCCTGAGCTGATATTCATCATCAAGCATTGGTGCCACACTATTCCTACTCTCTACAGAACACATACATTCAAAAATTACGCATTTCTGAAGAAGGGTTTGGGAGGAGGTGGTTGTCTTCAGTATTCAGTTGAGGAACTGGTGAAGGATTTTTCCTGTCACCTTGTACTTCAATATTAGTATTCCTGGGAGCCTCATTCCAGATCTGGCATCAGGACAAACATTATTCACCTCCTATCAGCAGCAGTCCCATCAAGGATTGCACAATCCATCATTGCAGATCTAGAGGAGGAAGGAAGTTTCTAGCACTTTAGCTTGGAATCTTGTGAGGGATCATTACCTCACCTTGCCATCACTGTTTCCATCAGCCTGGAGCTTATTTGGAGTATATATCAGAAGGATTGAGCCTCTCCCTCCTATACAGTACAGTTTTTACAGCTGTTGTGTTTTACAGCAGTTGCATCTTGAGGAGGAGGAAGAAGAGGCAAGATCTCAAGCTTGGAGCTTAAAGATTTGTCGGAGGGATCGACCCTCAAAGCATAGATCTGATTTTTACTTTAGTTCAGCCATCTTACATTTAGATCTAGCTTCAAATCTGCATACCCAATAGTTATATAGTGAAGTTCTAAGAGGGTGATTTTCCTAGATTCATAGACTTGGAAAATCCTTTCTGGGTTATCTTGGGTATCCATCATAGTGCCCAAATATAGAATCATGGCATCATCAGAGTTCTATATTTCCATAGATCTGCATTTCCCTTTTCATCCAGCAGTCATATGTACATCATCTACTGAAGGGACAATGCAATATTTACTCCAACATCTCTCCAGTTACGCAGTGTCTGCTTTGGAATGTTTTTAGGGTCATTCTAGCCTATGTATTTGGCTTAAGTGTATCTATTTGAGCACTGTTGTAATCTGAAATCCATCTCCAATAATAATAAAAGGCTCACCTATTCTGTATATTTTTGGTATTATTAAATCTTTATGTATACTTGTTTCAGTTTCAAATATTGTGTTTGTGTATTATTGCATTCCCCCTTTTGGGATACTACAAAAACATCGTTAATTCTATGGTTAACCTTCATTCGAATCAACCCAACAATGGATTAGAAGAGTCAAATAGAAATTATAGTTTTCTTAGAGGATATGGAAATCATCATGTTGAGGCCAACAATTCATCTAATCTAGTTTCCCCACTAGTGAATAATGCTACATCTAGGCCACTATTTCCCAAATTCTTGGAGGAACCAATAGAAAACCAAAAATGGTGAGACGAAAGTTTCTTGGACTATATGAGGGAGTACAAGGCACTAGGTGCAGAGTTTCATGCACAAATGTCACTCCAAAATTACTACACGGTCAAGAATAGGAATAAATCAAAGGACCATAAAAAGTGGTGGATAAACATCGAGGTCCCCAAAAAGGAAAAAAAGATAAGCATCCCAACCTTCAACGGGAATTCCGGTAGTATAGCTAGCATTAAGGGAATTTCCAAGTCTAAAATTGGCCTCCTATGGAAAATAATAGCATACTAGTAAAAATAATAAAATAAGAGTTATGAATTTTTAAAAGAGAAGAAATAAAAATACATTTTTTAATGTATTTTTGGCTTATCTCCTTGTAAGTTTACTCAAATATCAAGTGTCTACACTCAGATGCATAACTAGATTTTGCATCCAACGAGTACACATTCTACATACTTTTGAGTAGATATACATTGAGAAAAAATTAAAATACATGAAAAAACATGTTTAAACACATTTTTCATGTATTTTGAATATTTTTATTGTATATCTACTCAAAATTATGCAAATTGGGTACTAGGATTTAAAATCTAATTATGCATCCAAGGAGAGTACACGCTTGAAATTTGGGTAAACTTACAAGGAGATAAGTAAGAACTATGACTTAAAAAAAAATAGTTTTCTTCTTTTCCCTCTAGAAATGTTGCCCCCTAGGGATGACATCATAATATTGAATCCTATTGGTTCTCTTAATTTTTTTTTCAAGTATATTTTTCATTTTGAGGCCCATTTTTAACCTCAAAATTCCCCTAATGAGCATGGGTACAAAATCTAGATACATATTTATAGCTTAATCCCATGAGAGAATAAGATGAAATACAATATGTCCCACTAATTTTGGATGGAAAAGAACATGAATGGTGGTACCATAGGTTGTCCACACTAGGGCATGCCAAAATCACCTCCTATTTGGAGCAGGGAAAATTTTAAGGATGAAAATTTATTTTAGAGTTTAGAAACATTGACGAATCTCACTAGTATATAATATGCAATTTTAAAAATGTTTGGAAATGTTTTTGTAAAAGTATTCAAATTTATTATAATTTTATATAGTCTGTATATAAAATGTTGGCGATTTTTAAGGTAAAAAAAAATTATACTATAAAATTTGGGTGAAATTTTTTTAGAAAAAATGGAAATTAACGAATCTTTTTTTCGGAAAAAGCATGGAAAATTAGCCCACTTGCGAATATTAGTCCCTAAATCCTGATTTGGAGTTAAGTGATAGATAGATCCAAGTATTTGAAAAGAAAAATGTAAAGCTACATTTCAAGGATCTAGCACAACTTAAGTAAATGGGGGGCACATATAGCTACATCACAAAGTTCGAGAGTTTAGCGATGATGGTAATAGATATATCACAGGATTGATTGTTGATGCTATTTTTGGAAGGGCTAAGTGATCCATTGAGAGGTTAGGTTAACATTTTAAGCCTATTACACTTCAGGATGTTATTGATAGAACTAGGGATATGGAAGATGCACTACTGAAAAGGCCCCATCCAAATTCATCCCCCCACCAAAGAATAAGGAGAAGAAGCCATGGGAGGGGAAGAACCACATATGCAAGAAACCAGGGATGATCGAAGGAGAAATAAGCTTTGCTACAACTATAAAGAACCTTGGATCCTAGGCCATAGATGTATGGTTAAGGGAAATTTCCATTATATAGAAGTAATTCCATACAATGAAGAGGAGGGAGAACAAGTTGAAACACGAGAGGAACAACATAGCAACAATAGTAATGATGAAGAGCCATCGAGGAGAGAGACCAAAGGGGAAACTATAGCCAAGATCTCATGTTTTTCCATGTGTAACACCTTTAGAGTGAGGGGAGTAATATAATGGAAACGAGCCATAGTCCTCATTGATGGGGGATCCACTCATAATTTCATAGATGTAGCCCTAGTATATAGGAGGATTATGGTTATAGAAGAATTTTATGTATTTTGATGTAAAGGTGGTACAATGATGAAGGATGACTTGTTTGAGGAAGGTTCCTCAGATATAATTGAAGATGGGAAATTACACCCTAGTGGATGACTTCTATGTAGTTGAGCTTGATGAAATCAATGTGGTGTTGGGCATGTAATGGATCATTTCCATAGGAAGGCATTGGAAGGATTATCATACCATGGAAATGAAGTGGGTCACACAAGAAATAAAAATGGTTATTCTGAGAGGAATGTAACGCCCCCTACCACATTTACCCACTTTTACAAGCTCTCTAGGGTAAACATGAGTTGAGTGTCACTATTATATGACCCGACCTCCAAGTTCCAGTTATGGAAGTGGGGCCTACAAACCAAAAGTAAACTGACATCTCTCAAAGAATACAAATCACTCAAGAGCTTACCAACCACCCTAGGTGATCAATCCCTAAGTTGGAACTCTTTTCCACTATTTTTACACCCCAACTGCACCCTCGACACACTGTGCATATGATTATGAGGCTCCAATCACACCTAAAAGCATGTCTGCATGCCATTATAGCCCAAATTTCCTTGTTCAATGCATGATATCTATGCAACGTTTTCACGAAAGCCTCCATACCACTGCCCAGAACTTCCTATACATTTCAAAAAACATAAATAAGGTGATGACAAGGCTAACCATTCAAAAATTGAACAAGATCTTGACTGATACATGCCTACTGCAAGATATACATTTCATCAAACATATAAGCTACATGTCATGAAATCATATCCAATCATAAACTTCTGAACTTCATATGAGAATCATGAAGAAGGCCCAATGCCCTCTCTAGCTAACTGCAACAACACTTGTTATCACATGCATTCATCAATCATTAAATGACTTATCAAATCATGAAATAAATCCATAGAAGCTACATGTCATGAAAGCATATCCAATCATAAACTTCTGAACTTCATATGAGAATCATGAAGAAGGCCCAATGCCCTCTCTAGCTAACTGCAACAACACTTGTTATCACATGCATTCATCAATCATTCAATGACTTATCAAATCATGAAAGAAATCCATAGCTACAACACATCATATATCCAGGTATATAACCAAATTCTAACCAGAATAACAACCATAATAAATTGGTCATAAAATCAACATAATAACAAGTACATGTGCTCATTAATTACATTAGAATAATAACTGATATTAACTTATAAAAAATCCAACCAAGTCATGGACTTCCACATACCACCGGACCAAATATTGGGTTGAACCAAATATTTATTTCAGCCAATCGCCCTCGTGCCATATTCCAAATATGAATGTGGGATCTCATGGGATAAACCAAGTCATAACCAAATAGGGTCTCCAAATGTTAAATCATCTCCACCCTCAAGCTACCATGATCTCACTTAAATCGATCCCAAGATCCCAAAACCAAACCAAGCTCAGATACCTCATAATTCCTTCACCATACCTTGAGGAATTTTCCTGTGTCCACCCACCTTTTGAGGGATTTCTAGAGAAAACCATCTCCACCCCAAACCCTTGGTATTTTCCTGAGACCACCTCAATCAGTTCCAAAACCTTCCAGAAATCCAAAGCTCAACCAGGAATGAATCCCATCACACCATGGCTATCCAGGAAATGGAAATGCAAGGCTAAAACCACTGTCAAACCAGGAAAAACCTATTCCAATGATAGCAAATGAAACAAATAAACAAATGCATGTACCATGCATTCACATCCCAGTAATAATATCACACATGCAACTTGTTACCTACAAGATCTTTCTGCTGAAGATGTTGATTTTTCCTTCTCTTGGATTTCCTTCACTTTCCTTTTTGTTTATTTTCTTGCTTTCTTTCGTTCTCCAAATCCAAGTGAATGCTAAAGTGCTCCAAGAATACTCTAAGTGTGCAAGACTGTATGAGAATGTAAGGAGAGAACCAAGACTAAACTAACAAAAGTCGTAAATTGTTTCTCTGATGTGTTTTTATCATTGATGCCCCCTTTTTTCTTCATTTTCCTCTAGTTTCCCTTGCATGAAAATATATGTCTTTTTACCTTCCTTTTCTCCTATTTACCTTTATTTCTCATAATTAAATGTCAATTATTGCCTCTTTTCCTTTGCCAATGCCTTTTCCAATTTCCATAGCCATTATTGAAGCACAAGTGATTCCCACTAATGTGTTTTCCCAACATTCAACTTGGAATATGATTTCCATGGCATTGGTCTTATTTTGCATTTATTATCCTTTATTACATGAAAATTTAACTCGATGTTGTTACAAGAATGAGCATTGATGCTCCAAGAGTGGTCATCGTTAATAAAATGGAAGCTATTTTTTTGGCATGGAGACACAACATGGGTTGCATAGTGCATGGTAATGCAACAAAAGGCATCATATGGGGACAAAAATTACCTAGCAGAGATCCAGGATTTGTTGAACAAGCACTAGTCTAAGGTCTTCAACAATATTCTACTAGGTAAACCACCATACATGGGTTTCAAGCATGCTATAGAATTAGAGGAGGGGACCAAGCTAGTCATCACCGCACCATATAAGAACCCCAAAATATTTAAGGAGGATATCGAGAATTCCATTAAGTAATTTTTATATATGGGTAACATAAGGCCCAACACTAGCCCATTTGCATCCTCCATAGTACGTATTAAGAATAAAGATGGGACAATGAGGATGTACATGGAATAAAGAGCCCTCAGCAAGAAGATGATAAAGAAAAAATACACAATACCAAAAATCGATGAGCTCTTGGATGAGTTGCACAGGGTAGTGTACTTCTCCAAAATTGATTTAAGTTTAGATTATCATAAGTTCGAGGTTCAAGAGCATGGCATAAAAAAAGAATCCTTCATGTGCCACTATGGGCACTATGAGTTTCTTGTCATGCCATTTGGATTAATGAACACGCTAGCTACCTTCTAGTCATGTATGAATCATATATTTAGAGGGAAACTATGAAATTTTATGCTACTTTTCTTTGATTATCTCCTCATTTATAGCAGAACTTGGGAGGAGCATTTGACACTCCTAGAGGAGTTACTAAGAATATTAAAGGAGCATTATCTCTTTACTAAAGAGTCTAAATTCTAGTTTGGAATGATAAATATTTTGTGTCTTGGAAACATCATCAGTTTGGGAGGATTTTAGGTCAACTAGGAAAATATCCAGGCTCTAATTCAATGACCAACACCTAAGAAACTCATTGAGTTGTGGGGATTCTTGGGGATATGCAATTATTATCAGAATTTTTTCAATGGTTACTCACAATTGGTGCTACCCTTAACATATTCGATGAAGAAAGGGGATTTCAAATGGACAAAAGAAGTTCAACACACTTTTGAAAGGTGCAAGGAGGTAATCATTTCTTGTCTTGTTCTCACACTTCTATGTTTCTCATGTCCCTTTATTTTAGAGTGTGTTGCCTCAAGAGAAGGCATAGGAGTAATACTAATACAAGACTGACATAAAATAGATTTCAAGAGTCTAAAGCTAAGGGATATATAGAGGCTCTAATCGATATATGACAATGAGATGTTAGCCATAATGCATGCATTAGAAAAGTTCAGGTAGTACATAGTGGGATGAAGGTACATGGTCATGACATACCACAAAAACATGAAATATTTTTTGGAGCAAATTGATCTCAATGAGAGGCAATAGAAATGGGTTAATAGAATTCATGTCTATGACTTCAACATGGAGTATGTGAAGAGGAATAAGAATGTGGTGGTCAATTATCTCTCCAGGATACCAATGGAATGTTTTCTCATTGAGATTAATAGTGATTATAAGGAACTTCTACTAGTTGAGTACTCAAAGAATATTTTTTATCCAAGTTGATGGATGAATTAATTTAGGAGGAAAGGTACATGGTTGTCAATGAAATCATCTTTTACAAAGGGAGGATATTTTTGGTCCTCGAGTCATAGCTAAAATAGAGAATGATCAGGGCCATTGATGACTCATCCCTATCCAAACATCAAATGATTATTCAAAACATACATGCATGAACGAGAGAGATTTTCATGGAAGAGCCTCAAGGGGGGTGTTTGGAGATGTGTAGAAATGTTCTCTTTTCTAGTAGAATGAAATTGATAAGACTCATTCGACATGTATATTACAACAATTACCGATCCTAGATAAAAAATGGGAAATAATTTCGATGGATTTCATTATAGAGAATTTGAAGGTACAATGAGGAGACTGTATCTTTGTGGTGGTGTATAGGCTAATAATTTTTCTCATTTCATCGTCCTATATTCTAACTAGTGAGCGGTTAGGTGGTAGAGACATTATTTCAAGAGGCCTTCATATTGCATGGAGTTTCTAAACACATTATCCGTGACCAAGATATAATATTCCTCAAATAATTTTGGTAGGAACTATGTATGTTAGTCGACATTGAGCTGACCTTGAGTACTAGTTATCATCCACAGAAAGATGGCCAGACATAGATCATTAACAAATGGGTGAGGGGATATTTGAGGAACTATGTGGTCAGACATCGTAAAACATGGATTAGGTGGTTTCACTTGTGTAAGTGTTGTTATAACACCACGTAACATATGTTTTTCAGGATGCATCCCTTCAGAGCATTGTATGGGTATGATGCTCCCACATTCATTGAGATGGCACTAGGAGATAGTAGGGAATCGATGGCTAGGGATTAGTTGTAGGACAATTAGTATACTCTTAGAATCCTCAAGGATAACCTATAGATATCCCAAAATTAGTAGAATATGTATGTGAATTTCCATAGGCTAGAGCATAGCTTTCAGGAGGGGGATCTTATTTTCTTGAGACTTCAATCATATAAGAAATCATCCTTGAAAAAGGGTGGCTTTAAGAAATTAAAGCCATGATTTTGTGGACCTTACATGGTGATCAAGAAGATTGAGCAGGTTTCTTATGAATTGGAATTACTGAAAGAAAGAAAGATTCACAATGTTTTCCATGTATCTTGCTTTAAAAAGGTGCTTGTACATCAAGTTAAGGCCACAACAGGGCTTCTATCGCTTGAAAATGAAAGGGAATTAGTCCTCATTCTAGAGGAGGTAATGGACATGAGGGAAATGAAGTTGAGGAGTAGATTCATCCAAGAATATTTAATTTACTGGAAGGAATTTCTAGTGGAATATGCTACATGGGAAGGTGAATAAGTATTGAAGCACTTGAGCTTGTAGTTGCTCGAGGACAAGAAAATTCGAGAAGGGAGGACTATAATGTCCCTTTCCAATCCATAGAAGCATCAAAGGTTTGGAGTCATATCTTATCTATATCCCATGAGCTATTGAAAGAATAAAAGGGGTTAATACATTACAATAATAAATTTAATAAAGGTGGTAAAAAGTCACTTTAGAAAAATAAAGTGACCCATGGTTTTTGCTTACCACCCATGGTTTTCAGAGGAGGAAAATATTATCATTAAAGAGAAGGAGAGTCAAAGGGGGATGTGCGAAGAATTAATTTTGTATTAACAATAATTTGATCAGATTACTAAGTGAGGGAGAAACCCTCAATATTTCCGAGTTCTAGTGTTGGAATATACACCCTAGCTAGTGGAAGTTCATTTCAGTGGTTTTAAATCCACACTAGAAAATCATTTGTGATCTTTATAGGGAAATCAAGTTGTTACTTTAAGAGGTCAATTTTTGTCATCAGGATCGATTTCAATTGAAGGAGGCTGAATTTTATTTCATTCTAGGAGGCCGAATTAGATTATAATTTTACGGGTGGAGCTCTTGTTTTCTTCCCAAGAGAGTGAGTCAATTAATTATGGATAACCCTAAGTTTCTTAATTCAGAGGGTCAAATTAGTAGGCCTTGAGGGCTACATTAATTTTCTAAGAGAGGTTGAATAACTCAATTTAGGGAGGTTGCAATTATTATGGAAATTATAGTACTTCAGAAAGTCGAATTGTCATTGAATTTCTAGGGCCGATTTGCTAAGGAGGTTGAGTTACTTAAGCGAATTGGAGGATGAGTTACCTGAGAAAATAAGAAGCTAAATCACTCTTCTCTAAGGGGTTTATTTGATCCATCAGTAAGGAGCTAAGCTATCTAAATTATAAGGCTGAATTTGTATGCACAAGGAGAGCCTAATTGATCGTATTTGAGGGTCGAATCATATTGACAAGGAGGCCTGAGTTGTGTATTGCAAAGAGGCAAAAATATTTTTTTGAGGGGATTAATTATTAATAATTTTAAGGGAAAGAATTCTCAGGAGTTTATTCATCAAGACTTGTCTCAATATTTTATGTAATTTTCCTTCATATAATTACATTAATAACTATATCTAGAGTTGCAACATATTTCTAATTTATAGGTTTTTACACTTGTAACTTTATTTGACATGATGGTTTTCTATTGTGTGAAATTGTGCAATTCTTATTGTGTCACTGGGAAATAAATTAATGGTATATTTTTTTGAAGCAATTTTTTGAAAATTTTTAGTTAGTAGTGTTATTGGATATTACAAATTCCTCTTACTTAGTCACAAGAGGATCTCCCTCAAACCTCAAGGTCTCTATGTTGATTTTCCACCAAGTCAGGGCATGGTCCTTTGATTTTAGCCACACAAATGAAGTCTTCTATTCTTCCTCTATATGATGAACACTGAAAGAAACTTCTAATTGATGAAACCAATGATTTATGTTCAAAGCATCAATATTTACTTGATATGGCTTGGTATCGACCTTCACTTTAATTTTTGAGATGGATTATGAATGGTTCATGACACTTAAACTAGGTTGATATTTTTTGGGTTCTTTTTGCTGCTCCTTCTTTGTTTCTTTTCAATCTCCTAATCTCCCTACTGATCAAACGTTTTTAATAAAACCCTGATATTCCTTAATATCCTAAGCTTATTGGTAAGGGACACCACAAAGAGATTCACATTATGGTTCATATTTGTAACTTGTGCTTCCAACTATGAAAACCTCTCCTTTGAAACATCAAGAAGTTTATTCACAAATTTGTAGGTCATGACAAGGGTTTTATTACATTTGGCTTAGATGATCTAAATCTCTTGCAAATCTCCATAATATACCCAAAGAAACCTATTGTGCGAGAAAAAATGGAAAATATCTAAGCTAAGTATAAGGCCAGGCATGGCAAGCATCAAGTCGATCATCATTTCCAAGTTAGTGATCAATTTTGGCTTTATAACAACAAAGAATGTCTTAAAGGTGAAGGAAAAAAGTTCAAATCGATCAAGTATAGTCCATTTACAATTTTGGAAAAGATCAGTGATAATGATGTTTGGTTAGATTTACATCCATATATGCAGATGTATTCAATGGTGAATATTTAAAACTTGAAACTATATGAGCGTCCTCTGATTATGGATCAAGATATAAATGTTCAAGTTCCTTTCGTTGATGATTTTTCTCTTGAATATCTCAAGGATTTGTATGAAGATGTTATTCTTAATAGGAATGTGAGGAATTCATGAAAATGTGATGTTGAATATCTTTGTATGGGTTTAAAAGGAGTGAATCCAAGTAAATCATGATGGATGGAACTCATAAAAGTGAGAGAGTTATACCAGCACATGTTGAATACAATCACGATTTTGGTGGTCGAGAAGCTTCTTAATACGGAGGATTAATCCAGAAGGATTATCATAGTTAATCCAAATTGATGGTTTCAAATGATGAAAATCTATAATGTTGAAGAGATTTTTAAGAGCTTTCCAACACAATTTAAACGAGCGCAAATGGACACCATATGTGAAATTTATAGCCTTCGGAAGTTGAAGATAAGACGAGGGTGAGACGCACAAGGATGCATTAGAGAAATTTTGAGGTCTGAAATGGGCCTCATAAGGAATATTATAAAATAATAGTGGAAATAATAAAATAATGTTAGATTTCCTCATTAAGTTTTGGTGTGAAAAAATGAAAAACTACTTTTTTCAACTAGCATTTTCAACTTATCTCCCTACGCTTTTACTCAAATTTCGAGCGGGAGAAATAATTGGATGTGGAATTTAATTTTGCATCCAAAGAGTACTTATGTTGCATACTTTCCATGGACCCTACTACATGAAAATGCAAAATACATGAAAAAACATGATTGCAATCACAATTTTTCATGTATTTGACAATTTTCGTGTAGTAGCATCTATCGAAAGTGTTTCATGGGTAATCATTGGATGCGAAATTAGATTCTACATCCAATGAGTGCTCCCGCTCAAAATTTGAGTAAAATCATAGGGAGATAAGTTGAAAATACAAATTGAAAAACTATTTTTTTTTTAATTTTTTTTTATCCTTTTACCTTTTTACTCCAAAAATGGTGAATCATGTCCCATGGATGACATCATCATATTGAATTGTATTGAGCTTTTATAAAGTTTATTTTTTTTGTACATTTTTGTTTTGAGGCTTACTTTTTTACCTTAAAATTTCTCCACATGGCAACACGTGGACCAACCAGACATTTCCATGGAGACCAACTAGAGGTTACCACATGGACCCTATAGAAGGTATATATGGACTAGATGCATGGAAGGTAAAATACATATTGCAAAAATATAGAAATTACAAGATTTAAATGCCCAACCTAGTTGGCACAAATGCTACACCTTACCGCTAGGCTAGCATGCGTGTCATGTTAAACTAGGCAAAGGTTCTATTATTTATGTTGTTTGTTGCAAATGAAATCCCACAAAATATGCACCCACAATTCAAACTATTGATCTCCCATATGCCAAGCCTAAGTCTTACCACTACACCAAAGGTTCAAACCATTAGCCTCCCATATGCCAACCCCAAGTCTTACTGCTACACCAAAGGTTGCAAATGTGTTAAGTTATCTATGGATTCATTTAGATAAAGATTAATTTTAGTGGTTATGCCAAATAAAGCATATCATATCCAAAAATTCATGGACAATTGAGGATTGAAATCACAACCTCACCTATACCAACCTTGTGCTTTACCATTGCATTGTGGCTTAAAATTGTGAAATACATTATGTAGAAATTATTTTAAGGTGTATTTTCTAGAAAATTTTTGGGAAATAAAGGTCATAAATAAATTATTTTGTGGGAAGTAAATGGGAAGAGTATTTCGGTAGTGTTATAATCTTCCTAGAGTGCTCTTGAAGGCATTTTTAATGCAGGTTGGCGATCAATGTTGCTAAAAGAAAGCATTTCAAGTTTTCTTCATAATTTTAATAGATTGATTGCTCATTTAAAGTGGATGTGGAGATGTATCCCATGAAGGGTGGAATTTGTTGTCAACTTGTTCTTATGTCCTTTCTTATTGTTGTTTTCCCTGCATGTACATATTTTTAATTACTCAATTAAACTTTATTTATAAAGTTAGAAAAAGCTACATTCAATATATAAAAGTATTTCAAGATTTAATTTCAAATCAAATTGAAACCCTTTGAGTCATCAATGCTTGATGAGGATTCATTATAATGATCATTTCCAGTAGCAATTGACTTAGTGCTTGGACGGTAGGTATAGGGTCCATTCTATTAAAGGTTGGGTTTAAACTCTGACTTAATCAAAGTCTAGTAGAAAAGTGAAATAGGATTCAAATTAATAGCCAAGGTATAAATACCACTCAATTGTATGTTCATAGAAATACAACTCAATGGGATTAAAGTTTACCATATCTATTGACAAAACTCAATGGGATTTAAGTTAGTTACCTACAAAAATCCATTGCATGAGTCATTAAATATTATCTATTTTATGGCTTATGTGTTCCATACTTAAATTATTAAGAAAACGTTTGGCAATAATCACATTGGAAATGATTTGCCTATTATCTATTGTTATTTGACCAATGGTTAATTTCACTATAAATTAATAAAAAATTATAAAATCAATAAATAAAAATACTATAATTTGGAAAGTAAGCAATAATTTGTAACTTGAGTAAAATATAAAACATCCTAAAACATATTAAAATGGATCTATATCCCACCCCATCTACTCTTCTAACCTTATCACATCAAATCAACATATAATGTAAGAATTAAATTGATTGGATAGAAAAACAAACAATCCACCTAAACTATTATGCTTATTATTATTAAAAAATATAATAATTTTTATAACATTGTAAATGCAATAATTATTTTAATGCTAATGACGCATTGGCAAGCATCAGGACTATTATGGTATTGAGTGCCCATTTTAGATTGTTGTTATTGCGTATTACAATTAACAAGTTGCCCGTATAGTCATTTAATGAGTGTTATTATGAAAGATCATTGGTAGTAGTGGGTAATTAGATATATTGTAACATAAGATAAAGGAGGAGTTGTTTTTAGTATGAATTTTTTGAAAGTTTTTTTTTAGATTTTTCTGAGTTAATTTCCTTAAAATTTAATAGAAATTTATTGAAGACAGAAGTTTGATGAGTAATCTTGCACAATGAAAGTGCTTTAGGGATTTTTTAGAGTATTGAATCCATATATACAATAAAAAATATAGTTTAAATAAATCAAGATTTCACCTCAAAGTTTTTACTCGGATTTTGACACGAAAACTCTAAAAAATCACACTAAAGACAACTCCTGTGAAAAATGATAAATACTCAAAAAAATCATGTATTGAATATTCAACCATGAAGTTTATGTTTTGTAATGTAGAGGTTTAATTGATTTAGGTGTTTAATGATCTTATTAGTATTTTCTTCTTGGGATTTTGATTTGATTTTAATTATAAAATTAAATAATTATTAATAATTTTAATATCTAATATTTTGAATTTATAGATAATTTTATTAAAAATAAATAATAATATTTAATTATGTTTTGATTTTAAAAATATATTTAAAATAAATAATAATATAATATAATATAATATAATATTTTGATTTTAAAATTATATTATTATTATTATTATTAATATTAATGATATTAATTTTATTTATTTATTTGTAGGTTTATATATAAATGTTATTTATTTTTAATTTAGTTAAGATATATATATATATATATATATATATATAGTCATCATGATTTTTCTCTGTGTTGACGATATTGTGCTTCTCGCAAGGTGCTCATTTGATTTTGATAAGCAACTTAGACTTCTTAAGGATTTCTGCTCTACCATGGGTATGTCTGTTAACACTGACAAAACAAAAGTTATGATTATCAAATCCAAGAAGGACACTTATGCTAATTTTATATATGACAATAGTAACTTGGAGGAAGTGTCTTCTTACAAGTACCTAGGAATTGATATTCATCACAAGCTCAACTGGAACTATAGCATTCAGAAAAGGATTAATGGGGGGTGGAAAGCTTATTTTGGTCTTGAAAATAATTATAAAATGGAAAACCTTGTAATGTGGGATAGAAAGAAGTTCCTCTTTGAAACTTTAGTCACTCTTGTTATCTTATATGGATGTGAGGTTTGGGGTTGCGGCATATCTAGAGAATCTTGGAGAAAGATAGAGAAAATCTAGAAGCGTTTTATAATATATAACTTTAAAATTAAAATAAATACACCCTATCATATTCTCCTTATAGAAGTGGGTCTTTCCCCTATCGAGAGCCTAGCTATGACTAGGCTTCTGTTGTATAAGCACAAGCTCAATAGCATAGGAGACCATAGACTTCCTAAGCTAGCTTTAAATTCCAGCCAAAACCACCTAAGGTTTAAACGAGGTTGGTATAAAGACACCACGGCCTGGTTAAACCATTGGGAGATCGATGAGAATGTTGCATTGCAAAACATTAATAATATTAAAAAAATTGTTACTTCTAAGTTCAAAGAAAAAATGTGGTGTGAGAAAGATCTAGCAACTAAAAGAAAATTAAGATATTATAAGGAGGTCATCAACCCCACCGTAAAAGATCAAAAGTATCTCTATGTTTTAACTAGCTCAAAGAAGAAAATTAATATAGCCAAGATTATAACGAACTCTCATGAGCTCCATAGTGAAACAAATCGTTGGACAATTCCCAAAACACCATGGATGGAAAGGATCTGTCATCTCTGTGAGAATATGAACATCGAGGATGAAAATCACTTCCTCTTAAAGTGCCCCGCGTACAACCACATTAGAGCTCAATTTCATAATCTTTGTTGCAATACTGACCTTCCTAGCCTTTTAAGATGTCAAAATTATAGTGAGCTCGACAGACTTCTCTTCAAGCTTTTTGAGCATAGGAATAAAATCTTAAATCAAACTAAATAACTCTTTTCTTTAGATTTGATAGACCACAGTGGACGTTAACCACCACCACCATCACCATCATCATCAATTAATTTTTAATATAAAATTTTGAAATATAATAGTTACAACTATAAATTACTATTTATTTTTTTATAGTAATATATTAATTTATAAATACTATTTATATTTTACATATATTTAATTTTTTTTGAAATATTTTTTTTTAATTATATATTTATTAATTACTAAATTTATAATTTTGGATTATTATTTAATTTTAATTTTAAATTTATTTTAACTTTATATAATTAAAATTATAATTTTATTAATCAAAATAAAACTATAATTTAATGAGTTAAAGCTCGTTAGTTTATTATTTTTAGTATTTTTAATTTAGTAAATATTATAAGAGTTGTCTATTCCACAAAATAGGTAGGATGAGAGTGTTTTATAGTGAATCAGGTAATTTTTTTTTCAAAAAATCAACTAGTTTGAGTATTTGAATTTTTTTTTTTAATGGTGGAAACCTTGGGATACCCAAAATCCTGAAATTTGGCAACTATAACCTAGTTTTTCAAAAATGTCTATCAAAATTTTTCAGAATCTTGCAAGAGATTCTAAATTATTTTGTAAGTAGGCGTAATGGTTGAGAGCATGTGTTTCCTCCAAGAGATCACAGGTTCAAAACCAGATGAGATAGAGTATGTATGCTTTCTTAAATTGCGAGGAAGTGAGTCCCTTATTGCCACAAACAAAGGGGTCTCATACACCAATTTGGTGTAGGAAGTGAGTCCCTTGTGCCACAAACAAAGAGATCTCATACACCAATTTGATATCTACATATTATTTCTATTTATACAATAAGCCACTAAAACATCTGCCTATACTAAATTATAAAACCGTTCAAAATAATAATATGTAGCTTATTATTCTTTGTCACACAATTACATTTAAAACAAAAGAACAATATACACAATATTACGAACAATATACAAAATACTACATTTCAAACAAAGGAAATAAAATACAAAACCATACACGTTTTCCATTTTCATGGTGGCCATTTCCTTAACCACTCAACAAATTATCTCGAAGCAGTCTGTGGAGGCCCATGGTTCAGCACAGTGGCATGAATATGAATATATTTGCAGAATGTGTTTCCCTTATATGGATTGGGCGTCGTTTGTGTCAACGAGTCAATTATTCTGTATTTCATAGTCAGAAAAGTGAGTATCAACAGGGTAAAGTTATTAATGGGTTTTGGATAATTAGTATCAACAGGGTAAAGTTATTAATTAGTCAGAAAAATGGGCAGCTACAGGATAAAATTATTGAAGGATTTTGACAGCTATCAAGGAGTCAAAGATTCTGGAGATTCATAGTCAGAAAATTGGGCAGCTCCACGATAAAAATGTTGATGGGGTTTGGCAGCTATCAAGGAGTCAATGATTCTGGAGATTCATAGTCAGAAAATTGGGCAGCTGTCGATGGGTTTTGGCCGCTTTCGGATAAAGTTACGCATTGGATCGAAGAAAATTTGATATATCATCCGATTTGCCATTCGTCGTTTATGCTCGTTCCAGAAGGCCGCCTTTCTTGAAGATACAAAAGCATTTTGTATCTCACGTGCCCACATATATTTACTCATTGACTTAACTCTGGAAAATGGGCA
Source organism: Pinus albicaulis (assembly GCA_034641835.2). Lineage (NCBI taxonomy): Eukaryota > Viridiplantae > Streptophyta > Pinopsida > Pinales > Pinaceae > Pinus > Pinus albicaulis. Next base: position 521,536,284 of record CM076575.1, on the reverse strand, counting down.
CCCATGGAGCGGGCCGAGATCAGAGTGGATTATGCATGTATTTTTATTAGTGATAAGGATCCCGAGGTTGAGATATGTTAGTTAATCTACAGCAAGGTAAAACTACCCTTTGCACCTTTTTTGGTGCAAAACAACGCGGAAGGAAGCCTGACGTAAGCAAGTTCACCAGTCAAAAATAATATTATTAAACTAAGATAGATGGCGAACGAGTAATTTTTGGGGGTAAAACTCCACAATAGAACGCCTTCAGCTTAATAAACAAAAGACCAGAAGAAAACAATTTTGCCTAGCTACAACTATATGTGAGCGTGTGTTGTTAAAACATTTTTCTTAAAAATAATATATATATATATAGATATAGATATATTATTATTATTATTATTATTATTTTAATATTTAATTAAATATATATTTATATTTTTCTAAAAATAAGAGATTCCAAAAAAAATTGGGCAAAGAGTTTTAAGTTTTTTTAAATTATATGAAGTTGGAATATATTAATAATTTGAGAACCATATATATTTATGTACTTAAGATTGATAGAAGTTTGAGTAAATTGTGGTTTTTGAGTATTCCACACAATGTTAAGTTAATAATTATTTCCGTACTTGTATATTGTAATTTGTTTTAGTAAAAACAAATCTTTAATGTTTAAAGAATGTAATTGGTTTTGATTTCATATGAATCTGAATATATTTGAAGTATTATTATTAATTCAAATTTCGTATTAATATTAATTATTATTTTTTAAAAACGTAGAATTACATATCAATGTTAATTATTATATTTTAAAACATAGATATGTGTCCATGGAACATATTTATTTAAGAAAATGTATTTTTTTTTTGGAAAATAGATATGTGTCCAAGGAGTCAATGATTCTGGAGATTCATAGTCAGAAAATTGGGCAGCTGTCGATGGGTTTTGGCCGCTTTCGGATAAAGTTACGCATTGGATCGAAGAAAATTTGATATATCATCCGATTTGCCATTCGTCGTTTATGCTCGTTCCAGAAGGCCACCTTTCTTGAAGATACAAAAGCATTTTGTATCTCACGTGCGCACATATATTTACTCATGGACTTAACTCTGGAAAATGGGCACCCACGGAGCGGGCCGAGATCAGAGTGGATTATGCATGTATTTTTATTAGTGATAAGGATCCCGAGGTTGAGATCTATTAGTTAATCTAAAGCAAGGTAAAACTAGCCTTTGCACCATTTTTTTCGTGCAAAACAACGCAGAAGGAAGCCTGAGGTAATCAGGTTCACGAGTCAAAAAAAATATTATTAAACTAAGACAGATGACGAACGATGAATCTTTGAACAGTGTTGCAGGGTAAAACTCCACAATAGAATGCCACAAAAGACCAGAAGAAAACAATTTTGCCTACCTATAACTTGTAAACATATGTGACGTATTGTTAAAACATTTTTCTTAAAAATTATATATATATATATATATATATATTAAGTATTTTAATATTTAATTACATATATATTTATATTATTTTAAAAATAAGTGAGATTCCAAAAAAAAATTTGGGTAAAGAGTTTTAAGTTTTTTAAAATTATATGAAGTTGGAATATATTGATAATTTGAGAACAGAAGTTTGAGTAAATTGTGGTTTTTGAGTATTCCACACAATGTTAAGTTAATAATTATTTCCGTACTTGTATATTGTAATTTGTTTTAGTAAAAATAACCCTTTAATGTTTAAAGAATGTAATTGGTTTTGATTTCATATGAATCTGAATATATTTGAAGTATTATTATTAATTCAAATTTCGTATTAATATTAATTATTATTTTTAAAAAAATTACATATTAATGCTAATTATTATTTTTTAAAACATAGATATGTGTCCATGGAACATATTTATTTAAAAAAATGTATTTTTTTTTTTTTTTTTGTATCAAAGCAAATGCTATCATAGTAAAAAAAAGTAGTATATACTCTAGTAAATACAATGGTACCAAGATAGTTATTATGTGATCAAACCTGGTGTAATCTTTTTTGAGTTGTAGAGGTGAATTTGATTAGTTGATTACATTATCTTGTGTCATTAAGATCAACTCCAAGTGTGTTATAGTGAAGAAAAACATGTGCGCAATGCAACTTAAATTTTTAATATAGTACTATGATTTATAATAGCATCTGGTTAAATACATTGTTGTTCTAATCTTGAAGATTTACATGAAATAACCTTGAAAAAAGTTCTTTTACAAGTGAAAGTTGGATCTAAAATTATTGATTTTATTCTCAAATATTTGAATAAGGTGGATGGGAGTTTGCAATAAGTGTGATTAGGAAAGGGCGGATGTTAGCCTCATCATTTTCTTTGTTGCCATCATCTTTAGTCTATTTTAATGTCATCCCCTTATCCAATTGTATTTGTTCCCATAGTAAAAATCAAGGGGGAATGTTAGACACTATGGGGATGTTGTCTAATGGCCATATTTTTCTATGTTATTAGTGTTTTTTTGTAAGGTTAAAATTTCTAGTGATTAATCAAAGAAGTACATAACATATAGTCTTGGTATTCCTTGATTTTATACTAGGGAAACCAAACTAGTGGTAAAACCATAAACTCTTCAACATCCATACATGGTGTTGAAAAGTGAACTAAAAAAGAGTTAAGCATTTGGTCAAATGACTCTTATTGTCTAACCAATTAGTTATAATATATTGATAAGAAAACAACTAATAGATAAAAGCAAAGAAACACTAATATTTCATGTTTACTAAGATGATTTAGAGGGATCCATCTCTTTTGGCACTTTACCACCGCCAGGAGAGATGCTTGGGTTAAGTGGGAGGAAGAGATGTTCTTATAGCCTCTTCATGCGTTAGTCTAAAGTATTCATAACAATTATAACTCATTAAGAATGATGAATATTTCCTCCTTTACTTCATTCCGATTGTGTATGTGTTATATTCTTTGCATGACTAGCTTCAAGCATTGCTACCTTGCATCGGGTGTAGTGGGAGGATTGTAGGGCAAGTGATAGCCCCCCTTGTTGGGGGGGTTTTCAGGGGGGAAGTAGCCCCCCCTACATGGGATTTGGGGTAGCTGCCCAAAATAATTTTTATATGGACCCAATCATCGTTTTGTGCATAGTTTTAAGCATGATGGTTTTTCCTATGGTATATTGTAGATCAAGTTAAGGGAACTACATTTATATTCTAATCCAGGGTTAATGGATTATGGGTTTATGAATTCTTCAATATGTATAAAATTTTTTGTAACATTCAAAGGAATATACTAAAAAATCAATCTAGTTTTTCTTAGTTTTGGGTTCTAGGAGAAAAATATCTATGTATATTTTTTGTTCTCACCATTGTATATTTTCTATTTTTTTCAAGAATTCGTTTGTAGGTAATTTCTATACAGGTTTAAAATATTCACTTGCTATTAGAGTAGTTTTGGCTTCAAAGGGATGCCTTTGTAGCTAAGGTTTTTTTTTCGGGCCTATGGTAGACCCTGATACAGTGAGAGATATACTAAATCAATTATTGCGATGAAAGGAGATGTCGAACAATGGAAAGATAGAGATCGGGAAATTTAATGGAAATATTTTTAGTTGTGGAAGCTTAGGATAGAGGATCTATTGGTGGATAAATATCAATATATCAGGATGGATCCAAGAACTAAACCAACGTCAATGTTGACAAAGGATTGGACCAGGTTGGATCGAAAGGCAAAGAGAAAAATAAAATTGTGTGTATCAAGTTCAATATTATTGAATGTTTCAGGAGAAGCCATAGTGAAAGCTTTGTGGGAAAAGTTAGGGACTTTTTATTATTCTAAGTCCCTCAAATATATATTGTTCCTGCGGAAGAAGCTATATAAATTTAGGATGAGGGATGGAAACTCGGTGAATAGTGCATCTAAACGCTTTCAATATTGTTGTAAGTTAGTTATTTTATGTTGATATTAAAATTTTAGATGAAGATAAGTGCATCAGTTTGTTGTATTCTCTATCGGACTCATGGGATAGTCTAGTTGCTTCCTGAGGTAGCAATACACCTACCTTGAAATTTGACGAAATAGTCTCACCCTTGATTTCAAAGGAGATGAAATGAAAAAACATGGAGAACCAAAACAAAGATACATTGTCTGTAAGAGGATGCTCTTAGAGAAGAAATAGGAATGACTCCTCAAGTGGAAGATCTAAATCTAGAGGGAGATCTAAATATTTAAGAAAAATTTCAAAGGTATGCTGAAAATGAAAAAAATTAGGGCACTACAAGAAATATTATAGATCTAAAGCTCTTGAAAAATGAAAGTGATCTGATGATGCTCCTTCCATAGAGATGAAATCCACCTTAGCTGAAGGTGGGGATGTGTAATTGGCTTCTTTGAATATAAACATAAATCACGAGGCATGGTTCATTGACTCAGATGCATTATTTCACATAACTCCCCATAGGGTGTGGTTCCAAAAATACAAGAAATATGATGGTAGTGATGTCTTCTTAGGTGAACACTTTCTAGTGTTGTGCACATTTCAATATTTAGCTAGAAATCTAATTTATATAAGCAAGATGAATAATACAAGTGTAAATATAATGTTCAAGAAATATGCCTGCAAGCTGGTTCAAGGAGCACACATATTGATGAGGTGATTTTGGATTGGAACTCTATACAAGATTTTGGGAAGTGCTATTATTGATGGGTAAAATATATTTATTTTTCCTGAAAGTAGAGCAAGAAATATTGTAGTCTCTAGTGAAAATACTATGTTGTGGCATCAAATACTACGACATATTGGAGAGAAGGGCCTTCAAATACTACATGTTAATGGTATGGTAGAAGGTATGTTTAATTTCTCTTTGGGTTTTAATTTATGTGAATATTATGTATATGGGAAGAAAAATTAGGTGAGTTTTTCCTATGGTGGTAAGAGGGAAGAAGGAGTATTAGAGCTTGTGCACAGTGATGTGTTTGGATCTTTCTTAGTTCCATCACTAGGAAAATTTGTGTACTACATCTCGTTTAGAGATGAGTTCTCAAAAAATACATATATATTTTTCCTCATGAATAAATATGAAGTCTTTAATATGTTTAAGGAATTAAGGTTCTCGTGGAAAATTATACAAAGAATGATCTGCTTCTGGACAAACTAGTTTTGTTGTGCTAGCTCCCTCATTAGTATTCAATAAATGTATTCAAGATCGTCTCAAATTAGCAAGTTGTGAAAGGGTTTTTGTGTCAAGTTTTGTGTCTTTTTTATGAGCAATTTCATAAGTAAATTAGCTGTTAAAAACAAATGTATAGAAAGTAAAATTCATAGAAATAACACACAATAAACACATTACACAATAGCTGATAACAAAGTTCAACCCTCCTAGGCTACATCTCCATGGACCTACTTCAATGGCTTGGTCCTCTTTGGATTAATGGTAAATTCTATTATTAGATGCACCTACAGTGATCCAATGGCTTTGAAACATGCTCCATTAGATTCAAAAGACCAAAAATCCTCAAAATAGACTCTTCTGGCTCTGAAAATGGTCTTCAAGTGGACTAGGCATGGCCTTCTCTCCTGGTGGCCCTAAGCTTCTTTAATCTTCAAAGTGGAAAGATCAATTACAAAAGTGCTCTTTTGCCTCTACAACCTCCACCATCATGCTCATAGCATCCAAATCACCTAGGATTAACTCTTTCTGAACCTAATTTGGTCTAAATATGCCAAAGTTATAGCTTCTTCAATTTTCCCTAGGAAAACTCCTCCAAATATGGAGAAACTCTAGTTAAGTCTGACAAAAATGGAGGCGACGCCGAAAATAGCGGACCTGCCAAACTTAATCTGTGATTAAAGTTCAGATTAGTTTAAGTTAAGTGCACATTAATCCGGTTTAGTGCGTTAAGTGTGTTTAAAAAAAATCATACTAAACAAATGGATTAGCACTAATAACTGTTGATTAGGGTTAAACATAGTTACCGACCAAATGGGAACTATTACCTCAAAACGAGAACTCTAGCCTAAAAAAACTCAAAAAACATTAAAAAACAACCAAAAGACGAAAAGTGTGTCTTCCAAAACGCACTGTTTTTTTAGGGTCAAATTTCAACATTTTTTTAAAATTATGCTAAAACCCATTTTTTTCTTGAAAAATGGATTGAAAAAACACCCTCGAAACAAAAAGGGTTGATGGTGGAATAACATCGTCGATTTTGTGTGTGCGAAAAACAACATAAAAACGAAAAGTGTTGATGCTGGAATAACGTCGTCAACTTTTTGTGTGCAAAAAACACTTTGAAAACAAAAAATTTTTGATGTTGGAATAATGTCTTTTTCTTTTCAGGATAAATTGTTAACAGTTTTTAATAATGAAATTAAATATAACATATCATGACTTGGAAAAACCTTAAAATTTCAACGATAAACATGGTATTAAAAATCAAATATCAAGTCTTAAAATTCCAACAATTTTTAGGCATGGTATTAAAGATAATTTATTATTGTGTCTCTGAAAAGACTTAAAAATCCAAATATGGCATTAAAAAAACATATCATGTTTATGAAAATAAAATTCCAATGAATTTTAGGCATGGTATTAAAGATAAAATATCAGTTGTAAAAAAAATTAATAATAATAAATTAAAAAATAAAAAATAAAAATAAAATAAAAAGGAAAAATTCAAAAAAACACATAATTTAAAGAAAAATAAATAAAAACTAACCAAAAAAAAAAAAACAAATATTATTTTTTTATATAAATTTTTTTGGTGATAATCACATCAAAGAATATATTGCCGATGCGTTTCGAACCCTGGAAGCTGGCAGCTCTCCCGCTGCTCGTCGGTTGAGCCCTGCGACCCCTAGGGTTGCGAGGGTCGATTCTAGGAATCGACCTTTGCCACTGTTGTAACGACCCAACTCGAATTATATGGAACATAGAAATATTAGCATACATATGAGACCTACATATGATAACTACATATGCATGTATCATGTGTACGAGAGTAGTACATACACTAAGCAATTATGAAAAGAAACTCAGTGTAGAGTAAGGAGTGAATTATTGAAGTATGAGTAACTCTCTAACTCACCATAATATAATATAATGAATGTATTAGTTATATCTACCATGATCATAATATAAACTAATACTTTTTTCAAAGAAAATTAAAAGTATTGACTTATGCAAATAAGTAAATGATGATGTTTTAATAAAACCAAGATATTTATTAAATAATTATATTTTAATAAATCTAAGATATTTATTAAAATATAATATTTTAAATATATTTTAGAAATCAAAGATATTTATTAAATGATCATATTCTAATATCAAGAATGGAGTTTGTGTATAAAAGGAGAAGAGGGGTAAACTTGATGGGCATGGGTAGTGAATGGGTAAACTGACTCAGATGCTATCAGAGGAATTCTAACTGCATGATACATGAGCAGTGAGTTCTAGAGTTCTAACAGAGTCATGGAGTGATCTTGATTGTTATTGGAGTTTTAGGCACGGGGGCCAGAAGACTTGTCTTGTGAATCTCGGGACCGGAGAGGTTGACCTCAGATAGGCTAGGAGGAAAATGACGGTTTGGTGACGAGAGCTGGAGCAATGGAAAATCAGGAACATCTTCAAACACGGTTTCAGGTAAGTATTAATTTGTCAATTGATATATATTCTGTTCAAAAATCCCACTCTAAATTATGTGGTATGAATTTAGTGAATGTTTGTTAATTTTGAAAATTAAGAGCTTTACACGTATGAATTTTGTTAATGATGGTTAAATTATGAAAGTTGATCTTTACACATGGTATCAAAGCACAATGTCAGACTCTTTGGACTTTATGGGCTTTGCACATGTTTTTGTGTGATTCTATGCTATAAGAAGTAGTGAAATCCGTAGAATATATATATATATATATATATATATATATATATATATAGATAGATATATTTCACTGGTAAATGTTCTTCAAAATCACTTGAAAATTTTGGGATAAGTAAAACTAAGATTGAGTTAGGATGAATAATGTTGGTAAATTTTGCATATATGGGACTATTGCTCTTCACATACATGATAAATATTTGATTGAGGCAATTTTTACATTAGTACGGTCCATTGGATGCCAGTTTAAATCGATTCGGTTCCCATGGCTTGTTTATTTAAAACTAATGATCAACATTCCATCCACTAACTCACTGCCCTCCTTGGCTCCTGTCTTGACCTGACGTGTTGGATTTCTATACTAAAAAAGGTATACTATGATCCTCAGAAAGGAGGAGTCGATGCATCCGATAAGGTAACATACAGGGATGCTTCTTTCAATGTTGGCAGGTATCCGCAGGAAACTTTTCGTTGAACAATATCAAAAAATTCTGAGAAAAATGTCCACGATGGGAGAAAACCACAAGCTGTATGGATGTATTATTCAAATGCTTACTTCTACTTCGGAAATTTTATCTTGGAACTCCCTGCAACAATTTTCCGAGGGGGAAACTTCTTGCATGATATATCTGTGAGATCTTGAGATTATATCGAGTCACGAAAACAAGAAAAATAAATCGAAACATATATACGGACACACCATGGAAGCCATTCTATTGGCTTTCCAACCTGCCCCGTTTCTTGATTCCAAAACTCTAGATTTGGGGTTAAGGAGCAGAAGACTTTGTTCCCTTCCATTTTGGATTTGAACTCATATTTTATGCTTTCCTGCTTAGATTAAATACCTAGTAGTAGAATCCCAAGACAACGAGGAGAGAACCTGATTTCGATAGGATCTTTTCAGGGTTCAAAAAAATGGCCATAGAGGAAGTTTGCTGCAACGCAAAGTTCTGGATTTATATTATTATAATTCTGCTGCTAGTTCTTTTCGCGGGTATAAGTTAAGTGCAAGTTTAAAAAAATAAAAATAAATAATATATATATATATATATATATATATATATATATATATATATATATATATATATATATAATAATAAAATTTATGATGAAATGTTTTGATTTAATATCTTATTGGTCCACAATGTATATAAAAAAGTTAATAAAAGTGTAAATTTAACTTTGATAAGGGAGGATATAGGTCTTTAATTGTTTTAAAAAAATGGCTTATTTTAACTATTATATATATATATATATATATATATATATATATATATATATAGATATTTCAAGTTAATATATGAAATTTCTTTAAACATATTGATTTTACTAATTAGTTAATATAAATGATTGTGAGTCTTAGTAATATTAGTGATAAGGTCTAAAGCCTTATAGATTCAAAATTACATTATTATATTTTAGTGTGAAATGTTAATGCAAAAAAAAAAAAAAAAAAAAAGAAGATGAAGAGATACTAGATGTGAGCGTGATATAATATTAAAACAGCATAAAATATAGTTAGTAAAGTGAGATGGGGTGTATAATAGTTAAAGGTAGAAAGGATGAGAAAAAAAATAATAAATAAATAATAAATAATACTAATAATAAAAATGTGAAGGGAGATACACATGAGTAAAAAAAAAAATAGATAAATTGAGAATTCGAAACACTGAGACAAAAGAGAAGTGATGCACACAAAGAAAAATGAAATAATAAATAAAATGGAAAGGACAATTATGTATAAAGATATATAATATGTAAGAAAAGTAAGCAAAAGTATAATGCAAATGATAAGTAGATATATAATAAATAAAAACATAAGGGCAAATAAAAAAATAAATAAAATAAAATGAAGATACATAGAAATAGAGAAAGGAAAATGAAGAGAAATAGGAGAAAAGATATATAAAATAGGAAAAGAATGAATATTATAAGGAAAAGGGAAAGAACATATAACGAAAGCAAAATAAATCATAAGCAGGAACATATGGTATATATATATATATATATATATAGAGAGAGAGAGAGAGAGAGATTGAAATACATATAAAAATAATGAGATATATATATGTAAAGTAAATGAGGTATAAGGTTGATACATAGAGATGAATATATAAAAACAAAACAAAACAAAAAAAACAAGAAAGAAGAAAAAGTTTTAATATATATAAAGGAAGAAAAGAAAGAGAAAAAGAAAAGAAAAATATAAAGGCAAATAAAAGAGAATAATTATAAAGGAAATAAAAATAAAAAGATGCTTCCTATAATTACTAAGACTTTATGTTAAAATTGTGATATAGTAATACAAACACAGTGACTCCACTTAGCACCAAGTCGAGAGGTTCCTATCTATTCTGTATCGCCAAGACCTTTCTAATATATCAACTTGTGTACTTCTATTTTGAATCATATAAATTAAGAGAATCTGCGGACATATAGAGTCATTATCAAATACTTATAGATAAATTACGAAATTGAGATTGAATTTATGAAATTGTATTTATTAATATAAATTGTAAATCAGATACTTATAGCCATGTTTAAAGAGTCATTGTCAAATATCAAAGACAATCATAGAATCCATGCAGTGGTCAAAAAGAACTAGGCAGAACCTTTGTCCATTGTAGTGGAGTCCTCAAGTACCATTAGCAGCATAAAACTCAAAATCCGATTTGATACTAGTGCCACTAATAGTTGTATTTCATCATATACATTAAATAAATGTGGGTTGGCAACCGCAAGAAAAACGATTTCATACAAGTAGAAATGGCTTCAGGAGAACTCCGATCCATGAGTTTAAGTGTTGAAAAATGCAAAGTTAATCTAGGGGTCTGTTCGACTAGGTTGAAAGCACTACGACAAATGATCACCATGGGAAACACCTTAGTTTCTTAACCATTTCCCAAGATCTTGTGTTGATTCTTAGATATCACTGCCTTAATTTCATAATTATAGCAACAATCCTAATATAACCTGAGATGTATTACCTCGAGTCACCCTTGATAATTTACCCAAAGTATTCAATGTTATGTAGTATTCAATAACAAGAAAATGGGTTTCAACTTTTGGAAGAAATTGAAGCTTTTAACAATGATAAAATGAAATTTTATATAATTCGATATTTGAAAGCTATGAACCCTAGGATGATACATTTTATTAGAAGAGATGGGATATTTAATGCTAATGTTTGTATCGAAGACATATATCAAGCTCAATCCCACTTGATTCCTATTCCATTACTTTTACGTTACATTCCATCCGACAAAGGAGATGAGATAACTCATAGATATCAGCTGCAAATTTTTCCACAATGAAGTTTAAGATTTTGTATTTCGTGCAAGTAAAGTTTGAAGTACATTCAAATTATTATATTAAAATGAACACATTAGCATCACTTTAGACATTAAACTTTTTCTGTAACTTTTGAACATTAGAATGGAAACTATCCTAATTATTTTTATGCAATTGAAACATTCCATTCTTCAAGTGATGTTGGGTTTTCCATATATATATATTTTACTAGTTGATAACTATAAACATTGATGATATGGATTTATGCAAATATCCTTTATACCGCTTTCATATGTTAATACTTTAATTACTATCCAAGTATATGTGTAAGTGGTTTAAGGAGTAGAGTGAAGGTTTAAATTTTATAGTTTCATATACACTAAATTGGACATTTTGATATTCAACCATTATGTCATTTTTAAGATAGGTAATTGACCATTTTACGACAATAAGGATATATCGATATCCAAAACGAAATAATATGGCAACATAGCATTTTCATAATAATAATAATAATTAAAAAAAAATGTGGTTTAGGAAAGAGAAATTTGGGACATTATGACACTATTTAAGATGAATCATGGTAATTATTTAGGCATAAATAAAGATTACTTGGCAGAGTTGCTCCAAAGAAGTTAACTCTTGAAGAAAGGAAGAATGGTAATGAAAGCATGACTATGAACAATATGACAAGACTGTTAGATGTAAAGTAAGATAAAACCACATAAAAGGCTAAGCTGGTTTGAGTTAAATTGATGGAAGAAACATAGGTTAAGATGGTAAGAAACCACCCTGTGTGGTAGTGAACACGCTATTAGAATAAGATCTCCTAGGAGTATAAAGAGACATGGGAAAATTTCTAAGTCTGATCTCCAATGTTAGCATAATATAATTGATATAGTTACCTAGGGAGGTTGAGAGTAGAATAAGATTGCAAACGTCTAATGATGATAAGGAATGTTAGTTATCATGATCAGCTTAGAATAATGAGATAAACTAAACTAGAAGTAAGTGAGTGGAAGTTTCACAAAACAATACAAGAAGTCAATAACATTAGATTAAAGGGTGAATCTATAAATTGATCGATTGGAGAATAAGTTTATATGCATAGCGACATCTATAATAGTTTCTCCCTCTAAAGGGAGAGTCACATTATAAATTTTTCTTTAGGTGACTAACTATATCCATGGATTATGAGGGATTGTGGACATCATGGAATATGATGAGGAAATTCTATCCTGTGATGCCTTAAAGCAGGAAATGATAAGTAGATTGCATTCGATATCCACTTTATTGAATCTATTTATAGGGTCTTACCCAAGTTGGGAAATAGTAACAACATTTCCAAGAGTAATAATTGTATGCATTAAGAGAATAAAATAAAACCATGATGACTAAAGGTGAGAAAACGAAGTCAATTTGATAATGTGTTCTTTTTCAAATTAAAGTAGACATGGAATATTAGGAATATCTGGTATAAGGAAGTGAAGAAATATTTTCTATCAAGAGGAATTTTCTTAAGGATATGAGAAACATGATTGGTAAGGGTCAAAGCAATGACCTGTAAGGAGTTGTGAACACTCCTAATTTGTTGAGAGTAGCAAGTGATAATTGAGAAAATGTTTAAAGGTAAATATTAAGGATAATAATTATACACCATTAGAAAAGAAGATACATTTGGTGATAAGATGAGGCCTAAGGACTAATGAAAAAACTATTAATGTGAAGAATAAGGAGAGGGTATACCAGTTATGTGTTATTTGTTTGGATCAAATGAGTCAATAAAATAAAAATGAAACAATGGTTTAAGGAATGATGGTAAAGCTAGTAATATCCTAGCTAGATTTAAGACTCTAAATGGTGAAACTTGAAAGTAAAAAGACTATATCAAAACTGTGACATACTAATAATGTGACTATGCATATCTTGTAAATTGTGAATTTCTTATTAAAAAGAGGAAATTATATGTTTTTCAACAATTGACATCTTGTTGAAAACATGACACTCTTGATAGACCAAGTATAATGCAAAGTGAACAATGCATTTTCAAGCAGTGACAAATTCTTTCTGTGAAAATAAACCTCTCACTAAGGGATCTTTAGAGTAGTCAAGTAACTCTTCCTCCATCTCTAGCATAACCCTAATGATTAGCCCTGCAAAACCCTACTCCTTGGCTTCTAGATTTTAGGTTGAAGATGAGCTGAAATAACATGATAAAGAAGTTAATGTTATTATTATTATCTCTTGGGATCCAAATTACAGATCAAATATAATTAGACTTAAAAGACAAATAAGTAACAAGAATTAAAAGATTGGTTGGATCCATATGTAGTTCCGTGTTTTAGAGTTCTTAATCAACATGTATCAAGAAAATAGATCATGCTTCGACTAAGTAGTAAGTGTTTTGTTCTTTTGTTTCAATTCATTTCATTTCTATATAGGCAATCATAAATGAGGGAGCATCCCTCCATTTAGATTTAGAGTCTCAACCTATGACTTTTATAAGGTTAATAGGTTAAAATAATATAGAACATGGTGACTACACCCTTATTTGTATATCCATGTTTGATTATTCTATATGACATTTATAATTGTGGGTAATCTTATCTTGTTTTGGATGGATACTTAAGACTATCATTTTGTACTATGATATCTGAGAATATGTTAAATTTCTTAAACATTGTTGGTACATGGATACCAATATGAATAAAGTTTTGCTTAAACATCGTTTGTATAGGGATACTAACATAAATTAGGAATTATGTTGTGGATATGGTATCTATAATTTTACATATCAACCTAAAATGATGAGATTGAAATAAAAGAGTGATTGCACTTGACTATTCAGGGTAAAAATGAATTTACAAACCTTTTGGATAAACATAACCAAGTATGTTATATGAACTTAAGGATCAATATCATAGATAGCAACATATTTGGAATTTGTACAAATTGTTATACGGGTAACGATTTGCTTTGAACATATTGATATGTATGTTATAATTGTGGAAAAGTGTTTTAAATTGCAGATAATATCATTACCAAACCGATCGCGTGATGACAAAACTCCAAGAACAATTGACATGCACTGAAATCCCATGATAGAGTGTTAACACTGGTTCTACTAGGAGGGGTGGAGGTGTTGCCCACCATTTATCCTCCAAAACCTGGAGTCATGGGAGGGTTGTGCGAGTCACGATACCCTAGACGTGTGATGATGACTACCGGATGCCTACTGGTCAATCAGGGCGATGTAATCGACACTGACACCCCTAGGTTTATGGATAGTTGGATCAGTAAAACTGATGCCATGGCATATTCTTGTAGAGGTCGAATAGGATGGGAGCATAATAGATTAGGGAGGATAGGATGATTCTAGAATAGCTTGGGAACATTGTTGGGGCAATACGTGACTACTAAATTGGTAAACCAATAAATAATCAAAACATAAATGCTAAAAGTGTTCTCACACATTAAACAAAAATTCAACTATGATACACCAACCTTATATGATTATACTAATCATTGATATAATTAATGATATACGACATAAACCTTAACTTCGGGACGAAGTTTTCTGAAGGGGGAGGGGGGGGATTGTATGTAACGACCCAACTCAAATTATATGGAACATAGAAATATTGGCATGCATATGAGACCTGCATATGATAACTACATATGCATGTATCATGTGTACGGCACTAGTACATGCACTAAGAAATTATGAAAATAAACTCAGTGTAGAGTAAGCAGAGAATTATTGAAGTATGAGTAACTCCCTAACTCACCATAATATAATGAATGTATTAGTTATATCTACCATTATCATAATATAAACTAATACTTTGTTCAAAGAAAGCATTGACTTATGCAAATAAATGATGGTATTTTAATAAATCCAAGATATTTAATAAATAATAATGTTTTAATAAATCTAAGATCATATTCTAATAAATATCAGGAATGGAGTTTGTGTATAAAAGGAGAAGAGGGGTAAACTTGATGGGCATGGGTAGTGAATGGGTAAACTGACCCAGATGTTGTTAGAGGAGTTCTAACTGCATGATACATGAGCAGTGAGTTCTAGAGTTCTAACAGAGTCATGGAATGATCTCGATTGTTATTGGAGTTTTGGGCACAGGGGCCAGAAGACTTATCTTCTAGATCTAGGGACCGAAGAGGTTGACCTCAGATAGGCTTGAGGAAAACGACTGTTTGGTGACGAGAGCTAGAGAAATGGCGGATCATGAACATCTTCAAACACGATTCTAGGTAAGTATTAATTAGTCAATTGATATATATTCTGTTCAAAAATCCCACTTTGAATTTTGTGGTATGAATTTAGTGAATTTTTGTTAATTTTGAAAATTAAGGGCTTTATACGTATGAATTTTGTTAATGATGGTTAAATTATGAAAGTTAGTCTTTATAGTTGTGGGGCCCGCACGACTTGGTTGGCGGATGGTGGAAAAGTTGGCAGCTCTCTTGCCATTCACTGGCCGAGCCCCGCGACCGGTTGAACCTTGCCGCACTAGCAGCTGCAGGGCTCGGTCGGCGGGAGAGCTGGCATCTATCCCGCCATCCGCAGGTCAAGCCCCGCGGCTCTCAGGGTGGTCGTAAAACAATTTTTTTAATTTTTTTATTAATTTATTAATTTTTTATTTTTTATTAATTATTTTTTTAATTTAATTTTTAGTTTTTTGTTTTTTTATTTTATTTACATTTATTTATTATTTACTTATTTAATTTTTATTTAATTTTCTTTTTTTAATTTTAATTTTAAAAAATATGTTTTTATTATTTTATTTATTTTTTTAATTTTTAATTTAAAAAAAAAAAAAAAACTAATTATGTTTTTTATTATATTTGAATATGTATTTTTCATATATATATAATTTAAAATTTTTTTTTTAATTTTAATTTTAATTTTTTTAAATTTTTTATTTTAATGTTTTCTATATATATATATATATATATATATATATATATATATATATATATATATATATATATATATATATATATATATATATTTCTAATTTATTTGTAAAAAAATTGTTTTTGGGTTAATTTTTATTTATTTATTTATTTTACAAGTTATTTGTATTTTTTTTACACTTTTATTAGTTTTTTTTCATATTTTGTTATTTAAAAAAAAAAAAAAAATTATATTTGATTTTTTTTGTCAAGTTTTCTTATTTTATTTTTATGTTTTATTACCAAGATAAAAATTACCACTCTAAACAAAAATGATTGATGTTGAATTAACATTTTTCAAAATTAGCATGAAAATCACTAGCATTTTAAAACAAATGTTCATACTTGATAAATAAAAAAATTTAAATTGCAAAAAAACTAGCCTTTTTTCTAAATCGACGTGACATTTAAAAAAAAAATCAAAGAAAATTTAAAGTTCCAACAATACACTCCAAAAAGAAAACATGTTATTCTACATCACCACTTTTCAAAATCGACATGAAAATCATGAGATTAAAAAAAAAAAGGCATAAGAAAATTTAAAGGGCCAAAAATATGCTCCAAAAAAAAGGGTGATTCCACATTACCACTTTTAAAATCGGGTGTTTTTTTTTCTACCTCAAAAAAATGGGTACCAGGTAATTTTCTTGTTTGATCAGTAATTATGTTGTTAATTAACCCATATTTAATGGCTAATACACACATTTGTTTTGGCCCTTCGCCACGGTCCTTTGAATTAGGGTTGGCTCCCATACGCCTCTGCCTAAACCTTTGAATAATCATAAATATAAACCATGCCCCATATATAATAAGGTCTATTGTGTAGAGAAAGTCCTAAGGCTTGTGGGTTATGTGGGAGAGGTCACGGGTTCGACCCCCACCTCCGCCCTTCCGCTTGTACATAAATTTTTGCCCCATAATAAAATAATAACCGACCTTTGATAATTCGACTTTGGACCATAGTTAAAATTTGGACCTTGGAAGGGGGCATGTGGCAACCTCCAGGCTAGCCACGTGTCCTCATGCCATTGGTTCTCTCCCAAATCCAATGAAAACACAAAAAATCACCCACTAACCACAAATTGACACTTGGCATAGTGCGATCTGGCGAAATTAAGGAATATTCCTTTTTGCTGACTAGGCTGCCATGTCACCTTTCTGTCCTTTTCTGCAAAAAATGTAGGTGTTTAGGAAAACAAACAACAGGCTCTATCTTCCTCATATAGACTCTATTTTGAGTGCGCCAGATTCCTGGCAAGGAGCTCTTCATTGTCATTCTGGTTTGGATCGATTCTGAGCACTTTGAATTTTTAGTAAATTTTTTCCCCCAATCCAGATTTCGATCACTCCTTTCCATTGATAGGCTTTTGGACCCACAAAATCTGGTTATCTAATGAGAGCTGAATACTCTTCTCTTTTCCAAGTTCTATAAACTTGATTCCACTTGGAAAAATCTCCATGAAAACCACTTGGGTTCACTGACATGCCTTGCCTTGAAAATGGCTTGGCACTTCAACCAATGTTCTCTTTTTGTTGTTGACCCAATCCAACACTTGTTGGCTGCTTACTGATTGTTTAAACACCTTGTTGTACCAAATCGATTCATCTGTGCCTGGAAAGCTAACTGATGACCTTCCCACTGAGAATCATGTTCCTCCTTTGCACACACATGCATTCGATGCAAGCTTATCCTTGGAAACAACTTTCCCAAGTTTAGCCCATCTGAGTGAACTACAACAATGAGTTCCAATATCAGTAATCACAAGAAAATAAACTACCATTCTTTTTATCTCCATGGTTCCAAATTCCACATCTGGAAGAATGCATTCACCATCTCTTTCGTATCTTGGCGTCAACACATCAAATGGTCTACAATGATTGTTGTTTTTGTTGCAAAATTTTTGGCATCTTGTCCCTATTTATTCTTCTTGATTCTATCAACCTCTAGTATTTACATGTTGCTCATGCCATGATTTGATAATGAAGGCTAATCATGAGCCTCTCACTTAAGAGTGGACGTTCCAAAATCCTGCGACATCTTGTCACAAGAAAACCATTATCTTGAAAAACACATCATACAAGAAACACAACTTGACGACCTCTTCCTTTTCTCCTTCAAATAAAAAATTGTCACATCATGTGAAAATTGCCTATAGTCTTACATTTTTGTGTACAAACTCATCGACCAAACACAAGTCGACAAAACATGCCTCTTCAAACAACTGACTCTCAAATCAAACAAAAGTTATTGTACATGTTCTTTTTAATAACTTGATGATTATTCTCTGAAAACAAAAATAATTTCACATCTCATGAAACAATTTGTCAACATCTCCCTTTCATCCTTGGAGACAAAATCAACTCTTCCAAGTCGATATGACATGCATGCAACACGCAATTGGCCAACACAAGTTGACACTCATGCATGTGCAAATGATCAACATTCTCAAGTTGACAAACATACATGATAAACAAAGCAATCGACCACACAAGTCAATGATTCATGCATGTTCAAGCACAATGAAACTATCAAAAATTCCACTATTCACACACACAAACTGTCATGCATGTATAAAATTCTGTAGCCAAATTACAAAAATCCATTTGAACAGCAAGAACATCAGAATATAATATGGAAATGATTTAAATGAATTCCTTGAGACAAAATATGAAATTTATCATTGATTGGAGTATATGAACTTACGAGAAAGTAAGGGAAAAGGGTGAAAAAGGATGTTAGAGAGAGGATAATTCTGAGGTTCAACAGATATGGAAGAAAAAATTCAACAATGTTCATATTCTTAAGAAGACAAGGATGGGGATTTGTAGTACATGTGCTTCTCTTAAGTAAAAAATGGATAAATGTCAAGGGGAAAAAAGATGTATGCATTCATAACATTATTTTTAAAAATTGGACAGTCATCAACTATGAAAATATATTTATTAATAGGTTTATTTTATTTTATGTGAAGATTTAATTGTCAAAGCACTTCAAGAGCATCGCAATCAACAAAAAAATGAAAGAATTTTTTTTTATAAACATCGAAATAAGTGTTATGATAATCCAAATAAATATTTGGGTTTGATAATTGATGGTACGAACCAAAAGAAAACACTTCTGCCACATTTTTCCGCTCAACAAAAAATTTATAGGAGGAAAATTTTATTTATTTCACTTGTTTTGTTGTATGGTATTTAATGGGAAGATGTTGCTAAGGGTTTACTTCACAGCTCCAAATATTCATAATGATGCAAATTTGTTCATAAATATAATACATTAAGTGGTTTCTCATTGGTATGGTATTCTTCCTAAAGTTTTGTATCTGCAATTAGACAATGCAAGTCGTAAAAACAAAAATAAAGTTCTTTTTGGATTTTTTTGTGGACTAATCCCTCTTGCGGACAAGATCGATCTCCCTAGTACCCCAACAGGTAACTAAAAACAAACAAACATTTGAATGCCTCTTTCTCTAAACTATTTTCATTTTAGATTATTATAACTTAGAAATAAGGAGGTTATGCTCCTACCTTTCAATCGAGACGTTTGATTTAGCCTTTTTCCTTTCGTTCCAAATAAATCCTTCAATGCTGAGAAGAACCTGCAATCACAAATAATGCAAAGGATCAAAACACCTACAGTATATAATAATCATAAATACTAATCCAACTTAGTGATCAAGGAGTCTAAGTATTGATATCATTTCAATGAATTCAAAAACGAGACAATGAGAAAAAGAGATCCATATCTATTATCAGAAATAAAAAAGAGCAATCTTACAACCTAAGCCTTGATGTTGTACATATTTCTCCCATGTGTCTGCACAATCGTTTTCCTCGGTTTGATAAGCCTTCCTCTCTAGAATTACTAGCATAAAATCTTGTGTACAAAGGTGTGATCTTCAATGTACAACCAACAACTTGCTAGTTCTGAATATATGAACTCTTATAATCTCTCTCCAGCTTAAAATCTATTCATATCAGTATCTACTATCTACCCTTCAACCTGAAACTTCAACTCAATTTATAGCGTAATTGACGAAGTTTCAGATCCGTGAGGAAAGGGATGAGATCCTCCAATGAAGGGATGAGGGTTCCTTTAGCTAAGGGATAAGATCCATGAGTAGAGGGATATAGCTCGAACTGACATGACTCTAGAGGCTTCTAGTTGGGAGAATATTCGACTAACTAGGTTTCTAGAAGTTACATTTTCGTGTTTACTTCCTTTTTACGGGGGTTCTGTAGGATTTAGAGGCAAGCGAAGTGTTGATCTCCGCAGCTAATAGAAGAAGTATCAGTGCATGCATAGGTAATGGTCACAAAAAGTTTAAAGGTTTTAAAGAGCCTTTCTCCAGTTTCCAAGACTTGGTTCAAAAACGTGAGTATTTTTTAACCTTTAAGGGAGCATAATATGGATGTTGATAGACCCATAATCACAGTCAAATTTCATGGTGACAAAATGACATGTAGAAAATGAAATTAACTTAGAAACAAATTATAGAAAACACACATACAAAATCAAACACAAAATATTGGCGGAAAAGAGGCTTCAGCCTCATGGTATTCTCATCATTCTCTCTTATTAAAATAATTTAGTGTTACAATTTAAATAGATGAGAGACAATGTCTTAAGATAGTCTGTGTTATCTTAGATTCCTTTGGTTGAGATAATTTATCACCAAACACCCACCAAGATTGGAGTTACTAAAATAACTCCAATCTTTGAGGAACAACCCAAGAGTTAGGCACAAATTTCTAACTTGTAATATTTAATTAATTTATTGATTATTTTGGATTTATTATTGTTTTGTGAGAGAGGCTAAAATTCCCCCCTTCAATGACAAATCCAAAATAATAATGAGGAACCATCTTCCAAGTTCTCATGTTGATCCTCAAAAACATTGCCTAAAAAACCGCCAAAGCTGGATGCTGAAAAATTGCAATCTGAAGAGACCATGAGTCAGTTGCATGTCTGATTCATCTTTGAATGTTGCTTGACAACTCCATCATGTGCCAAGTTACAAAAGGATCCAACTGTCTTTTGCATGAAATCAACATCTCTTTTCCTATGACAAAATTTGTTGAATGCCCATTGGCTGATGATGTCAAAAAACAACTCACTGTTGCTTTTTTTGTGTTGAAAACTGTTCACTGCTTCTTTGTTGTCAACTACCCACTGGAAAATTTGTTGATGCCCATTGGCTGTTGAAGATGCCCACTAGCTGCTTTTGCTAGTTTTTTCGAGACTTTCAGTCTGACAACCACTGTCAATTTCATTGACATTTTCCCCCCTTTGTCAGTTGAAAGGAGAGACACTTCTCTTGGAAAGTATTCCTGAACTCCCCCCCTTCAAGTGTAGGAGTTTTACACTGGTGTACTCCCCCATTCAACTGCATGAGAGTACCATCATCTTTTCACTGTTGGCTGCACTATGTGTGATTGTATTCGATTGTAGAACTGAGACAGTCTTTTGACTGTGGATGACCATTTCCAAAGATCGATACATTCATAATGTATCTTCAATCTGGCTGATGTTTGTTGGTTGCGACATTTTTTTGAGGAATGATTGGGCTTTCCACAATGGTGACAAGGATGGAGATCAAAACACTGATCTTCCATATGACCAGTTCTTTGACAATGAGAACATTTCGGTTGGACTTCAACTTCAGGTTGTGTGCAATTCTGTTTGTCTGCAACTTTGTGTTGCGTGCATTGCTGGTTATCTGCAACTTTCTTAGAACTTGTTGAGGTGAGTTGTGCAATAAATCTTGCACTGATGAACTTAATTGGCTTGGAATAATCTGGGATATGCAGGTTGGTCTCATTGTTGACATATCCTAAGCCTCGTCAATTATTTTTATTGTGAATTTCTTCCCATGGCTTGATGATGGGCTTGGAAGAAATTGGAACTGGAACAACTTCGACACTTGAAGCTGTTTGGATGAATGAATTATCATCTGGATGGTTCAAAGACTTGAAAGTATCACTCTTTTCTTGCAATTCATTACGTTGAAGTTGCGACTCGAGTTGAAGAAACTCAATGGTTTCATGTGTTTGTCGTAGATGCTGTGAAAGATCAGCAAGAGTTTCTTTGCTGACTTGCACCATGTCTTTATCACTTGAGATGATAAAACTATGAAGAATGTTTAACAACTGAATATGTTGCGCCATCTGAACTTGCTCACTTGAAATCAAGCTCTCTTGTTAGAGATGTCGTTCTTTGAACTGTTTCACTTGATTTTGGTACTTGCATGACAGGCTCACTTGCTATGGGACTTGAATGGCACGCTTGCTTGATTTGTTTCTTATTGAAATTGCTTGGAACACTTGCTAGAATTGTAGAATTTTCTTGCTTAAACTGTGGAATTCACGCTCGCTTGATGAAGATCGCATTTTCTTGAATGCTCACTTGACTTACTTGATGACTTCACGCTCACTTGAATGAATAGCCATGCTAGCTTGATGTCAATCTCAACTTTCTTGATTGTTTTAACTTGCTTGGTTGCTTTGATGGTTGCTGCAATGAAATTCACGCTAGCTCGCTTGATGGTTTGATCTTTGTACTGACTTGATGCAAATTGCTTGAATAAATACTCATGCTCGCTTGCAGGAGATGTGAACTTGTTGCTTGTTTGATTTTAGAGTTAAAAACTCGTGCATTCACTTGATTTTTCTTAAAGAAAGGGTGTCGAACACTGTTGAAAATGCACCCAAGAAAGCTTAAAATGATTTTAATGATTCCCTTAAAACAATGAATTCCCTTGTCCTCTTAAAAATTCATTAACAATGAATTTTTAATGATTCACTTAAATCAATGAATTTGATTACAAGCTCTTAAATGGATTTGTTGATGTAGACTTTTCTTTGAAAACGCTGGAGTTTCCAGACTCATGAACTTGATTGTATTGAGTGAATTTTCTTGTTGATGTAAAATGTTGATGTTGACAACTTTGATTATTTGTTGGAGTGGTGCAAATGCATGTGTTGAGTTTAATTTTCCTGCCTAGCAGCTATTTCGTTACATGTGTTGTGCTTGTTGATATTGAACTTTATATATGCGATATTAAATGAAATCATTGATGTGTCACAACTAGCAACAACATGAAGCCATAAAAAACATGCGCCATCATAAACACATACGGTGTACCTAAGATCCCCTTATTCAATTTCGGGCGGATCTAGGACACTTGAACACCACAAATAATATGTCTTTATTGAGTATTGAGATCATCAACCTTTCATATTTTACAACATTGCCACTAAAGCTTTCTCAAACAATGAGAATCTGACGCTTGCAAATTTTGGAAACAAATGTCTTCAAAAAACGTGTGCACTGATCGCTCACACCTTATCTCTCCAAATTACAACGTATTACTCCACTTTAAAAAAGCACACTTATCTCTCGAAAAATTTCAAAACATCACCCTTATTACTCCAAGAAAATACAAAATATTCTTATCACTCAATAAATCACCTTATCTCTCCAAATAAAAAATGGAAACACACTTATTTCTCAAAATTACAAAATTTAATACACTTTATCACTCCAATTTTGTTTTTTTTTTAACATCAACCTTATTAGAAAATCAATTCCAAACTGCACCCTTATGACTCCCAAAATGTATTTTCCACTCCTTTTCCTAATTCCCTCACTATTCACTTAAAAAAAAAAAACATTAAAACACATTCTCTCATGACTATAGTAAGTCTCTCTTTTATTTTACATAAAAATTTGATGAATTCACTTTTAAAAAGTGAATCAAACTTAATACTTCCTAAAGAAAAGGACGTGTTACTTTGTTTTAAGCTATTTTAAAAAGTTTGACTTTGAAGATTTGATCCACCTGTTAGAGGAGAGAACTCGAATAGTTGGAGGAGGGCATCCACTTCAACCTCGTGCATTGAAATATTTATCGACACATCAATGCATCAATGTAGCTCAATGTTACTTGCAGGTTCCACGTGGATCAATCAAACAACTCCATGCTTTGAAGGACATCAACAAAGGGCTTCTCGATTGCAGTCTTTTGATAAAGAATTTCTTCAAATAGAACTGTACCACTTAAACACTGCAAGGCATCAAGGACAATGAAGAACTCCCTCAGCAGACGCCTATCAGTTTTAATGTTCTATGCATCAATACTTGCCAACCGTTTTCCGATGATTCTAGTGCTTTCATTATTCTCTTCCGACGTGTAGCTATGTACACCACATTGGCAACGATCTCATCACAATGTTTCTTTTGAAGCAAGGCATTTATCAAACTTAAGCTTTCCATAAACCAAATCAAGACTGAAGAAGACTGAGGAGCTAAGAGGATAAAATTTGATATGAGGCTAAATTCAATGAATGCTACTTCAAGTGACTCACCCTTCCAATATTGATTTTCTCAATAAATTCCACTCCTAATTTTATTTTATTTTTTGAAATCCATCCACTGGTGGTTGCATTCAGAGTGAAGATGCTTTGAACATTGATTGATTAGAACGCTTACCACTGATTAGAAATCCGAAGATCTACAGATTGGTATTGTAGAAGTAATAGCATCCATTTGCTATTTGAGATTTGTATTGAACTCCTATCATCGACTACAGGCTTTTAAACCGTTAGCTCTTCCATTATACATCATTACAGCTTACAATCAATCCATCAAACCATCAAACGCAGACTTCAAACATGTGTTACCTATGATTTTACCTTTAGTCGTAGCTTTCTCATGATAATGGAGCTTACCTTTCTTTATCAACGATGTCTCTTGATATAATGGCTCTTCGCGAACATGAACTCAGCTCTTCACGAATATGAACTCAGCTCTTCACGAATATGAACTCGGCTCTGTGTAATGGTATTCAAGCAACAACATGTGTTTTGGCTGCTCGTCGACCACACTCACGCTCTTAGCATATGCATTGGTAGTGTTGGTAGCCTTTAGAACCTTAACTTCCTTCCTTCACGGCCTCTCTCAATGGCATCATTCCAGCTGACAGCGCTCCTCCACGCTCTCTCTGCCAGACTCCGGTTCCAGCCTTGGTGCGTTTAAGCAGCACAAATGCAGTGGTCAATCCAATTTCCAAGCATAAAGCAATAAACAATAGTCTTCAAGGACACCCGTGCTCTTCTCTTCTGATTCGAACAACAGATCGCCAATGAAGTTTAATGCTGAAGAGGATATGGATTTGAAGACGAAGATGCTGACTCAATTCCACCGTCTCGGAAATCTCACGACTCTGAGAATTTTGAAACTAAACTCAAAGAAAAAAAATATCAATTTTTGTAGAGGAACTAAACTTACTCTGCACAACCACACATGCCGAATTCACAAACAGGTATGTAGCCCCAGAAATGACAGGCTTCTCCAGGTTATAAACAATTCGCGCAATAGCAGATAAATCTCAGTGGATTAAATGAAAAAACTCGACGTCCTTAGTGAACAACACGTTGTTGATCCAGCAGGAATATCGATACACAACTCACGGATCAGCTCACGGACTCTTAGATCTCTTCACATGCATTCACTCAACAGCAGCACTCTAGCATCAGATGGACAAACAAAAAATTTAATAAGAAACTACACAGATACAGTCATTTATTTTCCTATGCCCAGTAAGGGCCATTGGCTCTTACAGGCTCTATCACCTCTGATACCACATGTAGAAAATGAAATTAACTCAGAAAAAAATTACAGGAAACACACATACAAAATCAGACACAAAATCTTGGCGGAAAAGAGGCTTCAGCCTCATGGTATTCTCATCATTCTCTCTTATTTTATTTTTTCTAAGTAAGACTAATTTCTATTAAGTTTAAAAGCTATAGTACAAAACTGCACCAACGTCAGCTATGGAAGCCTGACTGTTGGGCTCGATAGTCAAGCAAAACATGCGAGTTTTGGACTGCCCGAGACGGGAAACCAGTCCTTTCAACCAAAGCTTCTGAACCGCCCAACAATGGGAAACCGGTTTTAAGTTTGTAGTAATAAAAAAAAACACTAAGTCTGAAAAACATACAGTGCCTGTAAAGCAAAGCAACATAGCTGTAAAACAGAATATTTCCAGTAAAACGAAACAGAGGAACCTGATAAACCAAGCAGAAGCTATTCATGAGTGGGTGAGGGCGATTCCTCAATAATTCTGCAAGCGAACATCTCGCCTCTGTCCACCGGTTCCTCCCTGAGAGCGCGTCCACCTTCTTCACGAACGTTCGCCATGCTGGTCTCGTGCCGCGGAGCTGAGGAGGCAAGGTCAACAGGAGGCGGGTTAGGCCTGTTCGACGCATTGGGCGGGCCAAAATTCGGAACTTCTTCCCGGAGCGTGACCATAATAGCAGCAGTGAGGATAGCGTTGCAGGAGGTGCAGTCGAACCTTAACTCAGCACGCTGAGAGGTTTGACGGATGGAAGGCCTGAGTGAGCGTTGAGCAGTATCAGTAGTAAACCCAGTATCCATCTCAGACTCCGGAGCAGGAACCGGAGGAGGGCGTTGTTGGTTGAGCCGCCCACGACCAGAACTCCTTCTGCTTCTCATGCGCTCGCGGAGGCGTGGCATGATTGTCGAATTGGAGCCCAGATGAGCAGTGCTCTTCCGACAGAGAAAGTTCGAGGTAGGGCGGGAATGAGAGAGAGAGCCTGAAGCAGAATGATGAGTAGTTCTGGGCGTATCGACAGAAGGAGGGATGGGAATGCCGGACTGCACAGAAGAAGCAGAATTGTAAGCGGACTGATTGCACCAAGGACTATGGGAAAAATGCAAATTGGGAGCCAACTCGATGCAGGCTCCTAACGAGATGCGTTTCCCTGTGTGCGTCTTGAGGTTGGCTTCATAAGTAGCAGAAGAACAAAACGTGTGCAGTGGGATAGGCGAGGCTGGCTTATCCATCCCACCATTCAACCCTGCACAAATGCTATGAGCGCCCAGAATGACCGCCATGACCACCATAACGGAGAGCTGAATGATCCGATCGAGGAGAGGAGCCTTCACCCGGTGCGAGGAGTAAATGTTGTGTTTAATGGCGGTACCGGGAGCCATATGGGCTGCACCGGCTATTTGCCTTGGGAAGTGGCCGAAGTGCCACGTTCCCATATGTCTATTGAACACCCGCAGCCGGGGATCATTCTCTCTTATTAAAAGAATTTAGTGTTACAATTTAAATAGATGAGAGACAATGTCTTAAGATAGTCTGTGCTATCTTAGACTCCTTTGGTTGAGATAATTTCTCACCAAACATCCACCAAGATAGGAGTTACTAAACTAACTCCAATCTTTGAGGAACAACCCAAGAGTTAGGCACAAATTCCTAACTTGTAATATTCAATTAATTTATTTATTATTTTGGATTTATTATTGTTTTGTGAGAGAGGCTAACATGACGTGTAACATGGATATCTAAACATGCTTGTTAAATTGAGATTTTTTAAAAAGGTAAAGGTTGGTTTTCTTTTTTTTGGGCATACTCATGACCATATTTATCAGATGTTCACTCGTTTTTCAGTAAAATTGAGGAGGAAATATGTTGGGAGCCTGCCATCATTAATTAAATGTATTAAGCAATCATACATTCCAGAGTCTGTTTTTCATGTGTTGGAAGAAACTATTGACATGTGAAGGTTTATTTTGAGATTGTATGGTGAGGAGAAATACACTGAACAACTTAATGACATTAGCTTCCAGTATCAATTTCGTATCAAAAAAATTGATGAGAAAACACTTATATAGGGAAAGAAGTATTCAAATGTTGCAGAATGAGGGTCGTCGTCAGATTTAACATTTTTGAAGTTCATTACAGGGCATCCAATATTTGCATCAAAGATATTGTTATTACAATGAGTTGATGAACTACATAATTCACGAAGGCATAAGAGAGATATAAATTATTTTGAATGCTTGGATGAAATTAAAAGATGTATTAGAGATACATATGAGTACTTTGATGTTACTCATTCTCTTTGGTGGGAGTATTTTTTCAATAATCAAAGTGATATCATTTCAAGATCAATAAATGAAGATACACTTTTGAAGACTCCATTTATTTGGACAAAAAAATTGCCAAATGAACATGTGGAAAGACACATTGTTGAACAACAAAAATTTTAAGGTATTATTAATTCTACATAGGTATTTGAAAGATAAATATATATTTGTTCTAGAAGATCACATGCACAAAGTCAAGCCATGGAAGACCTTTACAGGGGTTCTATGTAGGATATTAAGGAGGGTTGCATGATAGCAGTGTTAGAAGATGGAGATCCACTTGGCTATCCATTTTAGGTTGCTAAGGTTATAAAAGTCATTAAAGAAAATGAATTTATTACAAGTGTTGAAGTACATTGTTATCTCACAAATACCCACCCATTAAATGGTGTGTACAAGCCATAGATGGTATTTGATAAACAAATTGGCAGAAAGAGAAAAAGAAAGGGTACAAATATAGATCGTCGCCGCACAGACCTCTTAAAATTGGAGGATGTTGACATACTTGTTTATGACTTCAATTTAAAAAATAGAGGAACACTTTGCTTCAGGACCATAGAGATTTTGAATAAGTTTCTAGTAGAAGAAATCATGTTGAGATGGGAGTCTATTGAACCTAGTCTTAGATCTAGAAGACTTTTGAAACCTGAAATGGTGGGCATACATGTTGACTCAGATGGGACACTAGTTAATGAAAGAGAAGAATATGGATCATCTTCATCTTCGTCCATTCATTCATCTGAAGGTGTAGATTCTGTTGGTGTGCCTGAACCTATGAGTGATTTTGAATAAATGTCTAAGACATTTTATGTAAATGGTGTTTGCATGCTAACTTGAAATAAATATTTTGACTTCCATATGATCTCACATGAAGTTATGAGTCATTTCTATGTTTTTTGGATAATATGTTTTAATTATGAAGAATTTATCTCCTTAGAATATTCACAATGAAATAATGAATTACAAAAATAATTTATGTTATATTCAATCTACCAAAGTTGATATTTTGATTAAAAGTAAAAAAATATTATAAATTAATGTTGAATTTTTAAATTATATAGTGATATTTCCATGATATTATTTATTGCTATCATTTCGTATAAGATACTTTTAAAAATGTTGAAATTTTAATGACTCATTAAAAGGGGACACTTCGTTTCGATGGTTGATTTTTAGGTTTTTGTTACAATAAGATAAGTTGTCTGAGGCTAATATTTGAAAAGAGCTATACTCGTAGCTTTTAAAATAAAAATTACTCTTGGAATACAAAATCTTCATTTACTTGTTCATTTTTAAAATTGTTTTATTCATATAATTTGTCCATAATTTCATAGTTGAAATATGTTAAAAACTGAAGGGTTTTAATTCCATGGTTGAAAAATTGTAAAAATATTAAGGTTTCTTTTAGTAGATAGTTTAACTTTAATGCTATGGTTGAAAATAATTACAATTTTAAGGTTTTTTTAGAGTCAAGATATTTTATCCTTAACAAGATGGATGTAAATTGCTGGAATTATAAGGCTTTGAGACATGATAATTCATCTTTAACATCATGTCTGAGAATTGTTGGAATTTTACGGTTTTTCAAAGTCTTGATATTTTATCTTTAATTCTATTTCTAGAAAGTGTCAAAAATGTAACTGTCGCAGGAAAAATGACCTCCTCATCAGCTCAGAGGAGAAGGTAACATGGAATGAAGAAAATGACATAGACAATACCCATTTTTGCCAAGGTAATGCACCCCAGAAACAGCCAGACAGAGTTATAACACACCTGAGCCATGGAAAGGGAGTGTTAATGCCTAGGGTAACACTCTGTCTTGCCCAAGGGATAGCATTAACCATGTTTATGTGTGAAAAGGGAAATATCTTGCGGAAAACTAACGGGCATTTCCAGCTTTCTCTCAAAAGGGAATCAATGCAAAATAGAAACTAAATGGCACAAACCTTTTATTAGGCATTGCCAAACATAACTGAACTCCTATGGAAGGAAAAAGAAAGGAAAAGCGAGGACACATCTAGATCTTTCCCGATTTGAACAGTTGAAAGATTTGGCACGGTTTGTCCTCTCCATCTCCTATAAATTGGAGCTGTGGGCTCTTGGTCTAAGCTCGAAGGTTTGATTATATGTGGAGCAGAATTTCATTGAGAACTTTCTCCGTTGAGCATCATCACACTCAGAGATAGAGAAAGAGAGAGAGGAATTGGAATATTTAGGAGGGCTTGGTGCAACTGACGGTTGTAATCCTCCTTTTTATAAATAAATAGAACTGTATCTGTTTTGTCCATTCGATGCATCAGTGTCACAATTGTTGTTCAGTTGTCTATGTAGCATGATATAAATGGCTTAGATCTGTATTGTTTTACGTTTCTTATATGCTAGTTTACTTGATAAGAAGCTATACTATTGTAGAGATTACACGAGTGCTTTGATTCAGGCTCTGGATTTGGAGTCGGCGAAGAAGGATCTCCACTTCGCTGCTTTGCGTTCTCCATAGGATCTGTTGTCCACAAAGAGGTAATCTCTCCATATTGCTTTGTCGATAATATATATTAGCATGAACATGTATGCAGTGTCTTTGTGAACTTTACAGCTAATCTGACTATCTGCCTCAGGCACCAGAAAACCCTGAGAGGGATATTTAATAACCACCACCCAAGCATGTTACCCTATAGCAGAATTGGCGACTCCGCTGGGGAGTAAACCCCAATTTTCTGGGTTGTTCCTGTGAATTTACCTTTTTCCTTCTGTTCACATATCCTTCCGACCAGTTTATATACTTATTAAACATCTCAAAAGCCCACAGAGTCCAAATTAGACCCTACTTAGCCATCTATGCAACTTTACCCTGACTAACGCTTCCCCTTTAAGTGTTTTAGAGCATTACAATGATGTCTATGCTCAGATATAGTGCGTTAGTGTCAATATTAATGCTTTGTAGCCTCTGCTTGCCAGCGTTACCCAGCCAAAATCTGTTGTTTACACCCCTGTTGTGTTTCCCTTTGGCTGTGGAGTTATTGGCCATCAAAATAGCTTCTCTTGCTAGATCCATGTGCTTGTTTACCAGCTAGCATTTATGTCTTTTGTTCTTGTTTAAAAAATTTAATGTTAATCGCATCTACTTTTTTAAGAATAAATTTTCTTTTAGTTTTCTGAACTTAGCAGAATTAATTATGAAAATTTTTGGTTAAAAAACAGTTAAGAGAAGATAAATAGATGTCTGAATCTTTAAAGTTGAACTGTGTTATTTGAATGTTTGGTGCACGGATGTTGAAAGAAATCTTTCCTTATAGAAAAACTCTTCATTCAATTGAATATTTAGAGCATATTTCTGAATGGTTTTTTGAGTCAAAGTCTCATCACATTTCATACGTCCACTCCCCCTCCGCAAAGCTAATAATAAATTACACTAAGAATCAGGCGATAATAAAATTAATGATACAAATTTTTCTGAGCTCACACCAACAGTAGTTCAGGCTAGGATCTTGGGGTAGGAGAAGTGAGAAAATCACCCAAGATCTCAAAACTTGAGACTAGAGTCATTAATAAGTGAAATCCTACTGCAGTCATATTATCGGGACCACTCCACTACCACCGGATTTAAGCGCGAGAAAACACCAGGGTGCATGAGAAGGTAGCCCAACTTCGAGTGCATTCAGTGAACATGCTATATATTGGGGTTCCCTTCGGGGATGTCGAAACTAGATTGGGGATCTAGGTGTTCTACCCATATAGCGTGCTATCTACGACCGTGACCCCCCTGATGATGTATGTGATTTGAGGTATCTTTAGTTGCCAAAATTTTTAGGGACTTACACAAGGTGACCGGGATAGGTTGTCCTAGTACCTAAAATAGACGGACCTACATTGTCTTCGGTCTTTGGGAGGGTACTCGTCTTCACGAGAGTGCTTACACCTATTGTATGGGGTTCAGGAGAAGCTCTAGAGTAACCGTAATTGTGTTTATGACTAACCCTCTCTATATGCTATTGTGATATTGGGTTTCATCTCCAGAAAACGATAGTACTCAGACAGGGCCACCCTATTCTGGCTGCTTGTTGATTAATTTTAGAAAGTCCTTTTTTCTTTTTTCTTTTTTTAGGTGTGTGGTTACTATCACTAAGACTTTATAATACATCACAAATAATTAAAATTTGCTAAAAATAAACATTTCACCATGGTGTCCTTCGACCCTCGCCGTCTGTCTCGACGACGGTGAGGTATCCCTCCATTAACACCGGAGGAAGAGTCGAGTCTCAGTGAACCCGTGCCTTGTTCAGAAGAGCAGTCTCCACTGAAAACCCCTGATTTTCACAAAGCCCCATATCACACGAAATTTCCAGAGGATCCTTTTACGGAAGGAGTCGTACCTCCTTGAAATCCTCTAGCCACTGATCCTTCAGTGTCAGTGTTAGTTCAGATTACACCAAGCCAAGATATGTCTACGGCTGCACCAACATCCATTTCACCACCGGCACCCATGGGGCCGATGCCAATGGAAACCAACCCATGTTTTCCACCATCTTCCCCGCTGGTAGTCAGTTCTACACCAATAATAGATAGCCCCAGTAGCCAGCCTATGCCTAGTTCCAATACTATGGTCACCACAACTGTTAGTGGATCTCTGAATCCTTCGAGATCTACTCCTACGGTGACTACACCGGGACCCACAGTTCCTGCTCCCACAAGCAGGGCTACTTCAGTTCCTTTTAGCAACCCTTTTGGTTGGAACCATTTGCTGAGTTCAAACCCCTTAGCTACCATGCCAGGGGGCAGTGTCACCAACACACAGACGATAGGGGGCACTTCAGTACCCCTGCAGTCATTAGGACAAACAAGACAGCCTATTGTTAACGTTGTCCCTTTGAGTGGTCAAACTTTCGGTGTAGGGTCTATGCCGTTGCTTAACTATGTGAATAGAAGCATGCCTCTGCCTAGCTCTATCGTGTCCATATGGGCGAACCAACCCCAAAATCCATTTGGACAAGGGGGAAACTTTTACACTGGGGGAAACCAACCGTTAGCCCCCCAGTACAACATACCCTACAGATAGAAACCATAAATCCCTACACCCCCACCCACGGGGAACTTTTATCAACAAAGTCCTACTTGGTTTTCAAGTTCCTATGGTTATTGTTTACTGAAGAGCTTTTCGGATTATCCACAATATCATGAAACATTTGTCGACACTTCGAATCCCAACGGGGACCATCTTCAGGGCAATGGAATGAATAAATTCAATAAGGGTAATAATAAATTAATAGTGAAGAAGGTTCATAATACATTAATAGATCCTACTTATCCTATTGGTAACACATTGATGGGCAGACCCTATGGTCTGAATAGTCAGCCAATACTTCCTTGGCTAGATCTGGGGGCAAACACACAATTTCCATTTTTCGAAGCTCTACACATCCCCGAAATCTACAAACTAACCAATGATCTCATCAACCACAACCCACTATGGCCTCTAGTACCGCACAATATTCCATCTGACATCCCTAAATTGACAGGAAACAAGGGGAAGATCCAGCTACGCACGTCACCAACTTTCATCTATGGTCTATTTCTAACTCCATGGTGGATGATAGTATCCAGCTTCGACTTTTCCCCCGCACTCTCAAAGGAAATGCTGCCAAATGGTACATTGAGTTACCACATGGAGCCGTCAACACTTTTAGCGCCTTAGCTACGGAATTTCTTAAGAATTTCCAATTACCTATTAGATACGAAACTGGCACAGAACTCTTAACCTCGTTGCGCCAAGACACCATCACCCATATCTCCGATCACATTCATGAATGGAGACGTAGGAGGAGGCTGTTCAAAGCACCAATCCCAGATCATCTCTTATCTAACTGGTTTTGTAAGTCACTCTTACTAACCCTAGCTAAGGACATTTTTCTGTCCAGTGTGGTCATGGAAGATCAATCCATTCATCATGCACAGTAATTATATTTTATCTATTCACAATCTGGCATGCTATATGATTTACTCCCCCATGCCCTTGGTAATCTGAATCCTCCCGCTACTCTGAAACTTGGAGCACACACCGATGGTCTCGTTGGTGCAATCTCTGGCGTAGCGATAAAACAACCTAGTGGGCAAACCTTCCAACCATCTTTGGCTTCCACCGCCCCTTACCAATCAACTACTCTTCCTACCGTTCAGGTAAATTCTGTGAAAATTTCACAAAAACCTAGTGGAAAGAACAGAAAGAACAAGAAAAAGTCCTCTTCTTCGAAAGAGCAGTCGGATCATCAGAATGATCCCAATCAGAAAAACGTTGCTAAGACGGACAAAGGAAAGGAGAAACCCATGAATTTTCCTTGCAGAATCTGTGCAGAGGACCACTTAACATACAAATGTCCTCGGCTGCAGGAATGCATAGATTTTATCACAAAAAAGGACTCTGGGAGGACACCTGTCGTTCTTCATAATCCCTTCCCTAATCCACATAAGCAACAACAACACATAGTTGCAAACCCACCACAACCCCCGCAAAGGGGCGATGGTGGTACACATCCTTCCAATGAAGGATCATCCGCCATTTATGGTGTAGAAAGTGTTGAACTCCAGACACGAGCCAAACTCTATGGAAATCCTGTCATTGATGCTCAAGAGCTTGGTACCAGTTCGAATTCAATGACGCCCAACGATTTGCATATTGAAAGGCCGACCTTTGACCTCGCGATTTGTCCCCCCAAAGGGACACTTCGACGCATGACTCATAACACCTCTGCATGTGCCACCCAAAACTACAACATTGTATAAGATTTGGCACAAGCACCGTCAACTATGTCTGCTCTCGAAGTATTGCAAACTTTTCCAGCACAGAGGAAAGCCTTGCTTTCGGCCATTGGTGGAATTAACCGCTAGGATTCTACGCTAGCTATCTTTGACATGGAAAAATCTAAACCTCTCCTCTCACACCAACTTGCATTCTAGGTGCATGTTGTGTCGAAAGGGAGACCAATCCATCGTACTGTCATAGACGAAGGTGCTTCAACCTGCATTATGTCAACTACTTGCTGGCTCACTTTGGGTTGTCCTACTTTGTCTTCGCCATCGAATTCCCTTAAAGCTTTTGATAGCCACACTTTCCTCCCAAAAGGCTACCTTGCTAGGTTTCCCATTTCCCTTAGTGGGAAAATGATAACTGTGGACATAGAAGTCGTAGATCATCATCTCGACTATAATTTGTTGTTGGGTCGCAGTTGGTCTTACGCAATGACTACCATTGTTTCTTCAGTCTTCCGACTCATCCTCTCTCCATTGGATGGGAAAATAGTCACAGTAGATTAGTTACCCTTTTGTACCCCCGATTATTCCATGTTACCAAGTAGAATTGTACCCCTAGTAGGAGGCGTTCCTGACTCGTACGTCAGTATTGGTACTGGTCTTCTGAAGGCATCTTCCCTGATGGGTTTCTTTCCTCTCCCGCCGCTTGAGCTTCCACACATGATTTCAATGATATCCACCACTTTGGATGGCTCTATCGATCCATAGATCCTACTGACGCCTTTATACATTGATTCCTATGGAGATTAGATGCCGCTCTCGCCGACTGAGTTGGCTTATCAAGCCATCCAAATCACGTCTGAACCCTCCACAGCTTTGGTTTCGACCAATGGTACAAACCTCCTGCCCCTCACGATTCTTTCTAAATATCTCCTCGATGAATTCCTACCTATGGATGAAGCTATTCGAGAGGTCATGTCTCTAGAAGAACGACCTTGGGGAGAGTTCCACCATCGTGCTTCGATGTTCAATTCAGACACGATAACTACTCAAATCCCATTTTTTGACCCACCTGAGATCGTTCCCTCCGTTCAGATGACTGTTCAAACTATCGATTCGGAAGGGAACATGGGAAATATTTCTAAGACTATTCTCATTGATATCTTGGTCAAAATGAGTATCGTGGAAAACATTCAAATTGGAGCTGATTTCAATCTCGAGGAAATTGCACGCTTCACATCCATTTTTAAGGAATTATGCGATGTGTTTGCTTGGTCTTAAGACGAAATTCCTGGCATAGATCCATCTATAGTCGAGCATGAAATCAAAGTTTATGAAAATTCCAAACATGTTCGGAAGAGACTCTGACCTTTCCATCCACGCAAAGTGGCTGCCATTAATATCGAAGTCGAAAAACTTTTAAATGCTAGTTTCATCTATCCCATTCCTTTGATGGAATGGATTTCCAATCCGGTTCTTGTAGACAAAAAATAAGGCACCATCCGGGTCTATGTTGATTATCTCAATTTGAACACCGCTTGTCCAAAAGACAATTATCCTACGCCGTTCATAGATCATATCCTTAATTATTGTGCCGGATGTGAATCTTTTTCCTTTATGGATGGTTTCTTGGGTTATAACCAGATTGCGATTAAAAATATGACCAGCATAAAACCGCCTCCATCTGTCCTTGGGGCACATTTGCGTATCGTAAACTCCCATTTGGTCTGAAGAATTTAGGAGCAACTTTTCAAATGGCTATGGACTACGCCTTTCACGACATTAGGCATATTGTACAGGCTTACTTGAATGACATTCCGGCTCATTCCAAGAAGTGATAGCATCTGAAACAAATCTTCGCTCAGTGTAGGTTCTACAATATACATCTAAATCCACATAAGTACGTATTTTTTTTTGATACTGGATGCCTTTTGGGCTTTATTGTCTCCGAGCACGGGATTAGGGTTTATCCCGATAAGGTTAGGGCAATCATTTAATTACTTGCACCACAATCCATTCTGCATCTCCAACGTTTGCAAGGGAAGGCAAACTTTTTATGTCGTTTCATAGTAAACTATGCTGAGATGACAAAGGGCTTTATGCTTTTATTAAAGAAAGAAACACTATATTTGTGGGATGACCAAGCTAAACTATCATTTTATGACTTGAAAAGGGCACTCATTTTTGCCCCACTTCTTAGTGCCCCCAACTACTCACGCGACTTTCTCCTCTACCTGGAAACCTCAACATCCTCACTTGGAATGGTTCTAGTTCAAGTTCATGATGACGATAGTGAACATGTGATATATTACTTATCAAAAGGTCTCATTGGACCCGAACTACAATATTTGCATGTGGAGAAACTCTCTCTCATGGTGGTCTTCACTATCACCCGACTCCAACACTATATAATGCTGCGGCAGACTACCGCCATTGCTTTGGAGAATATCATGCGATACATTTTGTCTCAACAAGTTATTGGAGGAAAATATTCCAAATGGATTGTGATCCTCCAACAATTCAACTTGGTGTTCATCACTTCCAAAGCAAAGAAATCTCTAGTCTTCACCGAATTATTTTCGGACCTTCCTAGAATCGACCCGGAAGATGTCGCTCATGATCCATTTCCTGATGAATCTGTCTACTTAGTTAATTCTTCTGATCCTTGGTATGGAGACATTTTGGTCTACCTCCAAACTTAACACTTCCGCCCAATTCTCACGTCGTCGTATTCGCCACCAAGAAAAACACTACCTCGTGCTAAACGATACTCTATATCATCGCAATGTCGATAGTATTCTTCGGTGTTGTCTCACTTTTAACGAGGCAGAACATGTTTTAAATGACTGCCATGTGGGGGCGTGTGGTGGTCATCTTTCTATCATAGATACTGCCCAGAAAATCTTTCATGTAGGATATTATTGGCCCACTTTGTTTAAAGACTGCATCACAGCTGTCCAGAAGTGTCATTCGTGTCAAATTTTCACGAAGAAAATGCGCGCCCACCCCGCCCCTCTCCATCTGGTTATTTCCATTGGTCCTTTCGCTAAATGGGGGATCGAATTCTTTACATGCAATCCCACTTCTGTGGATGGACACAACTACATCATACTTGCGGTCAACTACTTCATGAAATGGGCAGAATCCATTCCCACTTTTAGGGCTGATGGAGAAATCGTCGCTTTGTTCCTGTTCAATCACGTCATCTACCATTTCGGTGTACCCCTTTCAATCATCACAAATCATGGATCACATTTTCATAACCATATGATGACAGAATTAACTTCCATGCTAGGTTTTCGACAAAATCAGTCTTCGTCCTGCTATCCGCAAGCAAATGGCCAAGTTGAAGCCGTAAATGGCATCCTCAAAAACATGATTCGTCGGTTAGTTGGCAATCATAAAACCACATGGCATCATAATTTATATTCTACATTCTGGGCATACTGCACGTCAGTCAAAACTACTACAGGATTCACCCCATTCCAACTTGCATTCAGCTTGGAAACAGTACTCCCAATCGAGTGTGAGATTCCATCACTCAAGCTCGTTGTTGAACTCCTACCGGGCACCACTGCCACAAAATAGCACTTGCTCTTGCTCGATCACTTGGATGAAACTCGTCGAGATGCCACACTGGCACTCAAAGCTCACCAATGCTGATTCAAAGCTCAATATGACAAATCTGTCAAGCCTCGTTCTTTCCAAGAGGGTGATCTCATTCTACTCTATGATCAGAGACACAACCTCTTGGGGGTAGGAACACTTCAACCATTATGGCTTGGTCCTTACATAGTCACCAAAGTCCTCTCAAAATGAGCTTATGAACTTCAGGACTGTAATGGAATTCCACTCGCAAAGCCCCACAACGAGCTCTATCTAAAGAAGTTTTTCGCCTAGTTCTCCACTAGGCATATGCTTTGTAATTTTATGTATATCAGTTTTGCCTTTGTTTTGATGTCTCTAGATATTTTGGGTTTTTGAGTGTTTTTCTCATCAACACTCCTTCTTTTACACAGATGCCTTCGTTGTCCTTATCATACGTTGGATATGCGGATGGTGCTAATCATCATACTAGGCACATTGCGTTAGCTGCTTGGGTCCTCTACACACCTGAGTTAGAGCTCCTTGGTTCCAGGGGAATCTTCCAGGGCAATGCCACCAACAATATTGTTGAGTACATCTCAGTGATACAACTCCTCATGGAAGCTGCATCTCGCGATATCTCCAATATGATGGTCAAGCTAGATTCCCAACTCGTCGTTATGTAGTTAAACAATCATTATCGTGTCCATCATCTAGTTTTATTACGTTGTTTCTTAGGAGTACA
The DNA here is from genome assembly GCA_034641835.2 of Pinus albicaulis. Taxonomy (NCBI): domain Eukaryota; kingdom Viridiplantae; phylum Streptophyta; class Pinopsida; order Pinales; family Pinaceae; genus Pinus; species Pinus albicaulis. The sequence continues at coordinate 521,497,128 of CM076575.1, read as the reverse complement.
ACTTCTAGAACATCAATTTCAAACCATTGCGTTTGAGCACATTCCTAGAGAATTTAATACATTAGCTGATTCATTGGAAAATTATGTGTTAGATTGGCATTTATCACATTTGTTATAGAAAGAGTTATACATGAGTGTATATTTTTTACCATAGAAAATACATAAACTTTAAAAAACACCAGAAAACAAAATTGCCAATATATATATATATATATATATATGTTGTGTCCAGTCAAGTTACATCAAAAAACTTCTCAAAACTTGGGTGTTTTACAAAAAATTGGCTCCGCTAAGCCTCGCTCTGACATTTACACATCTATCCACTACTCCTCCTAAGCCTGCTACTCAAAATAGCAGACAACTGCTTTGGTTATCCTCCTCAGAGGCACCAAGTATCTCTCCAGCACACTCACTGTATGCTGTTGCAGACGAATCAAGATCTCCCTCATGGGAAGAGGCGGCATACCAATACTTAAACCCTCAAGGTTCCTAGTAAGCTCATGCAAAATCTGTGTGTCATCATCCTCTTCAGCGGCTGTTGCAGCCTCTGCTGCTGCACCAGCCCGAGGTAGTTGCATTCTTCGCCTTGCATAGCGAGGGGCTCCAACTGGATGGATAGGTGCCACATCTATGTCAAGCAACAAGCTTCATGTCAGAAAACATTTTCACCCATTAAACAGAAAAGTTGCATAAACATTCAAAAGATACAAAAATATTTCAACAACACTAATCGAGTTCTTTCTTACCATCTGGACCCCACTGAGTGCCCGGGGGAAATACAAACTCTGGATCTCCGGTGTAATTCATCCCTGCATAGGCATAATCTTCGATCATCACGATCTGGTCTTCAAGCCATGCAAAGAATCCATCATCAAAACAATGACGGATTGGACCCTCTCTAGTGCGTGGTATCAAAGCTGACTAACGAGCCTGTCTTGGCTCCCGAGGTCCCAATGCATCCGTGATCATTCTTGGCCTCATTATCGGTACCCACTCTAGTATGAAAGACATGATCAGTGTGCCATATCCAAACTCTCTTTGGGTCTGGGTCTTACATGCTATTAACTTTGCTCGAACTTGGCGGACAACACCTTAACACCAGTGGAAAACCTGAGGCTGCATACAATCCAGCGCTAAAAATACCTGGGCCTTGGTGGACATGTGCTGACTCTTGGCTCCGGCCAAGCGAACTATCATCCATAAGAGAGAGCTCAACGGTCTCACTGCCACCCGTGCAATAGGCACCCAGTTACTTATTGCCGCAGTATTGTTTATGCAATGAGTATGGATCAAATCTGCAGTAGTGCAAGGATCAACCTTGGAACCTATCAGATTGGGCCTAGGTCCTCTGCATGACAGGCCAGTCAAGAAGTAAATGTCATCTTTCTCAAGGCAGCCCTTTTTGTAATTTTTTGTACACTATTGTGATCTAATACATCAGCTTACTTACAAAAAAAAAAGAGTAACAAACTTGATGGCTCCATTTACTCAAATTAGAAATTTAAGATGTAGACGGTGTTAGAAGTACATAATGCCTAGACGATTGCAAATGGGGATGAGACGAAGCCAGCAGCAGGAACAACATTAGTCCTAGATTGGGAGAAGCGAGAAGGTAAAGCAAAGATGGTATTGAAGATGTCAGTGAAAGACTACATCATACTGCATATCAGAGAATGTAAATCATCAAATGAAATCTGGACCGTATTGAAGGATTTGTATGAGATCAGGAATACAAATCGCCTCTTGTTCTTGAAGAGAAATATTTTGTCCATAAAGATGGAGGAGAATGAAACAGTTGCTTCCTTCATATCGCGAATCAAAGACCTGAAGAAAAAACTGTCAGATATTGGTGAGGTAGTTGTAGATGCACATTTGGTCATGATTACCATGAATGGTATGACTGATGACTATCAAATGTTTATCACTGGGATAAGTGCGAGAGAAAAAATCCCAAATTTTGAAGAACTTACAGGGATATTAATGCAGGGAGAAGAAAGAAGATTGACTCTAAAACCACAAAGTGCAGATCTAGTGCTAATGGAAAAGAAGAAATTATTCAAAGGAAAAGGAAGTCCATCGCAGCAAAATGGAGGAAACACACAGAAAAAACCAAATCAAACTCAAGATATGCATCCAAATAAAAAAAATTCTCTAATTAAATGTTTTTATTGCGGAAAAATCAGTCACATTGCTAAGGAGTGTAGGAAGAAGAAATTTCATGAAGATCAGCGAAAGCAGAAAAGACATTCAGGTAATTTTGCAAATGATGACTATATTGAGGACCTCAGACTATTCATGGGAGACTTAGATGAGAAATTCGATGTAGACACCTGGTATATAGATTCGGCAACATCCACACATATGACGGGGAATAGACAATGGTTCAAAGATTTTGAAGAAGTCAACAACAGAGCACAAATCTACCTTGGTGATGATAGATGTCATCAGATCAAAGGGTGCGGGAAAATTTCTGTTATCTTACCCAATGGCGATGTCAGATATATTCATAATGTAATGTATGTTCTCGGATTGACAAAGAATTTGATTTCTGTATCCATGATTATAGATCAAGATTTCGAAGTTGAATTTTTAAAATCTAACTGTTATATTAAAGATGGCATGAAGACTATTGCTTCAGGAATTTGAATAGTAGGTCTCTACAAATTGGATGTGAAGACAACACTAGATCAAGCTTTGACAGCATCAAGTTTGACTACGAAAGAGTTGCGGCACCAAAGACTTGGTCATATCAACTACAACGGCTTGTTGTTACTTCAGGAAAAGGAAATGGTAAGAGATCTTCATATATTCAAAAAAGTGCATAATGATTGTGATGCTTGCACGTTAGGAAAGATGCATAGAGAATAATTCCCTGTTCGAGTAGAAATGAAGAAGAGATACATACTTGAATCAGTGCACACAGACCTTTGTGGACCCATGCAAACAAAGTCATTAGGAGGTGCACTGTATTTTTTACTGTTTGTTGATGACTGCACGGAGTTTTCTTGGGTCTATTTCATGAGTAAGAAGAGCCAAACCTTCGAATACTTTAAGAAATTCAGGCATATGATTAAAAAGCAAACAGGGAATCACATAAAAATTCTCTACTCCGATCAAGGGGGAGAATACATGAAGGAGGAACTTACCAAGTATTGTAAAGATCGTGGGATATTACAGAAATTCATAGTACCCCATACTCCTCAGCAGAACGGAGTAGCAGAAAGAAAGAACAAAACATTAGTGGAGTGTGCTAGAAGCATGTTGAAAGGTAAGAATCTTTCAAATGGTTTTTGGGCTGAAGCATTGAATATTGCAGTGTATTTGAAAAATAGGAGTCCTATAAGAAGTCTTGAGTTTAAAACTCCTTTTGAAGCATTACATGGATTTAAACCTATAGTAAAACATCTAAGAGTGTTTGGGTCTAAAGCATTTTCTCACATTCCAAAGGAAGAGAGAAGAAAACTAGATTCAAAAGCCATCAAATGTACCTTTGTAGGGTATTGTTCACAATTTAAAGCTTATAGATTATTTAATCCCTCTACTCACAAGATTTTTGTTAGTAGAGATGTCATATTCCATGAGCAGGTTTGTGATGAATTTAATAAGTGCAATGAGGAATGGGATATTCCGTTTTTGGTGGAAGATAGTGAAGAAATAGGTAACAGCTAGGATCAGAAGAAAGAGGCAGAAGCAAAGATTCCAGACACAACAATCAAGCCGAGTCTATCAAATGAAAGTTAGAATGGGTTGGAAGCTACACCAACGCTCAGAAGATCAGGTAGGTAGATTCAATTTCCTGCTATATACAGAGAAAATTCATTTATAAATAGTATGATGAATGTTGTTGAACCTTCTAGTTATAAAGAAGAAAATCAATGTAGTGAATGGAAAACGGCTATGGAACAGGAATATGAATCTATCCTCAAAAATAACACTTGGGAGCTGGTTGAACTTCCTGAAGGGAAAAAAACCATAGGGTGTAAATGGTTGTATAAACCCAAGATTAATGCAAATGGAACCATAGATAAATTAAAAGATAGATTGGTAGCAAAGGGGTATTCACAAAAATAAGGTATTGACTATGAGGAAACCTTTGCCCTCGTAGCTACTAAGAAACATTGGATGATTCACCAACTAGATGTAAAATATGCATTTTTAAATGGGGAATTGAAAGAGGGGGTCTACTTAGATCAACCTGAGGGGTTTTTTCAGAAAGGGAAAGAACATTAAGTCTATAGAATAAAGAAGGCTCTATGTGGACTAAAACAAGCACCCAGATCATGGTATGAAAATATTGATTCATTTTTTCTGCAACATGGTTACAATAGAAGCAAGAACGATCCTAATCTGTATACCATGAAAGATGAAAAGGAGAACATAGTGTTGATTTCTTTGTATGTAGATGATCTAATTATTACAGGTGATGCAATTGATCTAATCAAATAAATCAAGCAACAAATGTCACAGATGTTTGAAATGAAAGGCCTTGGTGAATTAAGATACTGTTTGGGTCTCGAGATATGGAGAGATTCAGGACAAACTTTTATGTCCCAGGGTAAGTATGTCAGAGGTATACTGGAAAGATTCAGGATGGATCAGTGCAAGGCTGCAACAGTACCACTACAGCAGAACATTAAACTTCAGAGTGAGGATGGCTCTAAAGAGGTAGATGTGACACTTTATAGACAGCTGGTTGGGAGCCTAATCTACCTAACCACTACCAGACCTGATTTGGCTTATGCAATTAGTATGCTAATTCAATACATGTCCAAACCACTTGAGAGTCATTGGAATGCAGCAAAAGGTGTTTTAAGGTATCTACAAGGAACTGTAGATTATGATATTATTTATACTGATTCTTCTGATGTTAGATTGACAGGATTTTCAGATTCCGACTAGGCTGGAAATGTCGACGACCGAAGATCCATAACAGGCTATGCATTCAGCATTGGATTTGGGGTGATTACAAGGTGCAGTAAGAAACAGAACATAGTTTCCTTGTCTTCAGCGGAAGTAGAGTATCAAGCCATGTGTGCAGCAACATGTGAGGCAATTTGGTTGCGCAGACTTCTTCAGGACGTTGGGGAAGAACAGAGAGATGCAACAAAAATCAGATGCGACAACCAGAGTTCAATCAAACTTGCTAATAATCCAGTGTTTCACAAGAACACTAAACACATTGATACACAATTCTACTTTGTCAGGGAGAAATTTCAATCAAAAGAAATTCACCTTGTATATTGTAAAACTTGTGATAATGTTGCAAACATTTTCACTAAGCCTCTTTTAAAAACTAAGTTTGTAATGTTTAGGGAGATGTTAGGCATATTTGTGAACCCCTTCTCCATTAAGGGGGAGTGTTGAAGATAATGGAGAATCTCCTATTTGAGTGAGTTGGTTCATGAGACCTTAGGACAAGAAATTGGTTTCTATTTCTTAGGGTGCAGTTCTAACTTCCCTAGATCTTGTGTGCTATATAATAGCTGAATTGTATGAAGATTGTAGAGCATTCTGTAGAAGCCAGACTCTCCTAGTTCAGACTCTCTTTTGTAGAGATGACCAGAGTGATTGTTAATTAATCCATTCAAACATCGTTTCTTTTATCTGAATTTGTATCAACAAGGAGGGGTGAATTGGTATTATTGGGGCCAAAATCACATTGAAAATTAAGGATGAGTTTCATGTTGCAGAGAGGATGAAATATTTTATTTAGGGGTCAAATCATCAATGAGTTCACGGGCAAGCATTCTCATGAGTTTATTCATCAGTTTTGTCTCAAGATTTTATGTAAATTTCCTCTAAATAATTCCATTAATAATAATGGAAAAAGTTGCAACATATTTTTAATTTCTAAGTTCTTACATTTTCAAGTTTTATTTGAAGTGTTGGTAATGTCTATTGTGAAAACTTGTGCAATTCGTATTGTGTTGACATGAAAGAAATTTATGATGGATTTTTCTAAAGATTTTTTTTGAAAGTTTGTCGTCAAGTAATATTAAGGGATATTATAGTTGTATCAAAGCTAAGGATCCTAACAATATGAAAGTGTTACCATAGTTGATGATTACAAGGGATTGAATTTTTTTTACTTATAGGAGGGAGAAGAAGGAAAATGAGAACCATTACCCAGAGTCAGAGGAAGAAGGAGGAAGAATGAAAGATCATGAGGATCAACCCTTGGAAAATATTAGGCATGCCCTAAATAATTTATCCAAAGGACTGCAGGAGATAGCCAAATGAGAGCATAATATGGTCTAGACTATGAAAAACTGTAATATTCCCAATTTTCCACAAGATAATTGGAATATTAGAGTTCTTATTTTTCATGCTTAATTAAGTAAATAAGGGGGTGGAGGGACCCACAAACCCCATAGATGAATAAAATCCACTTTTTCTATGTGTATGTGAATATTTCATATTTGCATCTACATTATGGAGTAGTGGAGCAACTTCTTAATGTGAAAGGAGTGGAGATCATGTCTCATTTATGAGAAAGATCATGGAGGTTGAGGAAGTCAACTAAGATCATGGAAGGAATCAAATGTAAGATCATAAAACATTTATGATGAGATGATGGAGGAAACAATTCATTTAATTCACACATGATGGAGAGAGAGATCATTACATGCATACATGATGGAGATCATGGAGAGACAACACAGTCAACATGGAGACCGATGTCCACATATACAGTGCAATTATGAGGTGGGCCAAGGCATAGGAAGGTTCAAAAACTATATAATGAAGATGAAGGAAACATTAGAGGCAGGCTTTGTATTATTATTTTTGATATGTTTAGATCTAGATTTTTCATTTGACATTTCTATGCACGCTTATGCTATTTAATTAGCTAAGTCTGCAGTGATGTTTAGCATAGGGTGTTTCTGAGTGAAAATCCCACCCTTACCCACAGGGGACTTTAGGTGCCTACTCTGGGAAGGTATTATTAGCTATTATTTATCATTAGGAATTGGTGCCACACTATTCCTATACTCTGCAAAACACATACATTTAGAAATAATGCATTTTTGAAGAAGGGTTTGAGAGGAGGAGGTTATCTTCAATATTTCAGTTGAGGAACCAGTGAAGGATTTTTCCTCTCACATTGTAATTCAAGATCAGTATTCTGGGAGCCTCATTCCAGATCTAGAATCAGACCAAACATTATTCACCTCCTATTAGTAGCAGTCCCATCAAGGATTGCGCAGTCCATCATTGCAGATCTAGAGGAGGAAGGAAGTTTCTAGCACTTCAGCTAGGAATCCTATGAGGGATCATTCCCTCACCTTTCCATCATTGTTTCCATTAGCCTGGAGCTTATTTGTGGTATATATCAGCACGCTTGAGCCTCTCCCTCCTATACAGTGTAATTTTCCAAGTTGTTGTGTTTTGCAACAACTACATCTTGAGGGGGAGGAGGAAGAAGAAAGATCTCGAGCTTCGAGATTGGAGATCTACAGGAGGGATCAACCCTCAAAGCATAGATATGATTTGTACTTCAGTTCAACGATCTTACATTCAGATCTAGCTTCAGATCTACATACCTAGCAAATCTATAGTGATGCCCTAAGAGGGTGATTTTCCTAGATTCATAGATATGGAAAATTATATCTGGATTATCTTGGGTATCCATAATAGTGCCCAGATCTAGAATCTTGGCATCATTAGAGCTCTAGATTTCCATAGATCTGCATTTCCCTTTTCATCCAGCAATCATATGTACATCATCTACTAAGGGGAAAATGCAGTATTTTCTCCAACAGCTCTCCAGTTATGGAGTGCTTGCTTTAGCATGTTTTCATGGTCTTTCTATATTATGTATTTGGCTTGAGTGTATCTATTTGAGCACTGTTGTAATCTAAAATCCATCTTCAATAATAATAAAAGGCTCACCTATTCTGTATATTTTTGTGATTGTTAAATATTTATGTATACGTGTTGCAGTTTCAAATATTTTGTTTTTGTATTATTGCATTCCCCCTTTTGGGATACTACAGTGGTATCAGAGCATGATCTTTGGCTCAGCTTGTGGACATTATTGACATCAAAAGAAAAATAGATAATAGAGATCTACTGTGGAGGGATTAAGTTTTGTAACTTCTCTCTTTAGAACTATGAAGGATCTCTCCAAGGAGATCAATGAAATGAAGAGAGAAAGGCAAAGAGAAACCTCTATAAGGTTTCAAAATGAATAAGGTCACAGTACTTCTTATCAACAACAAAGAAGATCGAAGAGGCAAAAAGCTTCACACCATTCTTCTAGATCCCCTTTATTTGAGAAGGAAGGTGCATGGTCTGAATATGAAGGAGGCTTGGGGCATGAGACCCTAAGTAAATATTTGTATAAATACAAAGCACATCCAAGAGCATCGAAGGAGAATCTCTCTCTCCAACAGTTTTTGCAGTTCAAAGAAGAGAGGAGATCTTGAAGCAGCAATAAAAGAAAGAGGCATAGATTCTTCTTGCCTACATTTGATGGATCTTTCACAAGCACATTGAGGGCTTGGTGGGAAGAATTGGATACCTTCTTTCTGAAATATCCTATATCAAAAAGAGAGGATGTGGAGTTCGCAGCACTGCACCTCGAGGGTGAAGTAAGAGATTGGTGGTTCAGTAATTTGTCACACATGAAAGTGTCTGCTTATGCCGACTTTATTCAAAGACTGAAGAAGAGTTATGGTAGAAAGAAACTAGAGACATATCACATAGTGACATCTCCCATTATCAAGGAGATAGTTCATGAAGAACCCAAGGAAGATGTCCTCGTTATCACTCAGGAGGAGGAGCCTCTACCACCACCAGCTGTAGATGTACTTACATCAAGAGGAGGATCACTTGCATCTTTGGTATTGATTTCTTGACATTTGTAGCCCCATGTATGAATGATGAGATTCATGATGAGGAGGAGACAGATACCAGCTGGTACAGTTGTAGAAGAGCAACCATCACTCTTATCAGCAGTTGGAGAGTCCATCGTTCCGGTTGGAGGAACTCTTGTGGTCTTGCCAGAGGTTCCCACACATTAGTTGATCCAAGGTTTTCATTCATTTCCATCTCATATTGTTTCAGTACCTCTTATTGAAACTTATGAGGATATGCCGTCAGGGCTAATGCATAACCATGGGTTAGAGTAGCATGCTGATTTGAAGCAGCAACATATCACTGTGCAGAGGACCCTTGATCTAATCAAGGAAGAGATGAAGAACTATCCCATTTTATCATTGATGAGCTACATTCAACCCTTTGAATTGAAATGTTGAGTTTCAGAAGATGGGATGAGTATGATCCTATGTACAATGGCTAGCTATGAGTTCACCATTGTGCCTTGCTATGAGACAGCAGATACAACACTATTAATGAGAAACCGTGATGAGAAGAGGACCCATTCATTGGTGGATCATTCCAATGGCAGCTTCATTCATGAAGCATTGGAGAATCAGATGATAGATGGTAGACATCTTGAGATGGGAAATCTTTTCCCTTTTCAATTTGACACTCTCTCAATGATCATCTCACAGCTCAAAGAGAGACTTCTACCTACAACATTTTCAGAACCTTATGGGTTTTGGAGGGCCAACGATGAGAAGATCTCATGGAGAGACCTAAATGGAGGTGCACTTCAACATATCATGGAGTGCAAACATATTCAGTTGGAGGATGTTGGTGTTATACAATGGGAGGATACTAATTTTGATCTTGGCATGATTCATCATCCACATTGGGATGAATGGATCTAGATGAGGAACAAGAGGTTTCTTACCTTCCTATAGATCTATGATACTGGGTAGCAAGAGTCATGGTTGTGCTGGTTGCTTTTGGGTGAGTTTGGATACTACCCAACATCTCACATTTCTAGGATCCATGCCATGTATATCACTACTGAAATGCAGCATAGGAGGCATGGCTACGCTAGTTATTGATGAGAGAGTTTGGACATCTCATGATATATCCTATGTCCAATGTATTTTCTCTTGTTTGGGATATGTCTCATGTCTTTAAATGTATTTATGTTTGGGATATATCTTATGTTCATGTATGTAATTGGGTTTGGGAGAAAGCATAACTCTCACATGTTGTGGCATAAGGGAGCTTTTTTGTATTATTCTAATGAGACATTTCACATGTCCATTACTATTTTGTCGCTCCATGACTTGCATCATGATGATGTAAGGAGGCAGAAAGAATCCTTGTTTCTTTGGTTACTCTTAGGAGAGTATGGACTGATTTCTTCCCAGTCATTGCATGACATTGATGGAGGAAGGAAATAGGAAGCATTACAACGTTGGCTTCTATTGGGGGATTATGGTCATTGTACATGGTATGATGATGATGTGATGGGGCAGAAATATGCCTTACTATGGTGGCTTCTCTTGAGAGAATATGGCCACTATATTTGGTACAATGATGATGTGGTGTGGCAGGAAGAGGCATTGCTACGGTGGCTTCTATTGAGAGAGTATGGCTCTCATATCTATATTGATGTTGATTTGGCATGGTAGCAAGAAGCATTGTTGCGGTGGCTCCTATTGAGAGAGTATGGCTCACTTACTTTTTTTCATGATGATCTAACATGGTAGAAGAAGGTCTTGCTGAGTTGGTTGTTATTGGGAGAATATGGTTTGACATTGTTCATGTTTTTCCATATGTCTCTACTTCTTGTTTTTCACTATGTTGATGTTATGTTTAGATCCTACATGGCCAATAGGGCTAATGATGAGTTCATTGATAGATGCGATCTACTCTATGTATCATGGGTTGGAGAGATAGTTCATGAGTTGGGACCTTCCACTTTGGGAAGAAACCACTTCATTTCATGTATCTCATGTATAAAGGAGATCTTTGGACATCATATGGTTTCCACTTGGAGATTCATTGATGAGGGTGGGTATCTAATTTTTCAGTTGGAGGTCATTCTAGACATTATAGAGAGGCAAATTTGGAGTTGAACATGTATGACACATTTTGACAGATGGGGAGGCCTTCCATACGAGGATGCCATTTGGAGGGGGATTTTTGCTATAGCATCCACTTTTGCAGTTTCTTAAGGACAAACAACATTTTTCCGGGGGGGGACTGTAATATTCTCAATTTTTCAGAAGATAATTGGAATATTTTCATTCTTAATTAAGTAAATCAGAGGGTGGAGGGACCCAAAAACCCCATAGATGAATAAAATCCACTTTTGATGTGTGTATGTGGATATTTTAGATCTAGATCTACATTATGGAGTAGTGGAGCAACTTCTTAAAGTGAAAGGAGTGGAGATAATGTCTCATTTATGAGAAAGATCATGGAGGTTGAAGAAATCAACTAAGATCATGGAAGGAATCAAAAGTAAGATCATAAAGCATTTATGATGAGATGATGGAGGAAGTAGTGAATTTAATGCACACATGATGGACAGAGTGATCATTACATGCATTCATGATGGAGATCATGGAGAGAAAGCACAATCAACATGGAGACCTATGTCCACATGTACAACCCAGTTATGAGGTGGGCAAGGCATGGGAAGGTTCACAAACTATACAATGAAGATGAAGGAAAAATTAGAAGTAGGCTTTGTATTATTATTTTTGATATGTTTAGATCTAGATTTTTCATTTGAAATTTCTATGAACTCTTATGCTATTTAGCTAAGTCTGCAATGTTGTTTAGCACAGGGTGTTTCCGAGCGGAAATCCCACCCTTACCCACGGGGGACTTCGAGTGCCTAATATGGGAAGGTATTCTGAGCTATTATTCATCATCAGGAATTGGTGCCACACTATTCCTACTCTCTGCAGAACACATACATTCAAAAATTATGCATTTCTGAAGAAGGGTTTGAGAGGAGGAGGTTGTCTTTAGTATTTCAGCTGAGGAATCATTGAAGGATTTTTCCTGTCACCTTGTACTTCAATATCAGTATTCTGGGAGCCTCATTCCAATTTTTTCATCAGGCCAAACATTATTCACCTCCTATCAGCAGCAGTCCCATCAAGGATTACACAGTCCGTCATTGCGGATCTAGAGGAGGAAGGAAGTTTCTAGCACTTGAGCTAGGAATCCTGTGAGGGATCATTCCCTCACCTTGCCATCACTGTTTCCAACATCCTAGAGCTTATTTGGAGTATATATCACCAGGCTTGAGCCTCTCCCTCATATACAGCACAATTTTCCCAGTTGTTGTGTTTTGCAATAGCTACATATTGAGGAGGAGGAAGAAGAAGCAAGATCTCAAGCTTCAAGCTTGAAGATCTATAGGAGGGATAAACCCTCAAAGTGTAGATCTAATTTTTACTTAAGTTCAACCATCTTACATTCAGATCTAGCTTCAAATTTGCATGCCCAACAATTGTATAGTGAAGCCCTAAGAGGGTGCTTTTCCTAGATTCATAGATCTGGAAAATCCTTTCTGGGTTATGTTAGGTATCCATCATAGTACCCAGATCTAGAATCTTGGCATCATCAGAGCTCTAGATTTCCATAGATCTTCATTTCACTTTTCAACTATTAGTCATATGTACATCATCTACTAAAGGGAAAACGTAGTATTTGCTCCAATAGATCTCCAGTTACGGAGTGCCTTCTTTGGCATGTTTTCATGGTCATTCTAGCCTATGTATTTGGCTTGAGTGTATGTATTTGAGCATGGTTGTAATCTGAAATCCATCTCCAATAATAATAAAAGGCTCACCTATTTAGTATATTTCTGTTATTGTTAAATATTTATGTATACTTGTCGCAATTTCAAATATTGTGTTTGTGTATTACTGCATTTCCCCTTTTGGGATACTAAAGTGGTATCAGAGCATGATCTTTGGCTCAACTTGTGGACATTTTTGACATCAGAAGAAAAATAGATAGTAGAGGTCTACTATGGAGGGATTAAGTTTTGCAACTTCTCTCTTTATAACTATGAAGGATCTTTCCAAGGAGATCAATGAAATGAAGAGAGAAAGGAAAAGAGAAACCTCTAAAAGGTTTCAAAATGAAGAAGGTCCCAGTACTTCTTATCAGTAGCAAAGAATACTGGAGAAGCTAAAAGCTTCACGCCATTCTTCTAGATCCACTTTCTTTGAGAAGGAAGGTGAATGGTCTGAATATGAAGAAGGCTTGGGGCATGAGACGCTAATTAAATATATGTCTAAATATAAAGCACAACCAAGAGCATTGAAGGAGAATCTCTCTCTCCAATAGTTTTTGTAGTTCAAGGAAGAGAGGAGATCCTGAAGCAGCAATAGAATAAATTGGCATAGATTCTTCTTGCCTACATTTGATGGATCTTCCACAAGAACATTGAGGGCTTCGAGGGAAGAATTTTCTACCTTATTTTTTAAATATCCTATATCAGAAAGAGAGGCTATGGATTTTGCAGCACTGCATCTAGAGGGTGAAGCAAGAGATTGGTGGTTCAGCCATTTATCACACATGAAAGTGTCTGCTTATGCCGACTTTATTCAAAGACTGAAGAAGAGGTATGGTAGAAAGAAACTAGAGACATCTCACGTAGTGACATCTCCCATCATCAAGGAGATATTTCATGAAGAACCCAAGATAGATGTCCTCATTATCACTCAGGAGGAGGAGCCTCTACCACCACCAGCTGCAAATGTACTTACATCAAGAGGAGGATCAGTTGCATCTTTGCAAGATGTTCTTGAGGTCTTGACATTTGGAGCCCTATGCATGATTGATGAGATGCATGATGAGGAGGATATAGATACCAACGCTAGTACAATTGTAGAAGAGAAGCCATCACTCTTACCAGAGGTTGGAGAGTCCATTGTTCCGGTTGGAGGAACTCTTGTGGTCTTGCAAGAGGTTCCCAAACATCAGTTGATCCAAAGTTTGCATTCATTTCCATATCATATTGTTTCAATACCTCTTATTGAAACTTATGAGGACATGTCATCAAGACTAATGCATAACCATGTGTTAGAGCAGTATGCTGATTTGAAGCAGCAACACATCACTACGTAGAGGAACCTTGATCTAATCAAGGAAGAGATGAAAAACTATCATAGATTGTCATTAATGAGCTACATTCAACCCTTTGAGTTGGAATGTGGATTTTTAGAAGATGGGATGAGTATGATCCTATGTACAATGGTTGACTATGAGTTCACCATTGTGCCTTGCTATGAGACAAGTGATACAACACTGTTAATGAGCAACAATGATGAGAAGAGGACCCATTCATTGGTGGAGCATTCCAATGGCAGCTTCATTCATGAAGCATTGGAGAATCAGATGATAGATGGTAGACATCTTGAGATGGGTAATCTTTTCCCTTTTCAAGTTGACACTTTCTCAATGATAATCTCACAGCTCAAAGAGAGACTTCTACCTACAACATTTTCAGAACCTTATGGGTTTTGGAGGGCCAATGATAGGAGAATATCATGGAGAGACCTCAATGGAGGTGCACTTCAACATATCATGGGGTGAAAAGATATTCAGTTGGAGGATGTTGGTGTTATACAATGGGAGGATACCAAGTTTGATCTTGGCATGATTCATCATCCACATTGGGATGAATGGATCCGGATGAGTAACATGAGGTTTCCTACCTTCCTACTGATCTATGATAGCGGGCAGCAAGAAGCATGGCTACGCTGGTTGCTTTTGGGTGAGTATGGATACTATCCAACATCTCACTTTTCCAGGATCCATGCCATGTATATCAGGGATAACATGCAGTAGCAGGAGGCATGGATGCGCTGGTTATTGATGAGAGAGTTTGGACATCTCATGATATATCTTATGTCCTTGTATTTTTTCTTGTTTGGGATATGTCTCATGTCTTTACACGTATATCTATTTGGGATATATCTCATCTTCATGTATGTACTTGGGTTTGGTCAGAAAGCATAACTCTCACATGATGTGGCATGAGGGAGCTTGTTTGTATAATTCTGATGAGACATTTCACATGTCTATTACTGTTTTGTTGCTCCATGACTTGCATCATGATGATGTAAGGAGGTAGCAATAATCCTTGTTTCTTTGGTTAACCTTGGGAGAGTATGGACTAATTTCTTCCCATTTGTTGCATGACATTGATGGAGGATGGCAATAGGAAGCCTTACAATGTTGGCTTCTGTTGGGGGATTATGGTCATTGTACATGGTATGATGATGATTGGACGGGATTGGACGGGACAATAATATGCCTTACTATGGTGGCTTCTCTTGAGAGAATATGGCCACTACATTTGGTACAATGATGATGTGGTGTGGCAGTAATAGGCATTATTGCGGTGGCTTCTATTGAGAGAGTATGGCACTCAAATCTATATTGATGTTGATTTAGCATGATAGCAAGAAGCATTGTTGCGGTGGCTCCTATTGAGAGAGTATCACTCACTTACTTTTTTTCATGATGATCTAGCATGGAAGTAGAAGGCCTTGCTGAGTTGGTTGTTATTGAGAGAATATGGTTTTACATTGTCCATGTTTTTCCATATGTCTCTACTTCTTTTTTTTCACTATGTTGATGTTATGTTTGGATTCTACATGGCCAATAGGGCTAATGATGAGATCATTGATATATGCAATCTACTCTATGTATAATGGGTTGGAGAGATAATTCATGAGTTGGGACATTTCACTTTGGGAAGAAACCACTTCATTTCATGTATCTCATGTATAACGGAGATCTTTGGATATCATATCGTTTCCACTTGGAGATTCATTGATGAGGGTGGGTATCTAACTTTTCAATTGGAGGCCATTATAGACATTATAGAGAGGCAACTTTGGAGCTGGACATGCATGACATATTGTGACAGATGGGGAGGTCTTCCATATGAGGATGCTATTTGGAGGGAGGATTTTTGCTGTAGCATCCACTTTTGCAATTGCTTGAGGACAAGCAACATTTTTCCGAGGATTATTATAATATTCCCAATATTCCACAAAGATAATTGTAATATTAGAGTTCTTAATTCCCATGCTTAATTAAGTAAATAAGAGGATGGAGGGACCCACAAAACCCATAGATGAATAAAATCCACTTTTGAGGTGTGTATGTGGATATTTTAGATCTATATCTACATTATGGAGTAGTGGAGTAGCTTCTTAATGTGAAAGGAGTGGAGATCATGTCTCATTTATGAGAAATATCAGGAGGTTGAAGCAGTCAACTAAGATCATGGAAGGAATCAAATGTAAGATCATAAAGAATTTATGATGAGATTATGGAGGAAGTAGTGCATTTAATGCACACATGATGGAGAGAGTGATCATTACATGCGTACATGGTGGAGATCATGGAGAGAAAGCACAATCAACATGGATACCTATGTCTAAATGTACAACGCAGTTATGTGGTGGGCCAAGGCATGGGAAGGTTCACAAAATATATAATGAAGATGAAGGAAACATTAGAGGAAGGATTTGTATTATTATTGTTGATCTGTTTAGATCTGGATTTGTCATTTGACATTTCTATGCATGCTTATGTTGTTTAGCTAAGTCTGCAGTGTTGTTTAGCACAGGGTATTTCCAAGTGGAAATCCCACCCTTACCCACGGGGGACTTCGAGTGCCTACTCTGGGAAGGTATTCTGAGTTGATATTCATCATCAAGCATTTGTGCCACACTATTCCTACTCTCTGCAGAACACATACATTCAAAAATTATGCATTTCTAAAGAAGGGTTTGAGAGGAGGTGGTTGTCTTCAATATTTCAGTTAGGAACCAGTGAAGGATTTTTCCTGTCACCTTGTACTTCAAGATTAGTATTCCGAGAGCCTCCTTCCAGATCTAGAATCAGGCCAAACATCATTCACCTCCTATCAGCAGCAGTCCCATTAAGGATTGCACAATCCATCATTGCAGATCTAAAGGAGGAAGGAATTTTCTAGCACTTCAGCGAGGAATCCTGTGAGGGATCATTACCTCACCTTGCCATCACTGTTTCCATCAGCCTGGAGCTTATTTGGAGTATATATCAGAAGGATTGAGCCTCTCCCTCTTATACAGTGCAATTTTCGCAACTGTTGTGTTTTACAGTAGTTGCATCTTGAGGAGGAGAAAGAAGAGGGAAGATATCAAGCTTGGAGCTTGGAGATCTGTAGGAGGGATCGACCCTCAAAGCATAGATTTGATTTTTACTTTAGTTCAGCCATCTTACATTCAGATCTAGGTTCAGATCTGCATACCCAACAGTTGTATAGTGAAACCCTAAGAGGATGATTTTCCTAGATTCATAGACCTGGAAAATCCTTTCTGGGTTATCTTGGGTATCCATCATAGTGCCCAAATCTAGAATCTTGGCATCATCAAAGTTCTAGATTTCCATAGATCTGCATTTCCCTTTTCAGCCAGCAGTCATATGTACATCATCTGTTGAAGGGACAATGAAGTATTTTCTCCGGCATCTCTCCAGTTACGTAATGCCTACTTTGGCATGTTTTTAGGTTCATTCTAACCTATGTATTTGGCTTGAGTGTATCTATTTGAGCACTGTTGTAATCTAAAATCCATCTCCAATAATAATAAAAGGCTCACCTATTCTGTATATTTCTGGTATTATTTAATCTTTATGTATACTTGTTTCAGTTTCAAATATTGTGTTTATGTATTACTGCATTCCCCCTTTTGGGATACTATAAAAACATTGTTAATTCCATGGTTAACCTTCATTCGAATCAACCCAAAAATGAGTAGAAGGATCAAATAGAAATTATATTTTTCTCGAAGGATATGGAAATCATCATGTTGAGGCCAACAATTCATCTAATCTAGTTTCCCCACTAGTGAATAATGCTACATCTAGGCCACTATTTCCCAAATTCTTGGAGGAACCAACAGAAAACCAGCAATGGTGAGATGAAAGTTTCTTGGACTATATGAGGGAGTACAAGGCACTAGGGGCAGAGTTTCATGCACAAATGTCACTCCAAAATTACTACACGGTCAAGCATAGGAATAAATCAAAGGACCATAACAAGTGGTGGATAAACATTGAGGTCCCCAAAAAGGAAAGAAAGATAAGCATCCCAACCTTCAATGGGAATTCCAGTATTATAGCTAGCATTATGGGAATTTTCAGGTCTAAAATTTGCCTCCTAAGGAAAATAATAAAATACTAGTAAAAATAATAAAATAAGAGTTATGAATTTTTAAAAGAGAAGAAAGAAAAATACATATTTTAATGTATTTTTGGCTTATCTCCTTGTAATTTTACTCAAATATCAAGTGTATACACTCAGATGCATAACTAGATTTTGCATCCAACGAGTACACATTCTACATACTTTTGAGTAGATATACACTGATAAAAAATTAAAATACATGAAAAATCACGTTTCAACACATTTTTCATGTATTTTGAATATTTTTATTATATATGTACTCAAAATTATGCAGAGTGGGTACTAGGATTTAAAATCTAATTATGCATCCAATGAGTATACACACTTGAAATTTGAGTAAACTTACAAGGAGATAAGTAAGATCTATGATTAAAAAAAAATAGTTTTCTTCTTTTCCCTCTAGAAATGTTGCCCCCTAGGGATGACATCATAATATTGAATCCTATTGGTTCTCTTAATTTTTTTTCTTTTTTCAAGTATATTTTTCATTTTGAGGCCCATTTTTTACCTCAAAATTCCCCTAATGAGCATGGGTACAAAATATGGATACATATTTCTAGCTTAACCCCATGAGAGAATAAGATGAAATACAATATGTCACACTAAATATGTATGGAAAAAAACATGAATGGTGGTACCATAGGTTGTCCACACTAGGGCATGCCAAAATCACCTCCTATTTAGAGCAGGGAAAATTTTAAGGATGGAAATTTATTTTAGAGTTTAGAAACATTGGCGAATCTCACTAGTATATAATATGCAATTTTGAAAATGTTTGGCAATGTTTTTGTAAAAGCATTCAAATTTCTTATAATTGTATATAGTCTGTATATAAAATGTTGACGATTTTTAAGGTAAAAAAAAATTATACTATAAAATTTGGGCAAATAATTTTTAGAAAAAATGGAAATTAACGAATCTTTTTTTCGGAAAAAGCATGGAAAATTAGCCCACTTGCGAATATTAGCCCCTAAAATAAAAATGTAAAGCTACATTTAAAGGATCTAGCACAACTTAAGTAAATGGGGGGCCCATATAGCTACATCATAGAGTTCGAGATTTTAGCGATGACGGTGATATATATATCACAGGATTGATTGGTGATGCTATTTTTGGAAGGGCTAAGAGATCCATTGAGAGGTTAGGTTAACATTTTAAGCCTATTACACTTTAGGATGTTATTGATAGAACTAGGGATATGGAAGATGCACTACTTAAAAGGCCCCATCCAAATTCATTCCCCCACCAAAGAATAAGGAGAAGAAGCCATGGGAGGGGAAGAACCAAATTTACAAGAAACCAGGGATGATCGAAGGAGAAATAAGCTCTGCTAAAACTGCAAAGAACCTTGGATCCTAGGCCATACATGTATGGGTAAGGGAAATGTCCATTATATATAATTAATTCTATACAATGAAGAGGAGGGAGAACAAGTAGAAACAAAGGAAGAGAAACATAGCAACAATAGTAATGATGAAGAGCCACTGAGGAGAGAGACCAAAGGGGAAACTATAGCCAAGATCTCATGTTTTCCCATGTGTAACACCTTTAGAGCGAGGGGAGTAATATAATGGAAATGAGACACAGTCCTCATTGATGGGGGATCCACTCATAATTTAATAGATGCAGCCCTGGTATCTTGGAGGATTATGGTTATAGAATAATTTGAGGTATTTTGATGTAAAGGTGGTACAATGATGAAGGATGACTTGTTTGAAGAAGGTTCCTTAGATATAATTGAAGATGGTAAATTACAACCTAGTGGATGACTTCTATGTAGTTGAAATTGATGACATCAATGTGGTGCTAGGCATGTAATGGATCATTTCTATAGGAAGGCATTGGAAGGATTATCATACCATGGAAATGAAGTGGGTCACACAAGAAATAAAAAGGGTTATTCTAAGAGGAATGTAATGCCCCCTACCACATTTACCCACTTTTACAAGCTCTCTAGGGTAAACATGAGTTGAGTGTCACTATTATATGACCCGACCTCCAAGTTCCAGTTATGGAAGTGGGGCCTACAAACCAAAAGTAAACTGACATCTCTCAAAGAATAAAAATCACTCAAGAGCTTACCAACCACCCTAGGTGATCAATCCCTAAGTTTGAATTATTTTTCACTAGTTTTACAACCCAACCGCACCATTGACACACTGTGCGTACGATTATGAGGCTCCAATTGCACCTATAAGCTTGTCTACGTGCCATTATAGCCCAAAATTCCTTGTTCAATGCATGCGGTCATGATATGTATGTAAAGTTTTTAGGAAAGCCTCCATACCACTGCCCAGAACTTCCTATATGTTTCAAAAAACATAAATAAGGTGATGACAAGGCTAACCATTCAAAAATTAAACAAGATATTGACCAATACATGCCTACTACAAGATATACATTTCATCAAACATATAATAAACATATAAGCTAAATGTGATGAAAGCATATCCAATCATAAACTTTTGAACTTCATATGAGAATCACGAAGAAGGCTTAATGCCCTCTCTAGCTAACTGCAACAACACTTGTTATCACATGCATTCATCTATCATTCAATGTATTATCAAATCATGAAAGAAATCCATAGCTAGAGCACATCATATAACCAGTTATATAACCAAATTCTAACTAGAATAAAAACCATAATAAATTGGTCATAAAATCAACATAATAGCAAGTACATGTGATCATTAATTACATTAGAATAATAACTGATATTAACTTATAAAAAGACCAACCAAGTCATGGACTTCCACGTATCATTGGACCAAAGATTGGGTTGAGCCAAATATTTATTTCAGCCAATCACCCTCGTGCCATGTTCCAAATATGAATGTGGGATCTCATGGGATAAACCAAGACATAACCAAATAGGGTCTACAAATGTTAAACCATCTCCACCCTCAAGCTACCATGATCTCACTTAAATCGGTCCCAAGATCCCAAAACCAAACCAAGCTCAGATACCTCATAATTCCTTCACCATACCTTGAGGAATTTTCCTATGTCCACCCACCTTTTGAGGGATTTCTAGAGAAAACCATCTCCACCCCAAACCCTTGGTATTTTCCTGAGACCACCTCAATTGGTTCCAAAACCTTCCGGAAATCCAAAGTTCAACCAAGAATGAATCCCATCACACCATGGCTATCCAGGAAATGGAAATGCAAGGCTAAAACCATTCTCAAACCAGGAAAAACCTATTCCAATGATAGAAAATGAAACAAATAAACAAATGCATGTGCCATGCATTCACATCCTAGTAAGAAAATCACACATGCAACTTGTTACCTACAAGATCTTTCTGCTGAAGATGTTGATTTTTCCTTCTCTTGGATTTCCTTCACTTTCGTTTGCTTTTCCTTTTCATTTATTTTCTTGCTTTCTTTTCATTCTCCAAATCCAAGTGAATGCTAAAGTGCTCCAAGAATACTCTAAGTGTGCAAGACTATATGAGATTGTAAGGAGAGAACCAAGACTAAACTAACAAAAGTCGTAAATTGTTTCTCTAATGCGTTTTTATCATTGATGTCCCCTTTTTTCTTCATTTTCCTCTAGTTTCCCTTGCATGAAAATATGTGTCTCTTTACCTTCCTTTTCTCCTATTTACCTTTATTTCTCATAATTAAATGTCAATTATTGCCTCTTTTCCTTTGCCAATGCCTTTTCCAATTTCCATAGCCATTATTGAACCACAACCGATTCCCACTAAAGTGTTTTCCCAAAATTCAGCTTGGAATATGATTTCCATGACATTGGTCTTATTTTGCATTTATTATCCTTTATTACATGAAAATTTAACTCGATGTTGTTACAAGAATGAGCATTGATGCTCCAAGAGTGGTCACCGTTAATAAAATAAAAGCTATTTTTTGGCATGGAGACTCAACATGGGTTGCATAGTGCATGGTAATACAACAAAAGGTTTCATATGGGGATAGAAATTACCTAGCAGAGATCCAGGATTTGTTGAAAAAGCACTAGTCTAAGGTCTTCGACAATATTCTGCTAGGTAAACCACCATACATGGGTTTCAAGCACGCTATAGTATTAGAGGAGGGGACCAAGCTAGTCATCACCACACCATATAAGAACCCCAAAATATTTAAGGAGGATATCGAGAAGTCCATTAAGTAATTATTGGATATGGGTAACATAAGGCCCAACACTAGCCCATTTTCATCCTCCTTAGTACTTATTAAGAATAAATATGGGACAATGAGGATGTACATGGAATAAAGAGCCCTCAACAAGAAGATGATAAAGAAAAAATACACAATACCAAAAATCAACGAGCTCTTGGATGAGTTGCATAGGGTAGTGTACTTCTCCAAAATTGATTTAAGTTTAGGTTATCATAAGTTCGGGGCTCAAGAGCATGGCATTAAAAAAGAATCCTTCATGTGCCACTATGGGCACTATGAGTTTCTTGTCATGCCATTTGGATTAATGAATACACCAGCTACCTTCTAGTCATGTATGAATCCTATATTTAGAAGGAAACTATGAAAGTCTCTACTACTTTTCTTTGATTATCTCCTCATTTATAGCAGAACTTGGGAGGAGCATTTGACACTCCTAGAGGAGTTACTAATAATATTAAAGGGGCATTATCTATTTTCTAAAGAGTCTAAATTCTAGTTTGGAATGACAAAGATTTTTTGTCTTGGAAACATCATCAGTGTGGGAGGATTTTAGGTCAAGTAGGAAAATATCCAGGCTAGAATTAAATGACCAACACCTAAGAAACTCACTGAGTTGTGGGGATTCATGGGGATATGAAATTATTATCAGAATTTTTTCAAGGGTTACTCGCAATTGGTGCTACCCTTAACATATTCAATGAAGAAAGGGGATTTCAAATGGAAAAAAGAAGTTCAACACACTTTTGAAAGGTGCAAGGAGGTAATCAGTTCTTTTCTTGTTCTCACACTTCTATGTTTCTCATGTCCCTTTATTTTAGAGTGTGTTGCCTCAAGAGAAGGCATAGGAGTAATAATAATACAAGATTTACATAAAATAGATTTCAAGAGTCTAAATCTAATGGATATATAGAGGCTCTAATCAATATATGACAAGGAGATGTTAGCCATAATGCATGCACTAGAAAATTTCAGGTATTACATAGTGGGAGGAAGGTACGTGGTCATGACATACCACAAAAACATGAAATATGTTTAGGAGAAAATTGATCTCAATGAGAAGCAATAGAAATGGGTTAACATAATTCCTGTCTATGACTTCAACATGGAGTATGTGAAGAGGAATAAGAATGCGGTGGTCAATTATCTCTCTAGGATACCAGTGGAATGTTTTCTCATTGAGATTAATAGTGATTAGAAGGAACTTCTAATATTTGAGTACTCAAAGAATATTTTTTATCCAAGTTGATGGATGGATTAATTTAGGAGGAAAGGTACAAGGTTGTCAATGAAATCATCTTTTACAAAGGGAGGAAATTTTTGGGCCCCGAGTCATAGTTGAAATAGAGAATGATCAGGGCCATCGATTACTTATCCCTATCCAAACATAAAATGATTATTCAAAACATACATGCATGAATGAGAGAGATTTTCATGGAAGAACCTCAAGGGGGGTGTTTGGAGATGTGTAGAAATGTTTTCTTTTCTAGTAGAATGAAATTGATAAGACTCATTCGACATGTCTACTACAACAGTTACTGATCCTAGATAAAAAATGGGAAATAATTTTAATGGATTTCACTATATAGATTTTGAAGGTACAATGAGGAGACTGTATCTTTATGGTGGTGTATAGGCTAATAATTTTTCTCATTTCATGGTCATATCTTCTGACAAGTGAGCGGTTAGGTGGTAGAGACATTATTTCAAGAGGCCTTCATATTGCATGGAGTTTCTAAACACATTATCAGTGACCGAGATATAACATTCCTCAAAGAATTTTGGTAGGAACTATGTATGTTAGTTGACATAGAGCTGACCCTGAGTACTAGTTATCATCCATAGAAATATGGCCAGACATAGATCATTAACAAATGGGTGGTAGGATATTTGAGGAACTATGTGGTCAGGCATCGTAAAACATGGATTAGGTGGTTTCACTTGTGTAAGTATTGTTATAACACCACGTAACATATGTTTGTCAAGATGCATCCTTTTAGAGCATTGTATGGGTATGATGCTCCCACATTCATTGAGATGGCACTAGGAGATAGTAGGGAACCAATGGCTAGGGATTAGTTGTAGGACAATTAGTATACTCTTAGAATCCTCAAGGATAACCTATAGGTATCCCAAAATTAGTAGAATATGTATGTGAATTGCCATAGGCTGGAGTGTAGCTTTGAGGAGGGGGATCTTATTTTCTTGAGACTTCAATCATATAAGAAATCGTCCTTGAAAAAGGGTGGCTTTAAGAAATTAAAGCCATGATTTTGTGGGCCTTACATGGTGATCAAGAAGATTGAGGAGGTTTCTTATGAATTGGAATTACTGAAAGAAAGAAAGATTCACAATGTTTTCCATGTATCTTTCCTTCAAAAGGTGCTTGTACGTCAAGTTAAGACCACAACAGGGCTTCTATCGCTTGACAATGAAGGGGAATTACTCCTCATTCTAGAGGAGTTCATGGACATGAGGGAAATGAAGTTGAGGATTAGATTCATCCAAGAATATTTAATTTACTGGAAGGATTTTCTATTGGAAAATTCTACATGGGAAGGTGAATAGGTATTGAAGCGCCCAAGCTTGTAGTTGCTTGAGGACAAGAAAATTCGAGAAGGGAGGATTGTAGTGTCCCTTTCCAATCCATAGAAGAATCAAAGGTTTGGAGTCATATCTTATCTATATCCCATGAGCTATTGAAAGAATAAAAGGGGTTAATACATTACAATAATAAATAATTAAATAAAGGTGGTAAAAAGTCACTTTAGAAAAATAAAGTGACCCATGGTTTTTGCTTACCACCCATGGTTTTCAGAGGAGGAAAATATTATCATTAAATGGAAGGAGACTCAAAGGAGGATGTGCAAAGAATTAATTTTGTATTAACAATCATTTGAGAAGATTACTAAGTGAGGGAGAAACCCTCAATATTTCCGAGTTCTAGTGTTGGAATATACACCCTAGCTAGTGGAAGTTCATTTCAGTGGTTTTAAACCCACACTAGAAAATCATTTGTTATCTTTATACGGAGATTGATTTGTTACTTTAAGAGGTCATTTTTTCTAGTCAGGACCGATTTCAATTGAAGGAGGCTGAATTTTATTTCATTCTAGGAGGCCAAATTAGATTATAATTTTAGGGGTTGAGTTCTTGTTTTCTTCCCAAGAGAGCGAGTCAATTAATTATGGATAACCCTAAGTTTCTTAATTCAGAGGGTCAAATTAGTAGGCCTTGAGAGCTACATTAATTTTCTAAGAGAGGTTGAATAACTCAATTTAGGGAGGTTGCAATTATTATGGAAATCATAGTACTTCAGAAAGTCGAATTATCATTGAATTTCTAGGGTTGATTTACTAAGGAGGTTGAGTTACTTGAGCGAATTGGAGGATGAGTTACCTGAGAAAATAAGAAGCTAAATCACTCTTCTCTAAGGGGTTTATTTTATCCATTAGTAAGGAGCTAAGCTATCTAAATTCTAAGGCTGAATTTGTATGCACAAGGAGAGCCTAATTAATCTTATTTGAGGGTCAAATCATATTGACAAGGAGGCCTAAGTTGTGTATTGCAAAGAATCAAAAATATTTTGTTGAGGGGATGAATTATTAATAAGTTTAAGGGAAAGCATTCTCAGTAGTTTATTCATCAAGACTTGTCTCAATATTTTATGTAAATTTCCTTCATAGAATTACATTAATAACTATATCTAGAGTTGCAACATCTTTCTAATTTATAGGTTTTTACATTTGTAACTTTATTTGACATGATGGTTTTCTATTGTGTGAAATTGTGTAATTCTTATTGTGTCACTCGGAAAGAAATTAATGGTATATTTTTTTGAAGCAAATTTTTGAAATTTTTTAGTTAGTAATGTTAATGGATATTACAAATTCCTCTTACTTAGTCACTAGAGGATCTCCCTCAAACCTCATTGTCTCTATGTGGATTTTCCACCAGGTCAAGGCATGGTCCTTTGATTTTAGCCACACAAATGAAGTCTTCTATTCGTCCTCTATATGATGAGCACTGAAATAAACTTCTAATTGATGAAACCAATGATTTATGTTCAAAGCATCGATATTTACTTGATATGGCTTGATATCGACCTTCACTTTAATTTTTGAGATGGACTATGAATGGTTCATGACACCTAAACTAGGTTGATATTTTTTAGGTTCTTTTTGTTGCTCCTTCTTTGTTTCTTTTCAATCTCCTGATCTTCCTTCTGATCAAACATTTGCATTAAAACCTTGATAGTCCTTAATATTCTAAGCTTATTAGTAAGGGACATCATGAAGAGATTCACATTATGGTTTATATTTGTAGCTTGTGCTTCCAACTATGAAAACCTCTCCTTTGAAACATCAAGAAGGATATTCACAAATTTGCAGGTCATGACAAGTGTTTTATGACATCTGGCTTAGATGATATAAATCTCGTGCAAATCTCCATAGTATACCCAAAGAAACCTATTGTGCGAGAAAAAATGGAAAATATCTAAGCTAAGTATAAGGCCAGGCATGGCAAGCATCAAGTTGATCATCATTTCCAAGTTAGTGGTCAATTTTGGCTTTATAACAACAAAGAATGTCTTAAAGGTGAAGGCAAAAAGTTCAAATCCATCAAGTATAGTCCATTTACAATTTTGGAAAAGATCAGTGATAATGATGTTTGGTTAGATTTGCATCCATATATGGAGATGTATTCAATGGTGAATATTTAAAAATTGAAACTATATGAGCATCCTCTGATTATGGATCAAGATAAGAATGTTCAAGTTCCTTTCGTTGATGATTTTTCTTTTGAATATCTCAAGGATTTGTATGAATATGTTATTCTTAATAGGAATGTGAGGAATTCATGAAAAGGTGATTTTGAATATCTTTGTATAGGTTTAAAAGGAGTGAATTCAAGTAAATCATGATGGATGGAACTCATAAAAGTGAGAGAGTTATACTAGCACTTGTTGAATACAATCACGATTTTGGTGGTCGATAAGCTTCTTAATGCGGAGGAGTAATCCATAAGGATTATCATAGTTAATCCAAATTGATAGTTTCAAATGATGAAAATCTATAATGTTGAAGAGCTTGTCAAGAGATTTCCAACACAATTTAAATGATCTCAAATGGACACCATATGTGAAATTTATAGCCTTCAGAAGTTGAAGGTAAGACGAGGGTGAGACGCTCAAGGATGCATTAGAGAAATTTTGAGGTCTGAAATGGGCCTCATAAGGAATATTATAAAATAATAGTGGAAATAATAAAATAATGTTAGATTTCCTCATTAAGTTTTGGTGTGAAAAAATGAAAAACTACTTTTTTCAACTAGCATTTTCAACTTATCTCCCTACGCTTTTACTCAAATTTCGAGCAAGAGCAATCATTGGATGTGGAATTTAATTTTTCATCCAAAGAGTACTTATGTTGCATACTTTCCATGGACCCTACTACATGAAAATTTAAAATACATGAAAAAACATGATTGCAATCACATTTGTTCATGTATTTGACAATTTTCATGTAGTAGCATCTATTGAAAGTATGCAACATGGGTACTCATTGGATGCGAAATTAAATTCTACATCCAATGAGTGCTCCCGCTCGAAATTTGAGTAAAATCATAGGGAGATAGGTTGAAAATACAAATTGAAAAAATATTTTTTTTTAATTTTTATTTTTATCCTTTTACCTTTTTACTCCAAAACTGATGAATCATCTCCCATGGATGATATCATCATATTGAATTGTATTGAGCTTTTATAAAGTTTACTTTTGTTGTACATTTTTGTTTTGAGGCCTATTTTTTACCTTAAAATTTCTCCACATGGCAACACGTGGACCAACCAGACGTTTCCATGGGTACCAACTAGAGGTTACCACATGGAACCTATAGAAGGTCTACATGGACTAGATGCATGGAAAGTAAACTAAGTATTGCAAAAATATAGAAATTACAAGATTTAAATGCCCAACCTAGTTGGCACAAATGCTACACCTTACTGCTAGGCTAGCATGTGTGCCATGTTAAACTAGGCAAGGGTTCTATTATTTATGTTGTTTGTTACAAATGAAATACCACAAAATATGCACCCACAATTCAAACTATTGATCTCCAATATGCCAACCCTAAGTCTTACCACTACACCAAAGGTTCAAACCATTGGCCTCCCATATGCCAACCCCAAGTCTTACCGCTACAAAAAAGGTTGCAAATTTGTTAAGTTATCTATGGATTCATTTAGATAAAGACTACTTTTAGCGGTTATGCCAAATAAATCATATTATATCCAAAAATTCATGGAAAATTGAGGATTGAAATAACAACCTCACCTATACCAACCTTGTGCTTTACCATTGCATTGTGGCTTAAAATTGTGAAATATATTATGTAGAAATTATTTTAAGGTGTATTTTCTAGAAAAATTTTGGGAAATAAAGGTCATAAATAAATTATTTTGTGGGAAGTAAATGGGAAGAGTATTTCGGTAGTGTTATAATCTTCCTAGAGGGCTCTTGAAGGCATTTTTAATGCAGGTTGGCAATCAATGTTGCTAAAATAAAGCATTTCAAGTTTTCTTCATAAT
The DNA here is from genome assembly GCA_034641835.2 of Pinus albicaulis. NCBI lineage: Eukaryota > Viridiplantae > Streptophyta > Pinopsida > Pinales > Pinaceae > Pinus > Pinus albicaulis. The sequence continues at coordinate 521,468,309 of CM076575.1, read as the reverse complement.
TTTAATAGATTGATTGCTCATTTAAAGTGGATCTGTAGATCAATCCCATGAAGGGTGGACTTTGTTATCAACTTGTTCTTATGTCCTTTCTTATTGTTGTTTTTCCTCCATGTACATATTTTTAATTGCTTAATTAAACTTTATTTCTAAAGTTAGAATAAACTACATTCAATATATGAAAGTATTTCAAGATTTAATTTCAAGTCAAGTTGAAACCCTTTGAGTCATTAATGCTTGATGAGGATTCATTATAATGATCGTTTCCAGTAGCAATTGACTTAGTGCTTGGATGGTAGGTATAGGGTCTATTCTATTAAAGGTTTAAACTCTGACTTAATCAAAGTCTAGTAGAAAAGTGAAATAGGATTCAAATTAATAGCCAAGGTATAAACACCACTCAATTGAATGTTCATAGAAATACAACTCAATGGGATTAAAGTTTACCATATCTATTGACAAAAGTTAATGGGATTTAAGTAAGTTACCTACAAAAATCCATTGCGCAAGTCATTAAATATTATCTATTTTATAGCTTATGTGTTCCATACTTAAATTATTAAGAAAATGTTTGGCAATAATCACATTGGAAATGATTTACCTATTATCTATTGTTAATGGACCAATGATTAATTTCACTATAAATCAATAAAAAATTATAAAATCAATAAATAACAATACTATAATTTGGAAAGTATATAACTTAGTAAAATTTAAGACATCCCAAAACCTATTAGAGTAGATCTATATCCCACCCCATCTACTCTTCTAACCTTATTACGTCAAATCAACCTATAACCTATAAGAATTAAAATGACTGGATAGAAAAACAAACAAATCCACCTAAACTATTATGCTTATTATTATTAAAAAATAGAATAATTTTTATAAGAGTGTAAATGCAATAATTATTTTAATGCTAATGACGCATTGGCAAGCATGAGGACTATTATGGTATTGAGTGCCCATTTTACATTGTTGTTATTGCGTATACAATTAACGAGTTGCCCGTATAGTCATTTAATGAGTGTTATTATGAAATTCAAACTCATCCATTTAGTATGAAAGATCATTGGTAGTGGGTAATTAGATATATTGTAACATATGATGGTAATATGATGGTAATATGATGGTAATTAGATATATTGTAACATATTAAAAAGGAGTTGTTTTTAGTGTGATTTTTTAAAGAGTTTTTTTGGATTTTTCTGATTTAATTTCTCTAAAAAAGTTTGATGAGTAACTTTGCAATCGAAGTGCTTTAGGAGTTTTTTAGAGTGTTGAATCCATATATACAGTAAAAAATATAGTTTAAATAACATAAATCAAGATTTCACCTCAAAGTTTTTACTCAGATTCTGACATCTAAAAACTCTAAAAAATCACACTAAAGACAACTCCTTTGAAAAATGACAAATACTCAAAAAATCATGTATTGAATATTCAACCACGAAGTTAGTATTTGGTTTAGTGATCTTATTAGTATTTTCTTTTTGGGATTTTGGTTTGATTTTAATTATAAAATTAAATAATTATTAATAATTTTAATATCTAATATATTGAGTTTATAGATAATTATATTTAAAATAAATAATAATATTTAATTATGATTTGATTTTAAAAATATATTTAAAATAAATAATAATATAATATAATATTTAATTTAATTTTGATTTTAAAATTATATTATTATTATTATTAATTAATATAACTACATCTTAACTATATATTTACTAAGTGTTGAAGAGATTAAAATTTCAAAATTTAAACTCTTTTGTAATATTAAACTTGAGGAAAGTTTATTGTGAGACATTTGATTTATTTAGATATTTTTTAAGTTAAAATAGTTATATATTATTTAATGATATTAATTTTATTTATTTATTTGTATATTTATATATATAAATGTTATTTATTTTTAATTTAATTAGGATATATATCTATATATGTATCTATCTTAATTTTTTATAGTTATTATCTTTTTTTTTCTATATTGACGATAGTGTGCTTCTGGCAAGGTGCTCATCTGATCTTGATAAGCAACTTAGACTTCTTAAGGATTTTTGCTCTACCATGTGGGTATGTTTGTTAACGCAGACAAAACAAAAGTTATGATTATCAAATCTAGGAAGGACACTTATGCTAATTTTATGTATGACAATGGTAACTTGGAGGAAGTGTCTTCTTACAAGTACTTAGGAATTGATATTCATCACAAGCTCAAATGGAACTGTAGCATTCAGAAAAGGATTAATGGGGGGGTGGAAAGCTTATTTTGGTCTTGAAAATAATTGTAAAACGACAAACCTCGTAATGTGGGATAAAAAGAAGTTCCTCTTTGAAACTTTAGTCACTCCTGTTATCTTATATGGATGTGAGGTTTGGGGTTGTAGCTATGGATGTGAGGTTTGGGGTTGCAGCATCTATAGAGAATCCTGGAGAAAGATTGAGCAAATCCAAAAGCGTTTTATAACTTATAACCTTAAAATTAAAAAAAATACACCCTATCCTATTCTCCTCATAGAAGTGGGTCCTTCCCCTATCGAGAGCCTAGCTATGACTAGGCTTATGTTGTACAAGCACAAGCTCAATAGCATAGGAGACCATAGACTTCCTAAGCTAGCTTTAAATTCCAGCCAAAACCACCTAAGGCTTAAACGAGGTTGGTATAAAGACACCACGACCTGGTTAAACCATTGGGAGATCGATGAGAATGTTGCATTGCAAAACATTAATAACATTTAAAAAATTGTTACTTCTAAGTTCAAAGAAAAAATGTGGTGTGAGAAAGATCTAGCAGCTAAAAGAAAATTAAGATATTATGAGGAGATCATCAACCCCGTCGTAGAAGATCAAAATCTCTCTGCTTTAACTAGCTCAAAGAAAAAATAAATATAGGCAAGATTAGAACGAACTCTCATGAGCTCCATAGTGAAACAGGTCGTTGGACAATTCCTAAAACACCATGGATGGAAAGGATCTGCCATTTTTGTGAGAATATGAACATCGAGGATGAAAATCACTTCCTCTTAGAGTGCTCCGCATACAACCACATTAGAGCTCAATTTCATAATCTTTGTTGCAAACATTAGAGCTCAATTTCATAATCTTTGTTGCAATACTGACCTTCCTAGCCTTTTAAGATGTCAAAATTATAGTGAGCTCAAGAGACTTCTCTCCAAGCTTTTTGAGCATAGGAATAAAATCTTAACTCAAACTAAATAACTCTGATAGACGAAAGATTGGTCTGAGTGAAGGTTAACCACCACCACCATCATCATCATCATCAATTAATTTTTAATATAAAATTTTGAAATATAATAGTTACAACTATAAATTACTATTTATTACTTTATAGTAATATATTAATTTATAAATACTATTTATAATTTACATATATTTAAATTTTTTTTATAGAAATAATTTTTTTAATTATATATTTATTAATTAATAAATTTATAATTATGGATTATTATTTAATTTTAAATTTAAATTTATTTGAATGTTATATAATTAAAAATTATAATTTTATTAATCAAAATCAAATTATAATTTAATGAGTTAAAACTCATTAGTTTATTATTTTTAGTATTTTTAATTTAGTAAATATTATAAGAGTTGTCTATGTTTACAAAATAGGTAGGATGACAACTTTTTATGAGTGAATCAGGTAATTTTGTTTTTTTCAAAAATTCAGATAGTTTGAGTATTTGAATCATTTTTTTTATGGTGGAAACTCTTGGTACACCCAAAATCTAGAAGTTTGGCAATTGTAACTTAGTTTTTCAAAGATGTCTATCAGAATTTTTCAGAATCTTGCAAGAAATTCTAGATTATTTTGTAAGTAGACCTAATAATTGAGAGCATAGGTTCAAAACCAGACAAAGTAAAGTATGTATGCCTTCTTAAACTACGAAGAAGTGAGTCCCTCATACCACAAACAAAAAGGTTTTATACACCAATTTGTTGTCTGTATATTATTTCTATTTACACAATAAACCACTAAAACATCTACCTATACTAATTTATGAAACAGCTCAAAATAATAATGTGTAACTTATCATTCTTGCATGGTGGCCATTTCCTTAACCACTCGACAAATTATCTCGAAGCAGTCTGTGTAGGCCCATGGTTCAGCACAGTGGGATGAATATGAATATATTTGCAGAATGTGTTCCCTTTATATGGATTGGGCATCGCTTGTGTCAACGAGTCAATTATTCTGTATTTCATAGTCAGAAAAGTGAGTATCAACAGGGTAAAGTTATTAATGGGTTTTTGGAGTGAAATAGTTAGAAAAATGGGCAGCTACAGGATAAAATTATTGATGGATTTTGACAGCTATCAACGAGTCAATGAATCTGGAGATTCATAGTCAGAAAATTGGGGAGCTACATGATAAAAATGTCGATGGGTTTGGCCGCTTTCGGATAAAGTTACGCATTGGATCAAAGAAAAATTGATACATCATCCGATTTGCCATTCGTCGTTTATGCTCGTTCCAGAAGGCCGCCTTTCTTGAAGATAGAAAAGCATTTTGTATCTCACGTGCGCACATATATTTACTCATGGACTTGACTCTGGAAAATGGGCAGCCATGGAGCGGGCCGAGATCAGAGTGGGCCAATATTTTGAATTTCGTAGAAAAAATTATTATAATTTAGTTATCAAATGAGTTGTGAAGTAATTGGATTATTCATTATTATTATTCAAAGAAAATTAAACTATTTATCTCATGTTTATTATTCAAAGAAAATTAAGCCACTTAAAATTATACTTATTTTAAAATTGGGAGGCTTTTACTCATATTGGCTCTCAATTCTTTAACATCTGCCACACTTCCAATTTTCTTGACTTATTAAGCCAGCCCACCTATAGCTATTTTGAAACTTCTCTTTGATCATATAAATAAAATTTTGAAGAATCAAAATAATTTTAACAAACTTTAATCATCATCATCATCATCATCATCAATAATAAGACAAAATTCATTCCACCCGATAACCTCAACAACAATTTTAGGAAGTGGATATCCAAACTTTGTCACATGTTTAAAGTTTCCCTGTAAACATGGACTATGAACAGAGAGTAATAATTCCTCCTCTGACCGTCCCAGCGATTCCTCCGTCTCCTTAGACAACTCCCTTTCTTAACCATTGTCAAACTAATGTCCTCAAAGTTTTGGTTCATTGTTTTTATGTTTTTTCTGTTCCTTCCTTAAAAAAAGAGACTTGTAATTTTGTTCCTTCCTTTTAAAAAAAACAAGACTTGTAATTTCATTCATATGAAATAATTGATGTAACAATAGTATATTTGTTTGAGGTAACTGAAAAGTGTATTTATTTAAGTATTTTAAATTTTTTAAAATTTTACAGAAATTTAATAGTTTGTTTGATAGACTTATTTGTTAGTAAATTTTATTATTATTATTATTTAATTATTAGAGGAATTTAGCAGTTTACTTAACATTTAATTATTAGTAAATTTTGTTTTTGGAGTTTATGGCTTATTTTTATCTTTGTAAAATAAATTACAAACCGAAAATTTGATTCTTAAATCTCTCCATTATTGCAAATCTCAAATTACTTTAATCACCAATTAAATTGTCACAAAACAATTTTATTTTAATATTTAAAAATTTAATTAAAAAAATTATAATTCCACTAAATTTTAATTAAAACAAATCACTTACATTAATATGAAACAAAACCAAAATTAAGATATGAATTATGCATGTATTTTTATTAGTGATAAAGATCCCGAAGTTGAGAAAGCAAGGTAAAATAAATGAAAGACTGCAAGAAAACAATTTTGCCAAAATTTGGGTAAAGAGTTTTAAGTTTTTTTAAATTATATGAAGTTGAAATATATTGATAATTTGAAAATCATGCATATTTATGTACTTAAGATTGATAGAAGTCTGAGAAAATTGTGGTTTTTGAGTATTATAGACAATGTTAAGTTAATAATTATTTCTGTATTTGTATATTGTAATTTTTTTAAGTAAAACTAAACGTTTAATGTTTAAAAAACGTAATTGGTTTTGATTTCATATGAATCTGAATATATTTGAAGTATTATTATTAATTCAAATTACATATTAATATTAATTATTATTTTTTTTAAACATAGGATTGTATATCAATGTTAATTATTATTTTTTAAAAATATAGATATGTGTCCATGAAACATATTTATTTAAGAAAATGTATTTTTTGTTGTATCAAAGCCAATGCTATCATAGTCAAAAAAAAATAGTCTATACTCTAGTAAATACAATGGTACTAAGATAGTTATTATGTGATTAAACTTGGTGTAATTTTTTTTGAGTTGTAAAGGTGAATTTTATTAGTTGATTACATTATCTTGTGTCATTAAGTTTAACTCCAAATCTGTTATAGTGAAGAAAAACATGTGCACAATGCAACTTAAATTTTTAATATAGTACTAAAGTAAATTACATCATTATGATTTCTAGTAGCGTCAGGTTAAATACATTGTTGTTCTAATCTTGAAGATTTACATAAAATAACCTTGAAAAAATTGTTCTTTCACAAGTGAAAGTTGGAGCTAAAATTATTGATTTTATAATTCTCAAATATTTGAAAAGGATAAGGTGGATAGGAGTTTGCAACAAGTGTCACTAGGAAAGGACAGATGTTAGCCTCATCATTTTCTTTGTTGCCATCATCTTTAGTCTATTTTAATGTCATCCCCTTATCCAATTGTATTTGTTCCCATAGTAAAAATCAAGGGGGAATGTTAGACTATATGGGAATGTTGTCTAATGGCCATATTTGTCTATGTTATTAATGTTTTTTTGTAAGGTTAAAATTTCTAGTGATTAATCAAAGAAGTACATAACATATAGCCTTGGTATTCCTTGATTTTCTACTAGGGAAACCAAACTAGTGGTAAAACCATGAACTCTTCAACATCCATACATGGTGTTGAAAAGTGAGCTAAAAAAGAGTTAAGTATATGGTCAAATAAATCTTATTGTCTAACCAATTAGTTATAATATATTGATAAGAAAAAAAATAATAGAGAAAAACAAAGAAACACTAATATTTCATGTTTACTAAGATGATTTAGAGGGGTCCATCTCTATTGGCACTTTACCACCGCCGGGAGAGATGCTTGGGTTAAGTGGGAGGAAGAGATGGTCTTATAGCCTCTTCATGCACTAGTCTAAAGTATTCATATACAATTATAACTCATTAAGCGTGATGAATATTTCCTCCTTTGCTTCATTCCTGTTGTGTATGTGTTATATTCTTTGCATGACTAGCTTCAAGCGTTGCTACCTTGCATCAGGTGTAGTGGAGGGATTGTAGAGCGAGTGATAGCCCCCCTTGTTGGGGGGATTTTTAGGGGGGGTGTAGGCCCCCCTACATGGGATTCGGGGTAGCCACCCAAAATAATTTTTATATGGACCCACTCATTGTTTTGTGCATAGTTTTAAGTATGACGGTTTTTCCCATGGTATATTGTAGATAAAATTAAGGGAACTACATTTATATTCTAATCTAGGGTTAATGGATTAGGGTTTTATGGATTCTGCAACATGTATAAAATTTTTTGTAACATTCAAAGGAATATAAGAAAAAATCAATCTAGTTTTTCTCTGTTTTGTGTTTTAGGAGAAAAATCTCTGTGTATATTTTTTGTTCTCACCATAGTATATTTTCTATTTTTTTCAAGAATTCGTTTCTTGGTAATTTCTATATAAGGTTAAAATATTCACTTGCTATTAGAGTAGTTTTGGCTTCAAAGGGACGCCTTTGTTGCTGGGTTTTTTTCTTGGGCCTATGGTATACCTTGATACAGTGAGAGATATACTGAATCAATTATTGCGGTGAAATGAGATATCGAACAACGGAAAGATAGATATCGGGAAATTTAATGGAAATAGTTTGAGTTGTGGAAGCTCAAGATAGAGGATCTATTGGTGGATAAATGTCAATAGATCAGGATGGATCTAAGAACCAAACCAACGTCAATGTTGACAAAGGATTGGACCAAGTTGGATCGAAAGGCAAAGAGAACAATATATTGTGTGTATCAGGTTCAATATTATTGAATGTTTCAAAATAAGCCATAGTGAAATATTTGTGGGAAAAGTTAGGGACTTTGTATTATTCTAAGTCCCTCGAATATATATTGTTCCTGCAGAAGAAGCTATATAGCTCAAGGACTAGGGATAAAGACTCTGTGATAGTGCATCTAAACGCCTTCAATATTGTTGTAAGTTAGTTATTTTATGTTGATATTAAAATTTTAGATGAATATTAAGTGCATCAGTTTGTTGTATTCTCTACCAGACTCATGGGATAGTCTAATGGTTTACTGAGGTAGAAATATGACTACCTTGAATTTTGACGAAATAGTCTCACCCTTGATTTCAAAGGAGATGAAATGGAAAAATAAGGAGAGCCAAAAAAAAGATACATTGTCTGTAAGAGGATGCTCTTAGAGAATAAATAGGAATAAGTCCTCAAGTGGGAGATCTAAATCTCTAGGAAAAATTGCGAAGGTATGCTGAAAATGAAAAAAAGTAGGGCACTACAAGAAAGATTATAGATCTAAAGCTCTTGAGAAAGGAAAGTAATCTAATGATGCTCCTTCCATAGAGGTGAAATCCAACTTAGCTGAAGGTGGGGATGTGTAATTGGCTTCTTTGAGTATACACATAAATCACGAGGCATGGTTCATTAACTTAGGTGCATCATTTCACATAACTCCCCATAGGGGGTGGTTCCATGAATACAATAAATATGATGGTGGTGATGTCTTCTTAGGTGAACACTTCCTAGTGTTGTGCACATTCCAAGATCTGGCTAGAAATCTAATTTCTATAAGCAAGATGAATGATACAGGTGTAAAGATAATGTTCAAGAAATATGCCTGCAAGATGGTTCAAGAAGCACACATATTGATGAGGTGATTTTGGATTGGAACTCTATACAATATTTTGGGAAGTACTATTATTGATGAGTAAAATATATTTTTTTCCTGAAAGTGGAGCAAGAAATACTGTAGTCTCTGGTGAAAATACTATGTTGTGGCATCAAAGACTGCGGCATATTGGAGAGAAGGGCCTTCGAATACTACATGCTAATGGTATGGTAGAAGGTATGTTTAATTTCTCTTTGGGTTTTGATTTCTGTGAATATTATGTATATGTGAAGCAAAATCAGGTGAGTTTTTCCTATGGTGCTAAGAGGGCAGAAGGAGTATTAGAGCTTGTGCATAGTGATGTGTTTGGATCTTTCTTAGTTCCATCACTAGGAAAATTTGTGTAATACATCTCGTTTACAGATGAGTTCTCAAGAAATACATGTATGTGTTTCCTCATGAAGAAATATGAAGTCTTTAATATGTTTAAGGAATTTAAGGCTCTGGTGGAAAATTAGACAAAGAATGATCTGCTTCTAGGAAAACTAGTTTTGTTGTGCTAGCTCCCTCATCAGTATTCAATAAATGTGTTCAAGATCGTCTCAAATTAGCAAGTTGTGAAAGGGTTTATGTGTCAAGTTTTGTGTCTTTTTTATGAGCAATTCTTAAGTAAATTATCTGTTAAAAACACATGTATAGCAAGTAAATTTCAGAGAAATAACACACAGCAAACACATTACACAATAGCTGATAATGGAGTTCAACCCTCCTAGGCTACATCTCCATGGAAATTCTTCAATGGCTTGGCCCTCTTTGGATTAATTGTAAATTCTATTTTTAGATGCACCTGCAATGCTCCAATGGCTTTGCAACATGCTCCTTTGGATTTAGAACCCAAAACCCTCAAAATAGACTCTTCTGGCTCTGAAAATGGTCTTCAAGTGGACTAGGCATAGCCTACTCTCCTGGTGGCCCTAAGCTTATTTAATCTTCAAAGTGGAAAAATCACTTACAGAAGTGCTCCTCTGCCTCTGCAACCTACACCATCATGCTCATAGCATCCAAATCACCTAGGATTAACTCTTTCTGAGCCTAATTTGGTCTAAATATGCCAAAATTACAGCTTCTTCAATTTTCCCTAGGAAAACTCTTCCAAATATGAAGAAACTCGTCCAAATATGGAGAAACTCCAGTTAAATCTGACAAAAATGGAGCTGGCACTGAAAATAGTGGACCCGCAAAAACCTAATCTGTGATTAAAGGTCAGATTATTTTAAGTTAAGTGCACATTAATATGGTTTAGCGTGTTTAAAAAAATCATACTAAACAAATGGATTAGCACTAATAACTGTTGATTAGGGTTAAACATAGTTACCGACCAAATGGGAACTATTACCTCAAAACAAGAACTCTAGCCTAGAAAAATTCAAAAAACATGAAAAAACAACCCAAAGACAAAAAGTGTCTTCCAAAACGCACTGTTTTTTTTAGGGTCAAATTTACACATTTTTTTAAATTATGCTAAAAACCAATTTTTTCTTCAAAAAGGGATTGAAAAAACCCCTCAAAATAGAAAGTGTTGATGGTGGAATAACATCGCCGATTTTTTTTGTGCAAAAAACAACTGGAAAATGAAAAGTGTTGATGCTGGAATAAAGTCGTCAATTTTTTTTGTGCAAAAAACACTTTGAAAATGAAAAAAGTGTTGATGTTGGAATAACGTTTTTTTCTTTTCAGGGTAAATTGTCAGCAGTTTTTAATAATGACATTAAATATAAAATATCATGACTCGGAAAAACCTTAAAATTTCAACGATAAACATGGCATTAAAGATCAAATATCAATTCTTAAAATTCCAACGATTTTAGGCATGGTATTAAAGATAATCTATTATTGTGTCTTTGAAAAGCCTTAAAAATCCAATGATGGCATTAAATATAAAATATCACGTTTATAAAAATAAAATTCCAATGATTTTTAGGCATGGTATTAAAGATAAAATATTAGTTGTAAAAAAAAAATTAATAATAATAAATTAAAAAAATAAAAATAAAACGAAAAAATTCAAGAAAACACACAATTTAAAGAAAAATAAATTAAAATTAACCCAAAACAGAAAAACAAAAACAAATATTATTTTTGTATATAAAATTTTTCAGAGATAATCACATCAAAGAATATAGTGCTGACGTGTTTCAAACCCTGGCAGCTGGCAGCTCTCCTGATGCTCGTCGATTGAGCCTTGCAGCCTGGGGTCAATTCTAGCAATCGACCCTTGCTGTCGTAGGGCCTGCATGACTTAGCTGGTAGACGGCGGGAAAGCTAGTAGCTCTCTCGCCATCCGTCGGCCGAGCCCCACAGCTGGTCGAACCTTGCCGCACTGGCGACCGTAGGGCTTGATCGGCGGGCAGCGAGAGAGCTGGCATCTGTCCCATCGTCCGCGGGTTAAGCCTCACAACCCTCAGGGCAGCCATAAAAAAAATAAAAAATAAAAAAAAATTATTTTTTTATTAAATTTTATTAAATTTTTTTTTTAAAATTTAATTTTTAGTTTCTAATTTTTTTAATTTTATTTACATTTTTAAATTTTTTTTTTTATTTTTTTTTATTTTTTAATTTTAATTTAAAAAACATGTTTCTATTATTTTATTTATTTTTTAATTAAAAGTAAAAACAAATTATATTTTTGTTTATTTGAATATGTATTTTTCATATATATATATATATAGATAGATATAATTTAAATTTTATTTTTTATTTTTTAATGTTTTTTTTTTTAATTTAAATTTTATTGTTTTAATTTTTTTATTTTAATGTTATATATATATATATATATATATATATATAATTTGTAATTTTGTATTATTATTATTATTATTATTATACTTTGATTTATTTTTATTTTTAATTTTAATTATTTTGTTTTATCATTTTCTTTAATAATTGTGTTTTTTCTTCTCTTTTTAAACTTTAAAAAAAAACTTAATTTTTATTTTAAATTTCATTTATTTATTTATTTTTTTAATTTTTTTGATTTTTTTTTTTTAATTTCATTTTTAGTTTTTACTTTTAGAAGTTATTTTGTATTTTTTTATATTTTTATTATTTTTTTTCATTTTATTTGTATTTGATTTTTTTTGTCAAGTTATTTTATTTTATTTTTATGTTTTATTTCCAAGATGAAAATCACCACTCTAAACAAAAATGATTGATATTGCATCAACACTATTCAAAATTAGCATGAAAATCACTAACATTTTAAAACAAATGTTCATACTTGATAAATAAAAAAATTTAAACTACCTAAAAACTCACCATTTTTCCAAATCGACGTAAAACTTAAAAAAAAATTAATGAAACTTTAAAGTTCCAACAATACACTCAAAAAAAAAAAAAAAACAGGTTATTCTACATCACCACTTTTCAAAATCGACATGAAAATCATGACATTAAAAAAAAAAAGGCATAAGAAAATTTAAAGGGCTAAAACTATGCTCCAAAAAAAGGGGGTGATTTTGCATTACCACTCTTCAAAATCGGGTGTTTTTTTTACTACCTCAAAAAAACGGGTACTAGGTAATTTTCTCGTTTGATAAGTAACTATGTTGTTATTAACCCATATTTAATGGCTAATACACACATTTGTTTTGGCCCTTCGCCACGGTCCTTTGCGTTGGGGTTGGCCCCCATACGCCTCTACCCAAACCTTTGAATAATCATAAATATAAACCATGCCCCATGTATAATAAGGTCTATTTTGTAGAGCAAGTCCTAAGGCTTGTGGGTTATGTGGGAGAGGTCGCGGGTTTGACCCCGACCTCCGCCCTTTCGCTTATAAATAAATTTTTGCCCCATAATACAATAATAACCGACCTTTGATAATTCGATTTTGGACCATAGTTAAAATTTGGACCTTGGAAGGGGGCACGTGGCGGCCTCCAGGCTAGCCACGTGTCCTCATGCCATTGGTTCTCTCCCAAATCCAATGAAAACACAAAAAATCACCCACTAACCACAAATTGACACTTAACATAGTCTCATCTCACGAAATTAAGGAATATTCCTAGAATATTCCTTTTTTCTGACTAGGTTGCCATGTCACATTTATGTCATTTTCTGCAAAAAAATTAGGTGTTTAATAAAACAAACAATAGGCTCTATCTTCCTCATACAGACTCTCTTTTTTTGCGCCAGATTCCTAGCAACGAGCTTTTCGTTGTCATTCTGGTTTGGATCAATTCTGAGCACTTTAAAGTTTTAGCAAATTTTTTCCCCCAATCGAGATTCCGATCACTCCTTTCCACTAACAGGCTTTTGGACTCACAAAATCTAGTTATCTGATCAGAGCTGAATACTCTTCTCTTTTCTAAGTTCTATGAACTTGATTCCACTTGGAAAAATCTCCATGAAAACCACTTGGGTTCACTAACATGCCTTGCATTGCAAATGGCTTGGCACTTCAACCGATGTTCTCCTTTTGTTGTTGACCCAATCCAACACGTATTGGTTGCTTACTTACTATTTAAACACCTTGTTGTACCAAAGCGATTCCTCTGTGCTTGGAAAGTTGACTGATGGCCTTTCCACTGAGAATCATATTCCTCCTTTGCACACACATGCATTCGATGCAAGCTTATCCTTGGAAACCACTTTCCCAAGTTAATCCCATCTGAGTGAACTACAATATTGAGTTATAATATCAGTAATCACAAGAAAAGAAATGACCATTCTTTTTATCTCCATGGTTCCAAATTCCACATCTGGAATAACATATTCACCATCTCTTTCGTATCTTGGCGTCAACACATCAAATGATCTACAATGGTTGTTGTTTTGGTTGCAAACTTTTTGGCATATTGTCCCTCTTTCCTCTTCTTGATTCTATCAACCTCTAGTATTGACATGCTACTCATGCCATGATTTGAGAATGAAGGCTAATTATGACCCTCTCGCTTAAGAGTGGACCTTCCAAAATCCCGTGACATCATATCACAAGCAAAACCATTATCTTGAAAAACACATCGTACAAGAAACACAACTTGACGACCTCTTCCTTTTGCTCCTTCAAAGAAAAAATTGTCACATCATGTGAACATTGTCTGTACTCTTACATCTTGGTGTACAAACTCATTGACCAAACACAAGTCAACAAAACATGCCTCTTCAAACAGCCGACTCTCAAGTCAAACAAAAGTTATTGTACATGTTTTTTTTTAATAACTTGATGATTCTTCTCCAAAAACAAAAATAATTTCCCATCTCATGAAACAATTTGTCAACGTCTCCCTTTCATCCTTAGAGACAAAATCAACTCTTCCAAGTCGATATGACATGCATGCAACACGCAATCGGCCAACACAAGTCAACACTCATGCATGTGCAAATGATAACATTCTCAAGTTGACAAACATACATGATAAACAAAGAAATCGACCACATAAGTCAATCACTCATGCATGTTCAAGCACAATGAAACTATAAAAAATTCCATTGTTCACACACACAAACTCTCATGCATGTATACAATTCTGTAGCCAAATTACAAAAATCCATTCGAATAGCAAGAACATCAGAATATAACATGGAAATCATTTAAATGCATTCCTTGAGACAAAACATGACATTTATTATTGATTGGAGTATATGAATTTATGAGAAAGGGAAAATGGTGAGAAAGGATATCAGAGAGAGGATAATTCTGAGGTTCAACAGATATGGAAGAAAAAATTCAACAATGTTCATATTCTTAAGAAGACAAGGATGGGGGTTTGCAGTACATGTGCTTCTCTTAAATAAAAAATGGATAAATGTCAAGGGGAAAAAAGATGTATGCATTTATAACATTATTTTTAAAAATTGGATAGTCATCAACTATGAAAATATATGTATTAATAGGTTTCTTTTATTTTATGTGAAGATTTCATTGTCAAAGCACTTCAAGAGCATCGCAATCAACAAACAAATGAAAGACAAAATTTTTATAAACATCGAAATAAGTGTTATGATAATCCAAATAAATATTTGGGTTTGATAATTGATGGTACAAACTAAAATAAAACACTTCTGCCACATTTTTTCCACTCACGAAAAAACTTATAGGAGGAAAATTTTATTCATTTCACTTTGTTTGTTGTATGGTCTTTAATGGGAAGATGATGCTAAGGGTTTACTTCACAACTCCAAATATTCATAATGACGCAAATATGACCATAAATATAATCCATTATGTGGTTTCTCATTGGTATGGTATTATTTCTGAAGTTTTGTATATGCAATTAGACAACGCAATTCGTGAAAACAAAAATCAAATTCTTTTTGGATTTTTTTGTGGATTAATCCCTCTTGCGAACAACAGCGGTCTCCCTAGTACCCCAATAGGTAACTAGAAACAAACAAACATTTGAATGCCTCTTTATCTAAACCATTTGCATTTTAGATTATTAGAAATTAGAAATAAGGAGGTTATGCTCCTACCTTTCAATCGAGACATTTGATGTAGCCTTTTGCCTTTCGTTCCAAAGAAATCCTTCAATGCTGAGAAGAACCTGCAATCACAAACAATGTAAAGGATCAAAGCACCTGCAGTATATAATAATCATAAATACTTGTATTGATACGATTTCAATGAATTTAGAAACAAGACAATGAGAAAAAAAGATCCATATGTATTATAATAAATCAAAAAGATCAATCTTACAACCTAAGCCTTGATGTTGTAAAGATTTCTCCCGTGTGTCTGCACAATTGTTTTCCTCGGTTTGATAAGCCTTCCTCTCTAGAATAAACAACATAAATTATTGTCTACAAAGGTGTGATCTTCAATGTACAACCAACAACTTGCTAGTTCTGAATATATGAACTCTTATGAACTCTCTCCGGCTTAAAATCTATTCATATCAGTAGCTACTATCTACCCTTCAACCTGAAACTTTTGCTCAATTTATAGAGTGATTGATGAAGTTTCAGATCCATGAGGAAAGGGATGAGATCCTCCAATGAAGGGATGAGGGTTCCTTTAGCTAAGGGATAAGATCCATGAGTAGATAAATATAGCTCGAGTTGGCACAACTCTAGAGACTTCTAGTTGGGAGAATATTCGACCAACTAGGTTTCTAGAAGTTACCTTTTTGTGTTTACTTCCTTTTTATGGGGGGTGTGTAGGTTTTACAGGCGAACGGAGCATTGATTGTCATGGCTAATAGAAGAAGTATCATTACATGCATAGGTAATGGTCACAAAAATCACGTAGGTAATATTTTAAAGTTTTTAAAGAGCCTTTCTCCAGTTTCCAAGACTTGGTTCAGAAACATGAGTATTTTTTAACCTCTAAGGGAGCATAATATGGATGGTGTTAGACCCATAATGACCATCAAATGTCATGGTGAAAAAATGACATGTAACATGGAAATCTAAACATGCTTGTTAAATTGAGATTTTTTAAAAAGGTAAAGGTTGGTTTTCTTCTTGTTCGGCATACTCATGACCATATTTATCATATGTTCACTCGTTTTTCAGTGCCATTGAGGAGGAAATATGTTGGGAGCCTACCATCATTAATTAAATGTATTAAGAAATCATACATTCCAGAGTTTGTTTTTCATGTGTTGGAAGAAACTATTGACATGTGAAGTTTTATTATGAGATTGCATGGTGAGGAGAAATACATTGAACAACTTAATGACATTAGCTTCCAACATCAATTTCGTATCAAAAAAATTAATGAGAAAACACTTATATAGGGAAAGAAGTATTCAAATGTTGCAGAATGAGGGTCGTCGTTAGATTTAACATTTTTTAAGTTCATTCCAGAGCATCCAATATTTGCATCAAAGATATTGTTATTACAATGAGTTGCTGAACTACATAATTCGCGAAGGCTTAAGAGAGATATAAATTATTTTGAATGCTTGGATGAAATTAAAAGATGTATTAGAGATACATATGAGTACTTTGATGTTTCTTATTCACTTTGGTGGGAGTGTTTTTTCAATAATCAAAGTGATATCATTTCAAGATCAATAAATGAAGATACACTTTTGAAGACTCCACTTATTTGGACAAATTTTTTTCCAAATGAACATGTGGAAAGACACATTGTTGAACAACAACAATCTTAAGGTATTATTAATTCTACATAGGGTTATGAAAGAGAAATATATATTGGTTCTACAAGATCACGTGCACAACGTGAAGGCATGGAAGACCTTTACAGGGGTTCAATGTAGGATATTAAGGAGGGTTGCATGATAGTGGTGTTAGAAGATGGAGATCCACTTGGCTATCCATTCTGGGTTGCTAAAGTTATAAAAGTCATTAAAGAAAATGAAGTTATTACAATTGTTGAAGTACATTGTTATGTCACAAATACCCACCCATTAAATGGTGTGTACAAGCCATAGATGGTAGTTGATAAACAAATTGGCAGAAACAGAAAAATAAAGGGTACAAATATAAATCGCCGCCACACAGACCTCTTAAAATTCGAGGATGTTGACATACTTGTTTATGACTTCAATTTTAAAAATAGAGGAACTCTTCACTTTAGGACCATAGAGATTTTGAATAAGTTGCTAGTAGAAGAAATCATGTTGAGATGGGAGTCCGTTGAACCTAGTCTTAGATCTAGAAGACATTTGAAACCTGAAATGGTGGGCATACATGTTGACTCATATGGGGCACTAGTTAATGAAAGAGAAGAATATGGGTCATCTTCAGCTTCATCCATTGATTCATCTGAAGATGTAGATTTTGATGGTGTGCCTGAACCTATGAGTGATTTTGAATAAATGTCTAAGACATTTTATCTAAATGATGTTTGCATGGTAACTTGAAATAAATATTTTGACTTCCATATGATTTTACATGAAGTTATGAGTCATTTCTATGTTTGTTGGATAATATGTTTTAGTTATGAAGAATTCATCTCTTTAGAATATTCACAATGAAACAATGAATTACAAAAATAATTTATGTTATATTGAATCTACCAAAGTTGATATTTTGATTAAAAGTAAAAAAATATTATAAATTAATGTTGAATTTTTAAATTATACAATGATATTGCCATGATATTATTTACTGCTATCATTTGGTATAAGATACTTTTTAAAATGTTGAAATTTTAATTACTTGTTAAAAGGGGACACTTCGTTTTGATGATTTATTTTTAGGTTTTTGTTGCAATAAGATAAGTTGTCTGAGACTAATATTTGAAAAGAGCTATACTTGTAGCCTTTAAAATAAAAATTACTCTTGGAATACAAAATCTTTCATTTACTTGTTCATTTTTAAAAATTGTTTTATTCATTTGTCCATAATTTCATAATTGAAATATGTTAAAAACTGAAGGGTGTTAATTCCATGGATGAAAATTTGTCAAAATATTAAGGTTTTTTTTAGTATGATATTTTAACTTTAATTCTATGGTTGAAAATAATTACAATTTTAGGCTTTTTTTAGAGTCAAGATATTTTATCCTTAACATGATGGATGTAAATTGTTCGAATTATAAGGCATCTTTAACATCATGTCTGAGAATTGTTGGAATTTTACGGTTTTTCAAAGTCTTGATATTTTATCTTTAATTCCATTTCTAGAAAGTGTCAAAATTGTAACCCAATTTTTTTTTGTTATTCCAGCATCAACTCTCTTTTTTTAGGGTGTTTTTTTCATCCTTTTTGAAAAAAAAAACGGTTTTCATCTAATTTTGACATTTTTTTGCATTCTAAACTTCTGGGGTTGTTTTGAGGGCCTAAAAAACATTTTCAAGGAAAACAGAGAGACCAAAAAAGTGAAAGACCAATTCACTTGTTTTTTGTCGGCTCCTTGTGGATATCTTTGAAACGAGGTATTATGATAGTCAAACAGAGATTGTATGCCAAAGTTATGACCCCGGGAAGTTGGAGGTCCATATTACTCATTTATACAAACACTTTTTGTACATAGTACTTGCAGGTTATAAATACATATTTGTTCATTAATTCAATAATATCACCATAGAATCACTGAGAAGGCTTTATGCCCTCTCCACATAGATGCAACACCGCTTCTTAGTCCATATAGTCATTAACTGATCAATAGCTAAACAATTCATGACAAGAGCCATAGAAGATACACATCATATGAACAACATATAACCAACATATAAAACATGGAAACCCAGCTATAATATCACCAACATAATGTCATCATAAAATAATACCTCTTATTAACATATGATAATGTCAACCAAATCAGGGATTTCCATGTACCACCCGACCATAGATTGGGATGAACCAAATCTCTCTTTCAACCAATCACCCCCGCGCCATATTCTGATGCAGGAGCATGAGGCTCTAGGAAAAAGGACTTCATTTTTATTTCAAAAATGCAAAAAAAAATTACAAGCAAAGGAGTGGGTTCCTTTAGCTGGCAATTTACTGTTTTGGTAGGTAGAGATTTGAATTGCTTTGTAATTAGTTCAATTTATTTTTTTTTAAGTTGAGGATTTTAGGGAAAATATCATGCCAAGCAATTTTATCTAAAACTAGGCAAATTCGATCCTTTTGAAGCGGATCTAAACGTTTGTTTTGGACTATTTATGTAAGTTTGGACAACGTGAATGAGGATTTTGGGTGCATAAAGTTTGATTTCCAGAAATTGAAAATTGTCTCTATGTGTGAATTTCAAATCCCAGAGGGTTCTAATTATCCTTCGAAATTTCTGAGTTTATTTGGTTTCTAGTTGAGTTATGTGTGTGCTAAATCATATGAAAACTGTGTGTTTTCAATTAAATCCAAAACCATTGTGATGTTTTAGATAGTCTGGTTGTGTTATTAAATTACAGAGATTAGTTGTGATGTTCCACGTAAACAGTGGATTTCAAAGAAATAATTTAGCGGAAATGTTAATCTGGTGGAAGTAATAAAGAAATGATAGCATATTCACAAATCAATTCAATTGGGATTAGAATCGTCCGATCAAGGTTGGAAACAGATCAATGGATATCACATTTAGATATGCGAGGAGTTTAAATTGAAAATTGGATGTGATGATTTATAAATCTGGTTTAATTGTTTAAGTTGACCATCCAGCAAGTGAAGTAATCTGACGGGCCTCGCATTTGGATTAGAGATCCGATGGTGTTTGCACATAAATTTGTGCACTATTTAAAGTCTTAAATGGATGCGATAGAATTATAATAAAAATTTTAATGTGGTTTGTGTCCGTCAAGAAATCAAATTCATAAGAAAATGCTATTATTTGCTATGTTTAATTCCACCATTGTTGAAAGGTTTAGTGGTTTTCCAATATTGGTAAATTAACTAAAGGAGAAAAAATACATGAATGAGCGATAAAGGTAAGGACTCAATTCAGTCATAGTTGACTCCTGATTTAGGAGAAATTGTCTCAAAGTTTGACAATTTATCATTAAATCCTACAACCATCCCACCAATAATGGTATCAGAGCAGCCTTTAGACACTGAGCAAGATCTCAAAGATTAGGAAAGGAAATCCAACATGGCTTACAGAGTTGGAAGAGGAGGTGGTGCCGGTCGAAGAAGAGGAAGACTAGTTGCAAATGCTGAAGTGTTGGAAGTTATGCAATAGATGCAAGCTAGATTAGAAGCAATGGAAATGGGAAATCAAAGAGATGCAGATGCTGGAGATGTTAGTGAGATTGAAGTTGAAAATGCATAAGAGAGGGAACCTATAGAAATTACTCCTGAAATGATATTTTTTAAATCAGTGTTGGGATCTTCATCTAAACCCAGACTTGAAGTTTCAGTTTTTACAGGAGGCTTAAACACAGAAGAGTTGATAGATTGGGTTAATGACATGGATAAGTTCTTTGATTATGAAGAAATGGAAGAAGGAAAAAGAGTGAAATTTTTTGTCACAAAATTGAAAGGACATGCAGCACTTTGGTGGGATGGAGTGCAGGCAGAAAGAAGGAGACTTGGTAAGCAACCAATAAATAATTGGAACAGGATGGTGACAAAGTTGAGAGGTAATTTTTTTCTAAGTGATTATCAACTCTCATTATTTATACATATGCAAAATCTTAGACAAAGGTCAATGAAAGTCAAAGAATATATGAAGGAATTTTACAAAGTGGGCATAAGTGCAAGAAAAATTCAAGATACAACAAAGAAGATTGCAAGATATATAAATGGTCTCAGAATGGAGATACAAGATGAGATAAGTCTGATGTCTCCTAAAACAGTGGAAGAGGCTTATCAGATGGCCTTGAAGGCTAAAGAAAAACTCGTAAGGAAGCAATTTGCGAGAGGTAGAGGTACTTTTCAAGGAAGAGGAAGTCAAGGTGGTAGAGGAAGATCTACAACACCTAGAGAAGGAGCTAGCAATAGCTCAAGTCATCATACACCCACAGAAGGTGATGTAAGTGGAAGAAGGAGTTTTTTCAGAGGAAAAGGAGGCAGAGGCATAGGAAGAGAAATCAAATTTATATATGTAATAAGCTTGGACATAGAGCTTATGAATGTCCAGTTAATGTGGGGACAAATCAGAGAAATGTAATTGTTGCTCAGAATGAAGAAGAAGAAGCAAAAGTGTTAGAAGCAACAAAAGTGCCAGAAGTAGAGAATATACCAGAGAAAGGAGAATCTTTGGTAGTTAACAAAGTTCTATTAAAACCAACAAAGGAAGTTGTTGAACCAGAACAAAGAAAAACTTTGTCTAGAAGTGTGTGCAAGGTTCAAGGAAAATGTTGTCAAATGGTAATTGATAGTGGTAGCACTGATAATTTGGTCTCTACGAAACTGGTGGAGAAATTGAAATTGAAGACAAAGAAACATCCAACACCCTACAAGGTGTCATGGCTTGAGAAAGGACATCAGTGGTTAGTGAATAAACAGTGTGAAGTGGAATTCCAGTTGGGCAGATACAAAGACAAAATTATGTGTGATGTGATGCCTATGGACGTATGTCACATATTGCTAGGTAGACCTTGGTAGTATGACAGAGGATCTATGCATGATGGGAAAAAGAACACATACAATTTTTGTAAAGATGGTGTCAATCATACATTGTTGCCTATAGAAGATGAAGATGCATCAAGAAAACCTGACCCGAAGGCTTTATTACTGAGTGGAAAAGAATACCTGCAATAGATTGAAGATGATGAGGTAAACTTTGCATTAATTTGCAAACCCAAGGTACTAATTACTTCCACTAAAATTCCGGATTTACCAATTGAAATTCAAGAGATGCTGGAAAATTACTGTGATATCATTGTAGATGATTTGCCGAATGAATTACCACCTATTAGAAAGATCAAACATCATATAGATTTGATTCCAGAAGCAAATAATTTGCCAAATAAAACAACATACAAGATAACTCCCACAGAAATGAAGAAATTAGGAAGCAGGTGCAGGATCTGTTAGATAAAGAATTGATCAGAGAGAGTTTGAGTCCTTGTGCAGTGCCAACAATGTTGAGTCCAAAAAAAGATGGAGGCTAGAGAATGTGCACCGATTCAAGAGAAATCGACAAAATAACAATCAGGTATAGATTTCATTTACCTAGAATTGAAGATCTGATGGATTGTTTAAGTGGGGAAATATATTTTACAAAATTGGATTTAAAGAGTGGCTATCATCAAATTAGGATAAGGGAAGGAGATGAATGGAAGACAACCTTTAAAAAAAATGAAGGATTGTATGAATGGATGGTAATGTCGTTTGGATTATCGAATGCTCCTATTGCATTTATGAGGCTTTTGAATGAAGTATTGAAAGAATTTATTGGTAAATTTGTATTAGTATATCCGGATGATATACTAATTTACAACAAATCTAAAGAAGAACAAATGAGAAATCTAAATTATGTCTTAAGAAAGCTGAATCAGGAAAAGTTGCTGGTAAATTTTAAGAAGTGTTCATTCATGAAATAAGAGTTGATATTTTTAGGCTTTGTTGTTTTTGCTGATGGATTGAAAATGGATCCAGAGAAGATAAAGGCAATCATAATATGGCCTTCACCTAAGAGTGTTTTGAGGTAAGAAACTTCCATGGTCTTTCTAGTTTTTATAGAAAATTCATAACGAATTTTAGTAAGACCAATTCTCCTATTATTGAAACCATAAAGAAGGACAAATAACCATTTACATGGATTGATGAAGCAAAGAAAAATCTCCAGTTGTTGAAACGAAAGATTACAGAAAAACCTATCTTAGTTTTTCTTGATTTTAACAAACATTTTCAAGTGAAATGTGATGCCAGTGGAGAAGCTATCGGAGTTGTGTTAAGTCAAGAAGACAGACTTGTAGCTTATTTTAGTGAAAAACTGAATGAGACAAGAAGGAAATATTTTTCTTATGATAAATCATTTTATGCAATTGTACGATCATTAAAAAAGTGGAGACATTACTTGATGTCTAAAAAGTTTGTGCTTTATTCAGATAATCATGCATTGCAGTATATTATGCAACAGCCAAAACTAAATCAGAAACATGCAAAATGGGTAGAATATCTTCAAAGTTTCAATTTTGTATTGAAACAGCTTTGGATTTTAAAGAGGCATTTGAAGCATGCAATAATCCTGTTTTGTTGGACAGAAGTAAGTGGCTAGATTTTTTCTTGCAAGAAGGTTTTCTATTTAAAAGGAATCAGTTGTGCATACCAAATTGTTCTATGACAGAAAATTAATTAAGGAGAAACATAGTGGTGGTCTTGGTGGACATTTTGGTGCAGATAAAACTTATGAACAACTGAGTCATTTTTATTTTTGGCCAAAGATGAGATCTGAAGTGGAAAAGTATGTGCGAATTTGTAAAGTTTTTCAGTATGCAAAAGGAAGGAGTCAAAACACAGGTTTGTATGTTTCATTGCCTATTCCAGATAGACCTTGGGATATGGTAAGTATGGATTTTGTTTTGGGTTTACCTAAAACATAGAGAGTGAATGATGCAATTTATGTTGTAGTTGACAGGTTTTTTAAAATGAAACATTTTATTCCATGCTATAAAACCAGTGATGTTACTCATGTTGCTAATCTGTTTTTCAAAGAGATTGTAAGGTTGCATGGGTTACCTAAAAGCATTGTCTCTGATAGGGACACCATATTTGTTGGTCATTTTTGGAGAACAATGTGGAAAAATCTTGGTACTAAACTAAGTTTCAATACAACTTATCACCCTCAGACTGATGGACAGACTAAGGTGGTGAACAGAAGCTTAGGTAATCTTTTGAGAAGCCTTGCAGGTGAACATCCTAGACAGTGGGATCAGATTTTGGCACAGGCTAAATATGCTTATAATGACTCTCCTAATAGGAGTATAGGGCTGAGTCCATTCCATATAGTTTATGGAATGCACCCAAGAGGAGTGTATGAATTAAGAAAATTGGGAAAAGCATAAATGAGAAGTGCTAAAGGAGAAGATCTTGCTTCATAAATTCAAGCAATAAATGACCAAGTAAAACAACAGTTACAGGACAACAACATCAAGCATAAAAGCAGAGCAGATTTGAAAAAAAGGGAAGTTAACTTTGAGGTTGGAGATTTGGTTCTACCACACCTGAGGAAAGTAAGATTTCCAAAAAGGGCATATAATAAGTTGAAATTTAAGATAATTGGACCATGCAGAGTACTAAGAAAACTTTCTGCAAATGCATATGAAATTGAATTACCCCCTGACATTGGAATATCTCCAATTTTCAATGTTGTTGATTTGTACAGGTATGAAGACAGGGACACAGATGATATAGCTGAAGGAAAAGAAGAGATTGATTGGTTGAAACAGTTACCCATAGAAAAAACATTGCAGCCGGAGAAGATTTTAGACAAAATATTGTCTAAAAAGACAAGAGGACGGGAGTATTTTGAGTATTTGATTAAGTGGAAAGATCAACCAATTGCAGAGGCTACTTGGATGATAGAAACCATGTTACAGAAATTAGACAGTTCTGTAGGGGAACTCATGGGCAGGAGCCCATGAATAATTTTGTCCTCATGAGTCTGATGCAAGAGCATGAGGCTCGAGGAAAAAGTACTTCATTTTTATTTCAAAAATGCAAAAAAAAATTACAAGCAAAGGAGTGGGTTGCTTTAGCTGGAAATTTATTTGTTTTGGTAGATAGGGATTTGAACCACTATGTAATTAGTTCAATTTATTTAGTTTTTAGTTGAGGATTTTAGGCAAAATATCATGCCAAGCGATTTTATCTAAAACTAGGCAAATTCGATCCTTTTGAAGAAGATCTGAACGTTTGTATGGACTATTTATGTAAGTTTGGACAACGTGAATGAGGATTTTGGCTGCAGGAATTTTGATTTTCAAAAATTGAAAATTGTATCTATGTGTGAATGTCAAATCCTGAAGGGTTCTAATTATCCTTTGAAATTTCTGAGTTTATTTGGTTTCTAGTTGAGTTATGTGTATGCTAAATCATATGAAATATGTGTTTTTTTAATTAAATCCATAACCACTGTGACTTTTTAGATAGTCTGGTTGTATTATTAAATTACAGAGATCAATTGTGATGTTCCATGCAAACAGTGGATTTCAGAGAAATAAGTTAGCGGAAATGTTAATCTAGTGGAAGTAATAAAGAATGATAGCATATTCACAAATCAATTCAATTGGGATCAAAACTGTTCGATCAAGGTGGCAGACAAATCAACTGATATCGTGTTTAGATATGCAAGGAGTTTAAATTGAAAACTGGATGCGATGATTTATAAATCCGGTTTAATTGTTTAAGTTGACCATCCAGCAAGTGAAGTAATTTGACGGGCCTCGCATCTGGATTAGAGATCTGACGGTGTTCACACATAAAGCTGCGTACTATTTAAAGTCTTAAATGGATGCGATAGAATTATAGTAGAGTTTTTAATGTGGTTTGTGTCCATCAAGAAATCAAATTCATAAGAAAATGTGATTATTTTCTACGTTTAATTCCGCCATTGTTGAAAGGTTTAGTGGTTTTGCCAATATTGGTAAATTAACTAAAGGAGAAAAAATTTATGAATGAGCGATAAAGGTAAGGACTCGATTCAGTCAGAGTTGGCTCTTGATTTAGGAGAAATTGTCTCAAAGTTTGACAATTTATCATTAAATTCTGCAACCAACCCACCATATTCTAAGCATGAATGTGGGATCTCATTTAATAAACCAAACAAAACCAAACCAAAGCTTCTAAAGGCCAAACCACCTCAACCCTAAGCCAGTGATTCTAGCTCAGGGTCGGACATCACTAACCCAAGTTGTGCAGGGTTCTAGAGTGTTTGTTCCAACCCAGTTCCAAAACTAGTAACTCAACCCACAACTGCCACAGGGCTCCAGGACTAGTAACTCAACCCACCAAGGGATCCAAAGCATTTGTCCAACCAAGGCTTCCAGGAATAGTAACTAAAACCAAGTTGTTCCAAGGATTCCAAATCATTTGTCTAACCAAGGCTCCAAGAATTGGTAACTCAACCCACATCCATAGGGAACATGAGCACCAATCCAAAAAAAAATGGGAAAACCCACAACACCATTGCTATCCAAGAAATGAAAAGGCTAGGAAAAACCACAGTCAATCCAGGAAACCCTCCATGCTAATGATAGATCATAACCAAATAAACTCATTCATACACCATGCATGAAAAAACTAACAAGTAAATCATATATGTAACTTGGTACCTACAAAGCAATCCAACTATAGTTGTTTATCCGACTG
Organism: Pinus albicaulis; assembly: GCA_034641835.2. NCBI lineage: Eukaryota > Viridiplantae > Streptophyta > Pinopsida > Pinales > Pinaceae > Pinus > Pinus albicaulis. Next base: position 521,441,748 of record CM076575.1, on the reverse strand, counting down.
CCCCCTTGCGCTTTCCTACTTTCCTTTTCCTTCTTTCTCCAAATCTAATGAATACTAGAGTTCTCCAAGCATACTCTAAGTGTGCAAGAGTATGAGAGAGAGAGAGAGAGAGAATAAAAGAGAGCTCCCAGTTAAATTGACGAAAGCCTCACACATTGAAAAAAGCCATGAATTGATCCTTAGAAGCCTTTTTATCATTGAGGTCTTTAATTCCTTCATTTTTCCTTCAATTTTCCTGACATACAATTATGTGACCTTTCACCTTCCTTTTCTCCTATTTTCTATTGTTTTCATAAATAAATACTAATTAATGTCTCTTTATCTCTACCAATGCCTTTGCCTTCCAACATTCCCCCCTTAATCCAAAGGAGTGTTCATGAGTCCAAGAAGAGAGTTAAAATGCAAAAATGCATGGCATCCAATGGCTATATGTGCTCTCTAAAATAGTGATTTAAGGAAGACCAAAAACCAAATGAGGTAGAAGAACAAGAGATCTCAACCAATGGTGTTTTAAGGCTGGCCACTCAATTTGGCACTAAAGCTCGAATTAGTGTCTAGAACAATTCCAAATCCTGCTAGAAGTTGAAGTCTTTTGTTGGTGCAAGTGCTCCCTGATACTTGTTTAAAGATAACCACAAACTATTGAAAATGGTGGTTTGAAGTTGACCACAAACTGTTGGAACTTGGCTCCAGAGCTCAACGGTTCTCGAAAAATTTCCAAATCTGGAAAGAAGTTGTTGTCTTCCACTTATTGGAAGTGCTCACATATGGAAATTTGAAGATAACCGCAAACTAATGTTAGTTTGAAGATAACCACAAACTGAATCATGCTCATTACTTTGACTCTTGTTACAACTCTCATTCTAGTTCAAGCTTAATGCTTTGGTTTTGGTGCATTCCAACGAAAATTTCCATTACATTTAAGGAAAAAAATATTTGCAGTTTGATGGGAAGAAATATGTTTTGTTTGAATTTTTTGAAGTCTTTCTATCTTTAATTTTTCTGCTTTCTGATCATCCTTGAATCTGTTTTGGTGTTTGTTTGGGACCATGGAAGCAAAGAAAAGTGGTGGAGAGTTTTGTGCCAAGAATTCTACGGCTTAGGAGGGAACTAAAGCGAATTAGATTGAAACTATGGGAAACAAATTGACCAGGAAGCATCATGTTGTGGATGAGAGGTGTACAAGGCCGCAGGGTTTGTACGAGAATAGGGTTGTTCATCACAAAATGACGAGGAAGTTGATTCTTGATGCCAACCTCTATTTAATCAGGTAAGCTATTGGTTGTCTGCCTTGCGGTGGCTTATTCATCTGCAAGATGATGACGTATTGGTAGATGTGTGCTAGGCTCTGTTATATCTTTCTGATGGCCTAGATCCCAAGTTCAGGGTATGATCAATGCTAACAATATTTAATCCACTTATATTCCTACTAACAAATGTCGAATTCGATATAAAGAAAGAGGTAGAGTTTGTAGTTTAGACTTAGATTTAGACCTCTCTCCTAAGGTTTAGACTTGATTTGGTTCTAAATTTCCACTCTCTCCCTCCTCCTCATAGGTAGTGGTGCTTAACTCTAAATGTCACACTACACACTAGTTTTGATAGGTTTATTGAATGTCACACTACACATTCACACTTGTGGATATTCATTTCAAAGTTTAGGAGTTGGAAAATGCTCAACAATCATTGATTTCAAGGAGACAAGGTGGTGAATTGGACTCATAAGGCTAAGGATTATATTGTCTTGCAGAACAAGAAAAGAAATGATGTAGGATATGCATTTGTACCTTGACAACTATCGTTGTAAGGAAAATGATAACTGTATTTTGTGGCACATAGGTTAAAAGTAATAATCAATTTAATCTCAATAACAAACCTCATATTTTTGCAAAAGGGTTTTTTCAAATTAAAGCATTAGGACTATTGTGTCATCATACATACATTTTCATTTCAGTCGTGTATGAATTAACTAATCACTAGGTTGTTAATCCATTTTGAAGTGATTTGGAGATTATGACTCAACCCACTAGAGATAACAGATCATTGGTAGTAAAGTTACTACATGGCAAGATGCCCAAAAGAAAAATAATATATCGTGAAAAGATCAATCCAAATGATATGAGAGACGATGTAATGTAATAAAACATTTCATATAGACAAAGTCTTCATTAACAAGAATAAGTTATTCATTGCTGTACTACTTCATACAACTTTTGGAGGTATCTTTAAAGTCCGGTAGGCTGTTTGTATATCCTCTGGTGCTTACAATTCTTCATGTGCTGGTGCCTAAATAAAAGGCTAAAATACACTACAATTCTTGGAATAACAAGACATCTAAGCTTCATGACTACACCATCAAATGGTAGAGGAGATTCAATGAAGTTAATGTCAATTAACCATCCATGACGATGAGCTCAATAATACATGGACCACATTGTGTGACATCTATTCCATCATCACTACCTCTTCTATAGAACAATCTCAAAACAGGCTACCCTGCATAAGATGTTTTACAGTTGGGCTACCAAAATGCCCTAATATGCACTCTCCTCTGTGATAGAGGGAATGGGAAACTCAAAGGATTGTTTGTTTCAAAATCTATGCTACAGACAACCAGCTCATATTAGTGATGCTATTGAGAAACTGAGATTCTAGTTGTGTTGTGACTTGTTACCAAATTTGGATGGCTGATCTCCTGCTGTCTTTGCTGAAGATCCACTGGGCCTATTCTTTGCCTGCAACGTTGCTCTTGGTGTGGCAGGGCATAACAAACACTTTTGTGCAAGGAACTGATGAAATGCTTCCATTGGGATAGATGCATCTTCTGTTTGGAACAAAGTTATAAAACCAAACTAAGATAAAGTTCTCGCACTGCTCTATGAATCAGATTCTCCTACAGTCCAGCAAGTTAAAGGTCATCAGTGAACAGTGCTCTTAATATGGGTGATAAAATTAAGATAAAGGTCACAAGATTATGCCACATCTATAATGGACTTGTGTTAGTGTGGGCAGAAAAGGAAGCTTACGTAGATTTGGATGTAAAAGCACTGTGGATCCTCTTGAGATGGGGAGATGAAGTAGTAGCTGCTGCCTTCCTCATTTGTTCATCTGTGCTGCAGAGAAGCAGTATTTCCACAACTTCCCTCATGGAAGGCCTATTGATGGGCAGAGTGCTAGTGCATATCAGAGCCACCCTTAATACTAGCATCATTTCTTCTCTATACGAGTCTGCAACTCGTGAATCCAGGACGTGATTAATATCGATGTGAATCTGATTCCGAATCCACCTAACAATGTCTGAGTCATCTCCAAACTCTATATCATTGGGTTTCTTGCCAGTCACAAGCTCCAGCAGGACCACACCAAAGCTGTATATGTCACTTTTCTCATTCACTTTGAGGCTGTAAGCATACTCTGCACACATGTCCATCAATTAAATCATTTCAGCTAGAATTGCTTATTTTCTGTTGACTGACACATTAAAGGTTAACACATACATATAATAAGAGACATTAACTGTTCGACTGTAAATTCTTACCTGGGGCAATATATCCATATGAGCCAGCAACCATTGACATTACATTCTCCTGACCCAGCTTCTTTACAGGTCTAGCTAAACCAAAATCAGCAATATGGGCCTCTAATTCAGAATCCAGCAATATATTATCTGATTTGATATCCCTATGTATTATTGGAGGGGAACAGCCATGATGCAGGTAGGATATCCCCTTAGCAGCACCAAAAGCAATCTTATAACGAGCAGGCCAATCTAGTGTTTTCCCTTGAGAAGTATGAAGGAATTCATACAGGCTACCATTTGGCATGTATTCATACACTAAAAGATTAGAATCTGAACTAGATATGCAGCAAAGCAGTTTAACAATGTTGGCATGCCTAATCTTCCCTAAAGTGTCAACCTCTGCTTGAAATTCCTTGTCTTGGGCAGACTGTAGTTTCCCGATGTCCCTGATCCTTTTCACAGCAACAATATTATTATTTGCCAGTGTTACCTTGTACACTTTACCTGCGCCTCCACTTCCGATAACATTATCTTCTGTCATTCTCTCCAGAATCTCTGACTCAGCAAATTCGACCCTGTGAAAGGCTGTGAGATTCCATGACTCTGCACTTGATTTAACCCGACCAAAATTCTTGCATGCCTTATACAATAAACAGATACTGATCAAGCAGGCTACTACTGTCACAGTAATAACTGCAATCAATACCCTCTCTAGATGGCTTTCAGACCTGTCTTTTTTCTGGAAACATGAAGGTAGCATTAATGGCCCAGCTCCACAAAGGCCTGGATTGTCAAGAAAACTTTTATCATAGGCCAGATTATTGTAATTAACAGGAACAGAGCCAGACAAGAGGTTTCCAGACACATTCAGAAAACTCAATTTAAGATTATCTAATTCAAGAGGTATATTCCCTGAAAGCAAATTGTTTGAGAGGTCAAGGCTGTTAAGAACAGGCAGCAACCCAAGCGAAGCAGGGACTGATCCTGTGATGCGGTTGTTGGCAAGGTTAAGCTGAGAAAGACCTTTCCATGATATTATTGTCCCAGGAAGCTCCCCATACAACATATTGTGATCAAGAGAAAGCCTTGACAGTGAAGATAAACTAGTGAGTTCCACTGGAATAGTCCCTGATATATTGTTGTGACTGGCTAGAAAGCTGCTGAGATTCAGCAGTTGTCCAATGCCAGAGGGAATAGTTCCACTGAATTGATTGTTTGATATCTCCAACGCCCACAGACTGCCTGCTTTGGCGATCTGTGCAGGAATTTGGCCATGGAAAGCATTGTTTGTCAATCTGAATTCTCCAAGGAGAGGAGAAATCCATAACTCCAGAGGAACCTCACCACTTAGATGGTTATCCTGGACTTCGACACTGGTTAGACTAGGACAATCGCCTAGAAAATCAGGCAGGCTGCCATTAAAATTATTCTTATAAACGACGAAAGCTATCAGTACTCCACCTTTACATACATTCTGCGGAAGAGGACCTGAAAGGTTGTTTGTTGATACATCGAACTCAAGAAGTTCAGAACCCATACCAATTCCCGGGGACACTTGTCCGGTAAGCTTATTGGTAAAAAGCTTGAGATGGACTAAATTAGTAAGCTTATCAAGCCCAGAGGGTATAGACCCAGAGAGCTGGTTGTTGAATAACTGCAGTGTCTGTAAGTTTGTCAAATCTCCAATCCCATTGGGGATGCTTCCATTTAGCTCATTAATTGACAGATCCAAATTCACAAGACTCTTAAGATTGTTGATATTGTCCGGAATTGATCCATATAACTTGTTCTTATATAGATATAAATCTGTCATGTTTGAAAGGGCCATCAATGTGTTGGGGATCCTGCCAGTCAAAAGATTTTCTGAGAGGTCTAAATGCACCATATCTGTTATGTTCCCTAATGAATCTGGAATTTCTCCTACTAAATTACAATCTGTCATCCACAACTGCTGCAGCCTTGTCAAGTTCCCAAGTTCAGGTGGGATTACTCCTTGAGACAGAGGGCTGTGGGCCAGAGTTAAGTTTTTCAACGAAGAGAGATCTCCAAGGAAGGGAGGAACAGTACCATTCAACAGATTAGAGTGCAAGAACATTACCTCGATGTTAGGCAACCGTCCGAAACCAGCAGGAATGTCACCGGGAAAATTGTTGGACGAGAGGTCCAATATTACCAGCTCCTCCAGTTTATATATTTCATTTGGCAAGAGCCCACTGAACACGTTCTGACTCAAATTCAAGCTTCGCAGACGGGTGCAATTCAACAGCCCAGACGGAAAATCCCCCTCAAAATAATTCAAGTACAAGTTCAAGTCCCTCAGATTGCTCAATTGACCAATACTGGGAGGAATTGTTCCACTGATATTCAAGGTTTGTAGGTCCAGACTCACAACAGACTTGTTTCTGTCACAGATGATTCCAGTCCAGTTACAGTGGTCGTCATTAACTGAATCACTTCTCCAATCGCCCAGTGCCCCACTAGTATTCCAACTCTCCTTGAGTTGCAACAGTATTTGACCTTCCTCTGACAGGCAACTGCACTGCAAGCAGAGCAACAATCCAAGCAATAATACAAAGCCACATGCATTTGCCATTTGGGTGGTGGCCATTTTTCTTAATCTTTCCTTTCTATTCCCTCTCAGTTGTCTGTGGAGATCCTTTGTTCATCACAGGGCGATGAATATATTGGTCTTAGCCATCGTTTGCAGGTCAACAAGTCAATACAGGTAAAAGGCAAACTTGACATCATCCCCCCATTTGCCATCCCCCGTTCCAGAAACCACATTCCTGAACGGCAAGAGAGAATATGAAAGTGTCAGGCGTGCACACATGGGTTTGCTAATTGACTTGACTGTAAAAAAAAATTGGTGGAATGGAGCACGCTGATCTGTGTCCACTGTATTTAGTTCTAAAAGTCGATTGACATGTGAAAAAACATTGCAGTTACTCTTCTTTCTAGAAGAGAAACACACGAGATCAGTTTCAGTCTTTGATCACTGCACGTATCCAACTACGATTGAGAATGCGACAGAGAGCGACAGGATGAAATCAGAATGTGATAGGTAGGGGTAGAATTTTTACAATATGTTTGGTGGAATTGGTAGTTAGTAGTTTGCCAAATTTCAAAGTCCATTACGAAGATTTACTAAAATATTTAATATTTTTCATGAAGATGCCTAAATAGTTTACGTATTCAATTATGGTTGAGCATGTGGCCGTTTAGATAGAATTTAATGATGAAATCATTTATTTATTTCATAGTAGTTTAGACTGATCTTTAAGTGCAATATATATTTACTATGAATACTTAAAATATGCAATTACATTATTTTTAAATTCATTTTAGTTAATTTTTTAAAATTTTAGTTTTAAATTAAAACATCTTTACACTCATTTAAATAATATTTTTTCATAAATATTATGTTTCCATTTTTGTTAAAAGGATTTCGTTTTCATATATTTCACAATTATTCCATCAAGAAAACATAATATACCATTCTATTTAAAATATAAATATGAGTAAATAATAAAATTTAAAGATTTATTTTCTAAAAACAGAAAAGTAAGATTCATCAAAACTTAGATATTAGATAGTATACATAAGTAGATGTGCAAATGATATGATGATAATAGAATGGGAAAAGTAAACTTATTTAGGTTAATATGTAAACCAATCAAAATTGATTTTTTATAATAAAATAATTATATAATTTTTTATTATAGTTTAAAAATAATTTTTATTATTAATATAAATAAGTTAATTTTATTGTGTATAAATAATGAATATTTTTAATAGAAATAAATAAGTTAATTGTATTAGGTATAAATAATGAAGATGGACTTGTAATAAGATTGTTTTTTCTTAAGAAAAAAAATATAAATTTTATTTATGGGTAATAAATATTTCGATAAGTATATGATTATAGCATTATGTTGGATTAAGGGTTTTGATAAGTATATGAATATAGCATTATGTAGGACTAAGGGTTTTGAAATATTGTAAAACTTTTCGTAGTTAGATTAATTTATTTTTTATTTTATTTTCTTCAGTATTTATAAAAACAATAGATTTATGATATGTCATGTGAAAATTTCCACTGATCATATGGGTGCAAGAAAAAACAAAAGAAATAGCTAAATTTCCACACATATTGCACAATCAGTGTGACGAGAAATAGTTCATTGGTAGTATTTTCTTTGTACATGAGCATAGTAGATGCACAAATAGGAGCTGGAATTAATTAGACCCGAAGGCCAAAACTAAATTCTTGTTGGTTTCTCTCTTTAACTTCAAGGATAGAGCATGTACCTTAGTCTATATCCAACCCAATTTTTTATAAGTGATTAGCTTCCTTGTTTTGTGCCTATAAATATGATCAAAGAAAATAAAAGAGAAAATTGTTAGATTTTGTTCGAGTTTTTGAAAAAGAGGAAGCAATGTGCAGTTTCTGATCGTTGTTTTTCTTTTCATTCATTTTATCACATTTTGGGAATCACCATAGTTATGAATAGAATGAACTCCATATTTTTGAGCCAAGAGAAGAATGACATGTAAGGCAAGAGTTCAACATACTTATTTGTAGCAGGACCAATGTTTGCATAGAAGGAGAGAAATGTGAGGCAGAAACATATAATATTCCCCCCTTCCCTCTCAAAGGAGGGGTGCCTTAAGTAGCTCAATAAAAAAAGATAAAGCAGAATCAATTTATATTTCAATTGTTGGAGGTGCAATTTTGGATCCATTTGAGGAAGACCGAGGAAAAGAAGTTGCAATAGCTAAAATGGTCGTAGAAATCTTGGTCAAATATGGAGGGTAGTTTAAAAAATAGCAGCATTTTGTTCCAACCATATCCACTAGCAAAAGCACAAAAGAAATGCTTTTACGTTGTTCAAGAGATTTTGGGAAAGCAAAATTTGAGACAATTGTTTATATTTTCTACTTCCTAGGGGGTAGATAAATTTTCCTAATGTTTGTCGATATTGCTCAAGAAAAAGGAAAAGTGAAGAAGAGATGAGAGATTGTTTATAAGTCCATCTAGTATAAGGGGAAAATACTAGGGCCCTGAAAATATATTTTTTGCAGGTTATCTTATAAGGGAGGTAATTTTTTCCAAAGCATTAGCCATTGAGTAGCTTTGCTTTTGAGGGAAATTAAGTTTCCATAATCTTTTACCCCACTTGGGGGATTTTCTAGTGCTTGTAGTAGAGAAAGGTAACCAAACTTTGATCATACCAATTGTCAGATTGAGGGCCCAAATTAGTTGATCTTCAGAGTCTGAAATATAAATATTACTGAATTTGAGTGCTCTAATATATTGACCTTGGGATAACACCCCTTCTCCTTCTAAATGAAGGACATTTGAAGGCGTCCAAGACTGAGAGAAAATAGAAACATTAGGGGAATTTTGAGGTCTAAAATCGACTTCGTAAGGAAAAAATAAAATAATAGTTAAAATAATAAAATAAGAGTTATGGGCCCCTGGGGCTTGGTCTAATGGCCAGCGGACGTACTGCTAAGACGTTTGTGCTGATACGCAGGTCACGAGTTCAATCCCCGACCGTGAGGCTCAAAAGGCTTAGTCGATTACCCGGGAGGCGTGCCTGGGGGTATTGCGTCTCCCCTAGAGTATATAGTGGTAGCCGGGAGGATTCGACCCCGTGTCACGCGAGTATGATACCTCCGCAGTTGCCGATTTCTCTAGTTACAAAAAAAAAAAAAAAAGAGTTATGAATTTTAAAAGAAAAAAAAAAGGAACCTAATTTTTTTAATTGTATATTTGACTCATCTCATTGTATGTTTACTCAAATATCAAGTGTAGACACTCGTTGGATGTGGAATTTAAAAGGAGAAAACATTAAGGGAATTTTCATGTCTAAAATGAGCCTCCTAAGGAAAATAATAAAATAAGTGTTATGAATATTTAAAGAAAAAGAAATGAAATTACCTTTTAATTTGTATTTTTGGCTCATCTCATTGTAGGCTTACTCAAATGTCAAATGAAGATACCCTTTGGATGAAAAAATTTAATTCCACATCCATTAGGAACCCACTATGCATACTTTTGATTAGATCCACATCGAAAAAAAATGAAAATGCATGAAAAAAACATGTTTACACACTTTTTTCATGCATTTTCATTTTTTTTGATGTGGGTCTACTTGTAAGAATGCAAAGTGGGTACCCATTGGATGTGGAACTTAATTCTGCATCCAATAGGTGTCTACACTTCACATTTTAGTAAACATAAAAGGAGATAAGTCAAACATACAATTAAATAAGGTAGTTTTATTATTTTCCCTCTAAAATATTCCCCCCTATAGATGACATCATATCTTTGAACCCTGTTGATTCTTTTAAAGTTGATTTTGTTAGTACATTTTTTGTTTTGAGGCCCATTTTTTACCTCAAAATTCCCCTAATGATGTTGATGGGAGACCTAATTAAGAGTGGAAAAACCTACATCAAATAATTGTTGGATGAGTGAGTTAGGCAAAGGGAATTGTGTGGACTACCTATCGAGGGGTATTTCCCTAGAAGAATATTTTTTCCCTTTCCAACTTTCCAACATAGATGATTTCTAATGATAAATAAATCCTTCAATACTCCTTTCCAAAAAACAGATGAATTTTTAAAGTATTTTTGGGGAGATGTGATTCATTCAAGTGTAGATAAGGTTGCATCACATAACACCAAAGGCCTTCTCTTTGCATAATTTTCCACAATCCTTTAGCCGCCAAAGCCTTTGAAAACCTAGGAAAATAATTTAATCCCCATCCACCATGAGATTTTGAAATAGCAATAGAGTGCTACATTGTAAGGGTGAAAATTTGTTCTTCAAATTTTACTGAGCCAAAGAAAGTGAAGGGACATATTTTATCCTATAAAGTACACGCAGATGAATCCATGTTAGTGAGGCCCAATAAACAAGAATGGCCTCAACCATAGACTTGCATAGAACCAATATCCCTACTCTAAATAGTCATCTATTACTCCATATTCTAATTCATTTCTCAATTTTCTCTAATACGCAAGACTGATTTTAGATTTTGTGGCTATAGGGCTTCAAAATGAAGCCCATATATTTGAATCCTTAATCAATTCCTTTTACAGGAGAAAAATCCCTCTATTAATCATTTTTCATCTCCAAAGATTCTCCAACCTATAATAAAATATTTTGGAGGGCTTACTTGCATTCTTGTAGCCCGACTGAAGGTTTCCAATGCATCCTTTAAGGTTCTAATACGTGGGAAAGGACAATCAGAGAAGATGAAGACATCATCAACATAGAGGATATGTGTAAGGGGACAATTAAGGGATATTTTTCCCCCTCTAAATTTACCTCTTAGGAATGCATAAAAAATGAGTCTGCGTAATCCATCAATCACTGTGAGAAAAAGAAAGGGAGAGAAGGGGAAGCCTTGTCATAGTCCTCTCTCACCATGAAAATAAGGGGAACCTTCCCCATTGAATAAAATAACAAAGGAAGACATGATGATACCGTTCATGACCCATGTCACAAAGGAATGATAGAAATCCAACTGGATCAAAAGAAGTCATAGGTATAAATAGTTCATTTGGTCAAAGGATTTTGAGAGGTCAACCTTATATACTAGGGATTTTTGTTGCTTTAGATGAATAGAGTGAAGCCATTCCTTAGCGAGCCCAATGGCTTCATGAATTTTCCTATAAGATAAAAACCCAAAATTTTCAAAATAGATGTTAGCATAAAGGAGATCCTTTAATCTGAGGGAAATGAGATTTGAAATCATTTTATAAAAATAATTACAAAGGGATTTAGGTCTGAACTTGTTAAAGGAATCCACATTGTTGATTTTTGGAAAAATGGTGATGAAAGTGGAATTAAAAGGGGCCTGGATCAGACTAGAGGTTCTAGATTATTCAACAAATAATAGAAGGTATTCACTAATGAAGTTTAGAAATCTAGTATAAAATTCAATAGGGATGCCATTCAACCCAAGACTCTTATTATTTTGAAAAATATGGAGAACTCTCTCAATTTATTGTTTGGATACCATTATCATTAGAGAAACGGTTCCTTCTTGATCCATGAAGTTGGAAAAAATCCTTGCCACTTCTATAATTTGTTGTATGGTGGCACAAATTTCTTGGTAGAAGATGTTTTTGAAATATGAACAACCCTCTTCTACGATTTCTAAGAAAGAGGTGACAAGGTATCCATTAGAGCCTTGATTACCCAAATAGTATCTACATTTTTCCTATATTTTTCCATCCTGTGGAAGTATTTTGTGCTTTTGTCTCCAAGTTGTAGTTAGAGCATGCAAATTTTCATCCTCCACTCCTTGTCTTGATCAAGGAGGATTTTCCTTCTAGAATTTTCAAGATCCAAAATTATGCTTTTCAAGTTTTCAAGTACTTTTGAAGAGGTTTCCAATTCCCATAGGGAATGTAGATAGGAATCAATATTTGAGAGGGCTTTGGAGTCTACTTCTCTTTTTCATTTAGCACATTCAATAATAATTCCATTTAAGCATTTGAGATTTATTTGGAACTGAATGGTTGGGGATTCAAGATGCTCCAGGGATAGATGTACCTAGTTGAGTTTGAGGATATATAGAAGTAAGGGTTCTTCTAAAAAGCATGGGTTGAACTTGAAAGGATTGGGGGATTTTGCAAGAAATGGAACCAATTCTAAAAGAATATGGAATTGGTCTAAGTCATCCCCCACCAAGGTCCATAGTCAAATTTATATGTTGGTATCGATTAGGGTGTTTGAGATGAGGAAGCAATTCAAAATTTTAGCAATTTTCATCAATATTGATATGTTGATTTTCAATGTTGGAAGTAGCTTGGGAGGTAGGACATCATTAAGTTTTAAATCTTCCATAAGGGCTATTAAAAATTCTAAGAGGGGATCCTCTCTGGAAGAGGGGACCTATAATTCCAAGTTTCCAAGAGTGAAGTTTAGATCCCCTCTAATTATAACCCGCATAGAGGGAAAAATGGCAAGAGAAGAAATATTTTCCCAGAAGTCCGTCTACTTTACATATGGTCCATACAAATTGATGCATAAGAAAGACATGTCCATGTTTGAAGAATGGATATCTAGAACTAGGCTCAATTCGATGGACAATATTGAAGAAATATGGATAGAACGAGTGTTCCATACCAAGATGAGGCCACCTGATTTTCTGACGGCATTTGTGGCCAAAAATCCTATCTACAAGTAGGGAATTTAGAATGTTGCTAGCCTTGTTCCCTTCCAAGATTATTTATTATAGAAAGATAATATGGGGGGAGTGGGATTCAATGAGTCTTTAATTTCCATTTTTTGTAGGACTGATAAGTCCCATACAATTTAGAAAGAGGATCTTCATTTGATCACTTTTAGGGGTCCACCACTCTAAGTTCCCTAATAATATATGATTTATTCCCAGTTTGGATTTTAGATGAGGCCTTTCTCTAAGCCTTAGACAAAAAATATTTACATCCTTTGGAGATAGAAGGAAGAGAGCTATCCATGAGAAAGTTGAAGGCCCATCCCACATTAATAGAGATATGGATATCATATAAAGAATGGGAGGAGGAAGGGGAGGAATTCCCTATTGAGCAAAGGTTATAGGGTGGAGGAGGGGGGGGGGGGGGGGTGGGGTGCCTTTGGGAGGAGTAAACATATTTTGGGAAAGGGGAGATAAGAGGGTAAGAGAGGAAATAGGAGAAGAAAAGGGAGTAAGTGAGGAAGAAGGAGAAATGGAAAACAAGGGGAGGATCTGGGGAAGGAGATAATAGAAAGAAGCTTGAGAGCTTTACCAGGAATTCCAATTTGAAGGGAAGAAGAAACATAGCAAGAGGGAGGGTCACCTCTCATCTCTTAATTAGAAACAAGAACATGTTGATCTATAAGAATGAATTTTTTCATAACTAGGGAGGGAAAGCCCTCATAGAGAGTATTTTTCTCCTAGATGTTAGAGAGGGTTGTTCAGGTAGAGACCCTAGGGTCATGCATGTTGGTAGACTAGCTGAGGGGGACACAACCTAATGATTTAAACCTATACCTTCCTCCATAGCTTTCGAATTTGAAGGAAAACTAGAATTATGTTGAACCAAATTTTCTAGAGAGGAATTATGATGTTGTTGAAAGGAAGGTGATTGAGGAAACAAAACCGAAAACAAAGAATCCTTGCACACCCATTTTCCCCCTATATTTTCCCGATTTCTCAATTGTTTCTCAGGTGACCATGGGCATGATAACGAGCACACTTGAAATGAATCCCTTCATAGTAAATATTCTGGTGATGTGTGATGTCTCCAACGCAAATAGAGATGCACATGGGGAGACCCAAATAAATATTTATACCAACCATAATATGTGTCGTAACCATATACCTTGTTTGCTGGTAAGAGGAATTTGTATCATAATAAAACCTTAGAGTGTTTCCTACCTCCTTGAAAATCCTTCTGACCAGAAAATGAGTGATAAACCAGGTAGAAAACCCAAACGGGAAAAATGTTTAGCTTCTTTGAGCATGCATCAAAGGTTATTAACTGGTTTTCTAAGAATAAGGCTTGAGAACCCTTGGACAATTTCCCATTTAATAATTTTGAGGTGTTCTCCCTTGAAGAAGTGGTAAAACCCATCTAATCCTTCTCAAGGATCATACATATTGGTAAATAACCAAGTAGATAATGAAAAAAATTCTCTATATAGTTCCAAAGGACCACCATAGACATGAATTTATTAGCAAAATGCCATGCTACCACTCGTTTTTCCATATTTTTTACGTCATTCAATTGCACATCCTTCCAATGTACTACGAAGGACTCTTCATGCTTCCTTTTTATACATATATGGTTTTTATTATGGGACCAAATGATAGGCAGGGACCATAACATTTGCAAAACGTTGAGAAGATCATCCACCTCTAAATGTTTCTAGTGTGAAAATGAAGTTAAGGAAATTAGAAGGCATGGAGGAATGTTGGGTGTGTGTTATATTCTTTCCATGACTAGTCTCACGCATGGGGGGTGTAAGATCCCCCTGTTTGTTGCGTCCGGCACAACAGGGGAGTTACAAGGGGGGTGGCAGCAACCCTTGTCGAGGGGTTTATAGGGGGAGGTAGCCCCCCTAAACAATTTCCGAGGCAACGCCTAGGGAAATATCTTTTGAAACCTATAATAGGTGGACAGACCTACCTGTGGCTTTGTGCATGGGTTTTTCACATGATTTTGGGCATGATGGTTTTTTGTCCATGGTATTTAGATCAGTTCAAGGGAGCTACAACTATGTTCTAATCTAGGGTTAATGCATTTGGGTTTATGAATGCTTCAACATGTATATATATGTATTTTATCATTAAAAGTAATATAATGAAATATCAATTTGGTAGTCCCTGTTTTGGGATCCAGGGGAAAATATATGTGTATATTTGTTTTAGGTTCTCTCCATTGTATATTTTATATTTTAAGGATTAGTTTGTAGGTAATTTTTGTACAGGGTTAAAACCTACATTTGGTATTAGAGTTTTTTTGGCTTCAAAGGGACGTCTTTGCTACCGAGGGGTTTTGTTCGGGCCTGTGGTAGGCCCTATTCAATGGGAGATCTATGGGATCGATTCTTACGGTGATAGAATATGGAAAGCAGTGGAAAGATAGAGATCGAGAAATTTAATGGTTAGAGTTTTGAGTTGTGGAAGCTCAAGATGGAGGATATGTTGATGGATAAAGATCAATAGATCGTGGTAGATCTAGGTACTAAACCGACACCAATTTCAGATGATGATTGAGCGAAGTTGGATTGGAAAGAAAAGATAACAATATAGTTGTGTATATTAGATTAAATATTATTGAATGTATTTGGGGAAACTACGATGAAGGCTTTAGGGGAAAAGTTAGGGACTTTATACCAATTTAAGTCTCTGGTGAACAAACGGTTCCTACGGAAAAAAATGTATAACCTCAGGATGAAGGTCCAATACTCAGTGACAGGGCATTTGAACACCTTTAATACTATGGTAAGGAAGTTGTTATCTGTTGATATTAAAATTCTAGATGAATATAAGTGCATTAGTTTGTTGTGGTCTATAACATATTCGTGGGATAGTTGGTTGTTGCAATAGGTAGCAACACAACTACCTTGAAGTTTGATTAAATAGTCTCATCCTTGCTGTGGGAGAAAATGAGACGAAAAAATATGGAGGTCCAAAATCTAGATGCCTTGTCTGTACAAGGACATTCCCAAAACAGAAACAAAAATATTTCCTCGAGTGGGATATCTAAATCTCCAAGAAAACCTATAAAGGTGTGCTAGAAATGCGGAAAGGAAGGGCACTTCAAAAAGGACTATAGATCTAAAGCTCCTAAGAAAGGAAATTGATCTAATGATGCTCCTTCTACAGACGCAAAAACCACCTCAGATGAAGGTGGGGATGTGTACTTGGCTTCTTCTTCAAGTACACATGTATATCACAAGGCATGGTTGATTGGATCAAGTGCATCCTTTCACTTCACTCCACATAGGGAGTGGTTCTGCGAGTATGAGAAATATGATGGTGGCGATGTATTCTTAGGGCATGAAAGGAAGGCTTGAATCGTCGAACGTAGAAAATTCAAGCTGAAGTTGCAAGGTGGGAGGATTAGAACACTTATGGGTGTTATGCATATTCTTGCATTGGCCCAAAAAAAATTCTGTAAGCAAGATGGATGATGTAGGTAAAAAAATAGTGGTCGAGAAAGATACCTGTAAGATGGTTCGGGGAGCACTATTATTGATGCGTGGAGTTCATATTGGAACTCTATACAAACTTCTAGGTAGAACTATTATTGATGGGTGCAACAATTATGTGGTTCCTAAAAGTGGAGCATAAAATCTAGTGGTCTCTGAAGAAAAGAACATGATATGGCATCAAAGGCTTGGACATATTGTTGAGAAGCGCCTTTGAATACTTCATGTTAATGGTATGGTAGAAGTTATGCCTAATTCTTCTCTGCATTTTGATTTCTATGAACATTGTGTATATGGGAAGAAAAATCGGGTACGTTTCTCCTCTAGTGCTAATAAGGTGTTATACTATTCAACAACCCCCCCATTTCTTTTTTATAATAATCAATATTGTAATAATAAATGGGCACCCTTTTAAAATTTTCAAGAAAAAATCTAGCAAGTAAGATTTTTTCCCTTTAAAAAGTGTTAAAGAGTTAAGCTAAGTCACTTAAGACTGAGTGCTTTTTGCTTTATCACAGATCACAAAAGCTAAAGGTAACACAAATAATCATTAGTTGGAATTCGTGATAAAGTGATCAATAAAACCCTTTTAAGTTTAAGTGTTATGTTGCGCTCTTTATAAAGGCCTAGAAATATTTCTAAAAATTCATGAAGCACTTAAAGTATACTTCATAGAAGGAAAAATCCTCTCAAAGAATACATCGTGCATTACAAATTGCAAAGACAGAAATAACTTTTGAAATACCATAACTCTAATCTTGTGATCTTGTGATACTGCGACATGGAAAATCTTGCAATCTTGCGATACTGCGATATGGCGGATCTGGCAATCTTGTGATCTTACGATAACACGATATTGTGATGTTGTGAAATATTACCATTACGACTCTCTGATATTGTGATATTATGATTTATCGCAATTTCAAAAACATCATTACACTTAATTCTTATCATTTCGAAATATCATTCGGGTTTGTGATGCGATGTTTTGACAAGACTCGAAAAGAATCACATGAAAGCCATAATGCGTAATTACTAGAAATCAATTGCATTTAATATTTTAAAGGTTCGAGGAGATTTGTATCTGTTTAATCATGCTTGCAATAAAATTCCCATCCTTATTGAATTTACTGTTTTAATTAAACCTCTGCTATTATCTCTTCTTTACGTTAATTTTGATTTCTCTATTGTTCAATCTCAGGGAATAATGCTCAGAGATGATGAAGAAAGGAAAAAAGACAGCAGAGTCTTCTACATTTGAGGATTTAGACATGAAACCTCTCTTTAGTGATACTACATGAAACAAATATGGTGGAACTACGTAATGGGAAGCCATGTATAATCTGTTAGAGGACGAAAATTCAATGGTGCTAGTAATTAGAGCAACAGCTGATGCTAAAGTCTCGTTTGAAGCTTCCTATTTTGAAGCATCTTGTTATTTCTTACACATAATAGCTGCAAGGCCTAAAATCCCTCCATATACAGATATGGTGAAGTGGATTATTGAAAATGTAGATATCTCATACATGACATTCAAGAATTCAAGGCAAGAGTTCATGAGGTCATTTTCTGCAAACGATTTGTGCATAATGTATCATATGCCAGAGCCTCAAAAGGCCTATGATAGAGATTTCATCGAGTAGTTCGCAAAAGAGAATGAAGACCCAATAGATGCCATTCTGATTTGGAGGTTTGGCTCTAGAAAATTCAAACGAGAGAAAACTGGTATGTACCCAATTGCACCAGTGTCGGCTCCACATAGTTATGTAGCTGCTATGATGTGTAGTATTTTTGGGAAATCTGATAGTACCAAGTTTTCTATGGAATGGGTTCCATTAATTAATGTGGCTGTCAACTCCATGGTTACGAATTGGAGTAACATTGTATTCAAAAATTTGGCTATGCCTATAAGACAGTATAGACAATATAGAGTTGTATCTACTCAGGTCATCCCTCCATTTTTTATGAGTGCTTATGTGATGGATGCCATCTTTTTCTGTACAAAATTTCCTAATATGGGTTGGAATTGGACTCTGAAATACCATACTTCTATCCATGTGTATCATAATATTTTATTGGAATCTCAATTTTGTCCTCATTTTTATAAGATTTGTCAAAATATTATGTTGCCCGTCAATCAAACTATTTTTGATACAAAATCACCCAGGCTTTTAGAAGAAGCAAAGATAGATATTTTATCAGTGGCGGGATGGTTTGGTGAAGAAAATTTTACTTATATCCGAGTTTTTTGGAGTATTTCTACTCCCCATATTCTTCCTTATTATGTTCTAGAAAAGTTATTGGTGAGAGAAATTTCATACCAAACAGTAGGGGAAGGTCTTACCAAAACCCTAAAAGATATGAAGAAATCTATCTAGCTAAATTTTCCGGTACAATGTGGTTCTTTTGCCTTGTTTGATTTTGGACATGTAATTAAAGAGGTGTAGAATATTACATGCTTGAATTTGGCTATGATGCCAAGGAGACAATATGGTCCCAACCAAGTCGCTCAAGACTTTACTTCTTTGGTTAAAATTAGACAGTTCATGCATGAGAAAGATGAATTTGATGACCTATTTGAAAAGGTCGAGACTTTCTCACAAGTCTTATATTTTATGTCAATCAAATTAACTCAAGTCAATCTCAATCATTTTATTTACAGAAAAAAAAAAATATTGACAAGGGTTCCGTTAGACCTATTATAGATTGAGGAAACAAGAGAGCCTACTCCCAGTATAAGTTTAGAAGAAAATTCTGATCAAGAATCACTAGAGAAATCAAGTCAAGGTTCATAAATTTCTGAGCATCAATCTCCAAATCAAGAAGAAGACCCTAAGGTAAGTTTTGAAAAGAATAAAGAGAGAAATAATGGAGAAACAACCAAAGAAACCTTGGCTGAAGAACAATTGGACATTATTTCTACACAGGATCAAACACAGACAATACATCGATAAAGAATGGGAGAAATTCAAATAAAAGCTCCAGCTACCACAAAAAAAACACAGGAATTGAAGGAAATTCTGATTTTCAAACAACTAAACAGACCTTACAAGTTGTAAATTCAGAAGTAGATGTTGAAATCATCTCGGCCTACCCAACTTCACAAGTTGTTTTGAGAATTTAAGAGATACCCTCTTTAGATATATTTTATAGTCTAGCACACAAAGCAGTGGCAAGAAGACAGAGAGAAAATAAAACTTGATTTATCAGCAACAACTTCAGATAATGAATCAATGGAGGTTGTCTAGAAATACAAACCCATTGATCCATCAAAAAAATTGACAAGACTGTCACAATTTGCAGGTGCTTATGCAACAACTATAATTGATAAGGAAACATGAGTTAGTTTTCTGCTTAAAGATAAAGATTCAAGAATTCAAATTTTAGAGCAATAAATTGAACTTGAAAGGCAAAATTTCAATAAGAAAATAGAGTTACAGATGATACAATTTCAGAAATATTTTGAGCAAACGAATTTACAGCACTAGGCAAGCATTATAGAAAAAGATACACAGATTCCACTAATACAAAATGAAGTAGATAAGCTCATAAATCAGCATTAGACAAAATAATTCATCAAAGTAACACTTGACCTAAATACTCAATTGTCAAAACAACAAGAAATATTCTTTCAAATAATCTCAATGATCAAACCGTATCATGAAACAAGTGATACATTAGTCCATCAAATGGTTGATCAGATATTGGAATATGAATAAGTTGATAAGAATATCTCTGAGTTCATCCCCTAGCAAGAATCTAAGGAAGGAATAAAATCTGATTTGCCGAAGGTTGAAGAATCCCACAAAGATATTCTATTTACAGATTGGGATATGTAATTAAAGCAAGAAGAAAGGGAAACAAGTAGAGCGGATGATATAGAAACTAATATAATTGAAACTATGAATGAAAACCTTTATAATATTAATATGATTAAAGAATGCAAGCCTGGAGTTTTCCCAAGTATCAAACAATTAGAGGGACAGTGGAGGGAAACTGCCAAAAATTAAATTGAAGTAGTTAAAATGCTATCTAAGCTTGATCATGAATCTTATTGGCAGTTTCTAGTAAAACCATACAGTCAGCAGATGGATTTACATTGTCTAATGAATTCCACTCAAAATATGGTGCCACCTCTCTCCAATGTTGTATTAATGGGACAACTACGATCCAAAGTCGGCCCACCATCTCAAGTGAAGCCAATGTTGGATATCTGTAAATTGAAAAGCTCAATGGAAAGGAAGGACCGTTCAACCTGATCAAGCACGTCATTATATTTCTTTTAGTTTTTATCTTTTATTTTCAGTATTCTGAGGAAGGTTGTTTGAAACCTCCTCAACTATTTATGTAATATTTTATTTTTGTACATATGTAATATTATTTAAACCTCTCTCATGCATTTAAAGAGAGATCCAAGATTTTATCAAAAACACTTTGCAAAAGCTTACATTTCTATACTTTTGTGATTCTTTTGCTGAAATACATGGAACAAGATCTTGATTTTCTTGAATATCGAAGGATACTCTACTATATTTTCATTTCTGTACTCTTAGAGTGTATTTGGTAGAAAATAAGAGAAGGTCAATGTTTCTGATTTCATGAATATAACCTCTCATATCTGGTACTATTATCTTTACGATTGAGTTCTATTTATGATTTATCAATAAATTTCTTTATATTGTATTGTGTATGAGATCTTGATTATAGTTTTAGATTAAAGCACTATTGCATGATGTTTCAGGTGTAATTCCTTGTTGAGTATATAATCAATTGATATATGCGATATAGTTTCACAATTATTTTTCCTAACTATTTAGTCAAAATAATTATCTTTAAATAGTTTCATCTCTTTTAGCAATTGAATTATTTTTATTATATTTTGATTTAATATATCTTTGTAGATCACATAAGTTAAATTATTCCCGGGTATAGATTAAGTTAAATATTAGATTAAATAGATCCATGTGTTTGTTACTTAAATAGATAAATTCTATTAGTTTAAAATCATTTTCCATTTCACCTTGTATCAAACCCATCATCATCATATCAATTCTTTGCTGGGAAACTGGTCCCATTATCCACAGTCGGAGCCATTATACCAAACGGAAAATGAGTTTCTTTTAAGGTCCAGACCGGGTGGTTATCCCCCATGTTGTTGCAACATAATTCTAGGGCTTCAACATTTTGGCACTAGAAGGAGGGGTAATTGTGAATGGCAAGGAAAATCAATAAAAAATCGAGAATCCATCCTAATAGTCGTTCTCAATCTATATCCCCTCCAACTTCTGGATCCCCATTCAGAACTATTATTTTAAGTTCAAAAGTTGAAAAATCTTCTCTAAAATATCCTAGTAGATCCCAGAGATTATTTTATTCAGATTATAAATCAGAATCACCATAAGTTCAAACTTTAATAGAGAAGTTAGAGCAAATCTCTATTTCAATTGAAAACCTATAATTTTTCAACCATCTGAAGAAAGTGTTTCATCTTTTTTACAACCTAGACGAATCTTGACTCGTTATCTAAGTGAGAAAATTGGAATCCCCCCTTTGGAATTTCGCATTACTTATTTCCAAAAGAATACCAAGAAATTAAAATAAAAAACATCTATTAGTGAGGTTTTATCCAATTCTCCATCTCAAATCCATTCATTCCCTCCACCGATTTCAAAAATTCTTATTCTAACTACTGGTGCTAGTTATTCTAGTTCAGGTAGTCAACCTGTGTCTTCTTTGACTCACATCCTGCTCATATCATCATCCATCCATACTCCTATCATCATGGCAGGACAACAACCACCGCTGTGAATATAACTATGGAATAATCCAGGCACTGTAGCAATGACAGTTTGTCTTCATCCTCTCCCTAAACATCCTGAAAGATGGTTGCCCAAATTTAATCTTGATGATGGTATACAAACAGAAGAACATCTCCACAACTATATGTTAGCCATCAATTTAAATGAATTCATTGAAGAATATTGTGTGGTTATATTACTCCCATATACTCTTATAGGATCTGTAGGATCCTGGTACTTTTCATTACCCCCTCTCTCTATAACTAGTTGGGATATGTTTTAACAACAATTCTTAGCTAATTTTGGAGATGATAGAACCATTGCATCGCTCATCAATGAATTATCCAATCTCAAGGCTAAAACAGGAGAAAAGATAAAAGACTTCAATTCTAGATTCAACAAATTACTGAATAAAATTCCTACTGTGTCAGATCCTGGCGCTGATGTTCAAATTGAGTGGTATATATCTTCTCTTCCCTCTAATATTGCCATTTTTGTAGATAGATCGAAGTTATCTACATTAGCATAAAACATGAAGGAAGCCTTATCTATGGAAAAACATATTATTTCTCTTGAAAAGAAAAACTCTCAAGAAGATAGAAAATCTAATAAAGTGTCTTTCAAAGATGATTATATTAAAAGAAAGTTCAGAAAGATCCTTTTGATCTTGAATGCCTGCAGAAAATGTTAAATAATATGTCTAATGAAATAGTTGAAATGAAAAAACAAGTCATTGAATATTCTACTATAAAAAGGCCATTTAGATCTTTTAAGAGAAATCAGTCTTCTAACTCTAAGCCACCAAATACCATATCTAATGTTGAGCCTAAATTAGAAGAAGAGGAAGAAGAAACTGACGACGAAGAAACTAGATATGATGAAATAGTTGAATTAAATGGAATATGGGACTTTGTTCTTCCAAGTGAAGAAGAACAAGAAGCTTTTCCCATTAGCACCAGAATCAAAGGGTCTGTTGATAAAAATCATTTGAATCAAAAGAAGAAAACTCAAACTCCTGTTAAGGAAAAATCAAGCAGTAAAAATTCCTCTCCCAAAAATTTACAGCCAAATCTAACTTCATCAAATCTTCCCTCTACATCAAAGACCCTAGTAGTCACTGATACTATGGAGTATAATATTATGGAAGATATGAAGAAGACTAGTGCAAAAATTTCATTACATGAACTTAGCAAATTGAAACAACAACATAAAATGTTACTTAGAGAACTGAATAAAGTTCCTGTATCACCTTTACCTACTGATGTTATATCTCAAGCTGCTAAAGGCATGGGAAAAACCCCAACTTATTCAAATAAATTTGATCCTACTGATGTCATCCTGATCGGTGACAGATCTAATTCACATACAACTCCCTTTCTCTTAACTTACGAATTTTTAAATAAAAAACTTCATAATTGTTTAATTGAATCAATAGCCTCTTATAATATAATTCCAAAAATACTCTGTGCCAATTTGAACATCACTCCACAAAATTCTGTCATCCACATAGTAAAACTTGGCAGAACTAAAGTAGAGGTCTTAGGGGAAATTAATTATGTCAGCATTAGACTTTCATCAAATCCCAAATTCTATCAAATAATGGATATTTTGGTTGCTGACATTCTTGAATTTTACGGTCTAATTCTAGGTAGATATTAGTCTGAAAAAATCCATGGATATTTTGCTACAGATGTCTCACATGTGGCTTCTTTACAATTGGAAGCCAAATCAAATTCGATTTGACTGAGAAAAACACTTGAAACATACAATGACCGAATTTGAAGGTGATAATGAGCCAATAGAATTCAACAATAATATTATTGGGAATTATTCACCTTAATCATTTTTAGGGAATTTTAATGCACAAAAGTATCCTTTTCTAGACAATGCTATCATCTCACAGATTGGAAAATTTTCACAAACAAATACTTCCAAGTGAAAAACTTTTGTAAATAAACCATTACTTAAAACTTTGTTTTGGACTTTGTACTTTGATGGTTCCAAATGTAATGATAGTGCAGGAGCTGGTTGTGTTTTAATCAGCCCAGAAGGAGAAAATACCATGTTAGATTGCAGGTTAGAATTTGAATGTACAAATAATACTGCAGAACATGAGGCATTAAGACAAGGATTATATAAAGAAACTAGCCTCAATATCAAATATTTGCAAGTTTTTGGAGACTCATAAATCATCATTATATAGGTGAGAAATACTATTCGTTTCCTTTCTAGACATATTAGACATTATCAATCATTAGTCCAAGATCTTACATCTCATTTTTTGGGATTTAATATTTCTCCTGTACCAAGACTACAAAATGCTAGTGTTGATCTGTTAGCGAATGTTGCATCAAAAATCATACCATATGAGGAATTTAGTCCTGATAGATTTTCTATTGAATTAGTTTTGTAGACCATCCATTCCTAATAATGTCACAAATTGGTGAGTCTTCAATGATGACTATGATATTGTAAATTTTATAACATCAGAAGGTTCATATGATGACCAAATCATAGATGAAAATGAACATGACATATAATTAGAACAAAACGTTAAAGATGAAAATGCAATACCCAAAGCTGTATTCAAATTGGAAGATTTGTATGATCTCAAAGACAAATTAAAAAGGTAACTAATGCCGAAATTCAAAGTTCAAATCTGAAATTTGAATTAATAAACCTTGGAAATGATGGCAAGCCTCAAAATATCAATCTAGGTCTAGTTTTGTCCTCTGAAGAAAGATTATCATTTATTCGAAAGTTGAAGATATATAAAAGTATCTTTGCCTGGGATTATTCTGACCTCAAAAATTATGATACCTTTGTTATACAACACACCATACCCATGATCTCTAATAATAGACCAGTGAAACAACAACTAAGGAAAATTCATCCAAACCTTGAAAATCAAATCAAATCAAAGTTGAATAAAATTCTTAAGGCCAAAATCATATTTCACGTAAGTCATTCAAAATGGGTATCCAATTTAGTGCATGTTAGGAAAAATAATAGTGATATTCGTATATGCATAG
Organism: Pinus albicaulis; assembly: GCA_034641835.2. Classification (NCBI taxonomy): domain Eukaryota; kingdom Viridiplantae; phylum Streptophyta; class Pinopsida; order Pinales; family Pinaceae; genus Pinus; species Pinus albicaulis. The sequence continues at coordinate 521,416,698 of CM076575.1, read as the reverse complement.
ATTTTAGAAATTTGAATAAAGCATGTCTGAAAGACAATTTTCCACTACCAACCATGGAACAAGTACTACAGTCAGTAGCTGGTTCTGATCTCATGTATTTTCTTGATGGATTTTTAGGATATAACCAAATCCTAGTTCATCCAGATGATAGATTGAAAACCATGTTCAAAACAAAACGGGGAACATATGCTTATAAAAAAATGCCTTTTATTTTGATTAATGCAGGCGCCACATTTCAAAGAGTTGTCAATATAGCCTTTAAAGGACTCATTAACAAATCAGTTTTTATTTACTTGGATGATATCACTGTTTATTCTAAGAAAAGAAGAAGCCACTTGAACAACCTTAAACAAATCTTTGAACGATGTATGAAATATGGTATCTCGCTAAATCCAAAAAAGTTTTATTTTTCCTTAAGAGAAGGTAAGCTTTTAGGATTCATCATATAAAAAAAGGGTATTTATATTGATCCAGAAAGAGTAAAGGAAATTGAAAAAATACTTGTACCCCATAATAAGAAATCAATGTAGTCTTTCCTTGGAGAAATAAATTTTGTAAAAAGGTTTGTCACTGAATTTTCACAAATAGTTTTACCTCTATAGAATATGATTAAGAAAAATTCATTTCTCAAATGGGGTCACAATGAAAAGGAAGCCTTTGACTTGATCAAAAAATCTATTATTAACGCTCCATCCCTAACAACTAATTTTTCTAATCAATTTTTTTTGTACATGTTTTCATTAGAAACATCGTATGTTGTCATTTTAACACAGCTCAATGATCACCAAATAGAAGCACCGATCTCATTTTTTAGTTCGAATCTGCAAGGTGCTGAATTAAATTACTCTACTGTGGAAAAATAAGCATTTGTTGTCTTCAAGTCAATAGAACATTTCAGACCATTTCTCCTCAAAACTCATATTAAAATCATAGTTCTATTTTTAGCAGTAAGGCAATTACTGATGCCAAGAGAAGTGGGAGAAAAAATAGCAACCAAGGTAACTGCATTACAAGAATATGATGTTGAAATTAGACCAGCTAAAATTGTTATAGGTCAAGGTTTTTGCAGAATGTTAACAGGATCATCCAACTTAACAGAAGAAGAACATTCAGGTGATGCCATTCAAATATCTCAGGTAAGCCTCAACGATACCAAATCTCAATATGTTGATCTCATTTTTTATTTAAAAAATGGATATGCCCCTATAAAACTCAGTTACAAAAAGAAAAGAGGTTTGAGATTGAAATAAAAGAAATATCAAATGATTGATGATGTTTTATTCAAAAAAAATTATGATTCTATTTTATTAAGATGCCTTGAAAAATCTGAGGCATAAAAGGTTTTGAAGGAACTTCATGATGGATTAGTTGATGGACATTTTGGATGAGAAACAACAACACATAAAATCTTGCATGCTGACTATTACTGGCCAACCTTGTTCAAAGATGCACACGAGTATGTAAGGAAATGCAAAATTTGTCAAACTGTTGTTGGAAGACAAAGGAAATATGCATTTCCATTACAACCGATCAATATTGAACAACTATTTGAGCAATGGGGACTGGATATAATAGGTGAGATCGTTCCTCACTCTTCAAAGCAACATATATATATCCATACAACAACTGATTAATTTACTAAATGGGTGGAAGAAATTCCACTAAAGCTAACCAATTCTGAGAACATTATCGAATTTATTGATCAATTTATCATTACCAGATTTGGATTACCAACTTCCTTGATGTTTGACAATGCATCTTATGTCTCAGGAAATGCTAGGATAGAATTTTCTCTCAAAATAGGTTTCAAACTTAAATATTCCACTAACTATTATCCTCAAGGAAATGATTTAGCATAATCAACTAATAAAAACATCATTAGTATCATTAAACGAAATATTGATCAGAGTCAAAGAAATTGGCATAAATCTTTAACATTTTCTCTATGGGCGGATCGGATAACACATAAAGCCTCTATAGGTACTTCTCCATTTAATCTAGCCTATGGGAAAGAGGTTGTTCTTCCTACAAATGTAGTATTTCCTTCTCTATCCTTGGTTCAATTTATTGAAGAAAATAATTCTTCTTTATTTCAGTTAAGGCAAGCACAAAATATCAAACTTGAAGAAGTGAGAGAGAAAGCCAAAATCACCCATGCTCATCATCAACAAATAGTAAAATCTTCCTTTGATGCAAATTTTGTTAGTTCAAAATCGTTTCAACTTGGAGACCTTGTACTAAAATGGGATAAAGCACATGAGGAAAAAGGTAAGCATACCAAATTCCAAAGAATGTGGCTTGGACCATTTCAAATTGTAGAGAAAATCGGCCCATCAACATTTTTTATTGCAAGATTTATCAAGCAAGAAATATTCTCTGCCTATGAATGGGAAAATTTTGAAATAATACTTCTCATAGGAGATAACCTCTTCTATCCCCTGTACATTATTGTCTTTAATTTTCCTAAGAAAATAAAAGTTAAATAATATAATTGTTGTCCTTGCAATAAAATCTCTTAGAATATTTTGACTTTTCGCTTTTATAAATGGAAGAGGTTTGAAATTTAATTAAGTTCCATCTCTCAGAAATTTTCTTTTTTCTACCAAAATTATTCATTCTTTGAGAAACTCCAACTTTATAAAAGACTTGTGTTTTATTATCAGTCAAGAAAAATATTTTTAACCAAGTAAAAGACTCTTAGTAGATAAGCATCCTTAACTCTAGAAATTTTCTTCCAGAACTCTTAAAGAGGAAATGATTCTCCCTGTCCAGTAAAGTTTTCTCTTTTTAGAGTGTAATCCTAGATAATGTACTAAAGCTTAAACGATAAGAGGTCTCATCAAGAGCATGCTTACCATACTCATGGGAAAATAATAAGACTAACATTACCACTACTATAAACCAAAACAGCGTAATGACTTGAGATTATCTTAATCAAAAGACAAGAGGTCCCATCACGAGCCAGCTTGTTCAGTTGAATTACAACCAATGAATGGCATTGTTACTATTTGGCCACTACACCAAGGCAATGGTTTTTAATTAATAAAAAAGAATAGCTATTTAAAAGCAAGAAAAAATATGTTACTGTGGAATTATATTTAAAAACTGCATTCTTACATGGATGGGACACATAATCATTTATGGTTAAAAGGTAACCTTGTCGAGGCTATAGATGCCTGCTGACAGCAGAGGCTCTACCTATGACAAACGAGTTTATTTAAAAATATAGTCTACAAAATCTTGATACTTTATTTTTAATTTTAGTAATGAATGATATAGGTATACGGATTTTCATCTTTAAGAGGATATCAAATGAATTATAATTGTTAAACACACGCATGGTGGGTGAGAAAGTAAACACACACAAAGGGAAAGATAAGCATTAGTTGCTTTTCTATTACTCATAGATGTACATTTATATTACATTAATGTGACTCTTGGATTCCACATTCCAAGGTCACTTGGACTCCATTTGTCCATTCTCCTTCCACACCTACCCGTTGAGGATTAGGTGTCCAACATTCCCCCTTTAATCTGAAGGGGTATGTGTGAGTCCAAGAAGAGCGTTTTAATACAAATCTGCAAAGTATGCATGGTAGCACTTAGGCTGAATCAACTCTCTAAAATTTTGGCATAAAGAGGTGGTTTAAGGATGACCACCAACACTGGAATGCAACGCTTATTGCAGTTCCCAGAATTCTTCCAAATCTGGAAAGAAGTTGAGGGCTTCCGCTAGAGGAAATGTCCCTCATATTTGAATAGGGATACCTTAAACCTAGAAGAAGAGAGGTATACAACCTATGATGGTTTAAGGATGACCACCAACACTAGAGTGCTTAATGTATTTCCCGGAACTCTACCAAAGCTGGCAAGAAGCTGAAGTCTTCTGCTAGAGGAAGTGCTCCGAATTCTTTGAAGAGGAAGAATATGAATCTCACATGGATGGTTTAAGGTTGTCCACCAACCAAAGGCATGCTCATGGGCATCCGTGTCTCTGGATACAACTCTAAATCTGGAATAGAAGGTTGTGGCTCAGGTTCGCTTGAACTGCTGTGTCTCTGGCTACAGCTATGAATCTGGAATGACAAGTTATGGCTTGGGCTTGCTTGAACTGCTTTGTCTCTGCCTATACCTCTAAATCTAGAATGACAGGTTGTGGCTCAAGATCACTTGATGTGACTTCGAAGCTTGTAGATGACCACCATTTTCCCCCCTGTCAGGTACAAGGTGAGATGATGGCGAAAACTCAATTGCAAGATTGTTCAATATTCAAGAACAAGTTATGATATGTGACTTAAACATTTTCTTGGTTGTTGATGCCCATTGCCAAGAAGCAATCCATCTAAGATGAATGTTTGTTCTTGCAAGAGGCTTGTTTCTGAAGCATCTGTGTGAATAATGGGTGTGTCGACCACAGTGCTTGCATGGGTGAAGATCGAAACAGTGATCTTTCATATGGCCAACTCGATCACAGTGTTGGAATTTTTCAATCTGTTGTTGCTGCTGTGGAAGAGAAGCAGAATCTGAAATAGCTGTAGGTGCACTATCATGAAGAAATCTGGCACTCTGAAATTTGATGGGCTTGGAGTAGTCTGGAATATGAAAGGACAATTGCTTGTCATATCCAAGACTAGTTTTGTGCTTTTTATGGACAAGCTCTTCCCAAGGTCTGATGATGGGCTTGAGAAGCGAAGTGTGAGCTTCTGCATCTACATACAAATCTGTTTTTGAACTAGGTACTGAATGTGAATCGATTGCAACATTATTTACTTGCTGCTTATGGGAGTCTATTTCAATGTTCTGAACAGAAACAAGTTCAGAATGATGACTCTTATGTTTTAATTCTTCTTGCTGTAGCTCTGACTCAAGCTGCAAAAATTCAATCTTCTCATGTGCATTTTGCAGACATGATTTAATGTCAAAAAGGGAGGCTTTGCTGATTTTAGCCATCCCATCAACAGTGGAGAGTATCAAAATATTTAATAATTATAATACATGAACAACATTGGTCATTTTATTCATTGTCAAACTTACACTTTAAATTTGTTCACAACTATGAACCAATGAAGAAGAAACAACTCCTACTCACAGTATAATCTCACTGAAAGATATTCTCAAACTTTGTTCTCCCACAAAACTACAACAATAAAGTGATATTCTTCCTCGTGGAATGAACCAAAAGAAAACTTTTAACTCTACAATTATTCTCCAAATCCACACTCACAAACAATCGTTGTTTGCATTCATATACAAAGCAAAGTATGTTGTGCATTCCTAAGCGATGAGATCCAAAACAAGAAATAGGTCAGTACCAAATCTGGTTACATAGACCTCGGCCCAGCACCATGGTAGTTACAACCAAAAATTTATCCTTACGACGTATTATGGCATGCAAGTAGTTGAATATTATAAAATAAAAATATTATTGTACCTTTTCAACTTATCATGGAATTTAATTGCTTCATATTACTAATGGAATGATTTATTTTGTGGATTGTGTGAAGAGGGAGTAGAGGCTTCTTGGTGTATTGCTACATGTTGAAGGTCGTACAGATACCAGAGCTTCTAACTCAACCACGATTGCACGAAAACCATGACTATCTTCTCTTCATTTATTGCTGCGATTAACTTTTGAGTTGTCTCTCTCAATCTCAATCGGAACTTGGAGTTTGCTCAAATCCCTTCCCTACTCCTTCCTCTTTATTAACACTAAAAATTGTCAATCAAAATCCACAAATCACTTTCTTCTCAACTCGCTCCTCACGTGCATTCCCTTTCCTCCTGTTTAGTATCACGAAACATTGGTGGTGCAATAAAGAGGACAAAATCAACCATTGAGAAATGGAGAACTATTTCAGCTTATTAGCATGAAAATGGTCTTTATCGCAATGTCATTCAATGTCGAGAAAGATATTCTGCCTCAGGTCATGTTGGAACATCACACCAAAAGAACTAATGGACAAAAGATGTTCGACTAATTATACCAAGGAACTATATAATGTAATGAATAAACATTTTGGCCAAAAAGAAATGATGTTGGAGATATAATTATTGATAAATCCACATCATATCATGAAACATTTGAATATTTCTTTATGCCTGCAAAGAATGTGATAATGCACAAGAATACAACGCGTGGGAGCAACCGCGGGAGCCTAGTATATGTTGGAGACAGAGCCTGGGAGTAGCCGCGGGAGGGAGATGAAGCGGTGGAGTTCTGAAGCAACGTGTGGAGTCCACGAAGGTGGAGGGCAGAGAGGCCAAGGTGGAGCGTGGATGTGTGGGAGGAGATGAACTGTGTGTGGGAGGTGAAGCGGAGGCGACGCAGGTGGAGAGGGATGAAGGGAGTGGGAAGTGAAGCGGAGGCCACAAAATTGGTGGTAGAGATGACGGGAGGAGTCAGTGTGATAAAGTATCACATATAGGAGGATTCTACTAAGGGAAAATGGTGGCAAGGAGATTTTATGGTGACAACTTGTATTGTCAACGTCATTTCACCTCATGAATTCGTGAGGGCTTACGCTGCCCATCTCAAGTGTTCGGGAAAGATTGAGCTTCCCCATCCAGAAAGCGCTACCAAATTAGTGCTGCGGCACGTCCCTCTAACTCTATCAGAATCTGCTCTCAGAGACCAGATCGATGGCCAATTCACAGGTCACTACAATTGGCTTTGTTTTTGACCACCCAACACTAGCATCCCGAGTCATAAGCACCAACTCTATTCTTGGGCGTACATTTAATTGAAAACCCCCAGGATGTTTTCGAATTTGCTGACATGTATAATGGCCATATATTTTTCAATGAGAAAGGAAGTGAATTCAAATCCGTGGCATAGGTTCTTATATACCAAGCTGGGATATCTGACAACAGAATCTTCACAGAGAATTCTTCCCACTTGAGCACATCATTGAACGGAAGCACATAGTGCTCTAGAATGGTGGAATGGTGGACAGAGTCAAAGTGCATAGTCTGAGGAAACGTTTCAGCGGGGCACACCAATATACCTCACTCAATCATCAAGGAAATTGACACTTTCAGCGTACCAACAACAAGCCAACCTGTTCACTGTAATGTTGCAAATATCAAACCCATACCCATTCAATTTTTACCTTCTCTTCTGGCAGAATGAATGGAATAACAGATTGGACAGGTTTGAGCGGTATAGGGGTGGCAGATTTAGTGTTTTGGAAGATATCTCTGCAGGAGGTCAATAGAAGCATAGGAAAAATGCATACGATGGGAACAACCCATCACAACAAAGATGCAACTGTAATGTGAAAGGGAGAGAAATTCATAGAGAAACCATATTTTTTTTGGGCAGCGCAAATGGAAAAGGGAGAAGGTAAAATGCTCATAAACCAACGCTTTCAATGGTGTAAAGTAGGGTGCAGATAATGCAAGTAAAATTTAGTTGATTGAACAAATAGTTCAAATTAGAGCAAGCCAAGATAGTCCCGCTCTGATACCATGTTAAACACACGCATGGTGGGTGAGAAAGTACACACACACAAAGGGAAAGATAAGCATTAGTTGCCTTTCTATTACTCATAGATGTACATTTATATTACATTAATGTGACTCTTGGATTCTGCATTCCAAGGTCACTTGGATTCCATTTTTCTGTTCACCTTCCACACCTACCCGTTGAGGATTAGGTGTCCAACAATAATTAGGAGGATTTTTTTATTATTTAGAGAAATGTTACTTATTTATTATTTCATCCAATTTCTTTTTTTTTAACTATTTTTATTTTGAAAGTTTTAGGAATTTCAAAATTTATAGAGATAACTAGTTCTTCCAGTGAATCGCCAATTTTTGTACTATTCAACAACCCCCCCCCCCCCCACATTTCATTTTTATAATAACAAATATTGAAATAATAAATGGGGACCCTTTTAAAATTTTCAAGAAAAAACCTAGCAAGAGTTTTTCCCTGTAAAAAGTGTTAAAGTGTTAAGCTAATTCACTTAAGACTAAGCGCTTTTTGTTTTATCACAAATCGTAGAAGCCAAAGGTAACATAAATAATAATTAGTCATAATATACGATAAAGTGATCAATAAGACCCTTTTTAAGATTAAGTGTTATGTTGCACTCTTTATAAAGGCCTAGAAATATTTCTAAAAATTCATGAAGCACTTAAAGTATACTTCGTATAAGGAAAAAGCCACTCAAAGAATACATCGCGTGTCGCAAATCGCAAAGACGAAAATAACTTTCAAAATACCATAACTCTAATCTTGCGATCTTGCGATACTACGACATGGAAAATCTTACAATCTTGCGATACTACGATATGGTGGATCTTGCGATCCTGCGATCTTGCGATAACGCGATATTGTGATGTTGCGAAATATTACCATTACGACTCTACAATATTGCGATTTTACGATATTGAAATTTATTGCAATAAAAAAATCAACATTACACTTAAATCTTATCATTTCGAAATATCATTCGGGTTTGCAATGTGATGTTTGACAAGACCCGAAAAGAATCACACAAAATCCATAATGCGTAATTAATAGAAATCAACTGCATTTAATATTTTAAAGGATCGACGAAATTTGTATCTATTTACTCATGCTTGCAATAAAAGTCCCATCCTTATCAAATTTATTGTTTTAATTAAACCTCTGGTATTATCTTTGATTTACGTTCATTTTGATTTCTCTATTGTTTAACCTCAAGGAATAACGCTCAAAGATGACAAAGAAAGGAAAAAAGACAACAAAGCCTTCTGCATTCGAGGATTCAGACATGCAGCCTCTCTTTAGTGATACTACATGCAACAAAGATGGTGGAGCTACATTTTGGGAAGCCATGTATAATATTTTAGAGGACGAAAATACAAAGGTGTTGGTAATCAAAGCAATTGCTGATGCTAAAGTCTCGTCTGAAGCTTCCTATTTTGAAGCAACCTGTTATTTCTTACACAGAATAGCTGCAAGGCCTAAAATCCTGCCATATAGAGATATGGTGAAGTGGATTATCAAAAATGTAGATATCTCAGACAAGACATTCAAGAATTCAAGACAAGAGGTCACGGGGTCATTTTCTGAAGACGATTTGCGTAGAATGTATCATCTCCAAGAACCTCAAAAGGCCTATGATAGAGATTTCATCAAGAAGTTCACAAAAGATAATGAAGATCCAATAGATGCCATGCAGACTTGGAGGTCCAGCTCTAGCAAATTCAAATGGGAGAAAACCAGTATGTACCCAATTGCACCTTTGTCTCCTCCACATAGTTATGTAGCTACTATGATGTGTATGCTTTTTGCGAAAACTGATAGCACCAAGTTTTCTATGGAATGGATTCCATTAATTGATGTGGTTGTAAAATCCATGGTTATGAATTGGAGTAACATTTTATCCGACAATTTGACTATGGGTATCATATACTATAGACAATATAGAGTTGTCTCTACTCGGGCCATCCCTCCATTTTTTATGAGTGCTTATGTGATGGATGGAATCTATTTCTATACAAAATTTCCTAATCTGGGTTGGAATTGGACTCTCAAATACCCTACTTCTATCAATGTGTATCATAATATTTTATGGGAATCTCAATTTCATCCTCATTTTTATAAGATTTGTCAAAAAATTATGTTGCTCATCTATCAAACTATTTTTGATACAAAAGTCCCCAGGCTTTCAGAAGAAGCAAAGCTAGATATTTTTTTAGTGGTAGGATGGTTTGGTGAATAAATTTTTACTTATATCAGATTTTTTGGGAGTATTTTTGATCCCCATGTTCTTCCTTATTATGTCCCATATAAGTTATTGGTGACATGAATTTCATACCAAAAAGTAGGGGAAGGTCATGCCAAAATCCGAAAAGACATGAAGAAATCTATCTTGCCAAATTTTCCAGTACAATGTGGTTCTTTTTCCTTGTTTTATTTTGGACACGTAGTTAAATAGATGCATAATATTACATGCTTGAATCTAGCTACGATGTCAGGGATACAATATGATCCTAACCAAGTCGCTCAATTCTTTAATTCTTTGGTTAAAATTACACAGTTCATGCATGAAAAAGATGAATTTGATGACCTATTTGAAAAGGCTGAGACTTTCTCACAAGTCTTGCATTTTGTGTCAATCAAATTAACTCTAGCCAACCTCAATCAATTTCATATTTACAAAAAAAAAATATGGACAAGGGTTCTGTTAGACCTATTGCATATTGAGGAAACAAGAGAACCTACTCCAAGTATAAGTTTAGAAGAAAATTCTGATCATAATTCTGATCAAGAATCACTAGAGAAATCAAGTCAAGGTTCATAAATTTCTAAGCATCAATCTCCAAATCAAGAAGAAGACTCTAAGGAATTTTTTTAAAAGAATAAAGAGAGAAATAATGGAGAAACAACAAAAGAAACCTTGGCTGAAGAAAAATTGGACATTAATTCTACATAGGATCAGACATAAAGAATCATAATAAAAGACATGGATAAATAATGGGAGAAATCCAAAGAAAAGCTCAGTCTACCAAAAATAGATGTAGGAATTGAAGGAACTTCTGATTTTCAAACTCCTAAATAGACCTTACAAGTTGTAAATTCAGAAGCAGATGTTGAAACCATCCTGGCCTACCCAACGTCACAAATTGTTTTGAGAATTGAAAAGATACCCCTTGTAGATATATTTTATATTCTAGCACACAAAGCTGTGGTAAGAAGACAAAGAAAGAAAATAAAGCTTGATTTATCAATAGAAACTCCAATGAATGAATCAAAGGAGGTTGTCTGGAAAGACAACCCCATTGATCCATTAGAGAATTTGACAAGACTGTCACAATTCACAGGTGCTTATGCAACAACTACAATTGATAATGCAACATAAGTTAGTCTTCTGTTTAAAGATAGAGATGCAAGAATTCAACTGTTAGAGCAACAAATTGAACATGAAAGACAAAATGTAAATAAGAAAACAAAGTTGTAGATGATACAATTTCAGAAATATTTTGAGAAAATGAAGTTACAACACTAGGCAAGAATTATAGAAAAAGATACACAGATTTAGCCAATACAAAATGAAGTAGATAAATTCAGAAATCAGCATTAGACAGAATAATTCATCAAAGAAACACTTGAGCTAAATACTCTGTTGTCAAAATAGCAAGAAATATTCTGTCAAAGAATCTCAATGATCAAACCATATTGTGAAACGAGTGATACATTAGTCCATCAAATGGTTGATCAGAGATTTGAATATGAAGAAGTTGATAAGAAGATCTCAGAGTTTATCTCCTGGCAAGAATCTAAGGAAGGAAGAAAAGCTGATTTGCCAAAGATTGAATAATGCCACAGAGATATTCTATTGACAGATTGGGATATGAAATTAAAGCAAGCAGAAAGGGAAACAACTAGAGCATATGATATCGCAACTAATATAATTGAAGCTATGAATGAAAACATTTATAACATTAATATGATTAAAGAATGCAAGCCTGGAGTTTTCCCAGATATCAGAAAATTAGAGGGACAGTGGAGGGAAACCGAAAAAATAAAAATGAAGAAATTAAAAATCTATCTAAGCTTAATCATGAATCTTATTGGTAGTTTCTAGTAAAACCATACAGTTAGCAAATGGCTTTACGTTGTCTAACGAATTCCACTCAAAAGATGGTGCCACCTCTCTCCGACGTTGTATTCATGGGACAACTAAGATCCAAAGTCGGCCAGCCAACCCAAATGAAACCAATGTTGGATATCTAAGAACTGAAAATCTTAATGGAAAGGAAGGACCATTCAACCTGATCAAGCACGTCATTATCTTTCTTTTAGTTTTTATCTTTTATTTTCAGTATTCTGAGGAAGTTTGTTTGAAACCTCCTCAAAATATTATGTAATATTATATTTTTGATACATATATAATATTATTTAAACCTATCTCATGCATTTAGGGAGAAGTCCAAGATGTGATCAAAAACACTTTGCAAAATCTTGCATTTATGTACTTTTGTGATTCTTTTGATGAAATACATGGAACAAGATCTTGATTTTATTTAATATCAAAGCATACTCTATTGAATTTTCATTTATGTACTCTTAGATTGTATTTGGTTGAAAATAAGAGAAGTTCAACGTTGCTGATTTCATGAATATAACCTCTCATATATGGTACTATTATCTTTATGATTGAGTTCTATTGATGATTTAGTAATAAAATTCTTTTTATTGTATTGTGTATGAGATTTGGATTATAATTTTTCATTAAAGCACTATTGCATGATGTTTCAGTTGTAATTCATTGTTGAGTATAATCAATTGATATATGAAATATAGTTTCACAACTATTTTTCCTAACTATTTAGTCAAAATAATTATCTTTAAACAGTTTCATCTCTTTTAGCAATTGAATGATTTTTATTATCTTTTTCTTTAATATATCTTTGTGGATTGCATAAGTTAAATTATTAACGGGTATAGATTAAGTTAAATATTAGATTAAATAGATTCATGTGTTTGTTACTTAAATAGATTATTTCTATTAGTTTAAAATCATTTTCCATTTCACCTTGTATCAAACCCATCATCATCATATTAATTCTTTGCTGGAAAATTGGTACCATTATTCCCAGTCAGAGGCACTATACCAAATAGAAAAGGAAATGCTTTTAAGGTTTGTATCAGGTGTTTATCCCCCATATTGTTGCAACGGAATTCCGGGGCATCAACAAAAGGCGAACAAAATTTTAGAGCTTGTGCACAGTGATGTGTTTGGACCTGTGTCAGTTCCATCACAGGGTAAGTGTGTGTAATATGTATCATTTATAGATGAATTCTTAAGGAATACATGGATATATTTCCTTAGGAATAAATTTGAAGTCTTTGATAGGTTTAAATAATTTAATGCTCTAGTGGAAAACGAGACAGAGAAGAAGATAAAGGTATTGAGGACAGATAATGGTGGAGAGTTCTGCAAGAAGGAATTTGAAGAGTTATGTAAGAAGTGTGGTATAGCATGAAATAGTACTACTCCATACAAACCCTGAAAAAATGGATTTGCAGAAAGAATGAACAAGACGTTGATGGAAAAGGAAAGAAGCTTGCTCATTGGGGTCGGGTTAGGACAAGAATTCTGGGTAGAGGCAGTGGAGACAACATGTTTCCTAATTAATACATCACCTTCATCAACGTTGGAGGATAAGACTCCGCATGAGGTATGGACTAGTATGAAACCCTCTCTTTAACATCTGAGGGTATTTGAATGTGGTGCATATTTACATGTTCCAAAGGAGAAAAGAACCAAGATGGATAGTAAATCTGAAAGGTGCATCTTTATTAGGTAAAAGGATGGTTTAAAAGGTTATAAGATTTGGAACCCAAAAACAAGGAAGGTTGTGTACAATCAAGATGTATTGTTTAAAGAGATGAAAGATGTTATTAAACATGATGTCCTACCAAAGGAACCTGAGAAGATATATTTTGAGCTAAAGGAGGAAGAATCAGACTTTATAGCAGAACATGAATCATAAGATGAAGAGTGACAAACTCTAGTTGTGAGAAGATCAGTTCGAGAAAGAAGGAAACCAAAAAGGAATAGTCCATATATTTTCCTTTAAAAAATTTCTTGTATTACTGATGATGATCCTAGAAATGTCAGGGAGGCAGTAGATTTTGAGGATGGAAAACTCTGGAAAGAGGCATTGGTTGATGAAATGGCATATTTGGAAAAAAATGAGGCTTGGCATTTGGTGGAGATGTGAGATGGAAGGAAACCCATTGGAACAAAATGGGTGTTTAAGAATAATATGAATGCAGAAGGAAAGGTGGAGAAATACAGAACTCGGTTGGTAGCCAATGGTTATTCCCAAGTGCTAGGAATTGTTTTTGGTGATATTATTTCTCTTGTTGCCAAGTTAGCTTCTATTAAATTACTTTTATTTTCTGATACTTATTTTTATTTCGAGGTATAATAGATGGATGTGAAGACACCATTTCTTCATGGGGATCTAGAAGAAGATATCTACATGAAGCAACCTAAAGTCTTTGCAGTGAATGGTAAGAAAAAAATGGTATGTAGGTTAAAAAAGTATTTGTGTGGGTTAAAAAAATCACCAATGATGTGGTATAAAATTTTTGATACATATATATGGGGACTCGGATTCACCAGAAGTAAAGTAGATCATTGTGTGTATTTTATATTAATTGGTGACTATTTTATTTATTCGGTCTTGTATGTGGATGATATGTTGTTGATTGGAAATGAAAAAGAAATTATCTAGGATTTGAAGACCCAATTGTCCAAATTTGACATGAAGGATAGTGGTGCTGTAAAATATATTTTAGGCATGGGAATTAAACGATATTGGGAAAAGAGGAAGATTTGTTTAAACTAGAGTAAGTATTTTGAGACAATACGACATAATTTTAATATGCAGGATAGTAAACTAGTGAAGGTTCCTATTCTTGTAGGTGTAATTGATCTATTGAATAATGTCCCAAGGCACAAGACGAGGAAGAGGACATGTCCCATGTGCCATATGCAAGTGAATTCGGTAGCCTAATGTATGCAATGGTCTGTACTAGACCAGACATTACACATGCAGTGGGAGTATTGAGTAGGTTTATGTCAAAAATAAGGAAGGAGCATTGGAAAATTGTGAATTGCATTTTCAGGTATTTGTGTGGCATTAATGATAATGATTTGTTCAACCAAGGAAGACCACGATGGGACAAATTTTTGGACATTCGTGGCTTTTTTTATGCAAATTGGGCTAGTGATCTATATTAGAGAAGATCTACAAGTGGGTATGTGTTTAACCTATTTGGAGGAGCAGTCAGTTGTATGAGAAAAAGATAGTTTGTAGTGGATCTTTCAGCTACAGAGGATCAATACATGGAAAACACTCATGCAAGCAAGAAATAAATCTGGTTGCAGAGGTTGTGTTTAACTATGGGGTTGGTACAATGAGATATAAGGATATACCGTGACAACCAAAGTGAAATTTTCTTGGAAAAGAACCTTGCTTATCATTCAAAGGAAAAGCACATAGATGTTCAGTATCACTTTGTGAGGGACATGGTTGAGGACAAAAAGGTGTTGTTGGTAAAGTTGGGCTCTTTTAATAATGTTGCAAATGAATTGATGAATTATGTGAGTTGAGAAATTTTATTGGTGTATAGAAACAATGGGAATTACAGAGTTGGACCAATGGCTAAGCTCTCCTGTGACCCCCTGTGTGGAAACAAAACAAGGGGGAGAATGTTTTTTTTGTGTTATATTCTTTCCATGACTAGTATCCCACATGGGGGGGGGGGTCACAGGGGGTGTAAGCCCCCCCCTGTTCGTTGCACTGGGCGTAGCGGGGGGGTTGAAACCCTTCCTATTGGGGGCAGTAACCCCCTTACACGGTCTAGAGCAGTGCCTCGAGAATTTTTTTTGGACTATATAATAAGAGGGCAGACCTACCTATGGTTTGTGCATGGGTTTTGCACATGGTTTTGAGCATGATGGTTTTTTTGCCATGGTATTTTGTAGATCCGATCAAGGGAACTATGATTATGTTATAATTCAGGGTTAATGGACTGGGGTTTATGAATTATTAAACATGTACATATATGTATTGTGACATTGAAAGGAATATAATGGAAAATCAATCTGGTAGTCCCTGTTTTTGGATCCAGGGGAAAATATCTGTGTATATTAGATTTATGTTCTCGCCATTGTATATTTTCTATTTTAATAATTAGTTTGCAGGTAATTTCTTTACAGGGTTAAAACCTACAAGAAATCATAGTTTAAAGCAAAATCGAGGGGATGGAAACCAGTCCACCCTAGTAAGGGTTATGAGAAGCTCTAATTTCACAAAGAAAGTTGTGAAAGGGAAAATTCAAGGGAGGTGGGTCGCAGGAAGGAAGGAGAGGTAATTAATCTTGAAGGACGACATCTTGTACCTTGGAAGTACCAAATGAAATGATATCAGAGGGACGTCATGATTTTGTAAGGAGTGCTTGTAGGGGGGCTATTGTATCAGGCCTAGAACTAACCCATCTTGTATCGTTAGTAGATACCCTTACTCCATGTCAACATCATTTGATGGAGGGTTTGCAGTAGATTAGATCGAGGCTATCCATACGTTGACACTTTTCTAGGGATTTGGAAAATAATCTACTAGATCCTCATACATATTCCCTATAGAAATATTATGACCTACCAAATCTAGTGTCTGTGTTGCATCTTGCTACCTCAATTCTCATGCCTACAAAATATCTTCTTGCATTTTCATCCTCACACCCCCTAAAATATGAAGGGAAGCTTTGTTCCTCTTTTTTTTCTATTATTAGCTTTGTTATATTTGTGATAGGTTTGCTACTCATGTTAAGTTCATAGAAAAAATTCAATAAATTGATATGAAATTGTAAGAGAAACTATATAGAACTTGATAAGATTATAAAGAGTGTCATGAATAACTCAAGAGAACTTACCAATTCAAAGCTAATGGCACGGTGTGGTTTGTAGAAATTTTAATACAATTATGTATTTCCTGGATTCTCCTGATCTAACAATTATATGCCACTGTTAAATACAAAATCCTTCTACTAAAATATTTGCGGAAATTTAAAACACAGTCTCCAATTGTAAACAGATGAAGAAAGATCAATCACACATAACACATATGTTTCTACCGGGAAAGCATAAGACTAAAAGCCCCACTATCATATATTATGTATATATCATTAATCGTGAAACAATCTCATACAAAAATCTAATCCAAGAGCTCTGAGTACAATATACAATCATCTCACACTGTCATACAAAAATTGGCAAATACATGTGCCAATTTACTGCCTCCTGACAGCCTGCCTCTACAACGCAATCCATGTTGATCACAATCCTTGAATGGATGAGATAGTGCCTAGCCTTGACTGAACAATCCTCATTGGCATATCCAATGTGTGTGTGGTTTCATGAGTGCACCCACTAATGTCACAACAGATAGTCAAACTGTCCCTTTCACCTATCTCTTAACTAGGTCTCCACTGGATCTGACACGCATGTAGTTAACAGTAGTAAATATTTAGTTGCATGTGAGATCACTCCCTGTGAATTAAGTAATAGTTAATTCAATGATCTCTCACTAGTGTATCTTTAGATACAACTAGTTACAACTAGCACAACTAAGTTTAACTCACTTAACTGAGTTGAACTACTTTACAACTCACATAACTACACATCCAACTCTGTTACAACTTCAAATATCTCAGTTACAACCAAGTCCACTTGCATGTCCCACCAACCAACCTTAGAACTCGAAATTCCTTCAGCTAACTTGTTTTTTACTTCATTTAACTGAAATCAAGTGCTTCAAGAGAATAGATTAATATTTATTGTCCAATTATTATTAAGAGATAATAATAATCGACATGCATTCTATATTTAGACATGCGATATATAAATAGACTTCGCACATGCATCTAAAATTATAACCTCATCTATAAATAGAATTTTCTCACCATTCTAAAAATAGACTCTCGCTATAAATATAATTTTCTCACCATTCTAAAAATAGACATACACCTAAAAATAGCGCGTGGGCCCCACCTAGTGTAGGTGCTTAATTTTCACTAGGATCATCATCTTGTTGAATCTCAACACTCCCTCTCGACAAGAAAGGGATTATCCTTCACCCTGATCATGTCTCTCTGGTATTCGAATTTTCTCTTGGTGAGCACCTTCGTCAGAATATATGCATCCTGGTTCTCCATAGGAATGTATTGAAGCAACATGATCTTTCGCTACACACAATCTCTGATGTGATGTTACCGAATCACTATAGGATATTTGATATGATGAATCACTGTTGGATCTAAATGAGAAACAAACAAACCAACCAGGATCTTTCTCATCTAGATAGCTTCACATGCATCTTGACTTGCTTCCATGTATTCCGCTTTCGTTGAACTAAGTGCCACGAATATCTGTTTCCTGTTGTAACAAGAAACAACTGTAGATCTGATACTGAAGAGCCCTCATGATGTGCTCTTTATGTATGTTGGGTTTCCTGCCCAATCTGCATCTGTGAAGCCATGCAACTTCACCTAATCCGTCTGTTTGTACTATAATCCATTCTCAGATGTGTCCCTGAGATATCTCAGGACATGCTTTCCCACCTTCCAAAAGAGCTTGGTAGGCTTAACAATTGCTTTACTAAGCTGGTTCACCGCATATCATATGTACGGTCATGTATTTACTAAATACATTAGCGAACCCACTAACCGTCGATAGACAATAACATCCACTACCTCTCTAGATGTAGCGTCCTCTTTCCTCTAGGTTCCTAGAAGAGGAGTATCCATGGGTTTGCAGCCCTCCATGTGAAAATTACCCAATATCTCCCTTGCATACTTTCCTTGAGACACAAAAATTTCACCATCTCGCTGCCATATTTCCAGTCCAAGGAAATAATGAAGGAGGCCCATATCCTTCATCTCGAACTCCTTGGCAAGGTCCTCCTTGCATGAGTGTATCAGCTGCTCATCACCAGTCAGTATTAAATCATCAACATAAAGAAAAATGATTAAAATCTTACCCTCCACCACAATTTGGTATAGGTTTTCATCTGCCTCACTCTTAGTGAAGCTAAGTCCGGTGAAATAGTTCTCAATCCAAGTGTACCAAGCACAGGGTGCTAGGTTCAGCCCATACAGTGCTCTTTTGAGTCTGCACACATGCAACTCACTGATGAAGATCTCAAATCCTTCAGGTTTTTGAATGTGCACTTCTTCCTCAGTGATCCCATTAAGGAGCGCAGTCTTCACATCCATCTGATGAATGTGCCAACCCATCTACGCTGAGAGAGAAAGGATGATCCTTATGGAAGAATACTGTGCAACAGGTGCAAATATTTCTTCATAATCAATCCCCTTGATCTGTGAGAAGCCCCAGGCCACAAATCTGGCCTTATATTTCTCAACACTCCCATCAACAGCTTGCTCTACCTTGTAGATCCATCTTGAACCTATCACTGATTTATCAACTGAACTTGGAACAATTTCCCAAGCACTGTTTCTGAAAATGGAGTCATACTCCTCCACTTTTGCATCTACCCATGTGGGATCCTGCACTGCTTCCTGAAAGGAATATGACTTAGTCACAATGCATTTTCTCATGAGATACATGTATCCAGTGAATCGGTCAGGAGACTATCTCTGTCTGCGCTGTGAAGTAGGGACTCCTACATTCTATGTCGTATCAAACTTCAACCTCTCAGCTTCTGTGGTACGCCTTCTGCCAGTTTTGATGTTTGGCTCTGCATGAGTGGACTCCTCCACTCCATGAACCTCCTCCTGTGGCTGATCCACATCTAGAGACTCATCTTTGGGAACCAAAAGTTCCTTCTCTGCATGTAAGTCCAGCTCCCTCTCAAGCGACAACTTCATGGATTTATCCTCATTGAATTTTATATCCCATCATACCACAGTCATTCGATTGTTTGGAAAATACACACGATAATTATGGGGTGTTTCTTTGTACCCCAAAAATATCCCAACTTCAGCAGTGGGCTCCAGCTTCTTCTTGGCGTTCTTGGTAACATGCACATAAACAGATGAGCCAAAAATATTAAAGTGAGAAACATCTAGTTTCTTACCAGTAAAAGCTTCTTCAAGTGTACTCATGCCAATTACTCTATGAGGACAACAGTTTTGCACATAAACCACAATGTGCATGCTTCCACCCACAAATGCATTAGTACGCCCTGATCATGCAACATTGCTCGTGCAACACCCACGATCATTCTATTCTTCCTCTCCATGACCCCATTTTGTTGTGGGTTATGAGGCGCTATGAGTTCTCTTCGAATTCCTTCTTTGCTACAAAATTCTTTGAATTCGTTCGAGATGTATTCTCCACTATTATCACTCCACAGAGCCTTCACTTGCTTCCCCAACTCTTTCTCAACCAATGCCTTAAACTCACAGAGCTTTGAGAATATTTGATCCTTCTTCTGCATGAATAAGATCCAACATTTATGAGAAAATTCATCAACAAAAATAACATAATACCTGTGTTTTGTCATTGAAGCAACTGAGAATGGTCCACACACATTTGTGTGAACTCTCTCCAGGATCACCGAAGCATGGTTCTCCTTTTAAATAAAGGTGGATTTTAAATACTTCCCCATGGTGCAACCCTTGCACTGATCTAACTGAGCAAGTGTTCCCATTGGAAGTCCAGTAGATATTTGTTGCATGACTTTCAAGGCTCCATGATGAAGATGGGCCAATCACGTGTGCCATAATTTTCACTCATCCTGGCTCACCACTTTTTCCGCCTTGCCCATCATGGGATCACAACCTTCTACCTCCATCTTGTAGATATTGTTGACTCGAATCCATATCCTCTTGGCTTGACCCATTGTTTTATGTTGCAGGAAATAATTTCCATCACTGAAAACAACGTCATAGCCTCTGTCCTCCAACATCACGACTGAGACCAAGTTTTTATTCAGACCTAGAACATGCATAACATCTTTCAATTGAAATGGTTTAACTGACTCCCTCTCAAAGGTAATGGTACCAATGCCGATCGCACTGTATCATCCATCGTCGCCCATCTCTATATGCATCTTGAGATATTTCTTTTCCAAGTCACTGAAAAGCTCTTTATCTCCCATCATGTGGAAGGAAGCACCAATATCAAGATACGACATTGATCCCATTGCGCTTGATACGAAGCATGCGATCAAGGAGAAATCAAGTTCAAATTGCAAGGCAAGGGCCTCACCAGCTGCATCTCCAGAAACCTTCTTGTTCTTCTTTTTCTGTGGGTAGTTAGTGGCAAGATTTCCATGTTCATGACAATGAAAACACTTCACATTGGACAAATCCAACTTCTTACCTTTAGACTTGGATTTTGAGTGGAATGTATTCCCCTTCCCTTTCCTTGCCTTGGCAGCAAAAGCACAATCCTCTTCATCATCATGCTTTGATGAATAACCATCTCTGACATTTCTCCTGAACTCCTCCTGCACTAGATCCGACCATAGTGGATCCCAATCCGACAGTTTTTCCCTTTCGTTGACAAAGTCTTGATAACTATGCCAACTCTTAGGAAGTCCCAAGAGAGCCAAGCTCACCAAATCCTCATCAGAAATTGTGATTCCCACACTCCCCAGTTCATCTTGACATTGGAAAAAATTTGTGAGATACTTAGGAATATTGTCACCCTTATCCATCTTGATCTTTCTGAGTTTATCCTTCAACGCCAATTTCCTATGGTCACTGCTGCTTTGGAAAAGATCTGTTGAAACCTTCCACATAGCATATGGAGTGGCTTTCCCATGAAGGCTTGAGACAATGTGGTCTTGTACACCTTCCAATAGAATCCTTCTCATCTTCGCTACTTTCTTTTTCCATGCGTCAAGTAGTGTAGCATCTGTTGAAGTGGGCTTAGGAACATCATTGTTGATGAATTCCTTCAAGACATTACATTCAAGCACTGCATCCATCCTGTCCTTCCAGGAAATTTTGTTCGAGCTGCCCTCGAGTGAATACTCTAGACGCAAACCATTGAAATCCATTTCAATGTTTACTCAACCGTCGCACCAAGAAATTATTGCAACAAATTCGAATTGTTTCCACCAAAAAACTTAGCTACTGCTTAAAAATTGCAGTATTCTTTGCTCTAATACCATGTAGAAATTTTAATACAATTATGTATTGCTTGGATTGTCATGATCTAACAAGTATATGCCACTGTTAAATACAAAATCCTTCTACTAAAATCTTTGTGGAAATTTAAAACATGATCGCCACTGTGCAAACACATGAAGAAAGATCAATCACACATAACACAGATGTTTTTACCAAGAAAGCATAAAGCTAAAAACTCGACTATCATATATTATTTATATATCATGGGTCGTGAAACAATATCATACAAAAATCTAATCCAAGAGCTCTTAGTACAATATACAATCGTCTCACAGTGTCATACAAAAATTGGCAAATACATGCTCCAATTTACTACCTCCTGACAGCCGGCCTCCACTGCGCAATCCCTGCTGATCACAATCCCTAAATGAATGAGATATTTCATTGCCTTGATTGTGCAATCCTCATTGGCATATCCAATGTGTGTGTGGTTGCATGAGTGCACCCACTAATGTCACAACAGATAGTCAAACTATCCCTTTCACCTATCTCTCAACTGGGTCTGCATTGGATCTGACATGCATGTAGTTAACAGTAATAAATCTTCAGTTGCATGTGATATCACTCCATGTGAATTAATTAATAGTTAATTCACTGATATCTAACTAGTGTATCTTTAGTTACAACTAGTTACAACTAGCACAACTAAGTTTAACTCACTTAACTGAGTTAAACTACTTTACAACTTACATAACTACACATCCAACTCTGTTACAACTTCGAATCACTCAGTTACAACTAAGTGCACTTGCATGTCCCACCAACCAACCTTAAAACTCGAAATTC
Organism: Pinus albicaulis; assembly: GCA_034641835.2. NCBI lineage: Eukaryota > Viridiplantae > Streptophyta > Pinopsida > Pinales > Pinaceae > Pinus > Pinus albicaulis. Next base: position 521,394,239 of record CM076575.1, on the reverse strand, counting down.
CTTCAGCTAACTGGTTTTCCACTTCACTTGATTGAAATCAAGTGCTTCAAGAGAATGGATTAATATTTATTGTCAATTTATTATTAAGATATAATAATAATCGACATGCATTCTATATTTAGACATGCGATCTATAAATAAACTTTGCACATGCATCTTGTTAGGGTCCTATAACAATAGGATTCATAATTTTGAATTGAATTTGATTAGTCTTGTAAAGATGTACATACTTTGTTTTCTGCAAAAAAATTTCCCATACTAGAAAATTAAAAAATGTAAAGAGGGTAAAAGTCCTAAAAGAAAAATCAAAGGACTTGAAAGAAAAAAGATAAAAAAGAATAGAAAAATGGACCCCAAACAAAAAGGAGATAAAAATAAAACATGAAAGTGATGCAAATCCAAATGCCACTACTATTTACTTTTACTGCAAAATAAAGATTATGTGCAGCTTGTTCAAAATGCCATAATCCATGATAAGTAAAATAGCTTAATCTTGACTTTTTCATGCTTTAAATTTCATGTTGTTAGATAGAGAATAAAGATCTAGCCAAACAATTTAATCTTGGCAGATCAGTAGCTAGGTAGAGAATAATAAGGAGCTCAACAACTTAATCTAAGCCCTTGGAAGAAATAAGGATAGAATTATTTAGTTTTTTGTTTTAAAAATAAAAAAGAATAAGGGTTTGCAAGCTCAAATGCACCCATATAAATGAAGAAAAAAATGTTAGGGTAGTAGATGGGTAGGTACAAGCAGTTTTAACAAGGCATGGATAGCACAAATTGATCATTTCATACTTACTAATTCATTTTCCTTGTAAAATTACTCCTTCCCCTTCATTTGATCCTTAACCCTTCCCTATTTAATTTCCCCCTTGCTAAAAATCCCTGTCCTCTTTTAGAAATCATCCCCTTGGAAAAACCCTTTTTCTGACTAACGCTGCCCCTTCTTTAGCTTAAAAAACCCATTTCTATTACCAATACCCATTCCTCCTTCCCCTTTACTAGTTTTGCAACATTCAAATAAACACATACAAACCCACTTATCTAAAATTTGCAGCATTTATAATATATCGGGCCTCACTTCAAACACTCTTCCCAAATATTATTTTAAACCCCCCTCCCTAATTCCATTTCTAGCCTCCTCTATTATAATAATCCCCACTTACTATATTTTAATATCCCGTATTATACCATATTAACCCCCCTAATACATGTCTAACATCCCGCATCATATTTATTAACCCCCCATTAAATATAGTTCCCCATAATATTAAACTCACGTATATGCATTTCTCGACCCTTTAGTTTATTTCACCTCGCCTATTAAGACCCGGGTCCCCCTTATCCTAACCCCATGGAGCTATTTGCCACTTGATCTCCATAAAATTGATCCGACGACCATCAAACCATTTTTCATCCCCGATTGCGTGAACATTAACACTACCGAGAACTTGCAAAATAGACTGTTTAGTTCCTCCGCTCCCTTGCTATGTGGCAGCCCCATGTTGTATCACATCCTCACTGCAAAAACCATTTACTGCCTGTCCACCGATGCAAAAACTACCAAAACCGCTCTGCTTCTGTGCGACAAGCCATTCAAAAAACTGCCACTTGTCCAGTCATCCAATGTGTGTTACATTGCATGTCTACACTTGCGCCATTTGCGAAAAACATGCCCACTCTGCACTGTCACAAGCTATTACTGTTTGAAATCAATACACCATTTAAACACTGCGACATTACAATAAATCATGAGGACTGTTTCACATTATGAGAAAATCCATAAAGCCTCCCAAAGAAATCCCCATTATCTCATTCATAACCTACCTCTGCGAATTTGCAACAAAAAGAATAAAAGATCATTACCAGCGCAGAATCAAAACATTCATAGTCTGGACTTTGTCCATAAATACGCAATTCAAATGAAGCCATTGCTCATTTAATTCAGACCTTTGTTTCATTAACTATTTTTTTGTTTTTCAGGTATATTAGCATACTAAGAAATCTGATAAATAGTTGATACTAGTTCACAACTATTTAATCCAAATTCTCGGGATTTAAAGCAAAAGTTTCATACATAGGAGGAAAATCAAGCTAGAACCAGAAATATAGGAGAGAAAGGATAATTTACACAGTAAATTGGTTTTAAGAGAGTAAAAAAATATACAACAACAACAACAAAGTTGTTCAAAGTAACTCTCCAAGATATATTTTACTCATTGTTACATACATCTTACTGTAAAAAGGTAAAAGTAAAAGCAGAGTAGTCAAAGTAAAACAGTAAAAGTAAACATAGAGGTAGTAATGGATAAACAGAGATGAAAACACTTTCACTAGAAACAATAAATTTTATCCAAAGTAAAAGTAAAAACAGTTAAAAGAACAATAAGGTTAAAATATGAAAACAAAGCAGGAAGGACATTTTCCATAAATTTTCTGTTTAAGTCATAGCATTGCAGAAACTATTGTGTCCAATAAAAGATGAATTTTGAAAAAATAGAGGAGGTTTGTGTTCCTGAGAGGCCAATATACAAAATTGTATCTCATGTTTTACACAGGTATTACATAATGAGAAATACATTTACATCTTCACGGCCTAATTTTCAGATTGTGCGAAATCTTGTTTTAGACATATTTTTTCAGAGTATATTGTGAACAGTTGGAACTGAATTTTGGGAAACTGAGAGAGGTTTATCTGAATACCATATTTATCTACAATAACCTCTTTAACTTTTTACGTCTCTATCTTGGATTGAGACATAAAAAGGTATCACTAGACCCCAATTTTGAAATTTTTCTGGAGCAAAATGCACAAAGGAAGGAGATAGTTAGTGAATTGGAAGCCTCATCATCAACTAAGAGTTCCTATAAAATTCAAATTTCTCTTCTTTGTCACCATAAATCCATAAATATAGTTCCAAATAGTTTCATTAGTTTTGAGTGTCCTTTATTTAAGTTCTATTTATGTAATATAGTTTGAGATATTTGTAAACCAATATTGATATTTTTTCAAGATATTCTAGTTTAGAATTTGTATAAATAATTCATCATTTGAAGTATTGAGGGTGGATGAATTGTTGAACATTTATATGGCAGTACAATTTTGAACCTAAGGGTGATTGTGAAAATTTCAAGTCGACAGACTGGATCAAAGCAATAAAGCATCATATTACAGGATTCATGTGTTGGGCCACTACAGTGAAGTATTTTCACTTGTTTCTTTGTCAATTTCTTATGTTTTTCATCTATGCTTGAATGTGTTCTAAATCTAAATGATAAATCATGAATTTTTATTTCAAAATATGTTAAAATCACTATGTTTTGACTGATTATAATTTATATGTTTTCCATTGATATCTGGATTAGGGAACCCTTAATTTCTCCCTAGTTTCGATTGACCTCCACCTTTTCACTCATAATCCGGATTTAAGAACCCTTAATTGCTCTTTTATCCCGATTAAAACCATTTTCCATCAGCCTTGAAGATTTGAAGTAACTCAAATATCTTTCCCTGTAAACATTTCACTTTAGAACTTGATCCTGATTTGACTGCTTGACACATTGACTCCATTAGCCCAATGGAATATAGACCTACTTCTATCCATCTAAGTAAGTGATTTCACCACACAAAAAAATCAAAATTCCAAAGCCAATTTACCCTACATAACTAGCCTAAAACCAATTAAAATCAACAAATCTAAATCATATAAAGAGAGCCCTCTCTGAGCATTAGGAAGGCTAGATCCTAAGGCTTAAAAGTAGGTTTGTGGTTACCTCGGTGAGTTCTTTCTTTAACCTTGAGAAATTACTGAGTGATAACATATTGGCGACTCCACTGGGGAATCTAACATTTTCTTCAGAAATATTTTACAGGTTCAAATTTGATCTATGATGGTGGACAATGATCAAATGCACAAATGTTAAAATCATCCACCTGGCAACTCCAAATCAATTTCACAATCAAGACTCCACTGCAGGAATGAACCTGAATGAACAATATGGAAAGATTGGGATTTTAGCTTGGATTACAATCCAAGACATCATGTTCTTTCTCATTAAGAAAGTTTTTCAATGTATATTTTATTTTAGAGAAGATCTTAGATTAGTTTTTAATTATTTTCCTTTAAATATTGTAAATACTAATTATCCTAATCCCTTCGAGCAATTTTCTTCTGAATCTTATGATCTTCTCTAAAAATATGGGTCTCTTGCTTAAAGAATATGCAACCTTATTTTCTTTCTCCTTGATGTGGGATATTCTGAAATCATATTCACTAAATAACTCACTACAACGTCATTGTCAAGCATTAAGGTCCTTTTGGGTGAAGATATGCTCACGAATTTTATGATCCGTTCTTTATTAAAATTAACGCCCCATTAGACAATGTCTCCATAGATTCAAGGCAATTACAAATAGAGCTAATTCTAGATCATGTGTGGCATAATTGATTTCATGGGTATTGATGTAATGTGAAGAATAAGCGATAAACCATCCATCCTATATCAAGATTGTACCTAATACTTCTCCTGATGCATTTGTACATACACAAAATTCCTTTTCCATGTCAGACACCTTTAATATTGGGGTAATTGTTAATCGCCATTTTAGCTCATTAAATTCTCTCTCATGCTCACTTGTCCATTCAAACTTACCCCTTTTCCTTTGGAAGTTTATGATGGCACCAGATATCTATGAGAATCCTTCTACAAATATTATATAATAGCCTTCCAACCCCATAAATTTTCATACTCCTTTAAAATTATTAGGAGTAGGCCAACCCATTATAATTTCAATCTTCCTACGATCCACTGCAATTCCTTTCCCACTAATGGTATGGCCTAGATATTTAATTTCCTTATCAAAGAAATAACACTTAGTAAGTTTCTCGTATAGCTTACATTCTCTAAGGCATTGAAGTACCAATATCAAGTGCTCTTTATGATCCTTCTCATTGTGAGAATAAATGAGGATGTCATCCAAGAACAATTGAACAAAACTGTCTAGGTATCTGCAGAAAACATTGTTCATCAAGTTGATGAATTATGCTAGAGAATTAGTCAAACCAAATGGCACCACAATAAACTCATAGTGCCCATATCGTGTTCTAAATTTTGTCTTAGGTATGTCCTCTTTGATTCTTAGTTGGTGTTAACTTGACTACAAGTCTATCTTGGAAAATATTGAAGCTCCTTTTAGTTGGTTAAAGTGGTCATGTATGCGAGGCATGGGGTACTTCTTTCTCACAGTGCTTTGTTTAGATCACGGAAATAAATACATCAACTAAGAGTTACATCCCTTTTATTCACAAATATTACCGACACACCCCAAGGTGATAAATTTGGTTAGATGAATCCTCGATCAAGTAGTTCTATTAAGTTGTATACTCAACTCATTAATTTTTGGGATTGTCATTTGATAAGGTGTTTTGGATATGTGTTCTCTTCCTGGTTTCAAGGAAATGGAAAAATCAATTTCTTGAATAGGAGGCAAGCCTGGTAGCTCTAGAGGAAATACATCTACAAATTCGAAAATTATCGGGTGAGAATTATCATAGGACTCCCCACCGATATGAACCATCTCTATTGTATAAATCTTGTATCTTTTCCTCACTGATATGAGGTACAACTTAACATCACACTTAATTCCCTCAGTAACAGTGGGCTCTCTCTGGTCATATTTGAAGATAATTGTCTTATTATAGAAATCCACTATAACTTGATGAGATTCAATCCAATCCATTCCTACAGTTAATTCATAAGTCCCCAGATCCGTGCTATACAAGTTCATCTTGGTGTCACATCCCCCAATGTTAATAATGAAATCCTTTGCTAATGATCCTACTAATTATTGAGAACCTAATGCCATTTATACCATCCTTGTAGATTTTAGCCCTGTATATAAATTAACTGCAAATGAATTCTTAAAATAGAAAATAAACAATGGCAACAACATAAAACAAATACACACTGATATTTTCCGCTGGATCCCAAAACTAGGACTACCAGATTGATTTTTCATTATGTTACTTTCAATGTTCCAATATACATATATAATTGTTGAATAATTCATAAACCCCAATCTATTAACCCTGTATGAGAACATAAATTTATCTCCCTTGACTGGATCTACAAATACCATGGGAATAAAACCATCATGCCCAAAACCATGTGCAAAACCCATGCGATTAGTCGTGGAAAGAATATAATACATACCCAACATTCTCCCACTTCTTGTTTTCTTTTCCAAACAGGGGGTCACATGAGAGCTTAGTCATTGGTTCAGCGCTGCAACACCCATTGATTCTCTATACTAAGAAAACTTTGCAATGCTCACAAACTTTGTCAATGCATCTGCAACATTCTTCAAAGTGTCCACCTTTAACAAAAACACCTTTTTTTCCTCAACCATATCCCTCATAAAGTGATACTGAACATCAATGTTCTTTGTCTTTGAATGATAAGAAGGTTTCTTTGCCAATAAAATTGAAATTTGGCTATCACAATGTACCCTTATAGCTCACTGTGTCAACCCCATACTTGAACACGATCTCTACAACCAAACTAATTCCTTTCTTGCATAAGTGGCTTCCATGTATTCAACCTCTGTAGTTGAAAGAGCCACTACATACTGTCTTTTTCCATCAAGATCATGTTCATTCTTTCTGCAACTCCATTTTGTTGAGGTTTGTATGGAGTATTATTCTTCCATGATATACCACACTTCTTACAAAAATATTCAAATTCCCTCTTACAAAACTCTCCATGATTATCTGTCCTTAGCACCTTTATCTTCTTCTCTATCTAGTTTTCCACCAGAGCCTTAAATTCTTTAAATCTTTCAAATACTTAAAATTTATTCTTGAGAAAATATATCCATGTATTCCTGGAGAATTCATGTATAAATGACACATAGTACATAAACTTACCCAATGATGGAACCGACGCAGGCCCAAACACATCACTGTGTACAAGCTCTAATATCCCTTTCACTCTCTTAGCACCAAAAGGGAAACTCACCTGATTTTTTTCCCATATACACAATGTTCACATAAATCAAAATCTAGAGAGAAATTAGACATACCTTCTACCATATCATTACCATTAAGTATTTGAAGGCCCTTCTCTCCAATATGTCCAAGCCTTTGATGCCATAGCATGGTATTTTATCTAGAGAATACAAGGTTTTTTGCTCCACTTTTAGGAACCACAGAACTGTTCCACCCATCAATAAAATTGCTACCCCTAAGCTTTTAAAGAGTTCCAATCTGAACTCCATGCATCAATACCAGTGCTCCCTAAACCATCTTGCAAGTATCCTTCTCAAATATTTTTTTTACACCTACATCATCAATCTTGTTTAGATAAATCAGATTTATGGCCAATGCAAGAATATGCAGAACATGAGGAAGTGTTCTAATCCTTCCAAATTGCAACTTCAGCTTTACTTTTCCACGTCTGATGATTCTTTCCTTCCTATCATTCCCTATTATATGGACAAATCCCTCTTGTGGACAAGAGCGATCTCCCTAGTATCCTAAGGATATCTGGAAATAAACAGAAAAATGTAGACCATTTTCTCTAGACCATTATGCTTAAGAATTAATAACTAACTGTGGAAAGATGCTCCTACCTAAAGTCCAGCGCTTGCTCGATCTTCAATCTAGATGCTCTAGAAGATATCGATCCAGCACATAATATCTGCAATCAAGGCCAAGCAAAAGAGATCAAAAGCATCTGCAAGATATGATAATTCAAAAGAAATAATCTATCTTAGATATCAAGGAATCCAAGAATTAAATTATTCAAAAGATAGATGAAAAAATAGAATCCATTTGTATTAAATTTGAATAAAAAGAAGAAACCTTACAACCTTGACGCCTCGATGTTTGTACAGGTTCTTCCGGGGTCCCGAACAACCGTTTTCCTCAGTTTGACAAGAATCCAACTCTCTGAATTAGCATAAGACTATAGCCATGAGTATGTAATCTCTATCATGCTAATGATGCCAAATGTGAAGAGTATCTTCAACAATAGTTAGAAATTACTTTCTCTAAAGCAAGAAGCAAGTATTTCTTCTAACTACAATCTACCCTTAAGACTGAAACTTGGTCTCAATTTATAGCAGAAGGGAGGTAGTTTCAGTTCCAATAAGGAAGTGATAAAGCCCTCTCATCCTTGGATTTTAGCTCCAAAAACAAAGGGATATCTCCATCTATGAAGGGATAAAGGTTCATGAATGGAAGGGGAGAAGTTGGACCAGATAACGCTTCTAGAAGGCCCCATCTGGGAAAATATTCAACCAGATGGGCTTCTAGAACTTACTTTTCTTTTTATTTTACCTTTTACGGGGGTCCACAGTTTTAATGAACAGAATGTATGGGATGTACCACATCTTTTATAGCAATAAACCGCAGTACTGCAGGGAATGACTAGGAAAAGTGCAGAATTAGGCTTTTTAAGAGCTTCTTCTAGTTCCAAGACTTGATTTAGGAAAATTTATGTTTTTAGACTTCTAATGAAGCAATAAATAGGTAATGATGAACCTATATAGACAGCTCAATGTCATGGTGAAAAATGTTAGTGTAACAGATGGCCCCCTAAAGTGCGAAGTCTGAAGAGTTTTTTGAAGAATTCTGAAGAGTGAAGTGCTTTATCATTCTGAGGATCGGGATGTCTGCACATTGGTTGAAACCTGGAAAAACATTCAATGCAAGCACATATATATATATATATATGTGTGTGTGTGTGTGTGTGTGTGTGTGTATCATCACTGAGGTAGGCATTCCCATACTCAGATCAAAACTAACTACATGTTCTGATACAGAAATGATTTTATAATTACATGAAGTAGTAGACACAGCATGTACACAACCATCTGTTATGAGTAGTCTACTATATGATGAATAATAAAAATCCTCGCAGCATAGATGGTGGAAACTAGATCTATGGTCTTGATTTCCCCTTCTCAAACTAGTACGATTCTATCCATGCGATAGATTGTGTCGAAGTCGAACATGGTAGAAACCACTTGATTACCAGTCAATGATGTGAACTGTTAACAAGTGTGAGAGAAACCACCAATAATGACAATGGCTCTCAAAGTACTCAGTAAAATCTATGAAATGTGAATTTGTGTTCTGAAGTTGAACATTTCACAGAATCATTCGATCGAAGGTCAATGATGCAACCTGTCGTCGAAGGTGAGAAACCTACCATTAGGGCATGCGGATCCCAAGGTACTGATAGGATTCTAGATCAAATTTCTAGATGATGAGCTATCGTCGATAGAAAGTGACCCGTCGTAGGAAAGCCCACGACATGAAACCATTAGGTCAAGTTTTGAAGAAATATATAGCAAGGACTGACTTAGGGATGTTCAATGCGAGTGAAGACAAATGATTGCAATGAATGGTTTATTTAACTGATCTCTTGAACACATAACGACACTGCAGATGGTTTGGTGACGATTGACTTAAAGATAATATCCAGAAACTGGCTAAAGACTTTCAATGTGGTTTGATTAACTGTTGGACAAAGGATTTTCCCAACCCAGACATGAATGTGACAAAAGTGTTATGTTCAAGAGTGGTATACAACTTTTTAAAATGAAGTGTGACAAGTGGATTCATTTTCTCTCTTTTCCCCCACCATTTCTGGTAAGTACCTCTTTATTTTTGACAAGCTTGAGGAGGATAACATTTTCTTGTTATTTAAGCTCATCCTTCGGATGAGTCCAACTTAGTATTAAAATAGAACCATAAGAAGGAGTGGTTCGTTCCTGTTTATAATTTGACAGGTCCTTTACTGTTAAGTTTTAACGAGTCTAGTATAGGTGAAACTCGGTGTTTTTCAGTTTTAGGGAGTCAGAATAAAAACTTAAGAAAACTCCATGGGTGTACTTTTTTCGTAAATTTAGTATCTCAAGCCTGAAAAAGGATAAAATAATGTAGGAGAGAACTCTATTGACCATGATTAGTTAACGTATACCTTTTTCGTAAATAGTCCATTTTAGTCCGGAAAAGGGGTAAAATTATACTGAAGGGATGACTTTTCATTTCTTTTAACGAGTTCGAATAGTCAAGTACTGTGCAATATTTTCATGTTTAGAGAGTCTAAAAAAGGCTTAAAATAGAACTCCAGGGTTTCGCTTTTTCGTAATTTTAAAGAGCCCGAAAAAGCGATAAAAGTATACTCAGTTGGTTTCACCTTTTCGTAAGTTTTAACGAGTTTGAAAAAGTGATAAAAAGTGTACTCATATGGCCGAATTTCAATTTAATTTATGAGCAGGAAAAGACGAAAAGAACTCAGCATTTTCTTGTGTTTTACGAGAATGAAAAATAGCAAAAACAATCTCGAGATTTTCATGAGTTTAATGAGTCTTGAAAATAATAACCGAAATGGACTCAAGATAGGTTTCATTTTTATACAAGCTTGAAACTTTTAAAAAATTATGTTTGAGGTTGGTTTGTTTCATTTTTACACAAGCTTGAAACAAAGGAAAAATCATGCTTGAGAATGGTTTCATTTTTACACAAGCTTAAAACAAAGGAAAAATCATGCTTGAGAATGGTCATTTTTACACAAGCTTGAAACAAAGGAAATTGTGCTTGAAAATGGGTTTGTTTCATTTTTACACAAGCTTGAAACAAAAGAAAAATCATGCTTGAGAATGGTTTGTTTCATTTTTACACAAGCTTGAAACATAGGAAAACTGTGCTTGAGATAGGTTTTTCAATGCCCCCAAGCGAAACTTGCTAGAGCATATGCCCCCCAAGCTTCATTTCATTCATCCAAGTGGACTAGTGGTTACTAATAGGTGGATGGAATGAAGGTTCATTTACGAGATCAGATGAAAGACTCGACTTGACACTTACGAGATCTAATCAAAGACTCATCTCAATTAGGAGAGGATTTGTTTCATTTTTTAATGAGCTTGACACAGGAAAAGAACTATGCTCATGGAAAATTGTTTCATTTTTTTAACGAGATTGACACAAGAAAAGGAACTATGCTCAAAGCTCACTGATTCATTTTTTAACGAGGTTGACTCAATAAAAGGAAATTTCCTCAAAGGAATCTGTTTCATTTTTTAACGAGGTTGACACAGTAAAATAACTATCTTGATATGGACCTATTTCATTTTTTAACGAGGTTGACATAGTAAAAGAACTATCCTCATGGATCCATGTTTCATTTTTTAACGAGGTTGACACGAGAAAATAACAATCCTCTGGAACTTTGATCATGGCTTCCAACTGGAAGAAACACATGTCAAGGGACACACCTCGATCATGGCTTCCAAGAGGTCTTCATCAGATGGAATAACACTTCTCTGGAAGGAACACATGTCAAGGGAATCAATAGGGATAAGAACATCATGTTCAAATAATCCCATAGGATTTTCCATGTCAATTACTGGATCTAATTCAAATGAAGTCGAGCAAATAGTGAGAGGCTCGCTTGCATCGGTAACTGAAAACATGAGACTGGTTGCCACATAATTAACCCATGGTGGGGTAGATACCACTTCCGTATAAGGAACATTTAGGGGTGTCGAATTATTGATATTCGAATCAATACTAGCGAATGAAAGTTGATCTACATTCACAATGTTTCCATTGTGAGGGAAAGAAATCACGCGAAAGAGTGTCGATACAACAGCTTTCATTGCATAGACATAGTCTCGCCCAAGGAGTAAATTGAAATCCAAGGGGCCTCAAACTACCATAAGATCAATACAGATAGTTTTACCTTCCAAGGTAATCAGAAACTTAGGAAGGATCCCTAAAGGTTCACTAATGGTTCTGCTAAAAGCTGACAAATTTTGCGTAACAGGCACAAGTTGAGGGGAACACAAAGCTTGCCATGCAGTTGAGGATAAAATACTAACAAAATCACCTTCATCTACATTTGTGCGACACACATACTTACCACAAACCTTCACAATGATTTGGAAATGGATGGAAGAGGGAAGACGAGGTTCTGTCAGCCTATTCCAATCAAAGGAAAAGACGTCGGTACTTGGAGGGGTTTATGAAGAAATAGGTGAAATGCCCCCTGGCGTAGAAGAATTTGATGTAACAAGAAGATCCTGAGTAGTATGAAGTTCGCTCTCTTCAGGGAGAGTGCGATTGACAAAATTTGAAATCAAATCGACCACTTGATCAACTAATGGATCATCAACCTGAGTGATATAAGTTTCACTCTCCAATGGAAGAGTGGGATTGATTGTACTTGGAATTATATCAATCACTTTGTCAGTTGACGGTAGGTTGGGAGAAAGTTTACGGTAACCAGTTAGAAGTTTTTGCTGTGGAACAGTAAGGTTTTCCAACAATTTTGAGGCTTCATCCATGTGAGGGCAAATGTGAGTTTGATGATTTCCTTTGCATAACCTACAAGGAAACCTAATTTACCCTTTTTCCCAAGAACCTGAATATCACTCGTTGATGGATCAATAGTAAGTTGATGAGATCTTTCTGACCATACTTCCAACAACTTAGGAATACCAGGACAATTGATAAGGAAGTGGTCACCCTTACAAATCTTGCAAGGGTATTTGAGTTTACGATGCATGTTGGATATTTCCTCAACACTACTAAGTCTTACAACCATGGTTGGTTGGTTGACTTCTTTCTTATATTGCTTCTTCTTCTTCTTCCCTTTCTTCTTCTTCTTAGCCACCTGGCTACTAGCGTCAAGGCTTTTACCAAGTGAAGAGGAAGAAAGGGAGGAAGACATGTTGGGCGAAGAAGGTAAAGGGTCAACAAGAGGTTGGTGATGCTGAGATGGTGAACTTTGTTGAGGTGAAGCATCTGTTTGAGGTCGAAAAATTGGAGTATTCGAGGCCAACGAAGTTGAAAATAACCATACCAGTAAACCTATTGTAAATCTAGGTAATGAAAATGTAGCCATATAAGGAGGACCAAAATTTCCAAAGCAAGGAAAAGTACTAGGATTCTCATTAAGAGGGGTTCCTTGGTTGGTAAGTTCCGGAACAGTTGCCATTAGATTCAACTTCAGTGAATTTTATTAACAATTTAAAAATATTCACAATTCACAATGCACACCTAACAATTAAAATTCACAATTCACACCTAAGGTCTCTATAAAGGTAAAAACAAACAAATGAACACGCGCTATCAAATCTAGGAGTCAAACCACACAAAAACAGTAGATTCTCGCACTAAAAACATTAGTTGGTGATGAAATCCAACATCGTAGAATTTTAATGCAGAAATGGCAGTTGGAACAGTTACCCTGACAACCTGATTAATGAAACAGACCAGTGCAAGTTTCTCCACTTAAACCATCTCAAGTGAAGATAACCCTTCGGAGAGTCCAATGATTCTATTTGATGTCTGCTCCAGGTACAATGGGACCTTCCCTCCACTGTCACCTTGGGAAAGAATCCTAAATTTTATGGCCACTAAGGTCACCAACTGAGACAAATGCACTTGGGGGAACAATCTACGATCCGATATACACGCAAGGGTAGAGTAACAAGCTCAATCCCCTTGAAGGCTCCTTGACATAATCCAAGGTTTACCAACAAGTGACCCCAGGCTCCTCGAAAATGGTCTATCCGAGGTTTACCATTTTTAATACGTGCACATCTGCTATCTTTCCCAATAAGATAGGTACGATTACCTCATTGGTTCAGATATGATCTTGTGCTTGACTCTTTTAAGAAGAGCTTCCCAGAGCATAATTGCAACAATTGGAATTTTTCCTACCGCAAGATGCTACTATTTGTTTAGTTTCTTTGGAAAGTTAACAACAACCTATTCCAAAGCACTAGCCTAATCTAAATTGGTGGAAAGAGCCCTAAAAATGTAAAAATTACTAGATGAATTTTATTAAGCGCTGTGTTATTTGGGTTGTTATTACTCAAAGAGTAAATGGATATGAAACTAATGGTGTTATGACCTGACTCAAAACTGAATGCAATAAAATATGATAATTTAATCTTTTCAATTCGATGAATCCTAATTAAAGTAAGGAGAGAGTTTCATTGACTTCCAACAATGCAATAATTGATAATTAAGAGAAAATATAAAAAATTCTCTAATGCATTAATTTAATCAAGAAAAACTAATTCTAATCAATTTCAATTTTTATTTTTATGTTTTTAAAACAAGCATAAGAACATGTAAATTCAAATCAAAGAAACTAATCTAAATCTACGTTCGATTTTTTCAGAATGTAAACTATGCGATTGTAATCTATGCACAATTCACTTGAAAAGTATGCAAATGTAATCTATGCACATTTTTTGTTCATATTCTCAAAATGAGAATTCTAATTATGCAAATGTGATCTATGCAAGAGAATTCTCAAATAAAAGATGATTCTAATGTAATCTAAAGAACCAATCAAGTGTAAGTAAAGAAAATTGGGTGAGAGTTCCAAAGGTCAAAAATAAAAACACTCAAAGGTGGTTAACACTCAGACATAATTTAGCCCCCCCCCCCCACAAGGGGCGAATAAGGGGGATTTTTTTTTGCAAAAACAAAAGCAAAAAGACGTAAAATTGTTAAGAGGCTGAGACAAACCTCAAATTAATGACCAAAGGAAATCAAATTAAGAATTTCTCAAAAAAGAGACTCAAAACACCCAATTAACTTAACGAATACTGATGAGACTATTGCTGAAAGAAATTCACAGAGATCTTTGACAGCCAAGACAACTTTGGATAATAACAAAGAATCAAGTAATTGGATTCTAGAAAAAAGAATTTTTTATTTTTTCAAAAATTTCCCAGAAGTCCGCAGTTTTTAATGGATTAAGGTGCAGTACCGCACTATATTGCACTAAAATATGTTGATTCTACCGCTCTGTTTTTAAACAAAAAGTATGGAAGGCAGGAAAAGTAGAGAAAAAATAAAAAACAGATTTACAGTCAGGGATCCTATTGAGTCTTCTACCCAACCCAGTTTTGAGCTAATCAAAATCAAAGAAATATTTCAAAAGTCAAACTGAAAATGCAAAAGAAAACTAAGTTCATCCATTCCCTAGAGGAGTCACCATTTTGTTAGACGAAAAATCCCTCTTGCGGACAAGAGAGATCTCTCCAGTATCCTAAGGATATCTAGAAACATACAGACATATGTAGACCATTATTCTTAAGAATTACTAATTAACTGTGGAAAGATGCTCCTACCTGAAGTCCAATGCTTGCTCGATCTTCAATCCAGTCACTCCAGAAGATATCGATCCAGTACGTAAGTTCTACAATCAAAGCCAAGAAAAAGAGATCAAAAGCATCTACAAGATATAATAATTCAAAAGAAATAATCTATCTTAGTGATCAAGGAATCCAAGAATTAAATTATTCAAAATATAGATGAACAAATCAATGAGAAAATAGAATCCATTTGTATTAAATTTGAATAAAAAGAAGAAACCTTACAAGCTTGACACCTTGATGTTTGTACAGGTTCTTTCGAGGTCCTGAACAACCGTTTTCCTCAGTTTGACAAGACTCCAACTCTATGAATTAACATAAGGCTATAACCATGAGTATGTAATATCTCTCATGCTAATGATGCCAAATGTGGAGAGTATCTTCAGCAATAGTCAGAAATTACTTTCTCCAAAGCAAGAAGCAAGTATTTCTTCTAACTACAATCTACCCTTGAGACTGAAACTTGGTCTCAATTTATAGCGGAAGGGAGGTAGTTTCAGTTCCAATAAGGAAGGGATAAAGCCCTCTCATCATGGGATTTCAGCTCCAAAAACCAAGGGATAGCTACATCTATGAAGGGATAAAGGTTCATGAATGGAAGGGGCGAAGCTTGACCATATAGCACTTCTAGAAGGTGCCAGCTGGGAGAATATTCGACTAGCTGGGCTTCTATAACTTACTTTTCTTTTTATTTTACCTTTTATGGGGGTCCGTAGTTTTAATGACAGAACGTGTGGGATGTACCACAAATTTTATAGCAATAAGCCGTGGTACCACAGGGAATGACTAGGAAAAGTGCGAAATTAGGCTTTTTAGGGTTTTTAAGAGCTTCTTCCAGTTGGAAGACTTGATTTAGGAAACTTTATTTTTTTAGACTTCTAAGGAAGAAATAAATAGGTAATGATGAACCTATATAGACAGCTCAATTTCATGGTGACAAATTTCAGTGTAACTTGCCCTAAGAAGACATCACCACCATCATACTTATCATACTCGCAAAACCACTCCCTATGGGGAGTGAAGTTAAAGGATGCGCCTGAGTCAATCAACCATGCCTCATAATGTACATGTGTACTTGAAGAAGAAGTTAAGTACAAATCAACACCTTCATATGAGGTGGTTTTCGCCTTTGCAGAAGGGGTAACACCCTATTCCCATCTCTACCCAAGTAACTAGCCAACCAGGGTAAACATGCGACAAGAGGCTAATAATATGAGATTCAACCTCATAGATGACCTTAAGGAAGTGGAACCGATGGAAACATGACAGACACCCCTTACCCATCATCAACAACACCTACCAGAGGTAAACCACCCTCCCAGACCCCTGAAACTTGAAGAGGGACTGGATTTTGACCCTCTTGAGCCTTATATGTGGGCATATGAGGGTAAGGGAGTGTCTATAGGCCTGTAGTCACAAGAAAACTTTGGAAAGGTAGTTTCCAGGGCCCCAAATAATCAATTTTATGCTTGCAGCTCTGGGATTTGTGCCACATTTTATGCCCTTGATCCCAGGTCACTGCCCAAAACTTCCCACAACTTAAGGAGAGGGTAAATAAAATTCAAAAAAATACATGGAAGCAATAAAATCATCAGGAACTCATCTGACCCCACCCAACCATGACAGGAATTTCGTAAAACATGTCACAAACATTGCATCTACAGTTGTAAACATCAAAATTAAACATGGGGGTCTTATAGTTATATGAGAATCACTAAGAAGCATTTCTCCCTTACATCATTAGCTGCAATACATTCTATTTGATCATAGATACATTATATGAGAATTTACAAGAAAAAACATAGATAAAGCCATACATCATCATTGATAAAATACAGGCTTATAACTAGCATAATAGAAACAAAATTACCATGGATATGACATTAATGAAATCCACCTAATAACCAGTAAATTTTCATACCAAATACCAAAGGAATTAGCTTCTCCTTAATGAGTGTAAAAACCAACTGGAGGTGGGACTTCCACGTTCCACCAAAACATAGGTTGGCTGAGCCAAATCTTTCTTCATCCAAACACCCTTGTGCCATATTCCAAGCATGAATGTGGGACTCATAACAAACCGAAAAAGAACCAAATAAGCATGGATGCTACCAGAGTTCTCTTCCTACACCATGAGGAAGTTGAGTGCCTCCTAGTATCTTAGGCTTTACCATAATTCATAGTTTGATTCAGGGATCACTAGGCCCTACATTGAGGCCCACTCTCTAGGATTTTTACCATATATCCCATATCTGAACTACTAGGCCCAACATAGATAAATCCACCTCTTAGAATTACTATATATCCCTCTATTCACTAGCAAGGATTATTAGGCCCACTGAGGCACATAATATGGCTTTACCACAACCCACAGTTTGGTTGAAGGTTTACTAGTACAATGGATTTACCGTGATAGATAGTATGGTTCAGGGTCCACTAGGCCATGTGTTTTTCATTTCAGAGATCCACCCCACTCATCGTTGAATCCATCCAACAATCTAGCTCAACCGAAGTATGAGAACCCATCTCATCAAATATGTACAGAAATATAAAGGCTAGGCTGAAAAAAATGTCACACCTGGAAAAACCCATGCCATGACAGAAAAGAACCACTTGCAATACCATGCATGCCAGATCTAGAAAGGAAAACACATATGAAATTTGATACCTATCAACAATCCTGTTGTAGCTGCTTGATTCTTGATCCTCCTTCCTTGCTTATTCATTCTTCTTTCTTTCTTTCCTTTCTTGCTCCAATGCCAAAGTTCTCCAAGAAAAGTCTAAGTATCCAAGAGAGAGAGAGAGAGAGAGTAGAATATAATGAGAGCCATAAGTGTGAGCAAAATCTTTCCAACTGATCCTCATAAGCCTTTTTATCAATAGGGCCTCTATTTTCTTCATTTTCCATTATTTTCCTTTATTTTCCTCCTCACATGCAACATGTGACCTTTCATCTCCCTTTTCTCCTATTTTACATTATTTTCATAAATAAATGTGCCAAAAATACTTTTGCCTCTCCAAAGCCTTAGTCATTTCCTTTGCCAATTTCCTTTAGCCATAATAACTAAAATGAACACCCACTAGGATGTTTTTCTCAACATTCAGCTTGGAATAAGTGTCCCAACAACCGTGGTTATTATTTTTACTTTTATTACATTGAATTTTCACTAGTTCTGTTACATAACCCTTCCCTTCAACCACACATATACCTCGGCAAACCGCTAAAAAGAAAACATAGTGCCCATGGAGATTTATAACTTAGTTTGTTGCAATATTTACAATGAATAACTTGATCAAAATAAAAAACAACCATGAAAATCATATAGTCTACTGGAGCTTTATAACACAACTCATTATTGTATTTACAATAGTATACACATTTTCTCAACCAACAAATAGAAGGATATGATGCCTGTATCAGCAACAAGGGAATCCAAAGGCTCAGACCTCCACTCTCAAAGTAATATCAGGATTCACTTCCTTCCCAGCAAGTCCAGAATCCACAACCAAAGTCAAATATGCATTCAATGTCTAGCACTGCCATCCTTCGCCACTTATCCTCTCAGTGAGTAGTTACAGACTCATTATTCTTGGGAACACTCCCAATGTGCATATGATTCCATATGGAAATAATAATGACCAAAAGAAATCCATCCTCGACCTTCCATTCTCTGATACACATTCCATCGGAAATTCGATCACCCATACATTGCAGTAACTAACCTTCCAACTTCCACAGGCACCCCCATCCTGGGCAGTCCATCCATTGGCAAGGTTTCCTTGCATTGTAAGTTCAAACAACCAAGGCATATACCTACCTCAAATCCATCATACTAGTCATATCATGATCATGGATATCAATGGACACTATTGGGTACCGGTGTCCCACAATGGCCCTGCTCTTGAAGTGCTTCACCAACATATTGCTGCCTATTTCAATTGCTTTTGTTGTTATTGTTAAAGCTTGCAATCAGTTTCAACCACCCAACCAAGATTTTCCGTGCTTCCTGTACCAAGAACATAATTTCCATTAGATTCAAAATAAATTGAACTAAATTCACATCATACCTCATTGGTAGCTTGTCAATAATGTACACTTGTAATTATGTTTTCTTCCTGTCACAACAAGTCAAACCAGTTTTTAATCAAGTCATCATGTATAAAAATATCACATCTGGTTAGTCCAAAACACAACCATCATAGGTCAAAATGATGAATCACATGCAATTATAATAAACCATAATCATAAATCACATGTAACCATCATAATTCAGAATCG
Source organism: Pinus albicaulis (assembly GCA_034641835.2). Lineage (NCBI taxonomy): Eukaryota > Viridiplantae > Streptophyta > Pinopsida > Pinales > Pinaceae > Pinus > Pinus albicaulis. The sequence goes on along the minus strand of CM076575.1, from coordinate 521,374,773 downwards.
TAGATCACATGCATAATAGAACTAAAATAAAATATCTATATGTATCTTTATTGGTCCTTACTTCTGCCTTTTTTCTTTCTATACCACACCACACCTGACAAGAACCCAATGCCTTTGCTTCTCTTCAATCACATACACATACAGATAATGTACATCACAATAACTACACCCACATACGACAAATTACACATACACCTACACCCAATGTAAAATACAACACAATACATATTCCTACACCGACATACAACACATACACCTACACCTGGTGTACAATACAACACAATACATATACATATATAAAGTATAACACAACGAATACACATGTCACAATACCATGAATACACCATGCACATACATACAACCGCATGCCCACAAGATAACATGTACGACATGCACACAATACCACATGTATACAGTACCCTATGCACAAGATTTCCACAACACTACTACACAATGTGTGCACAACATCACTTGTACACAATACCACCTACACAACATGTACACAACACCAAATTTACATTGCACCACATGTACACAAAACCATGTGCACGGCATGTACATGGTACCACTTGCACACAACACCCTTTGTACAACATGTACACATCATCACATGCACACAACACCATGTGTACAATCATGCACCCAACACCATATGTACATAGTACTATATGTATGACATGCACACAACACCATATGTACATAGCGTCGTATGTACGACATGCACACAAAAATTTATGTACATAGCACTGCATATACAACATGTACATAACACCATCTATACCTAGCACTGCATATGAAATATACACACAACACCATACATACAACATGCATACAACATCATATGTACAAAATACTACATATGTTACATGTACACATCACCATAGGTACAATAATTAAATATAAAACTTGCAAAACATATACACCACAGTAGTATTGCACATCCATAGAACACACATTGACCCCAAAATCAACCTTGCTTCTAATTTCTTTACACTATCCAAGCTTATCTTAGCATGCCGCAAATCACATTGCTTTCATTTTGCTGATGTACCCCTCAACATTAGCTATCCATAACATAAACATAGGAATATTACAAGCATATAATATCCATTCATGTTCACATGATACTAACCTCATAGATCTGTCAAGGCTACTCTGCCACTTGATTCCTCATAGCCAAGAACCACTACATTCCATTCACCTGCATAAGCAATCATTCCTCCACAAGAGTGATCCTTCAAAACCCTGTCAAACAATGACATACATATATACATATAAAAAATATCATTAAACACTCATGATCCATGATGACCCCGTCAATCAATGAAATACATACATACATACATACATATATACATATATAAACATCAACATAAAGCAATCATGATCTCATCAGATAGCGACATATATTCATGTATATGTACATATATAGACATCATCATAATTATGATCACATCATGATTACCATATATCATAAGGTATAGGTTGAGATAGATTCCTTTATCCATGCACAATATGCATAATATTGAGAACAACAGTTCCCAACATAGACAAGGCATTTGATATCTCAGATCCATTTATTTTACCTTTCTCATGATTGTCATGCCATTGGCCATTGACCACGATCGACTCAACCAATCCATTCAGCTGTCATATTCTTACCTTCTGCTGCACTTACTCATGCATTGAGCTTCATATATTTCTTACAATATCTCTTGGGTACCACACAACTCTCCCCAAGCTCCATTAATTTTCCTCTTTCCCAATAAATTCCTAGACTCTCACACAAAATGCAAGAACAAGAGCAAACAAGAGGAAGACCATGAAAAACCAAGATCAATACGACACTACAAAACAATGGTATGACCATACCCTAGACATAAACAAAGCCACAAATCAAGTGCAACAACCACAAAAGACCAAAATCAAAAGTCTGGAAACAAACACCATGACTCAATCCCAATGGTTTCCAGAGCTCCCAATGGAAATCTCAACCCGAACCTTCTCCAAGATATCATGGAGGTATCTTTCCATGTAATCACCTGCATCATACTACCATAAACACATAATTTTCTGTGTACAAATACACATATAATATGCAAATTACCTTACCTTGTGTTTCCAACACGCTGCCTTGTAACTGAACATATACACCTCTCAAGGAACTCCAATTCCTTGATGTATCCAACAATAACTAGAAACCAACTGTTATACTTTTCAAATACATGTTCATAAATATATAACATATCCAAATAATTCCAGGAAAGATTAGGGTTAAGAAGGCTTCCTATATGCAAAGCACTCTTTCATTTAGAATCATGGTTTCCAAACATAGGCAAAATAATTCTTACCCAATTCCTTTCTTCTACCTTTTACCTTGCTACAATTGAGTCCTTATTATGTGCTATCACATCACCCAGTTGTTAGTTATATGTAAGAACTCAACTAACAATCATCAATCATAATACATACTACTATAACTATCACCTGCTTATACTTAAGTACACATCAACTATCTCCACACATATGGGTTAGTGCAACAATCTAGAACAAGATCATTCCTTCATACAATATTATAAATACAATTCATATCATGCGATTATTCAAACATTCAAGTAAAAAGTATACGGCATAAGAAAACTCATACCTTAATTTATCTCAGGGGAGGCTATCTTGTTTGCACAATCCATCTAGATTAGAACGAAATTAATTCACAACATATCAACCCAATCATAAATAAGCTCATGATATTCGTAACAGTAACTAGCTAACATGTTCAAATTATAAACTTATAAACAATTGTCATTCAAGCATAACAATCACATATGCGTAGTCAGCCTAGATTAGTATAATATAATATCACAAATATATCGACTCATATAGGAAGTTAATAACCCTAACCATCTGCATAAGCCAATCCAAAGAAATATGATACATATAACATCAATATCTTAATGAAATAACCCTAATATTCAAGTTACCAACATATAACAACAACAAGTTATATATTATGCTCATCAACAGCAGGTAACCTAATCATCAAGCTAGTTATTATACAGAAACAACAAGTTAACCTATATCATACTCATCAACCATATGACATAATCATCGATTAAATACCATGCTTGACTAACCAACACATGTACATATTATCATAATAGTTAACTAACGTCTATGATGTATGTAACCATAAAATCAATAGAATGAAAGGCATACACATAACCATAATTTATATGACTACATTGATCAACTAGCATTTATCACATATATAACCATGATAATAATAGAATTACAAACATATAAGTAACCCTAATGCTTACAACAACCATGAATCACATGCCTACATGCCAAAAATATCACTCGTATGATGGTTTGCTCTTACCCCAAAGTCTATTATTGCAACTTCACTTTAATGATTTGCATCTCTTCCTCTATCTCAAACAACACATTAGCATCATAACATACCAATAGAATCATGATGACCTACTTTCATACAATGACCATATGCATAACAACCTCAATCAAACCAATGCAACTTGACCATATACACCCACTTGACATGTATAATCAATCCTAAACGACCAATTCATGTCCCACACATGAAATCACACAAGAAAGCATACATGGATAACACCAAAATATGAACAATATGTGACCTAACATAAACAAGAAATGCATGTACAATATGTAACAATATGTAAGCAAGCATGCATGAAAAATACACAACCATGAGCAACACATAACCAGTCATATACTCATGAAACAATGTTGACAATGAAATACCCTTCCATGGTGACACCACTTCCACCATGGCGAACACAACAAGGATGCAACAAACACATACATGCTAGGTATGAGAAAAACATATGAAACCAACAGAAAAGCATGACTAACACACCACCCATTCAATCCAAGGGTTGAACCATGCTTTGATACCACTCTGTAACACCCTCTTCCCACATATACCCAAGTAACCAGCAACCAGAGTAAACATGTGAAGAGAGGATCCTAATATGAGATTCAACCTCCTAGATGACCTTTAGGAAGTGAACTGGTAGAAACATGACAAACGCCCCTTACACAACATCAAAAACACCTCCATGAGATAGAATACCTTCCCAGACCCTTAAAACTTGAAAGGAGACTGAATTTTGACACTCTTGATCCTTAGTCATGGGAATATAAGGGCAAGGGGGCAGTTATAGACCCTTATCCATGGGCTATACTTGGAAAGGCAGTGGCGAGGTCCCCAAATAATCAATTTTGTGCTTGAAACTCTAGGATTTGTGCCACATTTTCAGCCCCTGAGCCCAGTTCACTTCCCAGAACTTCCTGTAACTTCAGGAGAGGGTAAATAACTTTAAAAAAAATACATGGAAGCAACCACATCACCAGAAAATCATTCGAACCCACCCAACCATTACAAGCATTTCGTCAAACATGTCATAAACATTGTATCTACATAGGTAAACAACATAATTAAATATGGGTGTCAAATACTTATTTGAGAATTTCTAAGAAGCATTTCTCCCTTACATCATTAGTTGCAATGCGCTATATTTGACCATATATACATTGTATATTCATTTACAGGAAAAAACATAGATAGAGCCATACATCATGGCTGATAAAATACTAGCTTATAACCAACATAATAGCAATATAAATACCATGGATATAACATCAATGAAATCCACATAATAACCATTAAATTTGCATATCAAATAACAAAGGAATGATCTTCTCCTTAATTAGTGTAAAAACCAACCAGAGATGGGAGTTCCTCGTTCCACCCAAACATAGATTGGCTGAGCCAAATCTCTCTTCAACCAATCACCCTCGTGCCATATTCCAATCATAAATGTGGGACTCATAACAAAAAAATCATGGACGCTACTAGAGTTCTCCATCTACACCGTGAGGAATTCGAGTGCCTCCTAGTCTCTCAGGCTTTACCGTAATCCATAGTCTGATCCAAGGATCACTAGGCCCTACACTGAGACCCACTCTCCAAGATTTACCATACATCCCATCCTAGGACTACTAGGCCCAATTCAGAGCAATCCACCTCTTGGATTTATCGTATATCCCGCCATTAACCCACAAGGATTCCTAGGCCCACTGAGGCACACATTCAAGCTTTGCCAAAACCCACCATATGATTCAGGGGTTACTAGGCCCTTGGATTTACCATGATCCAGATAGTGGTCCAGGGGTTACTAGGCCATTGGCTTTATCGTGATACACATAGTGGTTCAAGGACCACTAGGCCATGTGTTTTTCATTTCAAAGGTCCACCCCACTCAACTTCGAATCCATCCGAAAATCTAGCTCAAATGAAGTATGAGGACACATATCATAAAAGCTATAAGAAAACATCAAGGCTAGGCTGAAAAACTGTCACACCTAGCAAAAACCATTCCATGACAGAAAATAACCACATGCAATACCATGCATGCCAGATCTAGCAAAGGAAATCACACATGCAAATTGATACCTGCCAAGTATCATGTTGTAGCTTCTTGATTCTTTCTCCTCCTTTCTTGATTCCTCCTTCTTCTTTCTTTCTTTCCTTTCTTGCTCCAATTCCAAATTTCTCCAAGAAAACTCTAAATATCCAAGAGCTAAAGAGATAGAGATAGATTAGAATAGAATGAGAGCCATAAGTGTGAGCAAAAACTTTCCAAATGATCCTCAGAAGCCTTTTTATCGATGAGGCCTCTATTTTCTTCATTTCCATTATTCCCCCCCTCACATGCAACCTGCGACCTTTCATCTGCCCTTTCTCCTATTTTCCATTAATTTCATAAATAAATGTGCCATAAATACGTTTGCCTCTCCAAATCCTTAGCCATTTCCTTTTCCAATTTTCTTTAGCCATAATAACCGAAATAAACACCCACTAGGATGTTTTTCTCAACATTCAACTTTGAATAAGTGTCCCATTAATACAAGGAGCATGATAATATCCCTTTCATTTATTAGAATATTTAGATCTATAGTCCTTTTCAAAGTGCCCTTCCTTTTCGCATTTCCAACACACCTTTACAAGTTTTCTTGGATATTTAGATTTCCCACTCGATGACTTATTATTGTTTATGCTCTGGGATTGTCCTCGTACAGACAAGGAATATCCATTATTTCCCTCCATATTTTTCCATCTCATATCCACCAACAATAAGGATGAGACTATTTCATCAAACTTCAAAGTAGTTGTATTGCTACCTATTGCAACAACCAAACTATCCCACAAATTTGGTAGAGAACACAACAAACTAATGCACTTATCTTCTTCTGAGATTTTAATATGAACAGATAAGAAGTGGCTTACTGCAGTATTAAAGGCGTTCATATGCTATGTCACCAAGTCTCCATCCTTCATCCTCGAGTTATACAACTTTTTTTCATAGCAACAATTTGCTTACCAGAGACTTAGATTGGTATAAAATCCCTAACATGTCCCACAGATCATTCGTCGTAGCTTCCCATGATACATTCAACAATATTTAATTTGAGATACACAACTGTATTGTGCTCTTTGCATTTCGATCCAACTTTTCCCAATCTTCATATGACATTTTCATTGGTTTAGTACCCAAATCTGCCCCGATCCACTGAAATTTATCCACCAACGGATCATCCATCTTGAGATTCCACAACTCAAAACTCTAGACATTAAATTTATCAATCTCTTAATTTCTAGTGCTCTCTATCTTCTTTCACAGCAAGAATCGATCCTACAGATCTCCCACTGAATAGGGTCTACCATAGGTCCGAGAAAAACCCCTCAGTATCAAAGGCGTCCCCTTGAAGCCGAAATTGATTTGATACCAAATGTAGGTTTTAAACCTGTACATAAATCAACTGCAAACGGATTCTTAAAATAGAAAATAAAAAGTGGTGAAAACATAAAAAAATAAACTCTGAGATTTTCCCTGGATCCCAAAACCGAGACTACCAAATTGGTTTTTCATTATGTTCCTTTCAATTTTACAATACATATATATACATGTTGAAGCATTCATAAACCCCAATCCATTAACCCTATATTAGAACATAACTATAGTTCCCTTTACCAGATGTGCAAAATACCATGGGAAAAAAAACATCATGCCAAAAACCATGTGCAAACCCCATGTGACTAGTTGTGGAAATAATATAACACACATCCAACAATCCTAAACGTACTTTTCTCATGAGTTGTTAATCCACATCTAAGCAGTGTTGAAGGAGAAATAAAACTATAAGTGGCTCCTGGATCAATTAACACAGGTAGAGGAATGTGATTTATCATACCTGTAGACTCCACAATTGTGGCTTGGTGCTCATCCCGATGATGGTTTATATGGACATGAATTAAATGTTGGTTCTATGGCATTCCTCCTTTTTCTTTAGTTCCCTATTGTTTAATTCATTCTTGATACCTCAGACAATCCCTTCTATAATTTGGACCTCCAGATTCCAAACATTCTCTTTAATCTTGATTCTCACTTTTTCCCTGTCTTTGGACACCAAATACTCTACCTCACCATTAGTTATTCTCAAGTAGGGTTGAACCCTACGTCCTCCTAGGGGCAACCCAAAAGTTTCACTATAAATTCATGCAAAAATGTTTAGTCTTCCATGGAATCCATATGGGTTCCCCCCTATTCTATTTACCCTTACCTTGGGGGTTCCTTCTCTGTATTTCCCTCAACCACCATTTTATTTTTCGTATTTATTTTCCTCATGACTTGTTTTGCTAAAATAGTGGTTGTTTCCATAATGGTGGGTTTCCACATGGTGAATTCCGCTCCAACCAAAGGATCGAGCCCATGCAATAATCTTTCAACTTGACATTTATCATTTTCCATATAGTCCACATGATGGACCAATGCACAAAATTCAACTTCATAGTCTTCAATAGATATACCATTCTATCACACTGCAAGTAAAGCCGCTATTTTTTGGCATTTGTATTGAAGTCTTCCTCAAACATTCCCAAAGTAAGTTGCAATGGGGTGACTTACATATTTGTTTCTTCATTTACCCACCATAACAAAGATTCTCCTTTTAGTAGACTCATTGTTATTTTGGTCTTTTCCCTTGAAGTATACTCCTTAAATATAAGTGCTCTCTTGACACTATTACCCAAGATTCTGCTATTGAACCCCAATCACGACGTGTGAACTTTGGTAATTGGGATTTTTGAAATTATTTCATGATATTTAGGTTTGTTTTTCTATTTTTTTCATTGAATTAAGAATTTAAGTCTTGTCTTTATTTTTGTTCCAACTCCCCTCCTTAACCTTGACCTTGTCTTGTGACCCAATTCTTAAATATGTTTGTCATTTCCCCAAGGGAACGTAATATAGTTTGCTCAGCTGGGGTTCCAATCTATGTAGTGGTGGGAGGTGGAGTTTCCACCTCAAGGGTGACTTTGGTTTGTCTTCGACACTTAGGCGCCATGACATCCCTTGCAACAAACCAATTTTTAATTCCACATCACTTCCAATGTTACATTTATCAAATACAAAATTGCATAGAAAAATTCACTCTTACACATTGCATAGAAGTATCTTCCCAAAATTACTCTAAGGTATGTTGGTTTATTATTATTTGGTTTATCTAACATATTATACCTTTCAGGAGAAATATCGACATGGATAGAAATATGGTAGAATACAACGACTCGCCCCGTGAGTCATATGAACAACATGGTGGGAATTCTTCTGATTTGGTAGACACAGTGAGAGGCCTAAAGGAAGAAATAAGGAGTTGTACAGAAAAAATTGAAAATCTCATACAGGCACAAAAGAAACAAAAAGATATGAATGCAATACTTCTTCAGAGCTTTTTAGATTTGCAGAAACAAGGGCCATTATGGATCAATTATGGACATAAGGATAAAACTAATGCGGCATATAGCAGTAGGTATCCTAATATATACATGTTAGATAAAGAAGATACAATGAGATATGGCAGGCTATTGGAAACTCTGGAGAGGCAGGGTGATGAGTACATGTACCATTCTAGCTCTGGTTCAAATAGACATCGTGATCATCATCGGTATCACCCTTACAGGAGGAGTGATAGGGGATACTTTACAGATGAATTTAAGAAATCCAAAACACCTACTTTTGATGGAGACTTGAAGAAACCAGCATATGCAGAGGCTTGGATACCTAGAATGAAAAAAAATCTTTGAGTTGCATGATTATTTAGATAATATGAAGGCCATAATTTATATCTTCAGTTTGAAAGGTAAATAATACATATGGTGGGAAGATGTGAAGCGGGTTAGAGACATCATAATAAAGGACTTGAGCTGGCATGAGTTCAAAAGACTTTTCAGGAAGAACTACTTGTCAGAGAGGTACTATGACAGTAAGGAAAAATAATTTTATGAGCTGAAGATGGGGTAAATGACAAATGAAGAGTACACACCCAAGTCCCTAGAGCTACAGAGGTATGTGTCATATATTAAGGATGAGAATGATAAATTTCAATGATTTTTCAGTGGTTTTCCATTATCATTTAGAGATCAAATTGAGTATGATGAGCCCCAGTCACCTGAGGAAGTCACCGGGAAGTTGAAGCATTGTTATGAATAGTCAAAGCGCAAGAATGAGGCTCAAAAAGGATGGAAAGGGAAAGTCCAAGGTAAAGCTAAATGGTAGCCTAAGAGAGCAAGGCCTCAGAATGCATATGGGAAAGATAATGTAGCATCGTAAAATGATTTTAACATAGTTGGATAGGGACAGAGGACAAAAAAAATACATAGATCATAACAACATCATGGAGGTAATGGTACGGGACAGTTGGAGTGTTGGACATGTGGTGAGGAGAACCTTAGGTAAGATTGTCCGCAAAACCAGGGTGGTAGGCCTAAGATATACTATGTGTTAGTGTATGCCAGTCCTGTCAGTCACCAATGATCAAATATTCTCTTACAAGGTTTTGTTAGGGTCTTTGGTCAAATTTTTATGGTTTCAGTAAGTCTTCAAATAAAAATTTGGTCAGTGGCTAGTGTGTTTAGATGTGTTACTACTCCTTTCAGTCCATGTTTTCTTCTTTCCATAATTAATTATGATGAGTCACCATAAAAATATCTCGATCACCATCTCAGTCACATCACCATGGTCATCATTCAACTCGTTTCATGTAGTGGCACCATTAGGCCTTAGGGTTAAAATCATAAAATTAGTCATTTCACCATCCAATTCAACATTGAAGGAGTAGTAATATTGAAAAAAGTTCAAGAAAGGTTTAAAAAGTGTATTTTAATTCCTTTCATCATGTAATATGTTTCATAAGGTTCTAAAGCTACAGTTTCAAATCAAAAGGTAAAAAAGGACTTGGTGGGGCCACTTAACCACCAAAGGAGAAAATCAATTTTCAAAGATACAAAATACCAAAAAGAGCTTTCATTTTCTCATTTCATATTCAAAAAACCTCTCTCCACCAAGAAAGCTCGCTCTTACCCTCATAGCAGCCATTTCTTGCCTCAGGAAATCCCATCTCTCCAATGTGTTGCGCTTGTGATGTGCATTCGTTGCGCATGTGTTGCATTATGCTTTTTCCTGAGTGTTGTGTTTTCTTCATTTTGGAAATCATCATTTCAAGTGATTTATTCAACAACCATAGGTTGCAGTGTATCAGAGACAAGTAAGTGGGCCCTTCAAACACCTCTTTTGTCTTCATTTCATGCTTGGAAAGAAAAATTCCCTCTTCTAGGGTTTTTTAGTACAATTGCTTGGTTTCGTGTTCTCATTGGTAAATTTCTAAGTAAAACCATAATTTTGAATCTCACTAAGCTTTCCCCACCTATTATACACTCTCCTAGTCATTTCCCATCACTCTTATCCCTCATTTACCCTATTTTCCTACAAACCCTAGCCTAGACTAGACTTTTCTAGGTTATGAATGTTTTTTCCCTTTCTGGACCCCTTCCCCTCACCCCTTCCCTAAAATTTAAATTTCCCCTACTCCCTAACATCTCTCCCTATTTTTGCGACAGAGATGGACCGCAGGGGCAATGGATCGGACATGTCACCTCTAAAGAGAGGAGAGTTCTGCAGGGCTACCCGGCCCTGCCGTACCGCCTACGAAAACAATATGTAAACACAAACAACAAGATCAATGAAAGTATTTTGTTTTTAAATTCAAAGTGTTCATTGATCTGTTTTTATGTGTGAATAAGCAAGATGATATGTTCTGCAATTGAAGTGTAGAGGTTTGATGTTAAAATAACAAGTTTTGATTACTGTATAAACTTGTTTTGGAAAAGCATGCTTATGAAATTTTACTGTTTAAACTATCAGAATCTGGAAATAAACAGCCAAAATACACAGATGAACAACAGATATTTGTTTAAGCGGTTCACCCCTCTCTTGGGCTACCTCCGCTGGTCCAAAAGCCTCTAATTAGGCTCAGTCCTCTTTTGATTAAATGCTTCAAATGAAATTACATCTGTATAAACTCCTCTAATGGAAAAATAGACTGCTAAAACAGACTCAGAATATCCAAATCAGTATAAATTGACTACAAATTCACCTCCATTGGAGGAAGGTAGCCCAATGCATCACTCTTTCCCCTTGGCCCTGATGGCTCCACTGTCAAAAGCGCTGTAAAATTCGCAGATAGAATGCCCTGATGGCTCTGCAGACACCTCCAACAGCTCCAGAATGATCTCTACACCCAAAATCAAAAACAAAATCGTCTTCAAAGACCTCCCCTAGCAAAAGTTATGCCACATTTACTAAACTGCCAGTTTCACCTTGAGAAACTCCACCAATTGTGGAGAAACTGTAGATAATTCCACCAAATGAGGAGGTGGCGCCAAAATGGGCGGAGGCCGCCAAATATCCCGCCAAACGTGGGGGCTATTGGATAAGCCCCCCGTGTCCTTGCCGCTCGGAGGTGGGTTCAACGACTTATAGTCGTGGCGGATATGTATTAAAGTTTTAACAATATAAAATCATATGTTCCGCACCCTCCGCCGTTCCAATGTGACCAAACCTTATCTACTGCACGCCGATGGTTTATCGCTGTGGTTCCCGCCTGTAGTCCCATGGGAAGGGGGCTGGCCCCCTTTCGGGCCCTGCCCAAAACCAAATTCAAATTTAAATAGAATTCGTGTCGACTATTAAACAAGAACCAACGTTGTGGCCCATTGGTCGAGTCACTCCGCTTACATCCGGCTGACCAGAGTTCCATTCCTGCCCGCGACCATATAAAAGTTTCAAAACGCGCCATTTCATTCCACTTTGGGGCCCACGTGGCGGCCTCCGGGCTAGCCACGTGGCGCTCGCTGATAGGCTGCCTCCAGAATATTCCCCAGAATATTCTACGGAATATTCCACGGAATATTCCCAGAATATTCTGTGGAATATTCTTTTTTTAATAAAAATTTTTCCACAAAGTCAATTTTGGCATTTTTTAATGGAAATTGAGAAATCTTCAAACTTGAATAACTTCTGCATACGGCATCGGATTTGAGTGCCGTTCATGGCGCTGGGATCTTTTTGACGAGCACTTTCCAGTTGATCTATTTTGGAGTCATTCTGAGCCACTTCATTTTTGAGCATTTTTCTTCAAGAGACTTGATCTCCTGATCACACCTCCCAAATGGGAAGCTTTTGGACCCTCAAAAGCTTTCAATTACCTGTTAAGAAGGTGAGGATACAGCCTCCTCACCTGTTCCAATTCCATCCACTTTGCTTTGCTTGGTTTACTGCCTTTTAAACCAACTCTTAGATACTCAACATCTCCCCTCCTTGAAGTGCGTGTCCTTCTGTCAAGGATTGCATCTTCTTTCAACTCATCCAAAAATTCTGGCGAGAAATCTTCTATGGATGGAAGCTGAACATGATTTTCAGAATCATCAATAAGAGGAGGTTCATACAAACGTAAATTTTCCACATTAACAACGGAATACATTTGCATGTATGAAGGCAAATCTAGTTAAAAGGCATTATTTCCAACTTGTTTAAGGATTTTGAATGGACCATAACGAAGAGGCTTCAGATTTTTACCTTCTCCTTGCATTCTATCCTTACTTATATGCAACCATACCTCATCTCCTTCCCGAAACTTGTGATCAATTCTATGTTTGTCATGTCTTTCTTTGTACTTGCCTTGACTCTTTTCAAGCTGTTCTTGAACTTGCTGATGAATGAGCTGAATTCTTTCAATGAACAAGTGAGCTTTGTCAACATCACTATGCCCATCAATGGCAATATCCTTCTCAAGAATGAAGTCCAATGGTGACTTAGGCAAATATCCAAAACAAGCTTCAAATGGCGAAGTATTTGTAGAAGAGTGTTTGGCCCGATTGTAAGCATGCTGAATGTAATGCAAATGCTCATCCCAAAGCTTGGGATGCTTGCTGCAATAACCTCTCAAAAGATGCACAATGGTTCTGTTCACTACCTCTGTTTGGCCATCTGTTTGCGGATGAAAAGCAGTACTCTTCTTCAACTTGGTGTCCATCATCTTCCAAAGATTGGACCAAAAATTCCCCACAAATCTGGAATCCCTGTCACTAACAATAGAAGTAGGCAAGCCATAATGAACCCATACATGTTGAAAATATAATTCAGCAGTTTGTTCAGCAGTTATAGTTTTCTTACATGGCATAAGAATACACATCTTGCTGAAACGATCAACTACTACAAAAAGATAATCATGCTGCTTTCTAGATAATGGTAATCCCCCAACAAAATCCATAGAAACACTTTCCCATGGTCTAGAAGGTACCGTAAATGGTGTATACAATCCAAGCTTCCTATTTCTAGGCTTGCTTGTAGCACATAATGAATAACCTCTAATGAAACGTGTAACACTATCTACCATGTGAGGCCAATAACAATACCTCTGCAGATGTGCCACTGTTTTGCTTACACCGAAATGACCAGCAATAAGAGAAGAATGAGCTTCTCTCATCATGCTTAATCTCTCTCCCTGTGGTATACATAACTTTCCCAAATGAAACAGCAAATTGTTATGCAAATGATAATCATTCTCCTCAACATGATTCCCTTTACTCAAGTTAGCATACACCTCTTTAAAATCTTCATCTGATGCATACTATTCTATGTAGCTTTCATGCACAATAGAATCATTCTTAAGCAAAATACTAGCACTAATAATAGGCCTTGAAAGCATATCAGCAACTTTATTGTTAATACCTTTCTTGTACCTTATTACCAAGTGGAATTGTTGTAGGAAACCCATCCATCTGAAATGTCGTGACTGCTGCAATTTACTTTGCGACTGCAAATACTGTAAAGGCTAATGGTCGGTATGGACAACTGTTTCTTTGCCCATAAAATAGTGCTTCCACTTTTTGACACTTTGTACCAATGCATACAACTCCTTATCATATGTAGGATAATTCACAACAGCACCATTAAATGTCTCAGAATGAAAAGCGATAGGCTTACCATGCTGTAAGAGAACTGCACCCATGGCATAATCACTAGCATCTGTCTGAATCTTGAATGGCTGTATCAAATTTGGTAATGCAAGAACCGGAGCTGAATTGATCTTTTCTTTCAAAGATTCGAAAGCTTTTTGTTTCTTACTTCCCCATTGGAAAGCACGCTTCACACTTGTCACTGCATGCATAGAAGCTGCTATGGAAGAAAAGTTAGAAATAAACTTTCTCCAATACTGAGATGCACCCAAAAAACTTCTTACCTCTGTAATGGACTTGGGAGTAGGCCAATTCACAATAGCTTCTACTTTGGAAGGATCAATTCTCAAAGCGCCTCCACCTACTATGTGTCCCAAATAAACCAAAGAAGTCTTTCCAAATTCACACTTTGACATCTTAAGAAATAACTGATTTTTCTTCAAAACATCAAGTACTTTACTGACATGAATGACATGATCTTCTCTTGTCTTGCTGAAAATCAAGATGTCATCTAAGTAGACAATAAAAAAATCATCAAGAAAAGGACGTAAGACATCATCCATTACCCGCATGAAAGTTGCAGGTGCATTGCATAAACCAAACGGCATCACAAGCCACTCAAAGAGTCCTTGTTTGGTTTTAAAAGCTGTCTTCCAAATGTCATTTTCTTCAATTCTTACTTGATGATAACCACTTCTTAAGTCTAACTTAGTGAAATATCTTTCATCTTTCAGCTGATCTAACAAATCATCTATTCTTGGAAGTGGGTAACGATTCTTTACCGTTATCTTGTTCAAAGCTCTGAAGTCAACACACATACGCCAAGTTCCATCTTTCTTCGGAATCAACACTATAGGTGACCCACATGGCGAAGTGCTTGGCCTTATGAAACCCTTGTCCAACAACTCTTTAATCTGCTTCTTGATTTCAGTATTCTCCATAATAGACATGCGATACATGCCAATGTTAGGAAGAGGACAATCTGGATGTAAATGGATTTCATGCTGAATCTCCCTTTTAGGAGGCAAACCTATTGGCTCCTGAAACATCTCATGATGTGCATCAACTACATCATATAAATCAGATTTAAGCTTTGCATCACAATTTTCAAATGACTCATGATTCACATCAACCTTTGGCTTAACCATAAGAAGTACAAAACTCTTGCTTGAATTGACTAGCCTTTTTATCTGTCCTGCATTTACCATTGCAATATTTGTCTTCTTGCGATGAGCTCTGACAATAAACTCCTTACCATCTTTGAAAAGATGATATTTGTTTTCATGGCGATAGAAAATCGCTTTCCTGTCAAACAAGTAAGGACTTCCCAAAACAATACCAGATATATCAAGTGGAACCACATCAAGTTCAACTGTGTCAATATAGTGTGCAGTTATTGCAAAGCGCAATATGCACTTCCTTGAGACTTGCAAGTTAGCATCCTTGCATATCCATCCAAGTGGATAAGGCTTAGGATGTGGAATGGTCTCAAGTTTAAGTTGCTTGACCAAATCTTCAGATATGAGGTTAGCTTGTGACCCACTATCAAATAGTGTGTCAATTTTGGTATGTTTTGCAACTACCCTTACATGGAACAGTTCAATTCTTTCTTCCTCATTAGGAGCTTGTGTATGACAGTTTGAAGAACTAGCACTTGCTTGAGTTTCAATTTCCTTTCCTTTCAAACTTTTCAAACCCATGGCTGCAATTTTTGTTTCGTCACCTGAATCATCACCTAAATCTTGTGGTGTAGTTGTAGTAGCTGCATTTTTCTTCTTTCCTTTGTTTTTGTTAAACTGGTTTCTTTTTTCAGGATGAAGTTTCCAACAGTTTTTCTCTTCATGGCCACTCTTTGAACAATGTTTACAAATGACCTTTTCATCCTCTTGTTTGATAGATGCATTTTTCTTGCCTTTTCCTTTGTTTTTCTCTTTGTTCTTTCCTTTGAAAGAATTGTTTCTACCCTCATCAAGAGTATTCTTTCCTCTAGCTTCTAAATGTGTAGCCTGCACACAGACTTCATCTAAGATGGTAGGATTGAACATTAGGATAGTATGTTTAAGGTAACTGTGCAAACCACCTATGTATTTCAATAAGGTGTCTTGACTTTGTAAGTCTACCCCAAGTAGAAGTGCTCTCCTTCTAAATTCTTGAGTATAATCTTGCACATTTTGACCCTTGAGTTGCCTAAAATGCTGCCAATTCATGATAGCTTTCTGAATGTGAGCAAGAGGATAAAATTGTTTCTTAATGGCTGTAATAAACTCATTCCATGTTAGAGTTATCTTACCATACTTTTTAATCTCCTCTCTAGTCTTGGCTTCCCACCAAACCAAAGCCGCTCCATCCATTCTCAAAGAGGCTAATTGAATTTTAGTGTCATCATCATGTAAATTATGGATTCTTAGATAGACTTCCAGCTGTCTTATCCAATTATCCAATTTCTCTGCATTAACATCACCATTAAAC
Source organism: Pinus albicaulis (assembly GCA_034641835.2). NCBI lineage: Eukaryota > Viridiplantae > Streptophyta > Pinopsida > Pinales > Pinaceae > Pinus > Pinus albicaulis. Next base: position 521,357,906 of record CM076575.1, on the reverse strand, counting down.
ATTGGCAACTCAAACTTCACATCAAGCTTCAACAAAGGATTTTTAAAAGAGGTTTTTGTTTGGTGTGACTGATTTTCAGAAGTTGAAGAGGATGATGTGGAGGATGAGGATGATGATGGAGATGGTGGATCACCATTTCCTCCATTCCCTTTTTTAGACTCATCTTTGTCTTTCTTTCCTTCTGAAGAATCTCCTTCTTCTCTTTGGTTCCTAGACCCTTCTCCAGCAATCCTATCATTTCTCTCCTAGTATAGGATTCTAACCATCTCAGTCAAATCCAAGAAAGTTTTTCTAAAGACTCTTTCTTCTTCCTTGGGATCCATTTCCTCATGTACTTCTCCTTCTCTGGATGACATGCTTGTGGCTGATTCAAAGGCTACTGAGGATGAAATGAAAGGTGGATGTAATGGCACTCTAGCCTTCCTTGGTTGAGGATTAACTTGTTCTCTAACCAGTTGACGTTCCCCTCTTTGCAGTTTCAGCCTAGTAAGCATCAAGATTTGCAGAACCACACAATTAACTTGCACAAATTTCACAATCTCTTAAGAAAAACCTTGAGCTCCGATACCAACCTGATCTGAAATCGTGAAAACAAACTATTTCCTATACAGAGATGGACTGTAGGGGCATTCACACTGACATGTCACCTCTAAAGAGAGGATGAGTTCCGAGGCCCCTCGGGCCCCTTTTCCCCCCCCCTTCGTTGCACTTCTTCGCCTTTATGAAATAATATGTAAACACAAATATCAAGATCAATGAAAGTATTTTGTTTTTAAATTCAAAGTGTTCATTGATCTGTTTTAAGTGTGAATAAGCAAGAGTATATGTTCTGCAATTGGAGTGTAGAGGTTTGATGTTAAAACAACAAGTTTTGATTACTGTATAAACTTGTTTTGGAAGAACCTGCTTATGAAATTTTACTGTTTAAACTATCAGAATCTGGAAATAAACAGCCAAAATACACAGATGAACAGCAGATATTTGTTTAAGCGGTTCACCCCTCTCTTGGGCTACCTCCGCTGGTCCAAAAGCCTCTAATTAGGCTCAGTCCTCTTTTGATTAAATGCTTCAAATGAAATTACATCTGTATAAACTCCTCTAATGGAAAAATAGACTGCTAAAACAGACTCAGAATATCCAAATCAGTATAAATTGACTACAAATTCACCTCCATTGGAGGAAGGTAGCCCAATGCATCACTCTTTCCCCTTGGCCCTGATGGCTCCACTGTCAAAAGCGCTGTAAAATTCGCAGATAGAATGCCCTGATGGCTCTGCAGACACCTCCAACAGCTCCAGAATGATCTCTACACCCAAAATCAAAAACAAAATCGTCTTCAAAGACCTCCCCTAGCAAAAGTTATGCCACATTTACTAAACTGCCAGTTTCACCTTGAGAAACTCCACCAATTGTGGAGAAACTGTAGATAATTCCACCAAATGAGGAGGTGGCGCCAAAATGGGCGGAGGCCGCCAAATATCCCGCCAAACGTGGGGGCTATTGGATAAGCCCCCCGTGTCCTTGCCGCTCGGAGGTGGGTTCAACGACTTATAGTCGTGGCGGATATGTATTAAAGTTTTAACAATATAAAATCATATGTTCCGCACCCTCCGCCGTTCCAATGTGACCAAACCTTATTCATCGGCGGGGCCGATTATTTAATCAAGTTGGTTCCCACCGTAGTCCCAACTCGGTTATAAGTAGATCCTGTGGGCTGGCCCCTTTTCGGTATATGCCCTCGAAACCAATTCAAACTTAACAGAATTCGTGTCGACTATTAAACAAGAACCACCGCAGTGGCCTATTGTCGTCACCCGTTTACATCCGCCGTACCGCAGTTCCATTCTCGCCCGCAACCATATAAAAGTTTTAAAACGCGCCATTTCATTCCACTGGGGCCCACGGCGCTCCTAAGCAGCCACGGGCGCCGCCGATAGGCTGCTCTCCGGAATATTCCTGTATTCCACAGAATATTCCCCAGAATATTCTGTGGAATATTCTTTTTTTAATAAAATTTTTCCACAAAGTCAAATTTGGCATTTTTTTAATGAAATTGACAAAACTTTGAAGCTGAATATCTTCTGCATACGGCGTCGGATTTGAGTGCCGTTCGCGGCGCTGGGATCGTATTGACGAGCACTTTCCAATCGATCTGTTTCGGAGCAATTCTGAGCACTTTAATTTTTGAGCATTTTTCTTCAAGAGACTTGATCTCCCGATCACCGTTTCCAGACTGTGTATAGGAATTATGAGCTTTTTGTAGTTCCATTCGGTTTGACGAATTCCCCCACTACATTATGTGTTTGATGAACAATGTGTTGCGTCATTATTTGGACAATTTTCTGATTGTGTTTATTGACGACATATTGGTTTATTCTAAAAATGAGGAAGAGCATGATGAGCATTTGGAAAATTTGTTGAGGTTGTTAAGAGAGCATCAGTTGTATGCTAAGCTCAACAAATGGAGTTTTTTCCAAACTGAGTTACACTAATTGGGACATGTTGTCTCCAAGGAAGGCATTGCAGTAGATCTAGAGAAGATAAGGGCCATCATGGAGTGGGTAGCTCCTTAGAATGTAGATGAGGTGAGATCATTCATTGGATTTCAAGTTACTACAAGAGGTTCATTAGGAAATTCTCATATATTTCTTATCCTATTACATCATTGTAGAGGAAAGGTAATAAGTTTGATTGGATAGAGGAGCGCGAGGCTAGTTTTGAGTAGCTCAAGCAGTTGTTGAAACATGCTCCAATTCTAAATATTTTAGATATAAATAAGGAGTTTGTCGTGTGTACATATGCTTGAAAGAGAGGAATTGGTGGGTTCCTTATGCAATATGGAGAGGTGGTATGCTATGAGTCATGGAATTTAAATGAACATGAGCAGAACTACCCAACACATGATCTCTAGCTAGCAAAAATCATTCATGCATTGAAGATCTGGAGGCACTATCTTCTTGGCAGGTAGTTTGTATTGATGAGTGAGCGAATAGGGTTGAGGTAATTGTTCGAGCAACCAAATTTGAATACCAAGCAGGCTAGATCATTGGGAACGATCAATGATTTTTACTTCGAGATCAGGTACATCAAAGGAAAGGAAAAAATGGTCACATATGCTCTTAGTAGGAGGGTACAGGTAAATCACTTAGCAACGATGAGCTCTTATGGGATAGGATCTTGCTAGTAGGTCAACATGATCACAGGTATATGGAGATTGTGCACAGGCTGTGACAGAGTCTAGGTACATGTACAGGTGTTGGTACAGGTACAGGTACAGATGTTGGCATAGACACATGTGGTACAAGTACACGTGTATAGTATTTTAATTACCATCTCACAACAAATGGAATGGTTATATATAGAGATGGGATATATGTACCAGACAATAGTGAGCTCAATAAGGTGATATTGAGGGAGTTTCATGTGAAACCATATTCGGTTCACCGAGGCTACCAGAAGACATTGACTGCAGTAAAGAGATTCTATTATTGGCCGAATATAAATAAAGATGTGGTAGAGTTTGTAGTTAGGTGTTTTAATTTTCATATCGTTAAGGTAGAGTGTAAACATCTAGGTGGATTGCTACAACTGATCGTGATACCAGAGTGGAAATGGGAGGTCATTTCCATGGACTTCATAATAGGGTTTCCCAGGACAAATAGACAACATGACACTATCTAGTTGTGGTGGAATGGTTGGAAAAGGCTGCACATTTCATTCCAGTGAAGACTACATACTCAACTAGTTATGTAGCACATGTGTTTATCAGAGACATAGTCAGATTGCATGGTGTTCCAAAGAATATTGTGTTCGACAAGGATGCAAATTTCACTTCCAATTTTTGGAAAGAGTTGTTTACAGGTTTGGGAACTGAGTTTCTCTTCACCACAAATTATCATATACAAGCAGATGGACATACTGAGAGGGTCAATAAGATACTAGAGGATATGTTGAGGATGTATGTAATGCATTAGCAACACAAGTGGGAAGAATAGCTTCCACTAGTAGAGTTCGCCTACAACAACGGGTATCAAAATTCATTGAGGATGAGTCCATTTGAGGCTATGTATGGGCAGAGTTGCAACACTCCTATCAGTTGGAGTGATCTGGTTAGCAGGTGATCCGGATTTATCCAAGAACACAACAAAATACACATATAACCATAAGCATAGATATGCAACGAAAATAATGCTTCATTTTATTTAAAAAATAATGAATGAAATATGCTTTAATAGAAATGAATAGCTAGGGCATTGGTAGGATTATCTCTAAGAAGAGATGTGGTGGTTATAGGCTTCTGAACTGTGTTACATTGACGATCGGAGGCCTATTACAGACATCATGGAAATGAGCAACGAGGGCACTTGTAGCATATCTCTGATAAGAGATGTAATGGCTACTGGACCTTCCACTCTGTTATAATGAGGCTCGAAGGCCTATTTATTGTTTAGAAACAATTTAAAACCATAAATGTCCCAAAACCTAACCTAGGAGGTGAAGCGCCAAAATTGTGGGCCCTGTTTGGGTAAATTGGTGTTTCAACTTCCCAAGGACATAACTTTGGCGTATGATCTCCATTTGACGTACTCAAAAGCTCATTCGAAAGATAAATCTGAGGAGTACAACTTTTGGTGTGGGAAACATTGATCCATGGACCCATGTTACTCCTTGTTTTTCCAAAAAACCATCGTTTAGGGCCTCAAAACGGCTCAAGAAGTTCAAGACCCAAAAAACATGTAAAAATAGTAAGTTGTGATGCAACTTAAAAATGGAAAGAACTGATGGCGGGGGTTCAAGTGGAGTAGGTGGGTGACCACCAATATCCACCTAGATCATCAAGGCCCCAAAACAGCTCCGAGAGTGTAGGACCTGAAAACCTGCTAAAAATAGTAAGTTGTTGGAAGTGAAGAGCTGAAAGAGTTGATGGTGCGGGTCCAAATGGAATAGGTGCGTGGCCACCAATATCCACCTGGATCAGCAAGGTATTGATTGGACTAGATATGTTGGAAGAAATGGAACAAGAAATGCAAGTGATAAAGAAGAACTTGAAGGCATCACAGGATAGGTAGAAGAGTTATGCAAACAAGAAAAGGTTGTTCAAGGAGTTTCAGGTTAGGGATTAGGTGTACTTGCATATCAAGGCCAAGAAGAGCTCCTTGTAGATTCTCCGGTTGCAAGTGCAAAGGTATTTTTGGTGTGATGTTGGTTGTTGTTTAGCATATGTTTTGATGTGTTGGTTGGATGTATGTACATATGTGTATGGATGTAAATACCACCATGAGCTATGTTATAAAGCTCCAATAATCGCTATGATGTCATGTCAGTATAATTATATTGTTTCTATGATGTCATGTTGTTGTGTTTTCATAATGGGATTGTTTTCAGTAGGATGATCATTGTAAATACTGCATCAAGCTATGATGTAAAGCTCCATGAGCAGTATGTGTCTCCTAGTAGTTTTGTCAGATATATGTGTGATTGAATAGTGAGGATGGTGTGCCCCAAGGGGGAGGGTTATGTAACATCCCTGGTGAAAATTCCATGTAATAAAAGTTAAAAATAATAACCACGGTTGGTGGGACACTTATTCCAAGTTAAATCTTGGGAAAAACATCCTAGGGGGGTGTTGATTTGGTTTATTATGGCTAAGGAAACTTGCAAAGGCTATGGCTAAGGCATTAAATAGGAAAAAATTATTTTTGGCACTTTTATTTATGTAAATAATTAAAATTAGCAGAAAAGGGAGAAGAAAGGTCACATGTTTCAAGTGAGGAGAAAATTGAAGGAAAATAATGGAAAATTAAGAAAATAGAGGCATCTTCTATAAAAAGGCTTCTGATGATAAGTTGGTAACTTTTGTTAGTGTAGTTTTTGGAGCTCTCTCATTATTCTCTCTCTCTCTCTCTCACTATTGGACACACAGAATTTTATAGGAGCACTTGGGAATTGGAGTAAGAAAGGAAAATCAAGCAAGGAAGAGTGGGATCAAGTAGTTACAATGAGATTATTTGCAGGTATCGATTTGCATATGTTATTTCCTTGCAATATCTAGCATGCATGGTATTGGATGTGGTTTCTTGCCATGGATAATTTTAAGAATGGAAAATTATCTTGAAGTTTAAAACGTTGGCGAATTTCACTTGTCCCTAATATGTGAAGTATAAAATTTTATTGATATGTTTTTAAAATGATACAAATTTATAATAATTTTATATATAGTCTCTATATAATGTTGGCTATTTTTAAGGTAAAATAATTTTATATTGTAAAATTTGGGCGAATCATTTTTACAAAAAAATGGAAATTGGCAAATATTTTTTTTGGAAAAATCATGAAAAATTAGCCCACCTAAGAATATTAGCCCCCAAAATTTTCCATGTTTCTTGCTATCTTGTCATGGGTTTTTCCAGGTGAGACATTAGTTTTCATCCTAGCCTTGCCATTTCTGTATAGATTTAATGAGATGGGTTTCTCATACTTCGGTTGAGATCGATTGTCAGATGGATTCGAAGGTGAGTGGGGTGGATCTCCGAAATGAAAAACACAAGGCCTAGTGGTCCCTGAACCATACTGTGGATCATGATAAATCCATTGGCCTAGTAACCCCTGAGCTAGACTGTGGGTTGCAGTAAATCCATATTGTATTCCTCGGCGAGCCTACGAATCCTTTCCAGTGAATGGAAGGATATATTGTAAATCCAAGAGGTTTATTTCTCTCTGTTAGGCCTAGTATTCCCAGGACATGATGCATGGTAAAGCCTGGAGAGATGGTTTCGGTGTAGGGCCTAGTGATCCCTGGATCAGACTGTGGATTACGATAAAGTCTAAGAAACTAGGAGGCACTCAAATTCCTCCAGTAGGCAGAGAACTCTAGTAGCATCCATGCTTATTTGGTTCTTTTTTGGTTGGTTATGAGTCCCACATTCATGCTTGGAATATGGCACGGGGTGATTGGCTGAAGAGATATTTGGCTCAGCCAATCTATGCTCAGGTGGAACATGGAAGTCCCATCTCTAGTTGGATTTTACATTCAGTAATGAAGAGCACATTCCTCTGGTATTCCTTATGAAAATGTATTGGATTATGTATGGATTTATTTGTTGTTATATCCATTGTATTTATGTTTTCATTATGTTGGTTATAAGCATGTCTTTTATCACTGATGATGTATGGCTCTAACTATTTTTTGACTTGTCCATAAATGCACAATGTATCTATGGTAGAATAGATTGTATTGTGGCTGATTATGTAGGGGAGAAATGCTTCTTAGCTATTCTAATATTTTTAATAGAACCCCATGTTTAATTATGTCGTTTACACCTGTAGATGCAATGTTTGTGACATATTTGATGAAAATCTTGTCATGAATGGGTGGATTCAGATGAGTTCCTAATGACATGAATGCTTCCATGTATTTTTTTTAATTTTATTTACCCTCTCCTGAAGTTACATGAATTTCTAGGGAGTGACTTGGGCTCAAGGGTTGAAAATGTGGCACCAATCCCAGAGCTGGAGGAACAATATTAAAATTTTTGGGCCCTAACCATGGATTTAACAAGGCAAGCCCATGACTAAGGGTCTATAACCGCTCCCTTTCCCTTACATGCCCACGTTTAAGCCTCAAATGGGTTAAAAATAAGTTCCCCCTTAAGGAAAAAGGCTCTACAAGGTTGGGTTACCTCATGGGGATGTCAATGATGCAGTATAAGTTTTGTGTGTCATCTTTCTATCGGTTCCACTTCCACAAAGTCATATAGGAGGTTGAATATCATATTAGTAGCCTCTCATCACATGTTTACCTTGGTTTTCTGGTTACTTGGGTAGATGTGGGAAGAGGGTGTTACACTCACCTATACCAACCTTGTGCTTTACCATTTCACTGTAACTTAAAATTGTGAAATATATTATGTAGAAATTAATTTAAGGTGTATTTTCTAGTAACATTTTGGGAAATAAAGGCCATGAATACTTTTTTTTGTGGGAAGTAGATGGGAAGAGTATTCCAACAGTGGCATAGTCTTCCTAGAGGGCTCTTGAAGGCATTTTTAATGTAGGTCGGATATTAATGTTGATCAAATAAAGCATTTCAAGTTTTTTGCATAATTTTAAGGGATTGATTACTCATTTGAAGTTGATTTGGAGATGTATCCCAAGAAGGGTGAAATCCATTATCAACTTGTTACTATTACCTTTCTTATTAATGTTTTTTATGCATGTACATGATCATATGTGATTATCTCTGAAAGAAGTTTTTTACAAATTATCAATCACAGAAGCTAAATTCCAAAATTATTTATAAAGTTAGAATAATCTACATTCAACATACAAAATTATTTCAAGCTTTAATTTCAGAGAAATATGAAACCCTTTGAGTCATCAATTCTTGAAGAGGATCCATTATAATGATCATTTCCAGTATTAATTAACTTAGTGATTTCCGAATAAGTATGGGGTCTAATCTATTAAAGGTTTGGTTTAAACTCTGATTGAATCAAAGTCTAGTATAAAAGTGAAATCCCACTAGAAATATCCTTGAAAAGTGTAATAGGATTCGAATTAATAACCAAGGTATAAAATTCACTCAATTGGATGTTCATGGAAATAAAATTCAATGGGATTGAAGTTTACCATAACTATTGAAAACATTCAATGGGATTTAAGTAAGTTACCTACAAGAATCCATTGCATGAGTCATTAAATGTTTATCTATTTTCCGAATTCAGGATTCTGTGATACGTACTGGAATTATTAAGAAAATTTTCGACAATAATCACATAGGAAATGGTTTTCCTATTATCTATTGTTAATTAAACAAAGGTTAATTTCAATATGAATTAGTAAGACATTCTAGGATCAATAAATAACAATACCATAATTTGGAAAGTATGTGATAATTTGTAAATTAGTAAGATTTTGGACATCCCTAAAGATATTAGAGTGGATATATATCCCACCACTCATATTCTCTTTTAACCTGATCACATCACATCAACATATAAGTTAATTCTTATAAGAATTAATCTGATTAGACAAAAAAACAGATAATCCACCTAAACTATTATGCTTATTATTATTAAAAAATACAATAATTTTTATAACGGATAATCTAAATGCAATAATTATTTTAATTCTAATAATGCATTGGAAATCATCATGACTATTTTGGCGTTGAGTGTGTATTTTAAATTTTTGTTATTGTTATGTATACAACTAGAAATTGTACCGAGAGGTGCAAAGGAATGTTGATAAGAGGAGTAGCAAAATGATCAAGTACGGACAATGAAATACAATCCAAATTTGAATTTTTATATATCTTCTTAAAAATGTTACATTTAATGGGGTCCTCATAAGAAGTTGGAGCCTCATTGAGACTAGGTTGTAGCCTGGATTTATATTTAAGGAATGGAGTCCTCATTAAGGATTGGAGCTTTGAAGGAGTTAGAATTTTATTGTAATAACCCTCCCCGTTCACCTGCGCGATATTGTTGGATTAAGCGTGAGTCAATTGTCCAATATTCCCCACTGGGCCAGGGCTCACTATTCCTCCTCATTTTAGGACTCCTACTGCATCCTCGTTTCATGTAGGTTGGAGCCTGATTGTTCATAATAGGATTAGAGTCTTCACTATTTTTATTCATAAAATTATTTTTCTTATTCTACATCTTGTGCTCTAGTTTAACAAGTGATCTTAATTGAAATAATATAATGATTGTAAATAAATACTGAGCCACCCCATTCTCTCAGTATTTCCAAAAAATGTGTCATGAAATGATTCCAAAGCCACCAAAAGAGATAGGGGGTTGTATTCCATTAGCATCACCAACCTATCAACAACTACTATAAATCGACTCAAAAGAAATCATAGTTAATCTAACTTGTGTAGGAGTGATCCAGGAGGATCCTCTAGTTTCTCCAAGTTCAAAGGTTTTATTTTTTCCCAGAAATAATGCCAAGAATTAGAGCCCTTTTTTCTAAATCTAGAAATACCTTCAGTTTCTCATTTGGTCTCTGAATGAAGGAGAAATCATCCGTCAAAGTTTATGGTGAACATGTGCAAGTCTTGAGGTTGAATGGTGATATTTTTGGTTTTGGTTGATATTTCATAGTAGGGGTGCATTAATATGGTTATGGTATATTTTTAATGTCAAACATTAACCTAAGGTTCAAACAATGTTGTATGAACCATCTTGTAATTCTATATGGGCGCAACATAAACTAAAGACCATGGTGAGCGCAATACTATGGATAAAAAGGTTTATTATTATTAAACCATATATATATATATATCTATGTGTGTGTGTGGTTTCTAAAATATATACAAACCTATTGATGGCAGGACATAATATACAACGTAAAACATATAGTTTAACCTATGGCCAAAAATACCATGGCAAAGTAATATGTTTCAGTGCAGCGGATGTGATACACAGTTTGGTAGCAGAGGATATGAGTCAACTTGCTATGAGGCGAAGTCATTGTCGACCGTAGGAGGTATATGAAATCAACATTGTAGAAATTGGCATGGGGGTGGTAGGTAGGTGGCTTGACCGTTGGGATATGGGTTCCATGTGATATAGTTAAGCTCACCTCCGATGTTGTTGTGAAACCAACCCCAAAAATAGAAGAAAAGAGATATCAATGCCTTAGAAATAAGCCACTTTGAGGGGGCAACCTCCAATACATTACATGAATGAACAATTCTTGGATGATACAAATGACCAAAACCTCCTTCTATATATAGGAGTCCATGGGCCCATAATATAATCCTAGCCGACCTAACAATAACAATGTAAGGGCACAATAATAACAATATTGGGGTTACAGGGGTACAATGATAACAATAAGGGGGCTACACTAATAACAATAAGGGACTAAACTAGTAAAAGAGGGACCTAACATGCCCCTCTCCTTCAAAAGAGTGTTGTCCTCAACGCTTGAGTAGCTCTGGGTGCTTTTGTATAAAATTCTCATCCTCTCATGTAGAATCTTTAGTGGGTAAGTTCTTCCACGTTATGAGATACTCTAAAATTGATCGATTTCGTAGCTGTCGAGTTCTTGTTTCCATGACTGCTTCATTTTCCAATATGATTTTTCCTTCCTCATCAAGTTCTTTCAATATTGTTTGAATTGGAAGATTTTCACCTATAACCTTCTTTAAGCATGAAACATGGAAAAATGGATAACTCGCAAAGAAGAAGGAAGCTCCAATTTGTATGCCATAGTATCAATATTTTGCAACACCTTGTAAGGACCATGGTAATTTGGCGATAATTTATTATCCTTATTAGCTTTCTTGAGGGAAATTTGTTTGTATGGTCGTAGCCGTAAAAATACCCAGTCTCCTACATCAAAACTTCTCTTGCTGTGATGTTGATTTGCCTGTTGTTTCATTCAATTTTGTGCCAAATTTAGGTTATCCTTTAAGAGCTGGAGAACTTCTTGTTGATGCTCGATGCGATATTCCACTGCTTGAACCTTACAATTTTCCCTTAAAGATGATGTGATGGAAGGTGGATGATATCCATAAAGTGCCATAAATGGGGTCACTTTTGCTGCAGTATGGAAGGAAGTGTTATACCACCATTCAGCAAGAGGTAACCACTTGCCCATTGTGTTTGTTTATCAGATACAAAACAACGAAGATATCCTTCCAAACATTTATTCACTTACCTAAAGCAGAATTGAATGATTGAGGATGAGAGAGCCAGAGCTAATTGAGTACCCAAACAAGAAAAATAACTGCCCAAAAATTAATAAAATGGATTCGTTGCTCACAATTACGTTTGGGTTTCCATGTAGATTTTGAACTGTATTCAGGAAATGTAGGAAGAATTAATTATTTAGAACATAGATAAATAACAAAGTGTGCATACTTGGTAAGTCTATCAACTACCACCATGATGACACTCTTTCCTTCTGACTTAGGTAAACTGTGAGAAATCAGCTGAAATCTCCACAATGTATGACTGGAACAAGAAGAGAAGACCTGTCTTAATTGTCTCAACTTTATCTTGTTGGCAAACCAAACATTCCGCCACAAACTTTTGAATATCAGATTTAAGGCCATCCCAAAAAAAATCTTTCTTCACCCTTTGGTAAGTTTTTAAAAATCCTGAGTGTCCTCCTAAAGAAGTGTGAAATTCCAAAAGAATCTTTTGTTTTAGTTGGGAATTCTTACAAAGATATAAGCGATCTTTGTACCATAAGGAATCATTTTTCCAACTAAATGTATCAAATGTAATAGGATCTTGTTGCAACTTATGAATGAGTGTCCACACTTCTTCATCTTTCTTCCATTCATCCCTTTCTTCAGTTATCCAATCTGGTTGGATAATAGAAATGGCACAAATCAATGCTTCCACCTCTTCATTCTTTCTAGAGAGTGCATCTGCAACAACATTTAGCTTCCCTTTTTTATATATCATTTCAAAGTCATAACCCAACATCTTTGTGACCCATTTTTGCTGCTAATCTGAAGATAGTCTTTGTTCCAAAAAAATTTTAAGACTTTCATGACAATTTTGGTGCATTTCAATAGGTAAGGGTCACTGTATTTTTTAGTGGTTGTATGTATAATACATTTTCATATTTTCTCAACATTTTCTGACTGACTACTCTTCAAAAGCAAGGGTCTTCTCCTTCTTGCATTAAATAGTAACTAATCATTTCTGAGGCAAACACAGACCTTGAAGAAAGGTTTTTGTAACGCATAAGACCGGGTGCTAGCAAAGACACTTTTAAGACATCCTAAAGCCTAGTTTCTTCTGTTCACAAATGCACTTTCAATAAAGGTTGTTAGTAACACATTCTTCTTATTCTTAAACAACCAAGTATACCCTACAACTTTATGCAACCTTTCAACTTTTGTAGTTGGGGACTTTCCATTCCTAATGGTTTTAATTTATGGGGTCTACCTAATAACTCTGTGAGATACAATATGACCCAAATATACCACCTCTTGTACTCCAAGAAACATTTGGATTTTTTTGCATATAATTGTTTCTCCTGCAATAGTTTGAGAACCCTGTCAACATGTTCAACATGATCCTTCCAAGACCTGCTGTAGATTAGTATATCATCAAAAAATACTAGCACAAATTTTCTAAGGAAGGGTTTGAAAATGGAATTCATCAACCCTTGAAATGTAGAAGGTGCATTGGTAAGGTCAAAAGGCATGACCAAAAATTCATAATGACCCTCATGAGTTCGAAATTTTGTTTTCGGAATATCTTCAGTCTTCATTCTAATTTGATGATATCCTGAACGAAGATCCAACTTGGTAAAATAAATTGCTCCATGTAATTCATCCAATAATTCATCAATCACAGGAATGGGAAATTTATCCTTAATGGTGAGCTTATTGAGCTCCCTATAATCCGGACACATGCACCATGATCCATCCTTCTTGTGCATCAATACTACTGGAGCAAAGAAAGAAATTTGACTAGGTTGAATTATACTAGCCTCTAAAACTTCTGCAATCATACGTTCAATTTCGCTCTTTCGGACATAAGGATATCTATAAGGCCTGATGTTTGGAGGAAAATTTCCTAGAATCAAATGAATAGCATGATCATGATCACAAATAGGTGGGATTCCTTTGGGAGTTTCAAACACCTTGGAATGATTGTACAAGACTTTTTGGAGATCTGCAGAAATAGATGATTTTGATGTTGGAACTTCTAGTAAGCATAATTGTGCAATTACGCCTCGTTGTTCTTTCTTCAGAAGCTTTGTCATGACATCAGAGATTATTATCTTTCCCGTCTTCCCTATGATACCCCGTAATTCGACTTCCTCTCCTTCTGAAAAAAATTTCATGAAACGTTCTTGAAAATTAAAAGCTACCGTCCCCAAAGATTGTAACCATTGTACTCCTAGTACAACATCAGCACCTCCCATAGGAATGGAAATAATTGGACTATAAAATACATATTCCCCCATGGTTAGCTTGATATTATGGCATTTTCCAGAGAAATTTATAGTTCCTCCATTTGCAACGATCACTTGATATTCTGGTGATGGGTATAGGAAACAATTCAATTCCTTGGCTAGCTTACAATGAATAAAATTATGGGTACTACCCAAATAAATCAACACCATTACCTTTTTATTCTTGATATGTCCTTCTATCTTGAGAGTTTGAGGAGTGGTAATTCCTGCCAATGCATGACACGATATGGTCGGACTCATTTCTTCCTCTTCTAGGGTTGGTTCCTAGTGTATATCTTCTTCTTTTGAAGATTCTTGTTCATTTTATTCTTCCTCTCACAATATATGTAAAATAATTTCTTCATAGCACACTTATGACCTTCAGCGTATTTGCTATCACAACAGTAGCAAATCCCTTTTTCTCTTTTTTCTTCCAATTTTTGTGGTGTCAACCTTATAGGTTGTGGAAGTCTAGCAGTAGCAACAATTCCATCTTTAAATATGAGTGGTAGGCTTCCTTGTTGCCATAATTTTACATTCAATTTTTATTGTCAACCTGAATGCCTTTTCCAATGAATCAGGTTCCCAAACGCGAACTTCATGTTCGATGTTATCCTTTAAAGTCCCTATGAAGACATCAATCTTCTATTCCTCTAGAATATCTGTTACCCTTATATTCAATTTTTGGAAGTCCTCAATGTGCTCTGCCACTAAACCCTTTTGTTTGAGATTTATCATTTGGCTAAAGAAGGTGTTGCTTTTTTTATCCTCATAATGTGCTATCATTTCCTCCGTAAAAATTGACCAGGTGACAATTTTTTTACGAGAGCAAAGCCATCGATACCATACAAATGTATTTTGTTCTAAATGTAAAGTTGCAATGCGTACCTTTTGTGTGTTTTGCACGTTATGGAGATCAAAATATTGCTCCATCTGTAGTATCCATGTTACAGGATCCTTTCCATCAAACTTCCTCATCCATTTTTGGAATATGGTGGTTCTTCCCGCCAACATTAGATTTTATGAAATCACGATTAACATTTATTTTGTTCTCATCATGAGTTTCGTCTATTATCTTTTCGCCATTAGGAAAAATTTCTTGTGTCAAATTTTCCAAATCATTCTTCATGTTTTCAATGTTGTCTTTCATTTTTTCATTGATCTTAGCTTCCATGTCATCCATCTTAGCTTCCATGCTATCCATCTTAGCTTCCATGCCATCCATCTTAGCTTCTATTCCCACTTCCATGCCATTTATCTTAGCTTCCAAACCATTCATCTTAGCTTCCACGCCTTTCTTCAAACCATCCATCTTAGTTTCCACACCTTTCGTCAGAACTTCCATTTCATTTTTTTTTGCTCTTTGCAATATCGAAATTTGGTGCACTTGCTCTTGTAATTTGATATCTCATGTTGTGTTTCTTCGTCTTCATGAGTCATAGTAGAGCCTTCTGAAGGCTTGATGGGTGTTTAATTCTTTTTAGGGGGAATTTTAGAACCCAACTCTGATATCTATTCTTCAATATGCCCTTGGAATAAATTCAAACTAAGAGACTTATGTAATTCGAAAAAAAATACACACATTTTTCTTGCTTTTGAGGAGCTCGATATTGAAACTGAATTATCTCTGCAATTTCGGATATTTAATATCTGAAATTAGGCCCTAAAGTAGCCCTCTAAATCTTCTTTTGAATGCCACATATCTGACCTGATTTTGATTCTTCAAGACAAATTTATGCTAGATCTCCCACGATGGCCTAATTATGGACTGGTTCGGTAGAGCGAACTTGTACGACTTGCCACGGGTCATTTTTTCCTCCTTTGGCTCTGAAATTGATATGCCTAAAACTATAGTTTGGTACTTGCGGCCATTTTTTACAGAATCCCAATCTGATGCTCAGAGAGAGAGTTATTACGTTTTTCTCATGATGACTTCTTTCAGACGAAATTCGGGAGCCTGAAAAATCCCTAACTTCCACAGACCATATCTCCGAAAATATTGTGAACCAAGATCTAAAATTTTGCGACGATGTTCTTCAGGATTTCAGCTTCACTCTATGAAAATTTCAGCTTCTTAACCCTCGTAGAAACAAAGTTATAGCGAAAATTTTGTGATGACCTGTTTAGTTTAAATTCAAGAGCCTGCAAAATGACCTAACTTCCATAGATCATATCTCTGAAACTATTACGAACCAAGATCTGAAATTTTACGAAAATTTTCCTTAGGATTCGACTTCGCACTCTAAAAATTTTAGCTTCTGAACCTTTGTAGAAAAAAAGGTATAGTGAAAATTCCACGATGACCGGTTTGGAGCAGTGAAACCCTAGAATCCAGAGTTATGATTCCAAATGTTGTGAAACCAACTCCAAAAATAGAAGAAAAGAGATATCAACGCCTTAGAAATAAGCCACTTCGAGGGGGTAATCTCCAATACATTACATGAATGAACAATTCTTGGATGATACAAATGACCAAAACCTCCTTCTATATATATTAGTTCATGGGCCCATAATATAATCCTAGCCAAGCTAACAATAACAATGTAAGGGCTCAATAATAACAATATTGGGGTTACAGGGGTACAATAATAACAATAAGGGGGCTACACTAATAAAAATAAGGGACTAAACTAGTACTATAGGGACCTAGCAAATGCCAAAGTTAAACCATGTGCCAATAATACAGGCGGGGATTTCAAGATATGGTACAAAGTCTAATGTTTAAACTTTGGGATAATAACCATATGCCACAGGGTATATATCCATCAATCTATTAATAAGACTTTGTTTAAACTATATACTAAGGTTATATCAAATCTTAGTTTGCGCGATGTTAATCAATGCCATTTATGCTTGCATCTATTATTTATGTTCTTTATGCTTATTTGATACTCTCAAGTTTATATTTAAGGCTTAAAATAACTTATTTTCATTCATTCATTCACATAAATGCCTCATTAGTCAATTGTGAAAATAATCAATACTATATATTTCAGATCATATTTTGGTATCAGAGTGAGGTTGATCATGTAAATTAGGATATTTTCCAGTGAATGTTCGACTAGATCCACGTCGTGACGTGGAGAAGGGAAAATCAAGGAGAGAAATCTAGAAATTGGAAAGAGGAAAATTTCTCGAAAGATGGCAAGTGAAAATGAAGAAGAAACTCTCGAGCCCAAGATCCATGAGAAATTTCAGATGGTTTTCCTCAATATGAAAAGGATGATTTGAGAACTCGATGAAGACAAGAAGACTGGAGATACATTATCGTCGTCTAAAAGAAAGAAGGAGAATAAGGGCAAGGAAAAATTTGATGGTAATGGATCTCCTTCTTCTCCATCTTCATCGTCTTCTTCTTCTTCTTCTTTATCCTATCACAAGTCTAGTTCAAATTCAGATTTGGAATCGAAGAAGAAGAAAAACTCATTTATTAAATCTTGATGTTAATTTTGAATTGGTTATATATGATGGTGAAATGAGTCCTGAAAAGCTAGATAACTGGATTAAAAAACTTGAATTGTATTGTAGAATTCAGAATATTTTTGAAGATTCTGTGAAACTTCAGTTAGCTACACTTGTAATGGGACGTACAATATTGATTTGGTGGGAAAGTAAAACTCAA